>JAWZYU010000008.1:0-1200000 GCA_038380435.1 Ryuthela nishihirai
TTTTAAATGTATAAATCTGTCTAATAAAACAAAAATGATCAGCATATCTCGAATATACAGTTCAAAAAGTGTTAATGTTAAAAACAAGTTTGTAGATCTGCATTTGTCAAATTTACAGCTAAAAAAAGTGTTTATGTTAAAAACAAGTTTGTAGATCTGTATTTGTCAAATTTACAGCTAAAAAAAGTGTTTATGTTAAAAACAAGTTTGTAGATCTGTATTTGTCAAATTTACAGCTAAAAAAAGTGTTTATGTTAAAAACAAATTTGTAGATCTGTATTTGTCAAATTTACAGCTAAAAAAAGTGTTAATGTTAAAAACAAGTTTGTAGATCTGTATTTGTCAAATTTACAGCTAAAAAAAGTGTTAATGTTAAAAACAAATTTGTAGATCTGTATTTGTCAAATTTACAGCTAAAAAAAGTGTTAATGTTAAAAACAAGTTTGTAGATCTGTATTTGTCAAATTTACAGCTAAAAAAAGTGTTAATGTTAAAAACAAGTTTGTAGATCTGTATTTGTCAAATTTACAGCTAAAAAAAGTGTTAATGTTAAAAACAAATTTGTAGATCTGTATTTGTCAAATTTACAGCTAAAAAAAGTGTTAATGTTAAAAACAAGTTTGTAGATCTGTATTTGTCAAATTTACAGCTAAAAAAAGTGTTAATGTTAAAAACAAGTTTGTAGATCTGTATTTGTCAAATTTACAGCTAAAAAAAGTGTTAATGTTAAAAACAAGTTTGTAGATCTGTATTTGTCAAATTTACAGCTAAAAAAAGTGTTAATGTTAAAAACAAATTTGTAGATCTGTATTTGTCAAATTTACAGCTAAAAAAAGTGTTAATGTTAAAAACAAGTTTGTAGATCTGTATTTGTCAAATTTACAGCTAAAAAAAGTGTTAATGTTAAAAACAAGTTTGTAGATCTGTATTTGTCAAATTTACAGCTAAAAAAAGTGTTAATGTTAAAAACAAATTTGTAGATCTGTATTTGTCAAATTTACAGCTAAAAAAAGTGTTAATGTTAAAAACAAGTTTGTAGATCTGTATTTGTCAAATTTACAGCTAAAAAAAGTGTTAATGTTAAAAACAAGTTTGTAGATCTGTATTTGTCAAATTTACAGCTAAAAAAAGTGTTAATGTTAAAAACAAGTTTGTAGATCTGTATTTGTCAAATTTACAGCTAAAAAAAGTGTTAATGTTAAAAACAAGTTTGTAGATCTGTATTTGTCAAATTTACAGCTAAAAAAAGTGTTAATGTTAAAAACAAGTTTGTAGATCTGTATTTGTCAAATTTACAGCTAAAAAAAGTGTTAATGTTAAAAACAAGTTTGTAGATCTGTATTTGTCAAATTTACAGCTAAAAAAAGTGTTAATGTTAAAAACAAATTTGTAGATCTGTATTTGTCAAATTTACAGCTAAAAAAAGTGTTAATGTTAAAAACAAGTTTGTAGATCTGTATTTGTCAAATTTACAGCTAAAAAAAGTGTTAATGTTAAAAACAAGTTTGTAGATCTGTATTTGTCAAATTTACAGCTAAAAAAAGTGTTAATGTTAAAAACAAGTTTGTAGATCTGTATTTGTCAAATTTACAGCTAAAAAAAGTGTTAATGTTAAAAACAAATTTGTAGATCTGTATTTGTCAAATTTACAGCTAAAAAAAGTGTTAATGTTAAAAACAAGTTTGTAGATCTGTATTTGTCAAATTTACAGCTAAAAAAAGTGTTAATGTTAAAAACAAATTTGTAGATCTGTATTTGTCAAATTTACAGCTAAAAAAAGTGTTTATGTTAAAAACAAGTTTGTAGATCAGTATTAATCAAATATAAAGTTAAAAAAATGCTTATTTTTTTTAAAAACGTTTATAGATCAGCATTTATCAAATTTACAGTGATAAAATGTTTATGTTAAAACAAATCTGTAGATCAGTATTTATCAAATCTACAGTTGAATAGTGTTTATGTTAAAAACAAGTTTGTAGATCAGTATTTATGAAATTTAAAGTTGAAAAAGTATGTTAAAAACGAGTTTGCATTTTTTTTATGAGTAGGAAACAAATAACAAATTACTTAAATTGCGCTCATCCTCGCCACCACAATTACAATCCCCATATTGTAACAGCAGAGAAGTCCCAGGCATAATAAAACATGATCAATATTTTTTGAGCAATAATAGAGAGAATTTAACTATACATCTATTTACATCCTTTGCCAGTATAGTCGCTCAAAAAAGTATCCGAACACCATGGTTGATTACAGAATTCAGAAAAAATATCTGGCAACGATTTTTTTTAGAAATTAGTCATCTGGCAACCTTCGTGTCACGTGACATTAGTCATCTGGCAACCTTCGTGTCACGTGACACGAAGGTTGCCAGATGACTAATTTCTAAAAAAAATCGTTGCCAGATATTTTTTCTGAATTCTGTAATCAACCATGGTGTTCGGATACTTTTTTGAGCGACTGTACCTGTCAAGTCTACACTTTTATTTCCAGCAATTTCAAAAGCTGTTTGATCATTTACATATTTTAACACCGTGTGCATATTTTATGGTCATAAATGCTCACTGCCGTCATTAATTACTTTTCAGTCTGTGGATAAGACCTTTCGAGAATATGGTCACTACGGAATGGACAGTGTTGAGAGTCACTCATAGGAACGAAATATTCAAGTATGGTGAGGTCTACAGATATCACATGGTTTTCGTTGAGATTCATTTAAAGAGAGCGTCTAGCATCTACAAATACGTCTGTGTAGTACCGAGCATCCTCACTGCCTTAGTTACCTTATGCGGTAAGTTAACTTTGTTTTTAAAGCTTTTTTCCCTTATATTAAACTAGGCCTAACGGCACTTGCCCGGGTCTCACTTTCCATCTGTATATTTTGCTTTTTACTCGACTAAAGGTTAGTTTTGGGATTTCAGCACAAATCAAATAAATTTCTGCAATAATCCCCTAACCTACTGGTCCCATACCTTCCAAGCGTTTCATTCACCTGCTGGTCCCATACCTTCCAGTCGTTTCACTCACCTGCTGGTCCCATGACTTACAGATGATCCGCACACTTACTGGTCCCATGCCTCACAGATGATCCACTCATCTACTGGTCCAATGCCTTACATACCATGCACTCACCTACCAGTACCATGCCATATAGATGACCCATTCACCTACTGGTCCCATGACTTACAGATGTTCACTCACCTACTGGTCCCATGACTTACAGATGATTCAATCACCTACTGGTCCCATGCATTAAAGATGATCCACTCATCTACTGGTCCCATGCCTTACATACCATGCACTCACCTACCAGTACCATGTCATATAGATGACCCACTCACCTACTGGTCTCATGTCATACAGATAATTCACTCACCTACTAGTCTCATGACTAACAGATGATCCACTCACCTACTGGTCCCATGCCATATAGATGATCCACTCACCTACTGGTCCCATGCCATATAGATGACCCACTCACCTACTGGTCTCATGTCATACAGATAATCCACTCACCTACCAGTACCATGCCATACAGATGACCCACTCACCTGCTGGTACCATGACTTACAGATGATCAGTCACCTACTGGTCCCATGGGTTACAGATGATCCACTTATCTACTGGTCCCATGCCTTACCTACCATGCCATGCAGATGATCCACTTACCTACTGGTCCCACGTCATACAGATAATCCACTAACCTACTCTCATGACTAACAGATGATCCACTCACCTACTGGTCACATGCCTTGCATACCATGCACTCACCTACCAGTACCATGCCATACAGATGATCCACTCACCTACTGGTCCCATGACTAACAGATGATTCACTCACCTACTGGTCCCACGACTTACAGATGATTCACTCATCTACTGGTCCCATGACTTACAGGATGATTCACTCACCTACTTGACCCATGATTTAAAAGATGATTCACTCACCTACTGGTCCCATGACTTACAGATGATTCATTCACCTTCTGGTCCCATGCCATACAGATGATCCACTCACCTACTGGTCACATGCCTTGCATACCATGCACTCACCTACTGGTCACGTGCCTTGCATACCATGCACTCACCTACCAGTACCATGCCATACAGATGATCAACTCAACTACTAGTCCCATGCCTTACACACCATGCACTCACCTACCAGTACCATGCCATGCAGATGATCCACTCACCTACTGGCCACATGTCATACAGATAATCCACTCACCTACTGGTCCCATGACTTACAGATGATTCACTCACCTACTGGTCACATGTCTTACAGATAATCCTCTCATCTACTGGTCCTATGATTTACAGATGACTCAGTCAACTACTGGTCCCATGCCTTACCTATCAAGCACTCACCTACTGGTCCATGCGTTATAGATGATTCAGTGACCTACTGGTCCCATGATTTACAGATGATTCAGTCACCTACTGGTTCCATGCCTTACCTATCAAGCACTCACCTACCAATACCATGCCATACAGATGACCCACTCACCTACTGGTCTCATGTTATACAGATAATCCACTCACCTACTGGTCCCATGACTTACAGATGATTCACTCACCTACTGGTCACATGTCTTACAGATAATCCTCTCACCTACTGGTCCTATGATTTACAGATGACTCAGTCACCTACTGGTCCCATGATTTATAGATGATTCAGTGACCTACTGGTCCCATGATTTACAGATGATTCAGTCACCTACTGGTTCCATGCCTTACCTATCAAGCACTCACTTACCAATACCATGCATTACAGATGAGCCACTCACCTACTGGTCTCATGTCATACAGATAATCCACTCACCTACTAGTCCCATGACTTACTGATGATTCACTCACCTACTGGTCACATGACTTACAGATAATCCTCTCACCTACTGGTCCTATGATTTACAGATGACTCAGTCACCTACTGGTTCCATGCCTTACCTATCAAGCACTCACCTACCAATACCATGCCATGAAGATGATCCACTCACCAACTGGTCTCATGTCATACAGATAATCCACTCACCTACTGGTCCCATGACTTACTGATGATTCACTCACCTACTGGTCACATGTCTTACAGATAATCCTCTCACCTACTGGTCCTATGATTTACAGATGACTCAGTCACCTACTGGTCCCATGATTTATAGATGATTCAGTGACCTACTGGTCCCATGATTTACAGATGATTCAGTCACCTATTGGTTCCATGCCTTACCTATCAAGCACTCACCTACCAATACCATGCCATACAGATGACCCACTCACCTACTGGTCTCATGTCATACAGATAATCCACTCACCTACTGGTCCCATGACTTACAGATGATTCACTCACCTACTAGTCACATGTCTTACAGATAATCCACTCACCTACTGGTCCTATGATTTACAGATGACTCAGTCACCTACTGGTCCCATGATTTATAGATGATTCAGTGACCTACTGGTCCCATGATTTACAGATGATTCAGTCACGTACTGGTTCCATGCCTTACCTATCAAGCACTCACCTACTAATACCATGCCATGCAGATGATCCACTCACTTACTGGTCTCATGTCATACAGATAATCCACTCACCTACTGGTCCCATGACTTACAGATGATTAACTCACCTACTGGTCACATGTCTTACAGATAATCCTCTCACCTACTGGTCCTATGATTTACAGATGACTCAGTCACCTACTGGTCCCATGATTTATAGATGATTCAGTGACCTACTGGTCCCATGATTTACAGATGATTCAGTCACCTACTGGTTCCATGCCTTACCTATCAAGCACTCACCTACCAATACCATGCCATGCAGATGACCCACTCACCTACTGGTCTCATGTCATACAGATAATCCACTCACCTACTGGTCCCATGACTTACAGATGATTCACTCACCTACTGGTCACATGTCTTACAGATAATCCACTCACCTACTGGTCCTATGATTTACAGATGACTCAGTCACCTACTGGTCCCATGATTTATAGATGATTCAGTGACCTACTAGTCCCATGATTTACAGATGATTCAGTCACCTACTGGTTCCATGCCTTACCTATCAAGCACTCACCTACCAATACCATGCCATGCAGATGACCCACTCACCTACTGGTCTCATGTCATACAGATAATCCACTCACCTACTGGTCCCATGACTTACAGATGATTCACTTACCTACTGATCACATGTCTTACAGATAATCCTCTCACCTACTGGTCCTATGATTTACAGATGACTCAGTCACCTACTGGTCCCATGATTTATAGATGATTCAGTGACCTACTGGTCCCATGATTTACAGATGATTCAGTCACCTACTGGTTCCATGCCTTGCCTATCAAGCACTCACCTACCAATACCATGCCATACAGATGACCCACTCACCTACTGGTCTCATGTCATACAGATAATCCACTCACCTACTAGTCCCATGACTTACAGATGATTCACTCACCTACTGGTCCCGTCACCTACTGGTGGCGTTACAGATGATCCACTCGCCAGCTGGGGGGCGGGAGTGGCTCAGTCGGTAGCGCGCCAGGCTCGTTTCTGTAGTTCACAGGTTCGAGTCCCAGCTGGGTCAGCGTTGAGATTTATCTCCGCAAAATTTCCCGCCCCGCCCACGGTCAGTAGGGGACACCGATGGGCTTGGAAAGGCCGCTGTCCGTCGACGTTAAGCCGTGGCCCCATGTGCGGGAGAGCCATACCCTGTGCACGTTAAAGAACACGCTGGATGGCCTTGACGGGAGGCTACCATCTGTCTCCCAACAGCTGTTCCAGTGGGTCCCCTCCCCCAACCTTCTCTGAGCCTTCGGGGTCCATGTGACCTGGCCATTTAGCCCATGGTGTGCAAAAAAGTGCTGCTCAGAGGTAAAACAACCCAACGTTAAAGAACACGCTGGATGGCCTTGACGGGAGGCTACCATCTGTCTCCCAACAGCTGTTCCAGTGGGTCCCCTCCCCCAACCTTCTCTGAGCCTTCGGGGTCCATGTGACCTGGCCATTTAGCCCATGGTGTTCAAAAAAGTGCCGCTCAGAGGTAAAACAACCCAACGTTAAAGAACACGCTGGATGGCCTTGACGGGAGGCTACCATCTGTCCCCCAACAGCTGTTCCAGTGGGTCCCCTCCCCCAACCTTCTCTGAGTCTTCAGGGTCCATGTGACCTGGCCATTTAGCCCATGGTGTGCAAAAAAGTGCCGCTCAGAGGTAAAACAACCCAACAACAACAACTCACCTTCTGTCCCCCTTTGTTGCTCTGGCACCAGGATACCCCCAAACAACCAACCAACCACCTTTTGATTCCATGGCTTACAGGTGATCCATTCGCTTTTCTGTCAGTTATTAACAGACTAAGAAACGTAGAAAAAAAAAACTAAGAATATTTAAAGGATTTTAGTAAAAGTCTCTAAGCAATAATCGTAAAAATGTGAATTAAACTTTAATTACTAAATACGATTAATTTCTTTTGTGTTTTAGGCTTCTGGTTGCAGCCGTGGGAAGCTTCTAGGTACATTTTGGGTTGTGCTAACGTCCTCATGATGGCGCTGCTGCTGCAGCACTTGGCAGTGACGTTGCCAGCTGGAAACGAGGTTCCTGTAGTTGGTGAGTGTCTTTCGTCATTGGGTTGGGTTGTTTTACCTATGAGCGGCACTTTTTTGCACACCATGGGCTAAATGGCCAGGTCACATTGACCCCGAAGGCTCAGAGAAGGTTGGGGGAGAGGACCCACTGGAACAGCTGTTGGGAGACAGATGGTAGCCTCCCCCGTCAAGGCCATCCAGCGTGTTCTTTAACGTTGGGTTGTTTTACCTCTGAGCGGCACTTTTTTGCACACCATGGGCTAAATGGCCAGGTCACATGGACCCCGAAGGGTCAGAGAAGGTTGGGGAAGGGGACCCACTGGAACAGCTGTTGGGAGACAGATGGTAGCCTCCCGTCAAGGCCATCCAGCGTGTTCTTTCACGTTGGGTTGTTTTACTTCTGAGCGGCACTTTTTTGCACACCATGGGCTAAATGGCCAGGTCACATGGACCCCGAAGGCTCAGAGAAGGTTGGGGAAGGGGACCCACTGGAACAGCTGTTGGGAGACAGATGGTAGCCTCCCGTCAAGGCCATCCAGCGTGTTCTTTCACGTTGGGTTGTTTTACTTCTGAGCGGCACTTTTTTGCACACCATGGGCTAAATGGCCAGGTCACATGGACCCCGAAGGGTCAGAGAAGGTTGGGGAAGGGGACCCACTGGAACAGCTGTTGGGAGACAGATGGTAGCCTCCCCCGTCAAGGCCATCCAGCGTGTTCTTTCACGTTGGGTTGTTTTACTTCTGAGCGGCACTTTTTTGCACACCATGGGCTAAATGGCCAGGTCACATGGACCCCGAAGGGTCAGAGAAGGTTGGGGAAGGGGACCCACTGGAACAGCTGTTGGGAGACAGATGGTAGCCTCCCGTCAAGGCCATCCAGCGTGTTCTTTCACGTTGGGTTGTTTTACCTCTGAGCGGCACTTTTTTGCACACCATGGGCTAAATGGCCAGGTCACATGGACCCCGAAGGCTCAGAGAAGGTTGGGGAAGGGGACCCACTGGAACAGCTGTTGGGAGACAGATGGTAGCCTCCCGTCAAGGCCATCCAGCGTGTTCTTTCACGTTGGGTTGTTTTACTTCTGAGCGGCACTTTTTTGCACACCATGGGCTAAATGGCCAGGTCACATGGACCCCGAAGGCTCAGAGAAGGTTGGGGGAGGGGACCCACTGGAACAGCTGTTGGGAGACAGATGGTAGCCTCCCGTCAAGGCCATCCAGCGTGTTCTTTCACGTTGGGTTGTTTTACTTCTGAGCGGCACTTTTTTGCACACCATGGGCTAAATGGCCAGGTCACATGGACCCCGAAGGGTCAGAGAAGGTTGGGGAAGGGGACCCAATGGAACAGCTGTTGGGAGACAGATGGTAGCCTCCCCCGTCAAGGCCATCCAGCGTGTTCTTTCACGTTGGGTTGTTTTACTTCTGAGCGGCACTTTTTTGCACACCATGGGCTAAATGGCCAGGTCACATGGACCCCGAAGGCTCAGAGAAGGTTGGGGAAGGGGACCCACTGGAACAGCTGTTGGGAGACAGATGGTAGCCTCCCCCGTCAAGGCCATCCAGCGTGTTCTTTAACGTTGGGTTGTTTTACTTCTGAGCGGCACTTTTTTGCACACCATGGGCTAAATGGCCAGGTCACATGGACCCCGAAGGCTCAGAGAAGGTTGGGGGAGGAGACCCACTGGAACAGCTGTTGGGAGACAGATGGTAGCCTCCCGTCAAGGCCATCCAGCGTGTTCTTTAACGTTGGTTTGTTTTACCTCTGAGCGGCACTTTTTTGCACACCATGGGCTAAATGGCCAGGTCACATTGACCCCGAAGGCTCAGAGAAGGTTGGGGGAGAGGACCCACTGGAACAGCTGTTGGGAGATAGATGGTAGCCTCCCCCGTCAAGGCCATCCAGCGTGTTCTTTAACGTTGGGTTGTTTTACTTCTGAGCGGCATTTTTTTGCACACCATGGGCTAAATGGCCAGGTCACATGGACCCCGAAGGCTCAGAGAAGGTTGGGGAGGATACCCACTGGAATAGCTGTTGGGAGACAGATGGTAGCCTCCCGTCAAGGCCATCCAGCGTATTCTTTAACGTTGGGTTGTTTTACCTCTGAGCGGCACTTTTTTGCACACCATGGGCTAAATGGCCAGGTCACATGGACCCCGAAGGCTCAGAGAAGGTTGGGGAAGGGGACCCACTGGAACAGATGTTGGGAGACAGACGGTAGCCTCCCGTCAAGGCCATCCAGCGTGTTCTTTAACGTGCACAGGGTATGGCTCTCCCGCACACGGGACCACGGCTTAACGTCCCATCCGACGGACAGCGGCCTTTCCAAGCCCAGCGGTGTCCCCTACTGACCGTGGGCAGGGCGGGGAATTTTTGCGGAGATAAATCTCAACGCTGACCCAGCTGGGACTCGAACCTGGGAACTACAGATTATGAGCCTGGCATTCGTCGTTGGGTAAAGTTTTTTTTTTGCTTTGCGTTCTTAGGAATAACCAGAAGTCAAAGAGATATTAAAAACTGTTCTTCATCATAACACACCGTCAGATATCATCAAAAATATTCCTCTCAGTAATAATTCAGTGCAAAGAAGAATAGATGAAATGGCAAAAGACGTTGAAATATCATTATGTGATTACTTAAAGACTTGCAAATTTTCCATTCAACTCGATGAATCAACTCTACCAAATAACGAAGCTCTACTCTTATCATACGTACGATTTATAAAAGAAGAAAAAATTTATGAAGAGTTATTATTTGCTAAAAATTTGGAATCTGATACAAAGGGAGAATCTATATTTCCCTTTGTATGCAAAAGGTTTTTCAAACCCATGGAAATTTCAAACCCATTCAACCCATTTCAACCCATTTTCAAACCCATTCAACCCATTCAACCCATTTTCAAACCCATTCAACCCATGCAAAAGTTTTTTCAAGAGAAAGAAATTCCTATTTGTAATATTTTGTCTGCTGCTACTGATGGTGCTCCAGCAATGACAGGGCGTCATAAGGGTTTCATAAATAAAAAAATAATAAATACCCCTTCAAGCAGCTGCTTGCCACAGAGGTCTGACAGGAGCCTGTCAGTTTATATGCCACAGTAGAAGATCTGAGAGGATGGCAGGACCTCAGCAGAAAACAACACGAACATCCATGCCTTACCCGGGGCTCGAACCCAGGTCCCGTAGATCAGTAGCCAAGCGCGCTAACCACTCGGCCAAGGGACGGCTAAGGGTTTCATAGCGCATTTGAAACAAGCAGTACCAAATGTACTCGCTGTACATTGTATTATTCATCGTCAGCATTTGGTTGCAAAAAATTTGAATGAACGTCTGCATACGTCGCTCCATTACGTTTATTAAAGCAATCAATAAGATTAGAAGCAATTCATTGAATGACCGATTATTTGGTAAGCAAGCTTTGTAATGAAGCCGTCCCATGGCCGAGTGGTTAGCGCGCTTGGCTACTGATCTAAGGGACCTGGGTTCGAGTCCCGGGTAAGGCATGGATGTTCGTGTTGTTTTTCTGCTTGAGGTCCTGCCATCCTCTCAGACCTTCTACTGTGGCATATAAACTGACAGGCTCCTGTCAGATCTGTGGCAAGCAGCTGCTTGAGGGGGTATTTATTATTTTTATTTATTTGTAATGAAAATGATGAAGATTACAATCGCTTGCTGCTGCACACAGAAGTACGTTGGCTCTCTAAAGGTGTTTGTCTGAATCGTTTTTTCAATCTCTTTGACTCAATACTGGACTTTCTTGAAGACAGAGACGAAAAATTGCGCGAAAACCTGATTACGTCAAAAAATGACATCGCTTATTTGACAGACATGTTTAAAATATTTAATCAAGTTAATTTACAATTGCAAGGTGAGGAGTTGAATTTAATTAAAACAAAAAACGTCATAGCTGCTTTTGCGGGAAAACTTCTTCTATTCAAACGAAATCTAGGTAGAGGTGAATACAATCACTTTCCCACATTATCAGCAGTCTCTGCAAAACCGGAAGATTTACTTACTTACTGCCAACACTTGGAAGTTCTTCATGTTGATTTTACGGAGCGTTTCCAAGATATTTTAAACATGAATATACCGAGTTGGGTTTTAGATCCTTTCGCAAACACAGATACTGAAGAATCATCAAATTTGGAAGAGGAACTCTTAGAACTCACGACTAACGAAGTACTCAAAGTAAAATTCAAACATGGATACCAAGAGTTCTGGCTTCAAAATTCAATACCAGTTCTCTACCCTGGATTGTGAGCAATAGTACAGAAGTTTTTAATCGCATTTCCTTCGTCCTATATGGCTGAGCGTGGATTCAGTGCAGTAGCTAATTAATGTCAAAGAAGAGGAACAGACTACACATCACTGGACGTGGCGATCTGCGATTGATGTTAACGAAATTGGAACCCGACATTAACAAATTGTTAACACTCCACCAGCCTCAACCATCTCATTAATTTTTTTTTATTTATTATTAATTTTGTGTTTATCTCATTATTTTTTATTTCTTATCGATTCTGAATTTTATTTATAAAATTTTAATAAACAATTTTATTGTGCATTTGATTGTCGTTTTATTAATTTCTGCTTTATGATTTTTAATAGATAAATAAACAGATAAATTAGGATAATATGCAAAAATATTTTAATATTTCATATAAAATTAACTATTATGGACTAGGGGGGCGTTGAAATTTTTGTTCTCTTTTAAAGGGGGCGATGATCCAGAAAAGGTTGGGAATCACTGGCCTAGACCTTTGTACTCTGGAAATACATCTATCTAGACTTTTTGTCACCTGGAAAAGTATCTCTCTAGGCCTTTTTACTCTGAAAATGCATCTGCCTAGACTTTTGTCACCTGGAAAAGTATCTCTCTAAGTGGTTTTATTCTGGAAATACATTTGACTAGACTTTTGTCACCTAGAAATGTATCTACCTACGCCTTTGTACTCTGGAAATACATCTGCCTAGACTTTTGTCACCTGGAAAAGTATCTTTTAGGCCTTTGTACACCTGACTAGACTTTTGTCACCTGGAAAAGTATCTTTTAGGCCTTTGTACACCTGACTAGACTTTTGTCACCTGGAAAAGTATCTTTTAGGCCTTTGTACACCTGACTAGACTTTTGTCACCTGGAAAAGTATCTTTTAGGCCTTTGTACTCCTGACTAGACTTTTGTCACCTGGAAAAATATCTTTTAGGCCTTTGTACACCTGACTAGACTTTTGTCACCTGGAAAAGTATCTTTTAGGCCTTTGTACACCTGACTAGACTTTTGTCACCTGGAAAAGTATCTTTTAGGCCTTTGTACACCTGACTAGACTTTTGTCACCTGGAAAAGTATCTTTTAGGCCTTTGTACACCTGACTAGACTTTTGTCACCTGGAAAAGTATCTTTTAGGCCTTTGTACACCTGACTAGACTTTTGTCACCTGGAAAAGTATCTTTTAGGCCTTTGTACACCTGACTAGACTTTTGTCACCTGGAAAAGTATCTTTTAGGCCTTTGTACACCTGACTAGACTTTTGTCACCTGGAAAAGTATCTTTTAGGCCTTTGTACTCCTGACTAGACTTTTGTCACCTGGAAAAATATCTTTTAGGCCTTTGTACACCTGACTAGACTTTTGTCACCTGGAAAAGTATCTTTTAGGCCTTTGTACACCTGACTAGACTTTTGTCACCTGGAAAAGTATCTTTTAGGCCTTTGTACACCTGACTAGACTTTTGTCACCTGGAAAAGTATCTTTTAGGCCTTTGTACTCCTGACTAGACTTTTGTCACCTGGAAAAATATCTTTTAGGCCTTTGTACACCTGACTAGACTTTTGTCACCTGGAAAAGTATCTTTTAGGCCTTTGTACACCTGACTAGACTTTTGTCACCTGGAAAAGTATCTTTTAGGCCTTTGTACACCTGACTAGACTTTTGTCACCTGGAAAAGTATCTTTTAGGCCTTTGTACACCTGACTAGACTTTTGTCACCTGGAAAAGTATCTTTTAGGCCTTTGTACACCTGACTAGACTTTTGTCACCTGGAAAAGTATCTTTTAGGCCTTTGTACTCCTGACTAGACTTTTGTCACCTGGAAAAATATCTTTTAGGCCTTTGTACACCTGACTAGACTTTTGTCACTTGGAAAAGTATCTTTTAGGCCTTTGTACACCTGACTAGACTTTTGTCACCTGGAAAAGTATCTTTTAGGCCTTTGTACTCCTGACTAGACTTTTGTCACCTGGAAAAATATCTTTTAGGCCTTTGTACACCTGACTAGACTTTTGTCACCTGGAAAAGTATCTTTTAGGCCTTTGTACACCTGACTAGACTTTTGTCACCTGGAAAAGTATCTTTTAGGCCTTTGTACACCTGACTAGACTTTTGTCACCTGGAAAAGTATCTTTTAGGCCTTTGTACACCTGACTAGACTTTTGTCACCTGGAAAAGTATCTTTTAGGCCTTTGTACTCCTGACTAGACTTTTGTCACCTGGAAAAATATCTTTTAGGCCTTTGTACACATGACTAGACTTTTGTCACCTGGAAAAGTATGTTTTAGGCCTTTGTACACCTGACTAGACTTTTGTCACCTGGAAAAGTATCTTTTAGGCCTTTGTACACCTGACTAGACTTTTGTCACCTGGAAAAGTATCTTTTAGGCCTTTGTACTCCTGACTAGACTTTTGTCACCTGGAAAAGTATCTTTTAGGCCTTTGTACACCTGACTAGACTTTTGTCACCTGGAAAAGTATCTTTTAGGCCTTTGTACACCTGACTAGACTTTTGTCACCTGGAAAAGTATCTTTTAGGCCTTTGTACACCTGACTAGACTTTTGTCACCTGGAAAAGTATCTTTTAGGCCTTTGTACACCTGACTAGACTTTTGTCACCTGGAAAAGTATCTTTTAGGCCTTTGTACTCCTGACTAGACTTTTGTCACCTGGAAAAATATCTTTTAGGCCTTTGTACACCTGACTAGACTTTTGTCACCTGGAAAAGTATCTTTTAGGCCTTTGTACACCTGACTAGACTTTTGTCACCTGGAAAAGTATCTTTTAGGCCTTTGTACACCTGACTAGACTTTTGTCACCTGGAAAAGTATCTTTTAGGCCTTTGTACTCCTGACTAGACTTTTGTCACCTGGAAAAGTATCTTTTAGGCCTTTGTACACCTGACTAGACTTTTGTCACCTGGAAAAGTATCTTTTAGGCCTTTGTACACCTGACTAGACTTTTGTCACCTGGAAAAGTATCTTTTTGGCCTTTGTACACCTGACTAGACTTTTGTCACCTGGAAAAGTATCTTTTAGGCCTTTGTACACCTGACTAGACTTTTGTCACCTGGAAAAGTATCTTTTAGGCCTTTGTACTCCTGACTAGACTTTTGTCACCTGGAAAAGTATCTTTTAGGCCTTTGTACACCTGACTAGACTTTTGTCACCTGGAAAAGTATCTTTTAGGCCTTTGTACACCTGACTAGACTTTTGTCACCTGGAAAAGTATCTTTTAGGCCTTTGTACACCTGACTAGACTTTTGTCATCTGGAAAAGTATCTTTTAGGCCTTTGTACACCTGACTAGACTTTTGTCACCTGGAAAAGTATCTTTTAGGCCTTTGTACACCTGACTAGACTTTTGTCACCTGGAAAAGTATCTTTTAGGCCTTTGTACACCTGACTAGGCTTTTGTCACCTGGAAAAGTATCTTTTAGGCCTTTGTACACCTGACTAGACTTTTGTCACATGGAAAAGTATCTTTTAGGCCTTTGTACACCTGAGTAGACTTTTGTCACCTGGAAAAGTATCTTTTAGGCCTTTGTACACCTGAGTAGACTTTTGTCACCTGGAAAAGTATCTTTTAGGCCTTTGTACACCTGACTAGACTTTTGTCACATGGAAAAGTATCTTTTAGGCCTTTGTACACCTGAGTAGACTTTTGTCACCTGGAAAAGTATCTTTTAGGCCTTTGTACACCTGAGTAGACTTTTGTCACCTGGAAAAGTATCTTTTAGGCCTTTGTACACCTGACTAGACTTTTGTCACCTGGAAAAGTATCTTTTAGGCCTTTGTACTCCTGACTAGACTTTTGTCACCTGGAAAAGTATCTTTTAGGCCTTTGTACACCTGACTAGACTTTTGTCACCTGGAAAAGTATCTTTTAGGCCTTTGTACACCTGACTAGACTTTTGTCACCTGGAAAAGTATCTTTTAGGCCTTTGTACACCTGACTAGACTTTTGTCATCTGGAAAAGTATCTTTTAGGCCTTTGTACACCTGACTAGGCTTTTGTCACCTGGAAAAGTATCTTTTAGGCCTTTGTACACCTGACTAGACTTTTGTCACATGGAAAAGTATCTTTTAGGCCTTTGTACACCTGAGTAGACTTTTGTCACCTGGAAAAGTATCTTTTAGGCCTTTGTACACCTGAGTAGACTTTTGTCACCTGGAAAAGTATCTTTTAGGCCTTTGTACACCTGACTAGACTTTTGTCACATGGAAAAGTATCTTTTAGGCCTTTGTACACCTGAGTAGACTTTTGTCACCTGGAAAAGTATCTTTTAGGCCTTTGTACACCTGAGTAGACTTTTGTCACCTGGAAAAGTATCTTTTAGGCCTTTGTACACCTGACTAGACTTTTGTCACCTGGAAATGTATCTACCTAGGCCATTTTACTCTGAAAATACATCTGCTTAGAACCTGGAAAAGTGTCTCTCTAGGTCTTTTTACCCCGGAAATACATCTTGCCACCTTAGAATGTACATGCCTACTCCTCTATACCCTGGAAATGCATCTGCCTAGACTTTTATCACCTGGGAATATACTCTAATTTTCAATAAAGTAAAAGGTCCCGTATATATTTCCAAGGCAAGGCTACAGGCACATACATTTCTTCTATTATTTCCAGATACTTTTGCCTCTATTACTCTTAATAGCATTTTAAAAGTTGGTGTTGGGCACCATGTCCCCCCCCCCACAGATTCGATCCTGGTTACAGTCACCATTATTTAGTTGTTTGGGTTGTTTTACCTCTGAGAGGTATCTCCGCCAAACTCCCCGCCGTGCCCACGGTCAGTAGGGGACACCGATGGGCTTGGAAAGGCCGCCGTCCGTCGGATGGGACGTTAAGCCGTGGCCCCGTGTGCGGGAGAGCCATACTCTGTGCATGTTAAAGAACACACTGGATGGCCTTGACGGGAGGCTACCATCTGTCTCCCAACAGCTGTTCCAGTGGGTCCCCTCCCCCAACCTTCTCTGAGCCTTTGGGGTCCATGTGACCTGGCCATTTAGCCCATGGTGTGCAAAAAAGTACCGCTCAGAGGTAAAACAACCCAACAACCCTCTGAGAGGCACTTTTTTGCACACAATGGGCTAAATGGCCAGGTCACATGGACTCCAAAGGCTCAGAGAAGGTTGGGGGAGGGGACCCACTGGAACATCTGTTGGGAGACAGATGGTATCCTCCCGTCAAGGCCATCCAGCTTGTTCTTACTCTTTGTGTGCAATATGGCTCTCCCGCACACGGGGCCACGGCTTAACGTCTCATCCGACGGATGGCGGCCTTTCCAAGCCCATCGGTGTCTCCTACTGACCGTGGGCAGGGCGGGGAATTTTGCGGAGATAAATCTCAACGCTGACCCAGCTGGAACTCGAACTTGGGAACTACCAGATTACGAGCCTAGCGCGCTACCGACTGAGCCACCCCCGCCCCTTTTGTAGCAGTTAAATTGGATTTAGTGTTATGTTCAGTACATAATATATTATTATTAATATATATTATTTAGTTACACAAATTGATTATTAGTTTACACAAATTAATATTTCTTTTTCTTACAGTGGAATACTGTGCGGCATCTTTATGTCTGGCCGTAATCTTTCTACTGGTGAGTGTGGCAACAACTCTGATCAGCCGATGTACAGCGCCCCCTCCCAGAGCAATTGTTCACGTGGCAAGAGGTACTCTCGGCCACAGTCTCTGCGTCTTCAGCTTCCGCCATTCGTCAGCCAGTCTGACACCGAGCTATCCCATTGGAGGACCGCTTGACGATAAAGTGACGTCATCCACCGATCGACTGAGTCTTTCTGGCGATTGGTTGGCTGTGTCCCTCATCATAGACCGCTTCTTGTTTTGGGTGTTTAGTTTAGTTTTTGTAATTTTGATTGGTGTACTTGCTGCCAACTGAAAATATACATAAAATATACATATTTCATTGTACAGTCACTCAAAAAAAATCCGAAAAAAAAAATAACACTATGGTCGATTACAGTATTCAGAAAAAATATCTGGCAACGATTTTTTTTTAGAAATTAGTGATCTGGCAACCTTCGTGTCACGTGATTACAGAATTCAGGAAAAATATCTGGAGCGTGTACAGCAACTGTACACGCTCCAGTTACTGTTCACAGCAAACTGGAGCGTGTGCAGTAACTGCACACGCTCCAGTTTGCTGTGAACGGTAACTGCACACGCTCAATATTTCCGTGAGTGAGCCCACACGATCCTAGTATCAAAATAATATGACCACCTACAGTCGCTCAAAAAAGTATCCAAACACTATGGTCGATTACAGAATTCAGAAAAAATATCTGGCAACGATTTTTTTTTTTTAGAAATTAGAGATCTGGCATCGCGTGACACGAAGGTTGCCAGATCACTAATTTCTAAAAATAAAAAATAAAAATCGCTGCCAGATATTTTTTCTGAATTCTGTAATCAATCATGGTGTTCGGATACTTTTTTGAGCGACTGTAGGTGGTCATATTATTTTGATACTAGATCGTGTGGGCTCACTCACGGAAATATTGAGCGTGTGCAGTTACCGTTCACAGCAAACTGGAGCGTGTGCAGTAACTGCACACGCTTCAGTTTGCTGTGAACGGTAACTGGAGCGTGTACAGTTGCTGTACACGCTCCAGATATTTTTCCTGAATTCTGTAATCACGTGACACGAAGGTTGCCAAATCACTAATTTCTAAAAATAAAAAATAAAAATCGCTGCCAGATATTTTTTTTTCCTGAATTCTGTAATCAACCATAGTGTTCGGATATTTTTTTTTGAGCGACTTTAATACAAACTTTGTCTTTTAGTACTAAAGTTTTGAGGAAGTGTTTGTGTTTGGTAGAGAATAAAGTTCAGAAAAAAAATTAAACTTAAAATATTTTTTGTTTGAAAAATAAAACTTTTTGATGATTTTAATAATGTGCATTTTTTTTATCTATTTTTGTTCGCAACAATTATAGTAGTTCCTAGATTCGAGTCCCAGCTGGGTCAGCGTTGAGATTTATCTTCGCAAAAATTCCCCGCACTGCCCACGGTCAGTAGGGGACACCGATGGGCTTGGAAAGGCCGCCGTCCGTTGGATGGGACGTTAAGCCGTGGCCCCGTGTGCGGGAGAGCCATACCCTGTAAAAGATACCATACCCGTTAAAGAACACGCTGGATGGCCTTGACGGGAGGCTACCATCTGTCTCTCAACAGCTGTTCCAGTGGGTCCCCTCCCCCAACCTTCTCTGAGCCTTCGGGGTCCATGTGACCTGGCCATTTAGCCCATGGTGTGCAAAAAAGTGCCGCTCAGAGGTAAAACAACCCAACCCAACTAGACTCCAGTCTTGTTTAATTCACAATTATTTTTTTAAGAAATTTTTTAGATAGAATTAAGTTTCGCGATATATTTCGCTAATAAATATCCCGAATTTACTCGGTTCCTAAATTTTTATGAATAAATATTTGCAAGAGATATTTCAGATTTAGAATATTTTTGAAATACCCAATTACGACATGCGACTGAAGATTAACCTTGTTTTTAAACTCTGAGTTTTATTAAATTATTATAAAACACAACTGTGTGTAAGAAACGAGGAAAGAAAATTACAAATTTGTTTTCGACTAGATTTCAAGTTGATTAATATCCTTGAAATACGTCATAGTAGTGAGTTGGGTTGTTTTATCTTTGAGCGGCACTTTTTTGCACACCATGGGCTAAATGGCCAGGTCACATGGACCCAGAAGGCTCAGAGAAGGTTGGGGGAAGGGACCCACTGGAACAGCTGTTGGGAGACAGATGGTAGTCTCTCGTCAAGGCCATCCAGCGTGTTCTTTAAAGTGCACAGTGTATGGATCTCCCGCATACGGGCCACGGCTTAACGTCCCATCCGACGGACGGCGGCCTTTCCAAGCCCATCGGTGTCCCCTACTGACCGTGGGCAGGGCGGGGAATTTTGCGGTGATAAATCTCAACGCTGACCCAGCTGGGACTCGAACCTGGGAAGTACAGATTACGAGCCTGGCGCGCTACCGACTGAGCCACCCCCGCCCCTGATTAAAAGGAAATATGGAAATAATGAAAGAAAAATCATTTAGTGTTAGCGGAAGTTTACAATTTTCAGAAATTAATTTTCTACACAGTTGATTAAAAAGTAACATGAAATAAATATCATTAAGGGTAAACGAAGTTCGTAAATTTTTTTGGAAATAAATATCATTCAGGGGGTAAACGGAAGTTCGTATTTTTTTTTTTTTTTTTTGGAAATAAATATCATTCAGGGGGTAAACGGAAGTTCGATTTTTTTTTTCGGAAATATCATTCAGGGTAAATAAAGTTCGTAATTTTTGGAAATAAATATCATTCAGAGTAAACGAAGTTCGTAAATTTTCTTGGAAATAAATATCATTTAGGGTAAATACAGTTCGTAATTTTTGGAAATAAATATCAATCAGGGGGTAAACGGAAGTTCGTAATTTTTTTTGGAAATAAATATCATTCAGGGTAAATAAAGTTCGTAATTTTTGGAAATAACTATCATTCAGGGTAAATAAAGTTCGTAATTTTTGGAAATAAATATCAATCAGGGGGTAAACGGAAGTTCGTAATTTTTTTTTGGAAATAAATATCATTCAGGGTAAATAAAGTTCCTATTTTTTGAAAATAAATATCATTCAGGAGGTAAACGGAAGTTCGTAATTTTTTTTTTTTGAAATAAATATCTTTCAGGGTAAATAAAGTTCGTAATTTTTGGAAAAAATATTCAGGGGGTAAACGGAAGTTCGTAATTTTTCCCCCCCCCCTCGGAAATAACTACCATTCAGGGTAAATAAAGTTCGTAATTTTTGGAAATAAATATCATTCAGGGGGTAAACGGAAGTTCGAAATTTTTTTGGGGGGAAATAAATATCATTCAGGGAAAATAAAGTTCGTAATTTTTGGAAATAAATATCATTCAGGGGGTAAACGGAAGTTCGAATTTTTTTTCCCCCTTTTGGAAATAAATATCATTCAGGGTAAATAAAGTTCGTAATTTTTGGAAATAAATATCATTCAGGTAAATAGAGTTCTTAATTTTTGGAAATAAATATCATTCAGGAGGTAAACGGAAGTTCGTATTTTTTTTTTTTAAATAAATATCATTCAGGGGGTAAACGAAAGTTCGTAAATTTTTTTGGGAAGTAAATATCATTCAGGGTAAATAAAGTTCGTAATTTTTGCAAATAAATATCGTTCAGGGTAAATAAAGTTCTTAATTTTTGGAAATAAATGTCACTCAGGGGGTAAACGGAAGTTCGTAATTTTTTTTGGAAATAAATATCCTTCAGGGTAAATAAAGTTCTTAATTTTTGGAAATAAATATCATTCAGGGGGTAAACGGAAGTTCGCAATTTTTTTTTTTGGAAATAAATATCATTCAGGGTAAATAAAGGTCGTAATTTTTGGAAATAAATATCATTCAGGGTAAATAAAGTTCTTAATTTTTGGAAATAAATATCATTCAGGAGGTAAACGGAAGTTCGTAATTTTTTTTGGGGAAATAAATATCATTCAGGGTAAATAAAGTTCTTAATTTTTGGAAATAAATACCATTCAGGAGGTAAACGGAAGTTCGTAATTTTTTTTGGGGGAAATAAATATCATTCAGGGTAAATAGAGTTCGAAATTTTTGGAAATAAATATCATTCGGGGGTAAACGAAGTTCGTAATTTTTGGAAATTAATTTTGTTCAGTATCCGTTCCATGGGCGAGGTGACTCGGGTTCGAGCCTCCGGTAAGTAATGGATGTTTATGTTGTTTTTCTGCTGAGGTCCCATCCTTTCAGTCCTTCTACTATGCCGTATATACTGACAGTCTCGTGCAAAACTTGTGTGGCAAGCAGCTGCTTGAGGGGATTATATGTGCAGAGTTGGCGGAGAGGTTAGCACGCTTGGTAACTGATCTAAGGGACCTGGGTTTGAGTCCGGTAAGGCATGGATGTTCTTGTCGTTTTTCTGCTGAGGTCCTGCCATCCTCACAGACCTTCTACTGTGGCATATAAACTGGCAGGCTCTTGTCAGACCTCTGTGGCAAGCAGCTGCTTGAGGGGGTATTTATTTTATTTTTTTATTCAACTAAAGAAAAACACGGAAAGAAGTGAATTTAGCGTTAACTGAAGGTCACAATTTTCGGAAATTAATTATCTGCAGAGTTAACTAAAAGGAACTACAGAAATAAATACAGTCGCTCAAAAATGTATCCGAACACTATGGTTGATTACAGAATTCAGAAAAAATATCTGGCAACGATCGTTTTTAGAAATTAGTGATCTGGCAACCTTCGTGTCACGTGACACGAAGGCTCAGAGAAGGTTGGGGGAGGGGTTGGGTTGTTTTACCTCTGAGCGGCACTTTTTTGCACACCACGGGCTAAATGGCCAGGTCACATGGACCCCGAAGGCTCAGAGAAGGTTGGGGGAGGGGACCCACTGGAACAGCTGTTGGGAGACACATGGTAGTCTCTCGTCAAGGCCATCCAGCGTGTTCTTTAACGTGCACAGGGTATGGCTCTCCCGCACACTGGGTCACGGCTTAACGTCCCATCCGACGGACGGCGGCCTTTCCAAGCCCATCAGTGTCCCCTACTGACCGTGGGTAGGGTGGGGAGTTTTGCGGAGATAAGTCTCAACGCTAACCCAGGTGGGACTCGAACCTGGAAACTACAGTTTACAAGCGTGGCCCGCTACCGACTGAGCACCCACTCCCACGTTAACTTCGGAGTAACGAGTGCAAATCTCCAGACACGTGTCAAGAACTTTTTGGACACTCTGCGTTAGTTGCAAATATAATTTCCGTATATTGTGAAACGCAATTAACTTGAGATTCTATTCATTTTCAAAAAATGCAAATCTGAGTTTAGTAGCACAATATCTCTTTTCCGAAATTGTGAACTTCAGAACGCTAAATGGTATTTATTTCTATACTTTGCTTTTAGTTTAACTCTGCGCAAAAATTAATTTCCAAAAATTGTGAACTAGAATTAAAGCTGATGGTACAGTCGCTCAAAAAAATATCCGAACACTATAGTAGTGACGAACCACCATGGGACCCCCCACGCACTGTGCTTTCCCCCTATGACGTCACCGGCCATGGCCACTTCCGCCCCCTTATTAATATTCATAATTAATAATTAATTAAACATTAATTAACCCACCCTTTATTAAAAAAACCTATAAAAATTCCTCATCCTTTATTAAGAAAACCTTCCTCCTCCACACCCCTCCCTTTAACCCGTGGCGCCATCTAGTGACTATGAGGAGTACTATTCTAAGCAAAAACCCTATTTTGGCTATAATTTCCCGATTTTTGATTTCACCCCTGGCGCCATCTATTGTATAGACTGAGTACTATTTTTAGAAAAAAACTTCTATTTTAGTCGTAATTATTCCCAGACTCCCTCCTCATTAAAAAACCATTATCGAAAGTTCCACCCGCTTTATTAAAATTCCCTCCCCTTTATTAAAAGTTCCCTTTATTAAAACTTCACCGATCACAAATTTCCATCCTTTTACAAGTCCACTAAACTTAGAAAATCAACTCACAAAGTTGTATATTCCTTGTATTTATTACGAATTTTTAATCCTTATTAATTAAACATTTATTAAAATTCCTTCCCCTTTATTAAAACCCCCCTTATCAAAAGTTCTCTCTATTAAAACTTCACTGATCACAAACACCTTTGGTATCCACGTTCATCTGAAAATTTCCAAGTCCACTAAAATTTTTTTGAATGGCAACGCTGATCCCTGTGTCAGAATGGCTTTTGGGTTGTTTTACCTCTGAGCGGCACTTTTTTGCACACCATGGGCTAAATAGCCAGGCCAGAAGGACCCCGAAGGCTCAGAGAAGGTTGGGGGAGGGGACCCATTGGAACAGCTGTTGGGAGACAGATGGTAACCTCCCATCAAGGCCATCCAGCGTGTTCTTTAACGTGCACAGGGTATGGCTCTCCCGCACACGGGGCCATGGCTTAACGTCCCATCCGACGGACAGCGGGCTTTCCAAGCCCATCGGTGTCCCCTACTGACCATGGGCAGGGCAGGGAATTTTGCGGAGATAAATCTCAACGCTGACCCAGCTGGGTCAGAATGGCTGATGCAATCCTTGAACAAGGTCCCCGTATTTTGCGAATTCGACCTTCACTAGAATAAGGACTATCCCGCAGTAACTGTTTAACTGTCCCGCAGAAAATGAAAAAATGCTATTGGATAAAAGGGAAAAAATCTGATTTTATTCGTCATGATGAAAAATACTGAAGGGTAATAGGGTCTGGTGACCTAAAAGACTCGCGTTCGGTACCAGACCACGTTTTACTGACGGATGGTTTTAACAAAAGTCCTGTGAAATTAATTATTATTCCAAATGGAGAATCACAAGGGTTTTATTGACGGATGAATCGTGGATCACCCCCTGCCCAGGTGATCCACTGAGGATGCCGATGAGGATGAGAAGGATAGGTTTTATGGACTCTAACCATGTGTACATAAGTACACATGGGTTTCACCCGATGGGCTGCATAAGAATATGATTGATTATATATTAATTAACAGCAAATGTGCTAGTTCTGTTAGGAATACCAGGTCATATAGGGGAGCTGAAATTGGATCTCACCATTACCTTGTTAAAAGTGTCTTGCAACTTAAACTTAAAAAGTGTTGTGCTAGGGTTAAAAAATTTACTTTTAATACTGAAGCTCTGAAAGACCCAGTTATAGCCAAAGCTTACCATGATATGTTACTTAGTCATTATGACAGTCATGGTTTGCTTACTACTGAAGTTGAGGAAGAATGGGATCATTTTAAACAGGCTTTTTTGGACACTAACAGTACTCTTTTAGGAAAAAAGGAGCAGAAGAGACAGAATTATATGAGTGATAAGGCACTTGAGCTTATTTCGGAAAGAAAGAACTGCAGGAATGTCCTTAATCAATACCCTATTAGTCCTAATAGAAAGCATTACAGAGAACTTAATAAACGTGTAACAGATCAATTAGCTGCTGATAAGAATCTTTGGCTTGATGGTTTGGCTGACAAAGCCGAGGAAGCAGTTAGACAGCACAACAGCAGATAGCTGTACCGGATAGTTAATATTTTATATGGTAGAAAACGGACAGGCATACAAGGATTGCAGGATAAACAAGGTAAGGTTATAATAGAAGGGGAGGATTCTGTCATGGCTATGTGGGCTGAGCATTTCAGTGATGTTCTAAACAATGTGGTTAGTTCTATTCCCATTGTTTGCAATGATGATAGATGCATTGGTGGCTTTAATGTTGGCCCTATAACACAATCTGAAGTTCTTTTGGATGTTTCTAAACTTAAACTACATAAATCCCCAGGGTTAGATGAAATTACTACGGAAATGCTTAGAGCTGGGAATGTTTCAGTTACCACTTGGATGACTGAAATTCTGAATATCTTTTATGATAAAGGCATGGTACCTAAGGATTTTACCAGAGCTATTGTTATCCCTATTTTCAAAAAAGGTGATCGCAGTTCTTGTGATAACTATAAGGGTATCAGCCTACTCTCTGTTCCAGGTAAAGTTCTTTTTTTTTTATTTGTTATATTGTGTTATATTGTGTTTTTATTGTATTTGTTTTATTGTGCTTAATAGAATTAAGAATCTGGTTGACAGGCAATTGAGTGATGAACAATGTGGATTCAGAAGTGGTAGGGGATGTGTGGATCAGATATTTTCACTTAGGCAGATACTTGAGAAATGTTTAGAGTTTCAGAAACCTTTGGCTGCTAGCTTTGTTGATTTCAAAAAGGCTTTTGACTCTGTTGATCGTCATAATTTGTGGTTGATTGTGAGATCATATGGTATACCAGACAAGTTAGTTAACGTAATAAAATCCCTCTATAATAACACTGAGTCGTGTGTGAGAGTTGGTAAGGCTTGTAGCAATTGGTTTAGCATTAATTCTGGTGTTCGACAAGGGTGCATTTTGTCTCCTTTTCTCTTTAGTTTGGTTATTGATTATGTTATGCGAAATTCACTTCAAAGGAAAGATTTTGGCCTTAAATGGACTGGAGATACAAAAATTTCTGATTTAGATCATGCTGATGATTTAGCCCTTTTGGCAAATGATGTTGATGAGATGAACTCTTTCATTCGAGCTGTTGATGAGACTGGTAGTAGAGTAGGTTTGGTTATAAACAGAGAGAAAACTAAAGTAATGAAAATTAGTCAGGCGGGCTGTGATTCAGTTAATCTGAATGGTTGCAGTCTTGAGCAGGTGTCACAGTTTAATGACCTTGGTAGCTATGTAACAGATACTGGTGATGTGGGGCATGAGATTAACAGACGAATAAGGATTGCTGCCGGGACTTTTAAGAATTTATGGAGAGTGTGGAGAAATAGGCGTATACACCTAAAGACTAAAATTAGACTATATAATAGTTTGGTTCTTTCTAGGGTTAGTTATGGTAGTGAAACTTGGACACTTTGTAAACAAGATAACAGGAAACTAGATGCTTTTGATTCCAGATGCTTACGCAGTATCTTGGGCATTAGGTGGTTCAACTTTGTAACTAATGATGAGGTTAGGCAAAGGAGTCTGCAACCTCCTTTAAGCAGCATATTGTGCAGAGAGAGACTCCGTTGATTTTACCATGTTGCCCGTATGAATAATTATAGATTAGCGAATAGGGTTATGAACAGTGTTCCTAAAGGCCTCAGAAAGAAGGGGAGACCTAGGATGCGGTGGGCAGACAATATCAAACAGGACCTTGTTAGAATTGGTGTGCAGTGGCCAGATGCAGTAGATGTAGATCAGGATAGACTTGCTTGGAGAACTAAATTGCACGGTCTGGTTGGACCTCCGTAGCCCATGGCTGCTTGAGGATGATGATGATCAATTGATTAATTGCCGAAACGTTATTTAATCGACGTGTACAGTGAAGCAATTAATTACTTGGGGAAAAGTAATTTGGTCCACAAGTACAATGTAGCAAATAATTAATCTCGGAAACGTAATTCAGTTCATGGGTACAATGTATCAATTAATTACACTGCGAAAAGTAATTTAGCCCACGAGTACTGTGTAGCAATTAATTACTCGGCGAAAAGTAATCTAATCGACGAGTAGAGTGTATCAACTAATAACTCTGCGAAAAGTAATCTAGTCCAAGAGTATAGTGAAATGTAATTTCGTCCATAAAATTATTTTATTTTCAAATGAAACTACTTACAATTCTGCAATATTTCCTCCTTTTAATGAACACATATTCAAAAATCATGCTTAGGTGTAGAACAGAACAATAAAGTTGTTGGATAATCTTGCTATTATGATTAGACTGGTTTTTTTGCATTTTTTCGATATTGAAGTTCATTTTCCTACTCTTTCAGTCCACTTACCCTAAACGTACGGCTTAAGCCAGAATGCCAAATGTTCTCCATTCTTGGGGTAAAGCTTCCTAATGCCTGGAAAGAAGAAAGCCATCAGTGATGAAAGATATGCACTTCACTGGAGCAAAAGTTCTACGAGTCAGCAAATTCGTTATTACCCGAAAGTGACGAAATATCCGCTTCCCGATTTAGAAGGGGGCGGTGGTGGCACAGTCGGTAGCGCGCCAGGTTCGAGTCCCAGCTGGGTCAGCGTTGAGATTTATCTCCGCAAAATTCCCCGCCCTGCCCACGGTCAGTAGGGGACACCGATGGGCTTGGAAAGGCCGCCGTCCGTTGCATGGGACGTTAAGCCGTGGCCCCGTGTGCGGGAGAGACATACCCTGTGCACATTAAAGAACACGCTGGATGGCCTTGACGGGAGGCTACCATCTGTCTCCCAACAGCTGTTCCAGTGGGTCCCCTCCCCCAACCTTCTCTGAGCCTTCGGGGTCCATGTGACCTGGCCATATAGCCCATGGTGTGCAAAAAAGTGCCGCTCAGAGGTAAAACAATCCAATCCGACCCGATTTAGAAATACTGATCTACTAACTCGGTTGGATGTATGTGATTTTTTTACCTCTGAAAGGCACCTACGTGAATGGGCTTAATCGGTTTCCCAACTGCTTTCTGGTCGCGACCCAAAACTCAAGTACCCATTCAAATCCTGAACCAAAATTTAAATAGGTATTTTACTCTGTACCAAAATTTAAAACACCTAAGTCGTCCCGTGGCCGAGTGGTTAGCGCGCTTGGCTACTGATCTACGGGACCTGGGTTCGAGCCCCGGGTAACGCATGGATGTTTGTGTCGTTTTTCTGCTGAAGTCCTGCCATCCTCTCAGACCTTCTACTGTGGCGTATAAACTGACAGTTTCCTGTCAGACCTCTGTGGCAAGCAGCTGCTTGAGGGGGTATTTATTTATTTATTTATATTTCTCATTTCCTGAGAAAATTCAATTTCCTATTTGCCTTGTGGCCCAAAATTCAAATGTATATATACACACCTCATAATCCACAAATAAAATGTCTGTTCTCCTCGTGACCCAAAATTCGAATAAGTATTCACCTTATAACAAAAAATTCAAATATTCATTTAATGACCCACATATTAAATCCCTAAAATTCGAATACCTGTGTTCTTCTGTTACCAGAATATCAGCTTCTTATTTACCTCTTGACCAAAATTCAAATATTCACCTCGTGACCCGAATTTTAATTCTCATTTAGTTCATGACTGAATATCGGTACCTAAATTCGTTGGACTAGGATCTATTAAAAAATCCCCACAGAGCCGTTGCAATCCAAATTCGGGTGACGACTGTGAGTTATGGAAGACTCTCGACTAAATGATCAAGAGCATTCCTAGGGCACTAGATGAAACTCCTAGAGCATTCATAGGGCACTAGATGAGACTCCTAGGGGCATTCCTAGGGCACTACACGAGACGCCGAGCATTCCTGGGGCACCAGATGAGACTCCTAGAACATTCCTAGGGCACTAGATGAGCCTCCAACAACATTCCTAGGGCACTAGACGAGACTCCTAGAGCATTCCTAGGACACCAGATGACTCCTAGAGCATTCCTAGGGCATCAGATGAGACTCCTGGAGCATTCTTAGGGCACTAGAAGAGATTCCTAGAGCATTCCTAGGGCACTAGAAGAGACTCCTAGAGCATTCCTAGGGCATCAGATGAGACTCCTAGAGCATTCCTAGGTCACTAGATGAGACTCCTAGAGCATTCGTAGGGCGCTAGATGAGACTCCTAGAATATTCCTAGAGCACTAGATGAGACTCCTAGAGCATTCCTAGGGCACCAGATGAGACTCCTAGAACATTCCTAGGGCACCAGATGAGACTCCTAAAGCATTCCTAGGGCATCAGATGAGACTCCTGGAGCATTCCTAGGGCACCAGATGAGACTCTTTGAGCACTAGATGAGACTTTTAGAGCATTCATAGGGCACCAGATGAGAATCCTAGAGCATTCATCGGGCACCAGATGAGATTCCTGGAGCATTCCTAGGGCATCAGATGAGACTCCTGGAGCATTCCTAGGGCAGCAGATGAGACTCCTAGAGTACTAGATGAGACTTTTAGAGCATTCCTAGGGCACCAGATGAGAGTCCTAGAGCATTCCTAGGGCACCAGATGAGACTCCTGGAGCATTCCTAGGGCATCATATGAGACTCCTGGAGCATTCCCAGGGCACCAGATGAGACTCCTAGAGCACTAGATGAGACTTTTAGAGCATTCCTAGGGCACCAGATGAGAGTCCTAGAGCATTCCTAGGGCACCAGATGAGACTCCTAAAGCATTCCTAGGGCATCAGATGAGACTCCTGGAGCATTCCTAGGGCACCAGATGAGACTCCTATAGCATTCTTAGGTCACTAGATGAGACTCCTAGAGCATTCGTAGGGCGCTAGATGAGACTCCTAGAATATTCCTAGAGCACTAGATGAGACTCCTAGAGCATTCCTAGGGCACCAGATGAGACTCCTAGAACATTCCTAGGGCACCAGATGAGACTCCTAAAGCATTCCTAGGGCATCAGATGAGACTCCTGGAGCATTCCTAGGGCACCAGATGAGACTCCTTGAGCACTAGATGAGATTTTTAGAGCATTCATAGGGCACCAGATGAGAATCCTAGAGCATTCATAGAGCATCAGATGAGACTCCTGGAGCATTCCTAGGGCATCAGATGAGACTCCTGGAGCATTCCCAGGGCACCAGATGAGACTCCTGGAGCATTCCTAAGGCACCAAATGAGACTCCTAGAGCATTCCTAGGGCACCAGATGAGACTCCTAGAGCATTCCTAGGGCACCAGATGAGACTCCTAGAGCATTCCTAGGGCACTAGATGAGATCCATTCCTAGAGTTTCTTTAGCCGACTAGTTGAGTGAAATGTCAGTATTGATTAGCAGGGGAAAATCTGTATAGAAGTTTGGGTTGTTTTTACCTCTGAGCGGCACTTTTTTTGCACACAATGTGCTAGTCAGATCAAAAGGACTCCGAAGGCTCGGAAAAGGTTTGAGGAAGGGGACACATCTCCAACTCCTTATAATTTAATTAATATTTTTAACCATGTAAAAATATTGAGTTGTTTTTTTTTTTCGGTTCTTGAGTGAAATTGTTGACATAATTTATAAAAAATTAATAATAAACAATAAACAATAAAAATTTGCAAATGACACAAATCTTTTATCTCTTTCACATTAAGGGGCGGGGGGTGGCTCAGTCAGTAGCGCGCCAGGCTCGTAATCTGTAGTTCCCAGGTTCGAGTCCCAGCTGGGTCAGCGTTGAGCTTTATCTCCGCAAAATTCCCCGCTCTGCCCACGGTCAGTAGGGGACACCGATGGGCTTGGAAAAACCACCGTCTGTCGGATGGGATGTTAAGCCGTGGCCCCGTGTGCGGGAGAGCCATACTCTGTGCACGTTAAAGAACATGCTGGATGGCCTTGACGGGAGGCTACCATCTGTCTCCCAACAGCTATTCAAGTGGGTCCCCTCCCCCAACCTTCTCTGATATTGTGACCTGGCCATTTAGCCCATTGTGTGCAAAAAAGTGCCGCTCAGAGGTAAAACAACCCAACCCAACCCAGGATACTTGTGACCTGGTCATTTATCCCGTTGTATGCAGAAAAAGTGCCGCTCAGAGGAAAAAAATAAACACATAAACATGAAAATTATATTTCACATAAATATCGGTGTTAGCCTCACTTTTGATATATCTTTTGCCTCCAAGGAGCCTGAGTCTGGAGACAGTACCACTGCTGTTGGAAAGAAGAGGACGAAAGGGAAGAGGAACTTTTCTGTAAAGTGTCCAATAGGTGCTCTTCTCAACGTCGCTAGGCAACTCGGCGATAGAGGTAACCACTGGGCCTCTGTTGGTATACGCCACTTCGTATCTGGAAGAATGAAGCAAAACGATTACGCCGACGATTACGATTACACAAAACGATTACGAATTCGCAAGGGATTCAAAGAGACATTCCGAAGGGTGTGTAAAAGAATTAAGGGGAAAGATTTTTTCATCCCCTTGGGCTAAGGGGCAAAAGAGTCAAAAATAACCAAGGTCAAAAGGGTCAATGTGTATAACATATTTTCCACTATATTAGACTATTATTAAAAATTTAAAAAATAAGTGGTTAACTCTTTAAAAATAAAGAGCTACCAGTCTAATTTTAACCAATAAAAATATAATTAAAACATATAAAGATATTTTACATTTTGGAATAGTAGGACAAAACTACCTCGATGGTTAAGACCAGTGAAGCTCCCTCAATAACGTCACGTTTAGGGGGAAAACTTTAATAAAATTTACTAATAATATTAATAAAATATTAAATATATTACTCTTATGGCAATAAAATGAAACAAAAAAGAGTAAACCTTTAAATTGAATACATATTTCATTATTGTTACATTTATCACTGTAATTAATTATTGTTTTATTCATTTGTAAAATTTAAACTAAAACTACCTGTCATAATATTAATTCAAAAATTTAAAATAATTTCCTCTCATATATGACGTCATTAAAAAGAGTTCTCATGGTCTTCATTATTCAAGTAGCCAATCAGACTGCCAATTTTTCCTTTATCCTGTTATTTTGTTATAAATTATATATCATAGCTTAATAAGATTTTTGTTCTTGATCGAAACTTTCTACCTCCAGAATTTCTAGAATAAATTAAATAATTTCAAATATTACTTCAAAATTTGCATTTACTTATTTTGGGTTCATTAACGATGTAAATTAAATCCATCTGCTGGATTTGAAAACTATGAAATCATATTTCGTTAGCACCCATTCAACTGAAAAAGAATTTATTATTAATTTCTCAAAACAAAAGTTTCCGTTTCCCATCACTAAAATATCAAATCTCTAGACCAAACGCATCGTTTGAAATATTTGTAGAAAAATTTTCGGTTTCTATCGTCAGAGGGCGCAATTGAAACTTTTTAGGAGATTCACAATGTGTGAATCATAATACCGTATTTCTTCGATTCTAAGACGCCATCGATTCTAAGATGCACCTCGTTTTTAGAGGCGTATATATGGGGAAAAAAAGCGCGTCTTAGAATCGAAGAAATACGGTAGTTTATCGATAAATTTTATCATTTAATGATCTCTTTATATAAATAATTTTTTAAAAAATCTGCAAAAAGCAAACAATTATTCCTTTAAAATAATTTCGTTCCCTCCAGGGGTAAGCGTGATCATCACCTATCATCACCAAAATTTCCAACATAAATACATTTCCCATAATACATGTTGAAAAGTTTGCCATTTTCAGCTCTTCCTACCGTTAGAGGGTGCAATTATACGTATTGGGAGATTCCTAAAATGTGAATTGTAATCTTTCATGAACCCAAAGAGAATTTTTATCTGTAAAAACAAAGGATTTGAATGACTACATACAAACGACAAAATGAAAACTTTAGCTCGTTTTTTATTTTCCTTCTGAAAACGAGCTAAAAATGACACCGTTTTCAAGATCCAATAAAAAAAAATTCACGTTAAATTTTACCCTCATTTGATAAAAAGAAACTAACACTACTTGTTTCCTTTTGGGAAGTCATTTAGCAAGTCAAGCATAACGGAAATTTGTTAACCAACAAAGTCGACACTAGATGGCACTGCATGTCTCGTCTACTGATTCCACTAAACAAGATTACTGCTTGCTAGCGAAGCTGTAGGCTGCGCCCATTTCCTTTCCAGTCAATGTCATTCACCTTAAAAAGAACTCGGCTTTGTTCCGTGTCCACCAATCAGAGCTCGGGTACGTGTACCTTTGGCTGCCTGGTGACCTAAATCACTTGGTTGCTACGAGGTCAAACCTATCTTCGTGATACTAGAGCAGTACCCTTAGCCATCAGACCTTGTCTGACATGACTCAGCGATTTGGAAACAAAATTACTGCCTTTCTGCAAATGAATTCAAACCAGTGACGACTCGGAGTCGGTGCAGGTGAGATTGTGAATAAAATCCAGGGTTTGTTTTTTTGACTAAGATATTTTCTAAGTCCTATTTTTTTTCATTATATGTGTATTTCTTTTTTACAATTTTTTTTTGTATTAAATCTACCGATAAGTAATTGTTCCAATAGGTACCGGATTTTCAAGAAGATTTATAGGGAATACCAAATGATTAAATATAACCTTTCAGGAATATATATTTCGTTTTATTACTTTCATTAGTAAAATATCGCAATTTTGTGTAAATATATATACTTTATAATATCAATTATTAAATTAACAATGAATATTTAACTTCATTATTAAGTTATTAATCATAATTTGCAATATTACTTTTTTTGTCTGTGTTGCCAGGCACATATCCAGAATTTAGATTGGAGGGGTTATTGGGGGGGCGAGAATTTAGTTTAGGGGGTCCTCTTTGGGGAGGGAAAACCTCCCCACAGAAGACCACTCACTAAAATATTTAATCGGAAAGATTGAAATGATATTCTATATGGAATAAAATTTTATAGTTCAAATTTATTTTTAGTGTTAGACATGTACTATGGGTACGGTTATCATACGTCCTTTATTTAAGAGGACAGTCCTTTATTTCACTGCTCTGTCCTTTAGATTAATTTTTTTCTAAAATGGCAATTTTGGCCTTTTTTTGTGAATTAAAATAGTAAACTGAATATTGGCGCGAAGTAGATGGATTGAAATTTTTAAATATTTCACAGATAAACCCATATCTTTTAAAAACATTTTAAAAATCGTTGAATTTTGCTTGTGTCTCCCAGGATCTAATGCCCCCACTGAACGAGTATTTTGATTAGCAAACAATATGTGGACCAGTAAAAATACCCAATTAAAAATCGAAACATTGAAAGCATGCATTTATACCAAATGCAACTTTGACATGAATTGTATATAGTTTCATGAATTTTTAAAACACAAATTCTTGGGAAAAGTATCAAAATTTAATTTTTTAAGTAATAATATGATTGTTTAAAATGCTATGCATATGCTTATATTTTATAATAAATGTTATAAAGGTTTTTAGTTTTAGTGAAACAAATAAACGAAACCTGCTTTTTTTTTATTATGAAACGATTCCTGATTTTCCTTTATTTTCTCCAAAAAAATATGGTCACCGTAACTGTGGGCCTAAAATAAAATTATATACAGAGAAATCTTTTGGATTTAAAAGCAACTGCGATAAGTTTTAGATTTCGTAAAAAGACGACCGATTTTCGGTGGGGGGGGGGGGTCCTAATTCTTTGTCTCCCATCCATTACCTATTGAGTATGTCCCTGTCTGTTGCGTATATGTGTGGGTCAAATGCAGAAACACTAGCAAAATTTATATTTAAAAAAATTCAAATTTTTACGTTGGACGGCATGAATTTTTTGTCATGCCACTTTAAGTCCCCCTAGATCTGACCCTTGAAAATAATATTTTGAACAGATTATAAAAATGAAATAGCGATAAAGTTCAAAATGTTATTTTAGGTAATATATAAATATATGATTGTTACATATTTATATTATACAAATTAATCTTTTATAATTTCAAAAAGTGTAATTAATATAATTGTTATTTATATTATAATTAGCTTTTGTTTTATATCTTCCTTTGTAATAAAAAGTAATAAAAGTATAAAAGTATAAAATGCGACTAGGTGAAATGGCTAGGTTACAAGGATCCCAATAACTCATAGAAGCGATCTATTGGACTGCTGTTACATTAGGAAAAAGAGAAAATTGATATTTTTGAATATTAAAAATAAAGTTTTGGACTCAGTTTCATGTGAGCTTATGTTTTTTTTAAAAAATGTGGATTTAGAGAAATGTGTTGTCATGATTGAAAAGTGTTTCTAATGTAGAAAGCAATTTGTAAACGTGAAGAAGTCAAAGGTACTGAATTGGAAATATCTTTGGGTGTTCCTCAGTGTTCCGTACTTTGACCTTCATATTTTTTAGTATGTTCATTAGTTTTAAAATTGTACAGTACAGATGAGATTTCGAGGTAAATACGTATATTTTTGTTGCTGATACTTTACTGATATTTTCAAATATCGAAAATCACATTGGAAAAAACATCAATAATGGCGTATAACAAATTAGGATGCGGTTTATTTCTAATCGACTAAATTTACACTTCGAATTTGACACTATTTTACACTTCGAAATAAATACACACATTAACACTATATGATTTGTGCATATCCCTTTACAATCTTTAGTGGCTAGAGGTAGATCATAATGATTGACAAATAAAGGATATACTGATGATGTTTTCCCATGTACAGATCATATGGGTTGGTTTGCTTTAGCTCTCGATGGCACTTTTTGCTCACATTGGGCTAAATATCCAGATCACAAGGACCCTGTGGGCTTTGGGTTGTTTTACCTCTGAGCGGCACTTATTTGCACACCATGGGCTAAATGGCCAGATCACATGAACCCCGAAGGCTCAGAGAAGGTTGGGGAGGAGACCCACTGGAACAGCTGTTGGGAGACAGATGGTAGCCTCTCGTCAAGGCCATACAGTGTGTTCTTTAATGTGCACAGGGTATGGCTCTCCCTCACATGGCTTAACGTCCCATTAGACGGACGGTAGCCTTTCGAAGCCCATCGGTGTCCCCAACTGACTATGGGCAAGGCGGGGAATTTTGTGGAGATAAATCTCAACACTGACCCAGCTGGAACTCAAACCTGGGAACTACAGAATATGAGCCTGGCGCATTACTGAGCCACCCCATCCTTGAGGGCTCAGAGAAAGTTGGGGGAAAGAGATCCATTGGGCAGCTATTAGGAGACAGATTGTAACCTGTCAAAGCCATCCGGTGTGATTTTTAAAGTGTAAAGCGTACAGCTCTCCCCAAACGGGGCCATGGCTTAACATCTGATCAGATGGATAGTAGCTTTTTGAAGGCCATTGGTGTCCCCAACTGACCAAAGGCAGGGCGGGAGTTTTGCAGAGATAAATCTCAACCTTGCCCAGGTGGGATCGAAACCTGGGAACAGTTGGGTTGTTTTACCTCTGAGCGGCACTTTTTTGCACACCATGGGCTAAATGGCCAGGTCACATAGACCCCGAAGGCTCAGAGAAGGTTGGGGGAGGGGACCCACTGGAACAGCTGTTGGGAGATAGATGGTAGCCTCCCGTCAAGGCCATCCAGCGTGTTCTTTAACGTGCACAGGGTATGGCTCTCCCGCACACAGGGCCATGGCTTAACATCCCATCCAACAGACGGCGACCTTCCCAAGCCCATTGGTGTCCCCTACTGACCGTGGGCAGGGTGGGGAATTTTGCGGAGATAAATCTCAATGCTGCCCCAGCTGGGACTTGAACCTGGGAACTACAGATTACGAGCTTGGCATGCTACCGACTGAGCCACCCCCACCCCAGTAGTACTATAGAAGTAAAGTTCATCCATCGGTCAAAATCTAAATTAATCTGTGTCCCGGATCGCTACAAACAACGATATACAATCCAAGTTGTCTTGGCTCCCATGACGGGAGTTCTTAGTCCGGCCCGTCCATCTTAGCCAGTCCGATCAGTGCCACTCCAGTCAGCAATGCCTTCAACTTTATTTAGGCCCTCAAGCCCCCCCCCCCCTCCCTACCTCGACATGGTGGCTCCTATTTTGGGGGGATTGTCTCAGAGGAGACCAGTAGGGACTTGGAGTGATGACCTTGACAGGAGGCTCCTAACAGCCCCAAACTTCGAGTCCTCATGGGTTCCTGTTACTTTGCCATTTGACCATTGTGTGAAAAAAAGTGCCACTCAGAGATAACCCAAAAACTCTTTAAACACCTAATGAATATTGCTGAAATTTAAGAATTAGTTTAATTGAGATCGTAAATTTATTTTCATACATTTTAGCATAAAAGGCTTTGTTTAAAAGTTGCAGAGTTTCTAAGTTAGCGTCTTACTGACATAAAATCGGGTTGTAATTTTTTGTGCACCAATGTAGTAGAGTGATGAATTCGCAGTACACATTATATGCACAGTTTTCAGTTTTGCTTTAGGAGGAAGGACCAATGGATCAATAGAATCGAAGCAGTTTCGGTCGAATGCAAGTATTAACGCATTTGGCAGTTTCTGCAGTGCTGTTCCAGGCTTCAGTCCAGGCTTTTCAGAAGAATCCATATTCAAAGTAATGCAGAAATTGTAATAAAAATTGCTTACAAAGATATTGTGAAATAAAAATAACTTGAAACGTGAATATGCCTCTTATTTCCTCGTGTTAACATTTCCCTGACTGGCCAAATTATTACAAACACTGCATCGTGGGCGAAGTATCACGAAACATGCCAACGAATGCCAAATTTCTTATTGATGCAAGTATTCTACGTCACTGAAGTTCTGTAGAATCTATAAACGCGTTGTTTTACCTCTGAGCTCTGAGCGGCACTTTTTTGCACACCATGGGATAGACGGCCAGGTCACATGGACCCCGAAGGCTCAGAGAAGGTTGGGGGAGGGGACCCACTGGAACAGCTGTTGAGAGACAGATGGTAGCCTCCTGTCAAGGCCCTCCAGCGTGTTCTTTAACGTGCACAGGGTATGGCTCTCCCGCACACGAGGCCACGGCTTAACGTCCCATCCGACGGACGGCGGCCTTTCCAAGCCCATCGGTGTCCCCTACTGACTGTGGACAGGGCGGGGAGTTTTGTGGAGATAAAATCTCAACGATGACCCAGCTGGGACTCGAACCTGGGAACTACAGATTACGAGCCTGGTGCGCTACCGACTGAGCCACCCCCGCCCCCCACCAGGAGAGGAAATTGTATGCTAATCGCGCTCATTCCTATAATAACACATTTCAAATGGAAAAGAAGTATAAAAGTGAGTATGCTCAGACCACAAGAAAGCTGTTTTAGTGCTGTTAATCAACGTATTCCAGCAGAATTCTGCACTGCAAGGGTATCAGTGTCTGAAAAGTCTGTGGAGCGGATCTCAGAGGTCAGTGGCATTAAGGAAGATGGTGAAGAAATTTGAGGCAACTGGTGAGTTGGGAGTGGTACCAGCCTTCTTTTACTGGACTGCCACCCATTGTAGAAGGGCATGGTGAATGAGGTGACAGTTGCCACAACAGCCCTAGCCGAAACTGATGAGGTCAGTGAACAGTTTGATGACAGTTGCCATAACAGTCGATGCCAGAAGTGACATGGTCAGTCAGCAGTGCCAGAACAGTTTCATGACAATTGCCAGTGCCTGAGCAGTTATGTGACAGTTGGATCTTCCATGGGCAATGGCTGCAAAGTGCTATAGTGTGCTGTCTGAGAGTACCCATACAGGATCCATGTGGTGCAGGAACTGTGACTTGCAACAGACCAACTTCACTCAGTTTCTGGTTTGGACGACACATGGCCATGTGTGGTCCTGTGGACTGATGAACCACACTTCACCATCACTGCTCTACACAGAACTGTCGTATATGTGGAGGGCTGTTGTATCCTGCTGTGAAGGAATGGCCTGACCAGCTTCATACGTAACAGTGTGGTGTGGGCTTCAGTGCAAATATCAATATGCCATTCTTCTTTGAGGAGACACCTAATGGTCCAATGCAGTGTACAATAACAAGTGCCCACTACTGTGATACCCACCATCCAGGAATGCAGTATCTGGACGTCACAGTGTTCATGCAAGATAGTGAATCCCCACATTAGTCGGCTGGTAAAGCAGTTGGTGTGTGCAACATTCGACGATAAGCAGCTTAGTTTTCATTGAGACTTTCCTCAGTCTTGGCCACCATGCTCACCAGACTCAACTTTGTGATTTCTTGCTCTGAGGTTATCTTGAGGACTATCATAGTAGTGGGTAGTCGCTTGCTAATCTGAAGGGCAGCATTACATGGTAAATGATGAACATCCACAGAGAATGATCCAAGCAACTGTGGCTCATAGTCTTTTGTTTCCAGCCTATCCTCTGAACAATGGAGAGCATATTGAGTAGTTTCTGAAACCAATAACTATCGTTTTCTCACGTGCCTTTATTTCTTGTGTTTGCAGCGCCCATTTTTCCCTGGTGGTGACAGGTAATATAAGGAATGACAATACCGATACTCTGCAATTCAGAGACTGCACTACATCTATCGGGATAATGCTACTATCCACCGTCCGGGCTGAACAGTACTATAGCAGTAAAGTCCAGAACTCATCGAAAGTTAACTATAATTTTCGTCCTGGGTCGCCACAGACAAGGATATTGAGAATCCAAGTTCATGTGGTGCCCTCTAGTGGCTAACTGTAAACTACAAATTTTTGCGGCGCTATGATTATTCGCCATCGCCACAGAGACTTCTGAATATGGAAACTTATAAACACTCTGTAAGGTGCATCATACATACTTGTACTTTGAGTTCATCTCTTGAGCCAGTCCCATAATCGAAAGGAAGTCTGTGTGAGGTGCTACTCCCAAAGTGATGGTGTGGATTTCGTTTTTGTCACCTCCAATCCAGAGAGAATAATGAATGTAGATTTTTTTCTTCTTAGAATGATCCTCTTGCGCTTCTGAAGAAAAAAAAAGCAAAGCATTTAATATTTGATTCAAATAAAATAGTACTGTTCATAATTGTTTTTTCGACTTGTAAAAGAATTCACATTATACACAGGGGCCACACACCTTTTGCTATTGGGTAGAAGAGAATGAAATTAGTTTGAAATAATAGTTCGGAGGAGTTGGGTTGCATTGTTTTACCTCTGAGCAGCACTTTTTGCACACAATGGGGTGGCGGAGGTGGCTCAGTTGGTAGCGTGCCAGGTTCATAATCTGTAGTTCCCAGGTTCGAGTACCAGCTGGGTCGCGTTGAGATTTATCTCCGCAAAAATTCCCCACCCTGTCCACAGTCAGTAGGCGACACCGATGGGCTTGGAAAGGCTGCCGTCCATCGGATGGGACATTAAGCCGTGGCCCCGTGTGCGGGAGAGCCATACTCTGTGCACGTTAAAGAACACGCTGGATGGCCTTGACGGGAGGCTACCATCTGTCTCCCAACAGCTGTTCCAGTGGGTCCCCTCCCCCAACATTCTCTGAGCCTTCGGGGTCCATGTGACCTGGCCATTTAGCTCATGGTGTGCAAAAAAGTGCCGCTCAGAGGTAAAACAACACAACCCGAGCACACAATATGCCATTTTTCTTTGAGGAGACACCTAATCAAAGGGCTCACTTCGTGTACGTACATGAAGGTTGCAACATCACTAATTTCTAAAAAAAACCGATGCCAGATATTTTTTCTGATTTCTGTAATCAACCATATTGTTCGGATACTTTTTTGAGTGACAGTTCGCACTTGGGAGTGAAGCAGCCATAACCAACAGCCACTTTGGGAGTGAACTTGTGGCACTGCAGCCACAACCAAAGGATCCAAAGGATATCTAAAACGACGAAAGGATATCCATTCGTCGTCTTAGATATCTTGTGGAATTTTTCTGAATATTGTGGTTGTGTCAGAATATGTCACACCATATAATATATATTCAATACAATGTGCCCTCAATGTATGTTTTATAAAATAAAAATAAAAAATAAATACCCCTTCAAGCAGCTGCTTGCCACAGAGGTCTGACAGGAGCCTATCAGTTTATATGCCATAGTAGAAGGTCTGAGAGGATGGCAGGACCTCAGCAGAAAAACGACACACACATCCATGCCTTATCTGGGGCTCGAACCCAGGTCCCTTAGAGCAATAGCGAAGCATGCTAACCACTCGGCCACGGGACAGCTATGTTTTATAAAGCCCAACAAAATTCGACCTACTTTTTTCATATTAGTTTTTTGTTCTCAATAAGAAAAAAAAGAAACTTTAATTTTTCTCGTCTCATATGAGATACCTAGATGTATTGCAGCAGAGTGAAAAAGAGATGCGTGTAAATGTTCTATGGTCACTGGTCTCTTATGACACTTATAGAAGGTAGGGTTGGGTTGTTTTACCTCTGAGCGACACTTTTTTTCACATCATGGGGCTAAATGGCCAGGTCACAAGGACCCCAAAGGTTCAGAGAAGGTTGGGGGAGGGGACCCACTAGAACAGCTGCTGGGATAAAGCTTATAGCCTCCCATCAAAGCCATCAAGTGTGTTTTTTAACGTGCACAGGGTTTGGCTCTCCCATATATGGGGCCACAGCTTAACGTCCCATCCGATGCACGGCAGCCTTTCCAAGCCCATCGGTGTTCCCTACTGACCGTGGGCAGGGTGGTGATTTATGCAGAACATAGAAAGTAGGCAAGGCTACCTTGACAGTTAAGGTCATGGAAACTATATTAATGACATCACATCATGTATGGAAATGTTTTATAAATTTTACTATAATGGCGGGTAGGTGTAATGTATACCTAACAAATTAATATTTAATATATTACCTAAATGGTAATTGTCGAGACTCGGCAGCTAGGGCAGGAGTGAGGGCAAGGATCACCATTTCAGCGGCAGGGCCTTCAGAGTGCCAGTGGTGGATCCAGTTTTGGGAGCTAGGTGACAAGAGTCGATGGGGCACAGTGACCGTGTCTGCATTCTATTTGCCAAGATACCCTAATGTCCTCTGAAAGACACGTGACCTCATTCGGCAGGGTTGTTCGAACTGGGACTTGCATGCAGACCACGAGACCTGGATGTCAGATGGATTTCTGTTGCTCATTAAGTTTTGTTCTCTATCTAGCGATGGGGCTGCTGAGGCTCATTATAGCTTGTGTTGTTCAGGCAAGGAACTGTATCGGGTGGGCAGTCACTATGTATATATATAGTTTAAGTGTAGATAAATGTAAATAGATGAAATAACTGAGTTTCTGCTTTTGGCCACCAGAGTAAATCATCCTGACGAGATAGGGTTGGGTTGTTTTACCTCTGAGCGGCACTTTTTTGCCCACCATGGGCTAAATGGCCAAGTCACATGGACCCCGAAGGCTCAGAGAAGGTTGGGGGAGGAGACCCACTGGAACAGCTGTTGGGAGACAGATGGTAGCCTCCCGTCAAGGCCATCCAGCGTGTTCTTTAACGTGCACAGGGTATGGCTCTCCCGTACATGGGGCCACGGCTTAACGTCCCATCCGACGGACAGCGGCCTTTCCAAGCCCATCGGTGTCCCCTACTGACCGTGGGCAGGGTGGGGAATTCCGCAGAGATAAATCTCAACGTTGACCCAGCTGCGACTCGAACGTGGGAACTACAGATTATGAGCCTGGCGTGCTACCGACTGAGCCACCAATGCCCCGACGAGATAGGGACAGGTACCCTTCTGCAAACGCTCTCACACACATAGACAGAAAACAACCCAGCCCAGACAGGCAAAGGAGGAGCCTGTCTACAGTAATAATGCAAAATAAAAAATTAGTAAAACTCTTAAGTTGGGTTGGGTTGTTTTACCTCTGAGCGGCACTTTTTTGCACACCATGGGCTAAATGGCCAGGTCACATGGACCCCGAAGGCTCAGAGAAGGTTGAGGGAGGGGACCCACTGGAACAGCTGTTGGGAGACAGGTGGTAGCCTCCCATCAAGGCCATCCAGCGTGTTCTTTAATGTGCACAGGGTATGGCTCTCCCACACACGGGGCCACGGCTTAACGTCCCATCCGACGGACGGCGTCCTTTCCAAGCCCATCGGTGTCCCCTACTGACCGTGGGCAGGGCGGGGAAATTTTGCAGAGATAAATCTCAACGCTGACCCAGCTGGGACTCGAACCTGGGAACTACAGATTACGAGCCTGGCACGCTACCGACTGAGCCACCCCCGCCCCAGTAAAACTCTTAAGTGAATACATATTAATTTTAATTATTGCAATCAATTGGTGTTTCAGTCATTGGTAAATGAAGCAACTTGCGATTATATTGCATTAATATTTACGAACAATTTCCCTCCATATGCGATGTAGGGCGGGGATGGCTCAGTCGGTAGCGCGCCAGGCTCGTAATCTGTAGTTCCCAGGTTCGAGTCCCAGCTGGGTCATCATTGCGATTTATCTCCGCAAAATTCCCCGCCCTGCCCACGGTCAGTAGGGGACACCGATGGGCTTGGAAAGGCCGCCGTCTGTCGGATGGGACGTTAAGCCGTGGCCCCGTGTGCGGGAGAGTGTCATACCCTGTGCACATTAAAGAACACGCTGAATGGCCATGACGGGAAGCTACCATCTGTCTCCCAACAGCTGTTCCAGTGGGTCCCCTCCCCCAACCTTCTCTCAGCCTTCGGGGGTCCTTGTGACCTGGCCATTTAGCCCATGGTGTGCAAAATAGTGCTGCTCAGAGGTAAAGCAACCCAACCCAACCCATATGCGACGTCATCTGAAGAGATTTACTGGCCTTCACTGTCAAGGAAGCCTCTTTATAGGAGGTTCACACACAAACAAGTTGAATCAGTCTTTATTAAGCCAGGGTCGTAATCTCTAGTTTCCAGGTAATGCAACCCCCAAACACCAATTTCCACGTTTTTAGCACTCATATATCAAGATTTGATCTCTATGTGACTTCGAAGGACAAGTCTGAGATCAAATTTCGTATTTTTACCACCACCCGCATTATCCGTAAATTCAGAGTTTCAGAGCTCTACTACCGTCACTCAAAAAAATATCCGAACATTATGGTTGATAACAGAGTTCAGAAACAAAATCGTTGGCAGATATATTTTCTGAATTCTGTAGTCAACCGTAGTGTTCGGACACTTTCTTGAGCGACTGTAGGTGGTCATATTATATTGATACTAGATCGTGTGGGCTCACTCACGGAAATATTGAGCGTGTGCAGTTACCGTTCACAGCAAACTGGAGCGTGTGCAGTAACTGCACACGCTCCAGTTTGCTGTGAACTGGAGCGTGTACAGTTGCTGTACACGCTCCAGATATTTTTCCTGAATTCTGTATTCACGTGACAAAGGTTGCCAGATCACTATTTTCTAAAAAAAATCGTTGCCAGATATTTTTTCTGAACTCTGTTATCAACCATACTGTTCAGATATTTTTCTGAGCGACTGTATCATTTCTGCAACATAGAATTTGCGCAATTCCCTGTCAGTCATTCACAATGATATATACTATACAGTGTTATGCCAAATTTATTTATGTACGAAAAACGCCCTAAAACTCTATTTCCTTTCAGTTTATAACTCTTTAAATTTTATATTTAATGACCCAGGCACACTTAAGACGGAAGAGATGAGGAATTATCTCCTCCACGGTGTTTATCCATGTGCTCCATTTGGTCGGTTTACGACCTCTTATTTTTATGCGAAATGAATAAAAGCGTTTTAATCCGTAACCGTGTTTTCGTATGAATTAGTTCCTGGTTCTCACGCCGGAGCGTTGCTCTATGGGTTGGGTTGTTTTACCTCTGAGCGGCACTTTTTTGTATGGCATTGTTTTGTATGGCATTGTTTATTCCATTGTTGTTTATATATGGGCTAAATGACCAGGTCACAAGGACCCCAAAGGTTCAGGGAAGGTTGGGGGAGGGGACCCACTGGAATAACTGTTGGGAGACAGATGGTAGCCTCCCGTCAAGGCCATCCAGCGTGTTCTTTAACGTTGGGTTGTTTTATCTCTGAGCGGCACTTTTTTGTACACCATGGGCTAAATGACCAGGTCACAAGGACCCCAAAGGTTCAGGGAAGGTTGGGGGAGGGGACCCACTGGAATAACTGTTGGGAGACAGATGGTAACCTCCCGTCAAGGCCATCCAGCGTGTTCTTTAACTTTGGGTTGTTTTACTTCTGAGCGGCACTTTTTTGCACACCATGGGCTAAATGACCAGGTCACAAGGACCCCAAAGGTTCAGGGAAGGTTGGGGGAGGGGACCCACTGGAATAACTGTTGGGAGACAGATGGTAGCCTCCCGTCAAGGCCATCCAGCGTGTTCTTTAACGTTGGGTTGTTTTACTTCTGAGCGGCACTTTTTTGCACACCATGGGCTAAATGGCCAGGTCACATGGACCCCGAAGGCTCAGAGAAGGTTGGGGGAGGGGACCTACTGGAACAGCTGTTGGGAGACAGATAGTAGCCTCCCGTCAAGGCCATCCAGCGTGTTCTTTAACGTTGGGTTGTTTTACCTCTGAGCGGCACTTTTTTGCACACCATGGGCTAAATGGCCAGGTCATATAACTATTAAGTAATCTGCCAGATTACTTAATAGTTTACATGAGGGTATTGGAATGGCAGAACGTGTCTCAGGTTGGTTGGGTTGTTTTACCTCTGAGCAGCACTTTTTTGCACACCATGGGCTAAATGGCCAGGTCACATGGACCCCGAAGGCTCAGAGAAGGTTGGGGGAGGGGACCCACTGGAACAGCTGTTGGGAGACAGACGTTAGCCTCCCGTCAAGGCCATCCAGCGTGTTCTTTAACGTGCACGGGGTATGGCTCTCCCGCACACGGGGCCACGGCTTAACGTCCCATCCGACAGACGGCGGCCTTTCCAAGCCCATCGGTGTCCCCTACTGACCATGGGCAGGGCGGGGAATTTTGGGGAGATAAATCTCAATGCTGACTCAGCTGGGACTCGAACCTGGGAACTACAGACTACGAGCCTGACGCGCTACCGACTACGAGCCTGACGCGCTACCGACTGAGCCACCCCCGCCTACACTGCTCTTTGAAAATTAACATTGTAGAAATATTACCATTAGCTGTACAGTGAAATTGCCGGAAAAACATCGAGGCTGTTAAAGCTGAGCTACAAAATTGTGCATCTCACCTGTATTGGGCGTTGACGGATCGTTGTTATGGCAGCGGTGATTTCCAATGGCTGCTAAACTATTGGCGTTTAAAGCTGGCAACACATAATAATCAGCCAGGTCGTTGCCAAAACTACCATGAGAATTCTGAGCCTTCTTCAGGTATGAAAATGCTTTCACCTTTGTTGATTCTGTGCCTGGCTCCTCAGCAGCAATTAGGGCCTAAAAATAAATAGTTCAAAATAAGGGAAATACACTAGAAGGAAACTTTCACATTGATAGAAGCAATTGCTAGAGACTTTTAATGTTTATGGGCATAAAAATCTATTGTATAGAGCAGGGTTCTCAAAGAAGGGTATGCGTACCCCTTGGGGTAGACGGGAAAATTTTTTGGGGTACTCTGTGAGAGCTGAACAGTCGCTAGATCTAGTAACAAAGTCCGTAAGTTGGCAATAATGCTGTGCAAAAATTTCATTTTTTGTGTTTATCGATATATGTAATTTATGAATACAAAATTTTATGTACATATATATGTTTTATTTTATTCAAATTGTTATACTATAACTATAGTTTTATCTATCTATACAAGGTGTGCGTCAGTTACATACACATTTCCAGGGGGTACGTGAAGCATAAAAGGTTGAGAACCACTGATATATATGATTTATTTTTTTTCCCATTGTTATACTATAACTATAGTTTTATCTATCTATACAAGGGGTACGCCAGTTACATACACATTTCCAGGGGGTACGTGAAGCATAAAAGGTTGAGAACCACTGATATATATGTTTTATTTTATTCCCATTGTTATACTATAACTATAGTTTTATCTATCTATACAAGGGGTACGCCAGTTACATACACATTTCCAGGGGGTACGTGAAGCATAAAAGGCTGAGAACCACTGATATATACGTTTTATTTTATTCCCATTGTTATACTATAACTATAGTTTTATCCATCTATACAACGGGTACGCCAGTTACATACACATTTCCACGGGGTACGTGAAGCATAAAAGGTTGAGAACCACTGATATATACAGGGTGATTCAAAACTTATCGTTCAAATTTCGTGGGTAGGTAGGGAATACGTGAGGCAACCGATTTCACATAGGAAAGTATGTTCGCAAATGTACGCATGCGTATGTAGAGGGCGCTGTGTGTACCCAACCAGTGTATGGCTCGCCCGACCACTACCGCTGTCATCAGCGATGGCTTGGCCACCCAGGTCACCTGATTTATCGCCCTTGGATTTCTTTTTGTGGGGGGTGGGCCATGAAATACCATGTGTACGAGACCCCGGTCGACAGTGAAATGGACCTTGTTGCACGAATAGTGGCCGCCGCAGGCATTGTCCGTGATATGCCAGGCGTTTTTGAAAATGTTCGGCGGTCAATGCAACGGCGCTGTGAATCCTGTGTCCGTGTAAATGGTCGCAATTTTGAGCACCTACTGTGAACCTGTACTTTACCTTGTTGGAATGAAAGTCACATTCGTTACCACTTAACTGTACTGTTTCCTTGTGTTCACTTTACTTGTCCATTTTGTTCATGTAGATGACGTTTGCGGACATACTTTCGTATGCGAAATCGGTTTCCTGACGTATTCCCTACCTCCCCACGAAATTTGAACGATAAGTTTTGAATCACCCTGTATATGTTTTATTTTATTCCCATTGTTATACTATAACTATAGTTTTATCTATCTATGAAAGGGGTACGCCAGTTACATACACAACAATAGACGAGAAACAATAGACGGGGTTACCCAGAGTACCATGACTGGAGCTGGAGTCGTGGAAACTCGCTAATGACCGGCGACCTTCCCTCGGGCAATAAAAGGGGAGCTGCAGGAAGTCCCAACGAGGTCAAACATCACTCTCCTGGTAATGGCTTGTCAGAGAGAACCTTAATGGCCCCTTGAAGGGAAAAGTGGGAGGGGAAAGCTGGCGAATGGAGCGAACGAATACGCTCCTACAGTCGCTCAAAAAAAAATCCGAACACTATGGTTGATTACAGAATTCACGAAAAATATCTGGAGCGTGTACAGCAACTGTACACGCTCCAGTTACCATTTACAGCAAACTGGAGCGTGTGCAGTTACTGCACACGCTCCAGTTTGTTGTGAACGGTAACTGCACACGCTCAATATTTCCGCGAGTGAGCCCACACGATCTAGTATCAAAATAATATGACCACCTACAGTCGCTCAAAAAAGTATCCGAACACTACGGTTGATTACATAATTCAGAAAAAATATCTGGCAACGATTTTTTTAGAAATTAATGATCTGGCAAACTTCGTGTCCACGTGACACGAAGGTTGCCAGATCGTTTTTTTTCTGAATTCTGTAATCAACCATAGTGTTCGGATTCTTTTTTGAGCGACCGTACATCCAGATCCAAAATTTGCGTTTAATATTGGGTGATCAGATTTTTCACCGGATTGTCCCATTTTTATAAATAAATAAAAAATAAATACCCCCTCAAGCAGCTGCTTGACACAGAGGTCTGACAGGAGCCTGTCAGTTTATATGCCAGAGTAGAAGGTCTGTGAGGATGGCAGGACCTCAGCAACCCATTTTTATAAGAAGTGTCAAATGTCTCTGAAAAATAATTTTTTTGCCTAGATTCAGGGGCGGAACAAAGGACTATGGGGGGCAATTTTTTCACAACTCTCAGGCATTTTGTCATTTGACTTCCAATTTTTGTCAACTAGCTATAATTTCACAGAAATCATCCCAATATTTACATCTCGTCTGAATTGTAGAGAGTCAGTGTGAATTATCCCTTGATTTCGCCAACTCTCCTTAATTTCACAAAACCAATCCCAATCCACTCTTTACATTTCTCCTTATTTGTCAAGTCACTTCAAAATTTTCAAACTCCCCAATATTTTGCCAAGTTTTCTCGATTTTGTCAACTCTCCTTAATTTTACAAACCCAATCCCAATTATCACAACTCGCCTATATTTTACCCAGTGGATTCGAATTTGGCGAACTTCCCTACATTTTGCCAACTGGACATAATTTTACAGAAAAAAATCGCAATTTTTACATCTTCCCTGAATTTCCCAAGTCACTTAGAATTTTATGAACTCTCCATAATTGCACAAGAAAGGCACCGTTTATACAACTGCCCTGTATTTTACCAAGTGGCTTCGAATTTTGCCAACTGCCCTACATTTGGGGCGGGGGTGGCTCAGTCGGTAGCGCGCCAGGCTCGTAATCTGTAGTTCCCAGGTTCGAGTCCCAGCTGGATCAGCGTTGAGATTTATCTCCGCAAAATTCCCTGCCCTGCCCACGGTTAGTAGGGAACACCGATGGGCTTGGAAAGGCCGCCGTCCGTCGGATGGGACGTTAAGCCGTGGCCCCGTGTGCGGGAGAGACATACCCTGTGCACGTTAAAGAACACGCTGGATGGCCTTGACGGGAATTTTACCATTTGTCTCCCAACAGCTGTTCCAGTGGGTCCCCTCCCCCAACCTTCTCTGAGCCTTCGGGGTCCATGTGACCTGGCCATTTAGCCCATGGTGTGCAAAAAAGTGCCGCTCAGAGGTAAAACAACCCAACCCAAAGCCCTACATTTTGTTAAGTTTCCTCGATTTGTCCAACATTCCTTAATTTCGCAATATAAACAAGGACCCCGAAGGCCCAGAGAATGTTGGGGAACCTATGGAATAGCTGTTGGAAGACAGATGGTAACCTCCCGTCAAGGCCATCCAGCGTGTTCTTTAACGTTGGGTTGTTTTACCTCTGAGCAGCACTTTTTTGCACACCATGGGTAAATGGCCAGGTCACAAGGACCCAGAAGGCTCAGAGAAGGTTGGGGAAGGGGACCCACTGGAACAGCTGTTGGGAGACAGATGGTAACCTCTCGTCAAGGCCATCCAGTGTGTTCTTTAACGTGCGCAGGGTATGGCTCTCCCGCACACGGGGCCACGGCTTAAAGTCCCATCCGACGGACGGCGGCCTTTCCAAGCCCATCGGTGTCCCCTACTGACCGTGGGCAAGGCGGGGAATTTTGCGGAGATAAATCTCAACGCTGACCCAGTTGGGACTCGAACCTGGGAACTACAGATTACGAGCCTGGCGCGCTACCGACTGAGCCACCCCCGCCCAATTTTGCCAAGAGTTCTCGGTTTTTCCAACTCTCCTTAATTTCACAAAACCAATCCCAATTGTTGCACTCACCTGTACTTTACCAAGTGGTTTCCAGTTTTGCCAACTTCCTTAGATTTTGCCAAGTTGCCTCGATTTTACCACCTCTCCTTGATTTCGCAAAACAATCCCAATTTTTACATTTCTCCTGAATTTGCCAAGTCACTTCAAATTTTTCAAACTCCCCAAAATTTTGTCAAGTTTTCTCCATTTTGTCAATTCTCCTTAATTTCACAAAAACAATCCTAATTTTCACAACTCGCCCGTATTTTACCAAGTGGATTCGAATTTTGTCAACTGCTCTAGATTTTGCCAAGTTGCCTCGATTTTGCCATCTCGCCACAATTTTACAGAAAAAAACCCCAAATTTTTACATCTCACCTGATTTTTGCAAAATCTGTCTGAATTTTGCCAACTCCCCCAAGATTTGCCAACTCTCCTAAACATTGCGAAGTTTGCCAACACGCCATAATTTTGCAGAAAAAAGATTGCAATTTTTACATCTCACCCGAATTTTGTCAACTCCCCACAATTTTGCCAACTGCACCTAGATTTTGCCAACTTCCTAAGTTTTGCCAACTTGCCATAATTTTACAGAAAAAAAATCAAAATTTTTACATCTCATCTGAATTTTGCCAACTCATCTCGATTTTGCCAAGTCACTCCGAATTTTGCCAACTTCCCAAGATTTTGCCAAGTTGTCCTAATTTTGCCAACTCACCTGTAATTTACTAATTGGCTTCGAATTTTGCCAACTTCCCGAGATTTTACCAAGTCTTTCCGAATTTTGCCATCTCCAAGATTTTGCCAAGTTGTCCCGATTTTTCCAACTCACCTGTATTTTACTAAGTGGCTTCGAATTTTGCCAACTGCTCCAAATTTTGCAGTCTCACCATTTTCCAAACTGCTCCAAATTTTGCAGTCTCTCCATTTTCCAAACTGCTCCAAATTTTGCAGTCTCTCCATTTTCCAAACTGCTCCAAATTTTGCAGTCTCTCCATTTTCCAAACTGCTCCAAATTTTGCAGTCTCTCCATTTTCCAAACTGCTCCAAATTTTGCAGTCTCTCCATTTTCCAAACTGCTCCAAATTTTGCAGTCTCTCCATTTTCCAAACTGCTCCAAATTTTGCAGTCTCTCCATTTTCCAAACTGCCCTAGATTTGCCAATTGCCTCGATTTTGACAACACCACTTAATTTTCCATGAAAAAGATTACAAATTTTCATCTAGATTTTACAAAGTCGCTTCGAATTTTGCCAACTCCGAATTACTTTCGGGGGGGGGGAGCCTCCCCCCCCCCATGGCTACGCCCCTGACTAGATCCAAAAATGTTTAATTTATTACCAGATGATATCAGAATCCCAAACAATCAGATTATATTTAGGAATAAACTAAGCAAATATAAATAATAATAAAATATGGCTCTCTCGCACACGGAGCCACGGCTTAACTCGCACACGGAGCCATCTAACAGACGACGACCTTTCCAAGCCCATCGGTGTCCCCTACTGACAGTGTTCAGGGCGGGGAAATTTGCGGAGATAAATTTCAACGTTAGCCCAGCTGGGACTCGAACCTGAGAATTACAGAGCCTGGCGCGATACCGACTGGACCACCCCCGCCCAAAAACGAATCCTGTGTTAGAGTAAGTCTGTTACTTAATTCTGCGTGCTTCTTTTTCAGAATTTTTCATTTTAGACAGAAGGACAGACATCGCAGCGTTCTGAGAAGAACTCCACTGTTCTGAAATCTCTAATTTCAGTTAATTGTCCCTATAAATCACACGAGCCGTCCCGTGGTCGAGTGGTTAGCACGCTTGGCTACTGATCTAAGGGACGTGGGTTCGAGTCCCGGATTAGGCATGGATGTGTGTGTCGTTTTTCTGCTGAGGTCCTGCCATCCTCTCAGATCTCCTACTCTGGCATATAAACTGACAGGCTCCTGTCAGACCTCTGTGGCAAGCAGCTGCTTGAGGGGGGATTTATTTATTTTTTATTTATAAATCACACGATCCTATTGGCTGCGAGATAATGCTGCCGGAGCTCAACGTTAAGTCTTGCTCATCTGCAAGTTTCACACAGGGCTGGAGATCTCATTTCTGTTAGTGTGTTTTTTTCTAGTGATCCACGTTTGCGATCTTTGATTTTTTTTTTCGGCTTCGTATAAGAAGAAGAGATGAATGACTTAAAATATAAAATTTAAACTTAAAGAGAAGAATGGTTTACAATTGCTTACCTGTTGGGTTGTTTCACCTCTGAGCGGCACTTTCTTGCACACCATGGGCTAAATGGCCAGGTCACATGGACCCCGAAGGCTCGTAGAAGGTTGGGGGAGGGGACCCACTGGAACAGCTGTTGGGAGACAGATGGTAGCCTCCCGTCAAGGCCATCCAGCGTGTTCTTTAACGTGCACAGGGTATGGCTCTCCCGCACACCGGGCCACGACTTAACGTCCCATCCGACGGACGGCATCCTCTCCAATCCCATCAGTGTAACCTACTGACCGTGGGCAAGGTGGGGAGTTTTGCGGAAATAAATCTCAACGCTGATCCAGCTGGGACTCGAACCTGGGAACTGCAGATTATGAGCCTGGCGCGCTACCGACTGAGCCACCCCCGCTCCTGTCTTCAACGAATACTTGGGATGTAAAGTACCGATTGTAGGTGTTAAAAAAAATACTTGTTGGCCTTGAAGGGAAGATACCTTCTGTCTCATAACAGCTTTCCAATGGGTTCCCTTACCCTGACCTGTCCTGCGTCCTTAGGGTCCTTGTCACCTCGCCCATTGTGTGCAAAACAAGTGCCACTTAACAACCCATATGCATCCTGACAGCTGTCCAATGTAGCCACTTAACAACCCATATGCATCCTAGCAGCTGTCCAGTGGAGCCATTTAACAACCCTTATGCATCCTAGCAGCTGTCCAGTGGAGCCACTTAACAACCCATATGCATCCTAGCAGCTGTCCAGTGGAGCCACTTAACAACCCATATGCATCCTGACAGCTGTCCAATGTAGCCACTTAACAACCCATATGCATCCTAACAGCTGTCCAGTGGAGCCATTTAACAACCCTTATGCATCCTAGCAGCTGTCCAGTGGAGCCACTTAACAACCCATATGCATCCTAGCAGCTGTCCAGTGGAGCCACTTAACAACCCATATGCATCCTGACAGCTGTCCAATGTAGCCACTTAACAACCCATATGCATCCTAGCAGCTGTCCAGTGGAGCCATTTAACAACCCTTATGCATCCTAGCAGCTGTCCAGTGGAGCCACTTAACAACCCATATGCATCCTAGCAGCTGTCCAGTGGAGCCACTTAACAACCCATATGCATCCTGACAGCTGTCCAATGTAGCCACTTAACAACCCATATGCATCCTAGCAGCTGTCCAGTGGAGCCATTTAACAACCCTTATGCATCCTAGCAGCTGTCCAGTGGAGCCACTTAACAACCCATATGCATCCTAGCAGCTGTCCAGTGGAGCCACTTAACAACCCATATGCATCCTGACAGCTGTCCAATGTAGCCACTTAACAACCCATATGCATCCTAACAGCTGTCCAGTGGAGCCACTTAACAACCCATATGCATCCTAGCAGCTGTCCAGTGGAGCCACTTAACAACCCATATGCATCCTAACAGCTCTCCAGTGGAGCCACTTAACAACCCATATGCATCCTAACAGCTGTCCAGTGGAGCCACTTAACAACCCATATGCATCCTAACAGCTGTCCAGTGGAGCCACTTAACAACCCATATGCATCCTAGCAGCTGTCCAGTGGAGCCACTTAACAACCCATATGCATCCTGACAGCTGTCCAGTGGAGCCACAACCTTTGCTGATCTTTTAGGATTCTTCAGAACTGACCTTTCAATCCATTGTGTGAAAAAATATCGTTGTGTGCCGAACTGAGCAAAAATAGCATTGTGTGCAAAATAGTGCTGTATACTTTGGGTTGGGTTGTTTTACCTCTGAGCGGCACTTTTTTGCACACCGTGGGCTAAATGGCCAGGTCACTTGGACCCCGAAGGCTCAGAGAAGGTTGGGGGAGGGGTTGGTTGTTGGGTTGTTTTACCTCTGAGCGGCACTTTTTTGCACACCATGGGCTAAATGGCCAGGTCACATGGACCGCGAAGGCTCAGAGAAGGTTGGGGGAGGGGTCCCACTGGAACAGCTGTTGGGAGACAGATGGTAGCCTCCCGTCAAGGCCATCCAGCGTGTTCTTTAACATGCACAGGGTATGGCTCTCCCGCAAACGGGGCCATGGCTTAACGTCCCATCCGAAGGACGGCGGCCTTTCCAAGCCCATCGGTGTCCCCTACTGACCGTGGGCAGGGCGGGGAATTTTGCGGAGATAAATCTCAACGCTGACCCAGCTGGGACTCGAACCTGGGAACTACAGATTACGAACCTGGCGCGCTACCGACTGAGCCACCCCCGCCACCAGTGCTGTGTACTACATTGTGCACAAAACAGTGTTGTATGATATATTGCGCGCAACAAATAGTATTGTGTGTCACATTGTGTGCATAGGTAGTGCTATCTGCCACAATGCATGCAAAATAGTGATGTATGCTACATTATGGACAAAATCATTTCCTATCAAGTGATATGTGTCACAATGTGTGCAAAACAGTGTTATATGCCACACTGTGTACAAAACAGTGTTTTGTGCCACACTGTGTGCATAAATAGTGCTATGTGCCACATTGTGTTCAAAAAAAAATACTGTGTGCCACAATGTGTGCAAAAGAATGCTGTGTGCCACATTGTGTTCAAAAATAATACTCTGTGCCACAATGTGTGCAAAACAGTGCGGTGTGCCACACTGTGTACAAAATAGTGCTATGTGCTACACTGTGTTCAAAAATGATACTGTGTGCCACAATGTGTGCAAAATAATGCTATGTACCACATTGTATTAAAAAAAACTGTGTGCCACAATGTGCAAAAGAATGCTATGTGCTACATTTTGTTAAAAAAATAATACTGTGTGCCACATTGTGTTAAAAAACAATACTATGTGCCACAATGTGTGCAAAACAGTGCGGTGTGCCACACTGTGTACAAAATAGTGCCATGTGCAACACTGTGTTCAAAAATGATACTGTGTGCCACATTGTATTAAAAAAACTGTGTGCCACAATGTGCAAAAGAATGCTGTGTGTATTATAATACTATGTGTATTAAAAAAAACTGTGTGCCACAATGTGTGCAAAAGAATGCAGTGTGCCACATTGTGTTCAAAAATAATACTGTGTGCCACATTGTGTTAAAAAATAATACTATGTGCCACAATGTGTGCAAATCAGTGCTGTGTGTCACATTGTGCACAAAAATAGCGTTTTATGCCACATCGTGTGTTCAGAAGCAAAACAACCCACTCTCTCTTTCAAACAAATATTACTTTCGTTACATACTGGATATTTTTGAAATTAAAAAAAGAAGTCACCTGCAGCGCGAGGCCTGTGGTATACACACTTCCAAAGCTACCATCTTGTTGTTGCCAATCTGTGATGTTTTTGGCGACGTCCTTCTTCAGAGCCTTCCACTCGGTTGAACTGAAGGGCCCGTTGCATTGACAAGACATGGTGAGAAGCGCCACCGCTTGAACGTCTAAATATAACAAGAATTTTAAAAAGTGTCATTAAAAAGTATAAAGAAAAGATATTAAAGAACTACAAAAAAAATTAATAAATATTATTTTCTGAGCTTGTGAGACCTTATAAACTTTTAAGGGCGGGGGTGGCTCAGTCGGTAGCGCGCCAGGCTCGTAATCTGTAGTTCCCAGGTTCGAGTCTCAGCTGGATCAGCGTTGAGAAGGACGCCTTCCGTCTTGGAAAGAGAGCTTGGAAAGGACGCCGTCCGTCGGATGGGACTTTAAGACGTGGCCCCGTGTACGGGAGAGGGTCATACCCTGTGCACGTTAAAGAACACGCTGGATGGCCTTGACGGGAGGCTACCATCTGTCTCCCAACAGCTGTTCCAGTGGGTCCCCTCCCCCAACCTTCTCTGAGCCTTCGGGGTCCATGTGACCTGGCCATTTAGCCCATGGTGTGCAAAAAAGTGCCGCTCAGAGGTAAAACAACCCAACCCAACCCAACACAGTTCCCTCCATTACACTCACAATTAAATCCCATTAAAAGTTTAGAGGCGGGACCCACTGGAACAGCTGTTGGGAGACAGATGGTAGCCTCCCGTCAAGACCATCCAGCATGTTCTTTAACGTGCACAGGGTATGGCTCTCCCACACACGGGGCCATGGCTTAACGTCCCATTAAACGGGTGGCGGTCTTTCCAAGCCCACCGGTGTCCCCTACTAACTGAGGGACGGGGGTGGCTCAGTCGGTAGCGCGTCAGGTTCATAATGTCTAGTTCCCAGTTTCGAGTACCACACCTCTCTTGTGTTGCGATCTTAAGCAACCACGGCAATTCCCGATTCCGCCTATACGACACTACCAGTTATGAAAAGCCGTGCTATCTAGAGCCGGGGGCAAGGAATACGCCCTATAGGCGCACCTCAACCCCAGCCTCACATGGCAGCAGTCCTATAGAAGGAAAGCTGACAACCGGAAGAAATCTTACTTTAATCTGTTCCCCGGTTAGCCATGAACAAGGATATATAGATCCAAGTTCGCTCGGCATCCGGGGTGGAGACTCTTAGTAAGACCCAGACTTTTTTGAGGGCTCGTGCCTACTAGGCGGGATCTGACTGTTCGGCAGAGCCCTCGAACTGCTCACCCAGAGCACCTGAGGTTGAGGCCTCGGACACCGTCACCATCCAACTGGTCTTCTGACCGGTCAGCGGCATCGTCGGCCTCGGTTGGCCTTGGCTATGTCCAACCGGGGCACCAGTCCAGTCGGCACAGCCTTTGACCGGGTTACTGGCCCTAGGCCCCCCCACCACGACAAGGTGGTCCCCTAATGGGGGGGGGGGGAGTTTCGAGTACCAGATGGGCTAGCATTGATTTTTATCTCTGCAAGATTCCCCACCTGCCCATGGTCAGTAGAGGACACCTATGGCTTGGAAAGGCCCCGCCGTCGGATGGGACTTTAAGCTGTGACCCCGTATGTGGGAGAGCCACACCCTGTGCACGTTAAAAAACACGCTGGATGGCCTTGACGGGAGACTACCATATGTCACCCAACAGCTGTTCCAGTGCGTCCCCTCCCCCAGCTTTCTCTGAGCCTTCGGGGTCCATGTGACCTGGCCATTTAGGCCATTGTGTGCAAAAAAAGTGCCCCTCAGAGGTAAAACAACCCAACACACATATATATAGAAGTAGTAGCACTGAATTGAGGTAGGAAGGACAAAAGTGCCTTTCCAAGTTGTCTGCGTTTCGAGAATAACTGCAAGGATGTATGCATTAAGGAATGACTTTCTAATTCGATTCGTTTCAATTCAATATTCAGTCATTTCCCCCATTTTCCTATATGTCGACCGATCAAAGTGCCCCACCAAAAAGTGCGTTATAGTCTAGAATCAAAGGCGTCAACTTTCTTGCTATCTTGTTTGCAATGGATCCAAGAGAACCAAACAATTATAGAATCTTTAGGTGTCTATGCCTCTCTCACTATCTCCAGAGATTCTTAAAAGCCCAGCAGCAATCCGTATTCTTTATTTAACTCATGCCGCACCCTACCAATATCAAATAAGCGAGGTGCAGTTCACACCACACACAGTTCTTTCTTCCGCTTCCTCCCCCCCCCCTACCACACCCCTCAACTCTATAATTTCCAGCACGACGTGTGGTTTTGCAACTCCTGACAATGGTGCTTAGTAACGCATGTGCTCAGCAACTCCTGACAATGGTGCTTAGTGATGCATGGGTTGCGTTGTTTTACCTCTGAGCGGCACTTTTTTGCACACCATGGGCTAAATGGCCAGGTCACAAGGTCCCCGAAGGCTCAGAAAAGGTTGGGGGAAGGGACCTACTAGAACAGCTGTTGGGAGACAGATGGTAGCCTCCCTTCAAGGCCATCCAGCGTGTTCTTTAACGTGCACAGGGTATGGCTCTCCCGCACACGGGGCCACGGCTTAACGTCCCATCCCACGGACGGCGGCCTTTCCAAGCCCATCGGTCTCCCCTACTGAGCGTGGGCAGGGCGGGGAGTTATTTTGAGGAGATAAATCTCAACGCTGACCCAGTTGGGACTCGAACCTGGGAACTATAGATTACGAGCCTGGCGCGCTACCGACTGAGCCACCCCCGCCCCCAGCAACTCCTGACAATGGTGCTTAGTGACGCATGTGCTTAGCAACTCCTGACAATGATGCTTAGTGACGCATGTGCTTAGCAACTCCTGACAATGATGCTTAGTGACGCATGTGCTTAGCAACTCCTGACAATGATGCTTAGTGACGCATGTGCTTAGCAACTCCTGACAATGATGCTTAGTGACGCATGTGCTTAGCAACTCCTGACAATGATGCTTAGTGACGCATGTGCTCAGCAACTCCTGACAATGGTGCTTAGTGACGCATGTGCTCAGCAACTCCTGACAATGGTGCTTAGTGACTCATGTGCTCAGCAACTCCTGACAATGTTGCTTAGTGACGCATGTGCTTAGCAACTCCTGACAATGATGCTTAGTGACGCATGTGCTCAGCAACTCCTGACAATGATGCTTAGTGACGCATGTGCTCAGCAACTCCTGACAATGGTGCTTAGTGACGCATGTGCTCAGCAACTCCTGACAATGGTGCTTAGTGACGCATGTGCTCACCAACTCCTGACAATGGTGCTTAGTGACGCATGTGCTTAGCAACTCTTGACAATGGTGCTTAGTGACGCATGTGCTTAGCAACTCCTGACAATGGTGCTTAGTGACGCATGTGCTCAGTAACTCCTGACAATGGTGCTTAGTGACGCATGTGCTCAGTAACTCCTGACAATGGTGCTTAGTGACGCATGTGCTCAGCAACTCCTGACAATGGTGCTTAGTGACGCATGTGCTCAGCAACTCCTGACAATGGTGCTTAGTGACGCATGTGCTCAGTAACTCCTGACAATGGTGCTTAGTGACGCATGTGCTCAGCAACTCCTGACAATGGTGCTTAGTGACGCATGTGCTCAGCAACTCCTGACAATGGTGCTTAGTGACGCATGTGCTTAGCAACTCCTGACAATGGTGCTTAGTGACGCATGTGCTAGCAACTCCTGACAATGATGCTTAGTGACGCATGTGCTTAGCAACTCCTGACAATGATGCTTAGTGACGCATGTGCTTAGCAACTCCTGACAAAGGCAACTGAGCCAGGTGGCACTGACTCAACTCAAGGCTACGGCAGGGATGGGCATCCAGGGTCGTTCACGGTGTCAAGCTCATTAGAGGCTGAATTACAGTCGCTCAAAAAATATCCGAACACTATGGTTAAGTACAGAATTCAGAAAAAATATCTGCCAATGATTTTTTTCTGAATTCTGTAATCAACCATAGTGTTCGGATATTTTTTTTTAGCGACTATACAGGGCCTTCTCTTGGGACCAGAGCATGAAACACCGGATTGGGGCTGCAAAAAGTGTAAAAATACAAATAGATGAAAATATGCTTGTCATTTTACAATTTTAAAGTTTCTCCACATGAATCAGAGAAAAGTCAATGAACGTGCACATTTCAAAGCAGAATACAGATCAGTATTTTGTAATAATTTATGTTGCAATTATTAATAATAAATGAAAATACATCATTATTTTTATTTGATTATAACCTCTAATAAATAAAAAAAAATTCTATTTTATATTAATTTCAAATATATTTTTCCAGGTACGACCTGAGGACTTTGTTTCCTACTTGGCAGTACTCACTATCCAGATGACCTCGAATAATAGAGAAAAAGTTATAGGGAAGAATTCCAGCAAATGGTGTCTTAAAGGGACGGCAAAATTCTAGTTTCTTAATGGAGAGGCAAAAATTTAGTGTCTTAATGGAGAGGCAAAATTCTAGGTCTTAATGGAGACAAAATTTCAGTGTCTTAATGGAGAAACAAAAATTCTAGTGTCTTATTGGGAGACAAAATTCTAGTGTCTTAATGGGGAGACAAAATGTTAGTGTCTTAATGGAGAGGCAAAATTTTTAGTGTCTTAATAGAGAGACAAATTCTAGTGTCGTAATGGAGGGTCAAAATTCAAGGGTCTTAATGGAGAGATAAAATTCTAGGTTCTTAATGGGGGCAAAATTTTTAGTGTCTTAATGGAGAAACAAAATTTAGTGTCTTAATGGACAGACAAAATTCTAGATCTTAATCGAGAAAGAAAATTGTTGTTTTTATGGAGAGGCAAAATTCTAGTGTCTTATCGAGGCGCAAAATGTTAGTGTCTTAACGGAGAGACAAAATTCTAGTGTCTTAATGGAGAGACAAAATTTAGTATCTTAATAGACATACAAAATGCTAGTATCTTAATGGAGAGACAAAATTTTAGTGTCTTAATGGAGAGACAAAATTCTAGGTCTTAATGGAGAAACAAAATTCTAGTGTCTTAATGGAGAGACAAAATTCTAGTGTCTTAATGGAGAGACAAAATTTAGTATCTTAATAGACATACAAAATTCTAGTATCTTAATGAAGAGACAAAATTTTAGTGTCTTAATGGAGAGACAAAATTCTAGGTCTTAATGGAGAGACAAAATTCTAGTGTCTTAATGGAGAAACAAAATTCTAGTGTCTTAATGGAGAAACAAAATTCTAGTGTCTTAATGGAGAGACAAAATTCTAGTGTCTTAATGGAGAGACAAAATTCTAGTGTCTTAATGGAGAGACAAAATTCTAGTGTCTTAATGGAGAGACAAAATTCTAGTGTCTTAATGGAGAGACAAAATTCTAGATCTTAATCGAGAAAGAAAATTGTAGTGTCTTAATGGAGAGGAAAAATTCTAGTGTCTTAATCGAGGCGCAAAATGTTAGTGTCTTAACGGAGAGACAAAATATCTGGAGCCAGATCTGCTGAGGTACTTAAGGAATGGCACGGAATAAAAAACTATGTGTATGTGTGGCGTGCATTACACAGCTCCCGAGATAAACAACAATAAATGGATCAATAAAACATACTCTAAAATCGTTAACGAAAACTCTAAATTAATAAACCATTACCTAACCACCTGTATTCTTCGCTCCTCCGATAAGCCATGTTCTTAAGTCTCCTGATCAGCACATTGGAGAAATCCCTCGCATTGCACAGAGCGAGGTAGGCAATGGGATTCACGAAGTGCGAATGATCGTGGCGATACTTCACCTGGGCCTTCAGCATCTTCACCAGGTTCACGCCGTGGAAGTTCCTCGGATCTCTGCATATGATGAGGAGGGCGTGGATGTAGTGGGCTAATTGATGGAGGCGAAACGGAACGTGATCCTTGCTAAAAGGAAAAAACGGAGCGTTGAGACACAATTGCATGCGGGAGAAAATTTCTTTCAAAAGAAACTAGAGCATTTTCATTTTTGACAAATTAAAAAGCGTTTAGGTTTGTTGCTTTATGGGGCATTAGTAACCTTTTTGTTTTCAATGGATGGATATAAGCTTTTGACTTCTGTTCGTTTCTCGAACACTATACAACACTTACACAAGTACTGCAACATACAAACACTTAAAAATGGTTTATATAACATAAAAAGGACATAAAAACACATGCACAAGGAATACAACACGAAACACTTACACAAGGACTGCAATTTACAAACGCACAAGGACTGCAACATACAAACACTTACAAATGGTTTAATTAGCATAAAAAGACATAAGAACACTTGCTCAAGAAATACAACACAGAAACACTTACACAAGGAATACAATGCAGAAACACTTACACAAGGAATACAATGCAGAAACACTTACACAAGGAATACAATGCAGAGATACTTACACAAGGAATACAATGCAGAAACACTTACACGAGGAATACAATGCAGAGACACTTACACAAGAAATACAATGCAGAAACACTTACACAAGGAATACAATGCAGAAACACTTACACAAGGAATGCAATGCAGAGACACTTACATAAGGAATACAACGCAGAAACACTTACACAAGGAATACAATGCAGAAACACTTACATAAGGAATACAATGCAGAAACACTAACACAAGTAATACAATGCAGAGACACTTACACAAGGAATACAATGCAGAAACATTTACACAAGAAATACAATGCAGAAACACTTACACAAGGAATACAATGCAGAAACACTTACACAAGGAATACAATCCAGAAACACTTACACAAGGAATACAATGCAGAGATACTTACACAAGGAATACAATGCAGAAACACTTACACGAGGAATACAATGCAGAGACACTTACACAAGGAATACAATGCAGAGACACTTACACAAGGAATACAATGGAGAAACACTTACACAAGGAATACAATGCAGAAACACTTACACAAGGAATACAATGCAGAAACACTTACACAAGGAATACAATGCAGAGACACTTACACAAGGAATACAATGCAGAGACACTTACACAAGGAATACAATGCAGAGACACTTACACAAGGAATACAATGCAGAGACACTTACACAAGGAATACAATGCAGAAACACTTACACAAGGAATACAACGCAGAAACACTTACACAAGGAATACAATGCAGAGACACTTACACAAGGAATGCAATGCAGAAACACTTACATAAGAAATACAATGCAGAAACACACAAGGAATACAATGCAGAAACACTTACCCAAGGAATACAATCCAGAAACACTTACACAAGGAATACAATCCAGAAACACTTACACAAGAAATACAATGCAGAAACACTTACACAAGGAATACAATGCAGAAACACTTACACAAGGAATGCAATGCAGAGACACTTACATAAGGAATACAACGCAGAAACACTTACACAAGGAATACAATGCAGAAACACTTACATAAGGAATACAATGCAGAAACACTAACACAAGTAATACAATGCAGAGACACTTACACAAGGAATACAATGCAGAAACATTTACACAAGAAATACAATGCAGAAACACTTACACAAGGAATACAATGCAGAAACACTTACACAAGGAATACAATCCAGAAACACTTACACAAGGAATACAATGCAGAGATACTTACACAAGGAATACAATGCAGAAACACTTACACGAGGAATACAATGCAGAGACACTTACACAAGGAATACAATGCAGAGACACTTACACAAGGAATACAATGGAGAAACACTTACACAAGGAATACAATGCAGAAACACTTACACAAGGAATACAATGCAGAAACACTTACACAAGGAATACAATGCAGAGACACTTACACAAGGAATACAATGCAGAGACACTTACACAAGGAATACAATGCAGAGACACTTACACAAGGAATACAATGCAGAGACACTTACACAAGGAATACAATGCAGAAACACTTACACAAGGAATACAACGCAGAAACACTTACACAAGGAATACAATGCAGAGACACTTACACAAGGAATGCAATGCAGAAACACTTACATAAGAAATACAATGCAGAAACACACAAGGAATACAATGCAGAAACACTTACCCAAGGAATACAATCCAGAAACACTTACACAAGGAATACAATCCAGAAACACTTACACAAGGAATGCAATGCAGAAACACTTACACAAGGAATACAATGCAGAAACACTTAGACAAGGAATGCAACATACAAACGCACTTGGACTGCAATATACAAACATTTACACAAAGAACACAACATTGAAACATTTACAAAAGGAATGCAACATGCAAAAACACAAGGACTGCAGTATTCAAACATTTATACAAGGATTTTGGGTTTTCACCTCTAAGCGGCGCGTTTTGCACACAATGGGCTAAATGGCTAGGTCACAAGGACCCCGAAGGCTCAGGAAGGTTAGGGGAGGGAATCCACTGGAACAACTCTTGGGAGACAGATGATAGCCACCCATTAAGGCCATCCAGCGTGTTCTTTAAAGTGCACAGGGTATGGCTCTCCCATACAAGAGCCGCGGCTCAGCGCCCAATCCGACGGACGACGGGGTTTCCAAGCCTGTCGGTGTCCCCTACTGACCATAGGCAGGGCGGGGAATGCTCTTCTAGGATATGAGTGTATTAATGAATGGTTTCTTACAGCAAAATTTCAGACAAGCATTAAAGACTTGAATGTTATCTGCTGTTATGCCCCCACTGAGAATGTTGATGAGAAGGATAGGTTCTATGGACAACCTCAGGATATTTTGAATTCTGTCAAGAAAGGAGATATTACCCTTGTTCTTGGTGACTTCAATGCCAAAGTTGGTACTGACTCTGACCTTTGGGGAGGAGTAATAGGCCCTTTTGGTATTGGTAGCTGCAATGGCAATGGGCAACGTCTCCTATAAGTAAGTAAACTCAATGGATTCAGAATAACTAACACTTATTACAAACACCGCGACATACATAAGTACATATGGGTATCACCAGATGGTTTGCATAGGAATATGATTGATTATCTATTAATTAACAGCAAATGGGCTAGTTCTGCAAGGAATACTAGGTCATATAGGGGAGCTGAAATTGGATCTGACCATTAACTTGTTAAAACTGTCTTGCAACTTAAACTTAAAAAGTGTTGTGCTAGGGTTAAAAAATTTACCTTTAATACTGAAGCTCTGAAAGACCCAGTTATAGCCAAAGCTTACCATGATAGGTTACTTAGTCATTATGACAGTCATGGTTTGCTTACTACTGAAGTTGAGGAAGAATGGGACCATTTTAAACAGGCTTTTTGGAAACTAACAGTACTCTTTTAGGGTAGAAGGAGCAGAGGAAGCAGAATTATTTGAGTGATAAGGCAATTGAGTTTATTTCAGAAAGAAAGAACTGCAGGAATGTCCTTAATCAGTACCCTACTAGTCCTAATAGAAAGGATTACAGAGAGCTTAATAAACGTGTAAAGGATCAGTTAGCTGCTGATAAGAATCTATGGCTTAATGGCTTGGCTGACAAAGCCGAGGAAGCAGTTAGACAGCACAACAGCAGAGAGCTGTACCGCTGTACCATGGCTGATTGAGGATGATGATGATAATTACATACATGAAGAAGGTTAAAACTTGAAACATTTTAGAAATTTGGTTAAGTCGACTGTATTTAGTGGATCTGAGAAAATACGTAAAGTTGGAGACAACACAACATCAAGAGGTAGAGTTCGAAATACGACCAACTCGGCATATGAAGGAATGCTGTTTACAGTTTGTTCTAGCATGAGGGATACGAATACATAGAGGATGTCTCCTTGTTCTGATAGAGTCCAAGACATGAATTAATGGCTCCACCAGATTTGAATAGAGAAGGTTGTTACCGATTTTATAACAGATTTTTTATATACTGGGCTAAACGGCCAAGTCACAAGGTCCCCGAGAAGGCTGGAGGAAGATGGGCCACTAGGCAGCAATTAGGAGACAGATGGTAGACTCCCGTCAAGGCCATACAGCATGATCTTAAATGTGAACAGGGAATGGGTTGTGTTGTTTTACCTCTGAGCGACACTTTTTTGCACACCATGGGCTAAATTGTCAGGTCACATGAACCCCGAAAGATCAGAGAAGGTTGGGGGAGGGGACCCACTAGAACAGCTGTTGGGAGACAGATGGTAACTTCCCGTCAAGGCCATCCAGCGTGTTCTTTAATGTGCATAGGGTATGGCTCTCCAGCACACGGGGCCACGGCTTAACGTCCCATCCGACGGACGGCAGCCTTTCCAAGCCCATAGGTGTCCCCTACTGACCGTGAGCAGGGCGGGGAATTTTACGGAGATAAATCTCAACTCTGACCCAGCTGGGACTCGAACCTGGGAACTACAGATTACGAGCCTGGCGCGCTACCGACTTAGCCACCCCCGCCCCGAACAGGGAATGGATCTCCCATACAGGGGGCCATGGCTAAAAGTTCAATCCGATATTCAGCGGACTTTCCAAGCCCATTGGTGTCCCCCTACTAACTGAGGGTAGAGCAGGGAGTTTGTAGAGATGTCTCAATGTGGCTCAGCATAGACTCGAACTTGAGAATTGCAAAATACGAGCCTGAAACGCGACCGACCGAAGCTCACTACACCACGAAACTGTTTGAGTGGAGGAATGTACAGGTACAGTCGCTCAAAACAAGTATCCGAACACTATGGTTGATTACAGAATTCAGAAAAAATATCTGGCAACGATTTTTTTTTAGAAATTAGTGATCTGGCAACCTTCGTGTCACATGACACGAAGGTTGCCAGATCAGTAACTGGAGCGTGTACAGTTGCTGTATACGCTCCAGATATTTTTCCTGAATTCTGTAATCACGTGACACGAAGGTTGCCAGATCACTAATTTCTAAAAAAAAATCGTTGCCAGATATTTTTTCTGAATTCTGTAATCAACCATAGTGTTCGGATAGTTTTTTGAGTGACTGTACAACAATCGATGCGATGCCTTTTGTGCATTTGGGGAGAGTGCTACCCAAAATCCCAACATTTTCCCCACTGAACCATAATATCCATAAGATATCTAAGACGACTGATAGATATCCGGTGGAGATGGATTTTTTTTTGGATATCGTGTTTGCATGAATTGTCGGACACCCTGTGCAACATTCATTTTTAGGTTACGAGCGATTGATTATTATTCTACTACTCGGGGTGGGTGAGGCTCAGTCAGTAGCGCGCCAGGCTCGTAATCCGTAGTTCCCAGGTTCGAGTTCCAGCTGGATCAGCATTGAGATTTGTCTCCGCAAAATTCTCCGCCCTGCCCACGGTCAGTAGGGACACTGATGGGCATGGAAAGGCCGTATCTGTCAGATGAAACGTTAAACCGTGGCTAAGGGTGTGGGAGAGCCATACCCTGTGCACGTTAAAGAACACACTGGATGGCCTTGACCGGAGGCTACCATCTGTCTCCCAACAGCAGTTCCAGTGGGTCCCCTCGCCCAACCTTCTCTGAGCATTCGGGGTCCTCGTGACCTGGCCATTTAGCCCATTGTGTGCAAAAAAGTGCCGCTCAGAGGTAAAACAACCCAACATTAAAGAACCGCTGGATGGCCTTGACGGGAGGCTACCATCTGTCTCCCAACAGCTGTTCCAGTGGGTCCCCTCCCCCAACCTTCTCTGAGCATTCGGGGTCCTTGTGACCTGTCCATTTAATCTATGGTGTGCATAAAAGTGCCGCTCAGAGGTAAAACAACCCAATCCAACTTATTCTACTACTTACTTCATCAAACTTAGGGCCAGTTGAACTTCCAACTCCTTCCTGGTCAGCTGACTTGCCCAATTCCCAGAATTAAAATAGCTCTCATTTGCAAGAAACATGGCCGTGGCGAAACGGGGGGTTGACACCCCCCAACCCCAATTTCTATCTCTCTTCTCGTTCAAATACCTCACGGCTTTACGGAGATTTTCTTCTGTCTCAGAAACGGTTGCGGTTTCCAACTCAGTTTTAATTGTCCGTGAATCTGTTTCTTCCAGAAGTTGGGAAACAGTTGACGTTGCCACTGTCGTAACTTCAATTTTATGTGCTATTGCTTGTGCGTCTGCTTCGTCCGATGGCTCGGTTGTTTCTGAGTCATAATCTGAAGAAAATAATAATTTTTTAAATATATATTATTAGAAATTATGGAAATCATTTATAGCTAAGGATGAATAAAGTGATACTCAGAGACAGGGCTTTCCAGAGCAAGGACATACCAGAAGTGGGGGGGAGGACGTAGAGGATTTCCAGAGGGGGGATTCGTACTAGTACCTCCCCCCCCTGAAAATCCTGTTGTCTTACATTAAATCTCTTAACATATCTACTGCTTTGAAATTCAAAATAGTTGCCTTTCTATAATTTTATTTTAGCACCATATTTTATGTCCGATAATAGAAATAGATTTAAAAAAAAGTCTATAAAATCTCATACCATGTCGAATATCACTTAATCTTTTTTGTTCCGCGGAATATTTTAGTAAATGGGAAATCCTACTCAAGTCCCAGATTGTGCAATTTAGTTCATTACCCCATTCCGGTTGGTGTATATGGTCAGACATTTGAACAGAAATGCCCATGGCTGCTTGATGATGATGATGATGATGATGATGATGATGATGATGATGACGACGACGACGACGACGACGACGACGACTCAAGTCCCCACCTCCCAAGGGTAAATTCTTGGAGTCTCCCAGAAACTAAATTCTCTTACCCCTCAAAAAAATTTCGAATCCCCCCAGAAACTAAATCCTGTGTGCGTGCGGATGCGGGGAGAGGGAGTTTAGAGGCAGGGACGAACTCTACTTGCTTTGAATTCTAAAACAGATGTTTTTGCATAATTTTATTTTAGCCCTATAGTATATATAAAAAAAAATAATAAATATAAAAAACCCCTAAAGCAGCTGCTTGTCACAGAGGTTTGACACACTATCAGTTTATATGCCATAGTAAAAGGTCCGAGAGTATGGCAGGACCTCAGCAGAAAAACGACACAAACATCAATACCTTACCCAAGTCTGGAACCCAGGTCCCTTAGATCAGTAGCCAAGCGCGCTAACCATTCGACCACGAGACGGCTATATGGTCGACACTAAAAGTAGAACTAAAAAAATTATGTCATATTTTTAGACCCCCCCCCCTCCCGTGGAAACTAAATCCTGGATACATGCAGGTTCGATTCCCAGATGGGTCAGCATTGAGATTTATCTCCGCAAAATTCTCTGCCATGCCCATTGTCAGTAGGGAACACCAATGGGCTTGGAAAGGACGCCGTCTGTCGGATGGGACGTTAAGCAGTGGCACCGTTTGCGGGAGAGCCATACCCTGTGCACGTTAAAGAACACATTGGATGACTTTGACGGGAGGCTACCATTTGTCTCCCAGCAGCTGTTCAAGTGGGTCCCCTCCCCCAACCTTCTCTGAGCCTTCGGGGTCCTTGTGACCTGGCCATTTAGCCCATGGTGTGCAAGAAGTGCCGCTAGGAGGTAAAACAACCCAACGTTAAAGAATACGCTGGATGGCCTTGACGGGGGGCTAACATCTGTCTCCCAACAACTGTTCCAGTGGGTCCCCTCCCCCAACCTTCTCTGAGCCTTCGGGGTCCTTGTGACCTGGCCATTTAGCCCATGGTGTACAAAAAGTGCCGCTCAGAGGTGAAACAACCCAACGTTAAAGAACACGCTGGATGGCCTTGACGGGGGGATACCATCTGTCTCCCAACAGCTGTTCCAGTGGGTCCCCTCCCCCAACCTTCTCTGAGCCTTCGGGGTCCATGTGACCTGGCCATTTAGCCCATGGTGTGCCAAAAAGTGCCGCTCAGATTTAAAACAACCCAACGTTAAAGAACACGCTGGATGGCCTTGACGGGAGGCTACCATCTGTCTCCCAACAGCTATTCCAATGGGTCCCCTCTCCCAACCTTCTCTGAGCCTTCGGGGGTCCATGTGACCTGGCCATTTAGCCCATGGTGTGCAAAAAAGTGCCGCTCAGAGGTAAAACAACCCAACGTTAAAAAACACTCTGGATGGCCTTGACGGGAGGCTGCCATCTGTCTCCCAACAGCTGTTCCAGTGGGTCTCCTCCCCCAACCTTCTCTGAGCCTTTGGGGTCCTGGTGACCTGGCCATTTAGCCAATGGTGTGCAAAAAAGTGCCGCTCAGAGGTAAAACAACCCAACGTTAAGAAACACTCTGGATGGTCTTGACGGGAGGCTGCCATCTGTCTCCCAACAGCTGTTTCAGTGGGTCTCCTCGCCCAACCTTCTCTGAGCCTTTGGGGTCCTGGTGACCTGGCCATTTAGCCCATGGTGTGCAAAAAAGTGCCTCTTAGAGAAAAAACGACCCAACCCAACCTGGATACATGACTGGTCAGAAGGACCATTTCTGGCAGGGCCTGAAGCTTCAGGGTGACCTAAAATTAATTCGCGTCTTTACTTTTCAAGAGCCATTGAAAGGCCCTCGCAACCAGCACTTGGGTCGCTGATATAATAAATCGAATAGTTAAAAAAAAATTGGTTTCATAAAAATAAACTCTACATATCAATAAACATTCTCAACTATGTCTTAAATTCGTAAATTCGTATATTTAAATTAAATCTAGAATCAAATGCAATTCGGTAATCACTAACTCCCTGTTTGCGGGGGGCGGGGGTGGCTCAGTCGGTAGCGCGCCAGGCTCGTAATCTGTAGTTCCCAGGTTCGAGTCCCAGCTGGGTCAGCGTTGAGATTTATCTCCGCAAAATTCCCCGCCCTGCCCACGGTCAGTAGGCGACGCCGATGGGCTTGGAAAGGCCGCCGTCCGTCGAATGGGACGTTAAGCCGTGGTCCCGTGTGCGACAGAGCCATAACTCTGTGCACGTTAAAGAACACACTAGATGGCCTTGACGGGAGGCTATATTCTGTCTTCCAACAGCTGTTCCAGTGGGTCTCCTCCCCCAACCTTCTCTGAGCCTTCGGGGTCCATGTGACCTGGCCATTTAGCCCATGGTGTGCAAAAAAGTGCCGCTCAGAGGTAAAACAACCAACCAACCCTGTTTGCGAGAGAAAATTCCCTTTTTCATATTTATAACATTGTTAGAAAATATTTTTATTTTGAGTGAAGAAAACAACCATTTTGTGAAATATTTGACAATAAAAAAATCAACATTTCATGAATATAAAATATTTAAATGAAAATTGGCGCTGCAAACTGTCATGATAAAATATTAATACATCTAAATAATTTAACATCTTCAACAAACTTAAGCAATTATAATGTTTTAAAGAACAGGGTAAATTATTCATATTTACAATAAAAATAAAAGGTCCGAGATTTGATCCCTGAGGAACTCCAGAAGTATCATTGGAAGCATTGGGTGGGGATTGATTTAGTGGGTGGCGCGCCAGGCTTGGAAACTGCCAATTTGCATTGTATGAACCTGAAGGTCAATCTTCTAGTTGGGTTGTTTTACCTCTGAGCGGCACTTTTTTGCACACCATGGGCTAAATGGCCAGGTCACATGGACCCCGAAGGCTCAGAGAAGGTTGGGGGAGGGGACCCACTGGAACAGCTGTTGGGAGACAGATGGTAGTCTCCCGTCAAGGCCATCCAGCGTGTTCTTTAACGTGCACAGAGTATGGCTCTCCCGCACACGGAACCACGGCTTAACGTCCCATCCGACGGACGGCGGCCTTTCCAAGCCCATCGGTGTCCCCTACTGACCGTGGGCAGGGCGAGGAATTTTTGCGGAGATAAATTCAATCTTCTAAGAGGAAGTATGATTATTATTTATATAAAAGAATTTTAGGTGAATAATAGGCAATGTTCGGTCGGGTAATTTTTCCTCTTAGCATCTCTTTTCTTGCCCACAAAAAAGGGCATCTCGGGTCCTTGTGACCTGGCCCATTGCCTGGACCCGAGATGCCCCATTGTGCCTCAGGAACCTCAGACACCTAGTTATCTCGGGGCGGGGGTGGCTCAGTCGGTAGCGCGCCAGGCTTGTAATCTGTAGCTCCCTGGTTCGAGTCCCAGCTGGGTCAGCGTTGAGATTTATCTCCGCAAAACTCCCCACCCTGTCCACGGTCAGTTAGGGGACACCGATGGGCTTGGAAAAGCCGCCGCCTGTCGGATGGGACGTCAAGCTGTGGCCCCGTGTGCGGGAGAGCCATACCCTCTGCACGTTAAAGAACACGCTAGGTGGCCTTGACGGGAGGCTACCATCTGTCTCCCAACAGCTGTTACAGTGGGTCCCCTCCCCCAACCTTCTCTGAGCCTTCGGGGTCCATGTGACCTGGCCATTTAGCCCATGGTGTGCAAAAAAGTGCCGCTCAGAGGTAAAACAACCCAACAACAACCTAGTTATCTCGCCAGATAAAAAGGTCGCTGAGGGCTCAGAGAAAGATGGGGGACGGATACCAATGGACAGTTCTTAGGATACAGATTTTCCACACAACCTCAATCTCCACATAATATCCATAAAATATTTAAGATGACCCATGGATATCTACTGGTCATCTTAGATATCTTATGGATTTTATAAGGAAATTGTGGTTGGGTGGATAGTAACCTCCCGTCAAGGCCATAAAACGTGTTCTTTAAAGTACACAGGGTATGGCTCTCCTGAATTCAGGGCCACTGCTTAATGTCCCATCTGACGGATGGCAGCTTTTCCAAGCCAATCAGTGTCCCTACTCACCACGTGCAGGGTGGGGAGTTTTGCAGAGATAAAACTCAAATCTGGCACAGGTGGGACTCGAACCTAGTAGTTCAAGATCACTAGACTGAACCAATCCTCAACCTAATGCTTTCAATGATACCTCTGAAGTTCCTCAGGGATCAAATCTGGGTCCTTTCATTTTTATTGTAAACATAAATAACTTACCTTGTTCTTTGTAAAAACCTTTCTGGCAAGCAGCTGCTTGAGGTGGTATTTATTTTTTATTTTAATTACCCAAGTTTGTTGAAGCTGTTAAACATTTAAAAGTATTTATATAGTTATATATATAGTTGTATTTGTATATTTTTGACCATTGTACAGCTGTTGAGAGACAGATGGTAGCTTCTCGTCAAGACCATCCAGCGCCTTCTTTAACATGCACAGGGTATGACATCCAAAAGCTATTATAAAAATCACGACAGAAAGTTCAACATATTTCAAAATAAGTTCAAAATGGGAAGAGAATATTAAGCGTCAGAATAACATAAACCACTAATTTTAAACTTCTACTTAAACTTTTTCTTATTTCCTACCGAGGTAAAGGGCCCAAAAGGCCTGATATTCCAACGTCGGAGACTTAACAAAAAAGAAAGCTCTCTCGCACACGGAGCCTCGACTCAACGTCCCATCTTACTGATGGCGGCCTTTCCAAGCCCATCGGTTTAACCCTTTCAGGACCATAAGGTTTCTAAGAGTAAATAGTAGTATGTAACTGTTTATTTTAGTTTGTTTAGACGTAAAATAAATAAAAATCATAAGAAAAATACATAACAATGTGTAGTTTTTTTTTTGGAATTTTATGGGAAATATTTTTCCCAATGGACTATAAAGGTAACACAAATTATAGTTAGGCTTATTATGCAATGTCTTTTATTTATTGGTTTATTAGAACAAAATGTTAACTAAAATAATACAAAATTATGAAATAAAATTACTATACAAAATGATGTGCTAATTATGATATTCTGCGAAGCAATTTCTTTTGGTAGAGAGGCAAAGATGGACATTGCACATAGTACATATATTATGCGTCCTGACAGTTCTGTTTTTGTTTTCTAAACGTTCCCGTTTACGTAATTGCGTTCGGCATACGTTCTATTTTGACATTCTGTATAAAAAATGCAGATAAGGTTATAATTAAATATGACAATCACCAATTTTAAAATGGGAAAAATGTTTCCCTTGGTCGTGAAAGGGTTAAGAAGAAAGTACGACCATTACTTAGATTGTTTCAAATGAATCATAGGTTTAGGCCACAAATTCACTTACCACAATTTTCTTCGTCTTCGTGACCTTCACAGTCAGGGAGGTCGTCACACCGCGCAGATTTAGGAATGCATATCAAATCTCTGCATTTGAAATGATGAGCCTGGCAGTTATTGATGTTCTCATCAGCTGCAGAACAAAATACAGAAATTTGTCAGTTCCTTATTATGGAATAAAACAGTGTTTGCGGAATAAAATTAATTTTTTGTTTCTTTTCCATTTGCATGGGTTTTCTAACTCAAGAGTGAAACAACCAATGGCACAGCATGGGGAGACTATGGGCAATAATAGATATGACGAGACAATGAGCAACTAATGACGTAGCATGAGGAGATCATGAGCAACCAATCACGTAGCATGAGGAGATCATGAGCAACCAATCACGTAGCATGGGAACACTATGAGCAATCAATGGCATAGCATGGGGATACCATGTGCAACCAATGGTCCAGCATGGGGAGACTATGAGCAACCAACGGATATTGTAGGGAAACAATGAGCAACCAATGGAGACATCACAGGGAGACCATGAGCAACCAATGGCACAGCATGGGGAGACATGTGCAACCAATGGTGCAACATGGGGAGACTATGAGCAACCAATATGACGAGACAATGAGCAACTAATGACGTAACATGTGGAGATCATCAGCAACAGATCACGTAGCATGGGAACACTATGAGCAACCAATGGCACAGCATGGGGAGACCATGTGCAACCAATGGTGCAACATGGGGAGACCATGTGCAACCAATGGTTCAGCAAGGGGAGACTATGAGCAACCAATGGCATAGCATGGGAAGAATATGAGCAACCAATAATAGATATGAGGAGACAATGAGCAACTAATGACATAGCATGAGGAGATCATGAGGAACCAATCACGTAGCATGGGAACACTATGAGCAATCGTGGCATAGCATGGGGAGACCATGTGCAACCAATGGTCCAGCATGGGGAGACTATGAGCAATCAATGGCATAGCATGGGGAGACCATGTGCAACCAATGGTGCAACATGGGGAGACTATGAGCAACCAATGAATATTGTAGGGAAACAATGAACAATCAATGGAGACATCACAGGGAGACTATGAGCAATCAATGGCATAGCATGGAGAGACTATGAGCAGCCAATGGCATAGCATGGGGAGACTATGGACAACCAATAATACAATATGAGGAGACAATGAGCAACTAATGACGTAGCATGAGGAGACTATGTGCAACCAATGGTGCAACATGGGGAGACTATGAGCAACCAATAATATAATATGACGGGACTATGAGCAACCAATAATATAATATGACGAGACAATGAGCAACTAATGACGTAGTATGTGGAGATCATGAGCAACCAATCACGTAGCATGGGAACACTATGAGCAATCAATGGCATAGCATGGGGAGACTATGTGCAACCAATGGTCCAGCATGGGGAGACTATGAGCAACCAATGGAGACATCACAGGGAGACTATGAGCAATCAAAGGAATAGCATGGAGAGACTATGAGCAGCCAATGGCATAGCATGGGAGACAATGAGCAACTAATGACGTAGCATGAGGAGACTATGTGCAACCAATGGTGCAACATGGGGAGACTATGAGCAACCAATGGAGACATCACAGGGAGACTATGAGCAATCAAAGGCATATCATGGAGAGACTATGAGCAGCCAATGGCATAGCATGGGGAGACAATGAGCAACTAATGACGTAGCATGAGGAGACTATGTGCAACCAATGGTGCAACATGGGGAGACTATGAGCAACCAATGGAGACATCACAGGGAGACTATGAGCAATCAAAGGCATAGCATGGAGAGACTATGAGCAGCCAATGGCATAGCATGGGGAGACAATGAGCAACTAATGACGTAGCATGAGGAGACTATGTGCAACCAATGGTGCAACATGGGGAGACTATGAGCAACCAATGGAGACATCACAGGGAGACTATGAGCAATCAAAGGCATAGCATGGAGAGACTATGAGCAGCCAATGGCATAGCATGGGGAGACAATGAGCAACTAATGACGTAGCATGAGGAGACTATGTGCAACCAATGGTGCAACATGGGGAGACTATGAGCAACCAATGGAGACATCACAGGGAGACTATGAGCAATCAAAGGCATAACATGGAGAGACTATGAGCAGCCAATGGCATAGCATGGGGAGACAATGAGCAACTAATGACGTAGCATGAGGAGACTATGTGCAACCAATGGTGCAACATGGGGAGACTATGAGCAACCAATGGAGACATCACAGGGAGACTATGAGCAATCAAAGGCATAGCATGGAGAGACTATGAGCAGCCAATGGCATAGCATGGGGAGACAATGAGCAACTAATGACGTAGCATGAGGAGACTATGTGCAACCAATGGTGCAACATGGGGAGACTATGAGCAACCAATGGAGACATCACAGGGAGACTATGAGCAATCAAAGGCATAACATGGAGAGACTATGAGCAGCCAATGGCATAGCATGGGGAGACTATGAGCAACCAATGGAGACATCACAGGGAGACTATGAGCAATCAAAGGCATAACATGGAGAGACTATGAGCAGCCAATGACATAGCATGGGGAGACAATGAGCAACTAATGACGTAGCATGAGGAGACTATGTGCAACCAATGGTGCAACATGGGGAGACTATGAGCAACCAATGGAGACATCACAGGGAGACTATGAGCAATCAAAGGCATAGCATGGAGAGACTATGAGCAGCCAATGGCATAGCATGGGGAGACAATGAGCAACTAATGACGTAGCATGAGGAGACTATGTGCAACCAATGGTGCAACATGGGGAGACTATGAGCAACCAATGGAGACATCACAGGGAGACTATGAGCAATCAAAGGCATAACATGGAGAGACTATGAGCAGCCAATGGCATAGCATGGGGAGACAATGAGCAACTAATGACGTAGCATGAGGAGACTATGTGCAACCAATGGTGCAACATGGGGAGACTATGAGCAACCAATGGAGACATCACAGGGAGACTATGAGCAATCAAAGGCATAGCATGGAGAGACTATGAGCAGCCAATGGCATAGCATGGGGAGACAATGAGCAACTAATGACGTAGCATGAGGAGACTATGTGCAACCAATGGTGCAACATGGGGAGACTATGAGCAACCAATGGAGACATCACAGGGAGACTATGAGCAATCAAAGGAATAGCATGGAGAGACTATGAGCAGCCAATGGCATAGCATGGGGAGACAATGAGCAACTAATGACGTAGCATGAGGAGACTATGTGCAACCAATGGTGCAACATGGGGAGACTATGAGCAACCAATGGAGACATCACAGGGAGACTATGAGCAATCAAAGGCATAACATGGAGAGACTATGAGCAGCCAATGGCATAGCATGGGGAGACAATGAGCAACTAATGACGTAGCATGAGGAGACTATGTGCAACCAATGGTGCAACATGGGGAGACTATGAGCAACCAATGGAGACATCACAGGGAGACTATGAGCAATCAAAGGCATAGCATGGAGAGACTATGAGCAGCCAATGGCATAGCATGGGGAGACAATGAGCAACTAATGACGTAGCATGAGGAGACTATGTGCAACCAATGGTGCAACATGGGGAGACTATGAGCAACCAATGGAGACATCACAGGGAGACTATGAGCAATCAAAGGCATAACATGGAGAGACTATGAGCAGCCAATGGCATAGCATGGGGAGACAATGAGCAACTAATGACGTAGCATGAGGAGACTATGTGCAACCAATGGTGCAACATGGGGAGACTATGAGCAACCAATGGAGACATCACAGGGAGACTATGAGCAATCAAAGGCATATCATGGAGAGACTATGAGCAGCCAATGGCATAGCATGGGGAGACAATGAGCAACTAATGACGTAGCATGAGGAGACTATGTGCAACCAATGGTGCAACATGGGGAGACTATGAGCAACCAATGGAGACATCACAGAGAGACTATGAGCAATCAAAGGCATAACATGGAGAGACTATGAGCAGCCAATGGCATAGCATGGGGAGACAATGAGCAACTAATGACGTAGCATGAGGAGACTATGTGCAACCAATGGTGCAACATGGGGAGACTATGAGCAACCAATGGAGACATCACAGGGAGACTATGAGCAATCAAAGGCATAGCATGGAGAGACTATGAGCAGCCAATGGCATAGCATGGGGAGACAATGAGCAACTAATGACGTAGCATGAGGAGACTATGTGCAACCAATGGTGCAACATGGGGAGACTATGAGCAACCAATGGAGACATCACAGGGAGACTATGAGCAATCAAAGGCATAGCATGGAGAGACTATGAGCAGCCAATGGCATAGCATGGGGAGACAATGAGCAACTAATGACGTAGCATGAGGAGACTATGTGCAACCAATGGTGCAACATGGGGAGACTATGAGCAACCAATGGAGACATCACAGGGAGACTATGAGCAATCAAAGGCATAGCATGGAGAGACTATTAGCAGCCAATGGCATAGCATGGGGAGACAATGAGCAACTAATGACGTAGCATGAGGAGACTATGTGCAACCAATGGTGCAACATGAGGAGACTATGAGCAACCAATGGAGACATCACAGGGAGACTATGAGCAATCAAAGGAATAGCATGGAGAGACTATGAGCAGCCAATGGCATAGCATGGGGAGACAATGAGCAACCAATAATATGACGAGACAATGAGCAACTAATGACGTATCATGTGGAGATCATGAGCAACCAATCACATAGCATGGGAACACAATAAAAAATATACACATACGAAATTATTTGAAAACCTGTTATTAACTGAAGTGCAGTCGCTCAAAAAAAATATCCGAACACCATGGTTGATTACAGAATTCAGAAAAAATAATTGGCAACGATTTTTTTAGAAATTAGTGATCTGGCAACCTTCGTGTCCACGTAATTATATAATTCAGAAAAAAACCCTGGAGCGTGTACAGCAACTGTACACGCTCCAGTTACCGTTCACAGCAAACTGGAGCGTGTGCAGTTACTGCACACGCTCCAGTTTGCTGTGAACGGTAACTGCACATGCTCAATATTTCTGTGAGTGAGCCCACACGATCTAGTATCAAAATAATATGACCACCTACAGTTGCTCAAAAAAGTATCCGAACACCATGGTCGATTACAGAATTCAGAAAAAATATCTGGCAACGATTTTTTTTAGAAATTAGTGATCTGGCAACCTTCGCGTTGCTAATTTCTAAAAAAGAAACCTTTGCCAGATATTTTTTCTGAATTCTGTAATCAACCATGGTGTTCGGATATTTTTTTGTGAGACTGTACCGGTTAAAAAAAATATTTTTACTAAACATTATGTTTTCTTTGTTTACATACTCTATAACATGTTGCCAATTATTTAAGCTAATACATAATATTAAAGAATATACTTTAAAAAAAAATAAAAATATAATAAATACCCCCTCAAGCAGCTGCTTGCCACAGAGGTCTGACAGGCTTTAGCTGTAAGAAATTGGATCATTCCCGAGTTCAAAGTGTGAGATTATTAAAATGCTTCTATGTTTATCGTAGATTGTTATTAACGTTTAAAACGTAGGACGACTGTACTTATACCGTAAAAATTTCATTAAATGCAGTCACTTTAACTATATGGGGCGGGGTGGCTCAGTCGGTAGAGGGCCAGGCTCGTAATCTGTAGTTCCCAGGTTCGAGTCCCAGCTGGGTCAGCGTTGAGATTTATCTCTGCAAAATTCCCCGCCCTGCCTACGGTCAGTAGGGGACACCGATGGGCTTGGAAAGGCCGCCGTCCGTCGGATGGGACGTTAAGCCGTGGCCCCGTGTGCGGGAAAGCCATACCCTGTGCACGTTAAAGAACACGCTGGATGCCTTGACGGGAGACTACCATCTGTCTCCCAACAGCTGTTCCAGTGGGTCCCCCTCCCCCAACCTTCTCTGAGCCTTCGGGGTCCATGTGACCTGGCCATTTAGCGCATGGTGTGCAAAAAAAGTGCCTCTCAGAAGTAAAACAACCCAGCGTTAAAGAACATGCTGGATGGCGTTGACGGGAGGCTACCATCTGTCTCCCAACAGCTGTTCCAGTGGTCCTCTCCCCCAAACTGCTGAGCCTTCGGGGTCCATGTGACCTGGCCATTAGCCCATGGTGTGCAAAAAAAGTTCCTCTTAGAGGTAAAACAACCCAGCGTTAAAGAACACACTGGATGACCTTGTTGGGAGGCTACCATCTGTCTCCCAACAGCTGTTCCATTGGGTCCTCTCTCCCAAACTGCTGAGCCTTCGGGGTCCATGTGACCTGGCCATTTAGCCCATGGTGTGCAAAAAAGTGCCGCTCAGAGGTAAAATAACCCTAACCCTAACCACTTTAACTATTAAAATATTAGGTTTATTATCTGACTGATGAGTATTAACTCAAGTGGGATATTGAATCTGTTACTGACTCAGAATTTGAGTCATGAAAGCAAATGTATTTTTCAGTAAGTAATAAAATTTATCGCGTCTTATTTTTTCGAAATCAGTATCGTTGTGACTCAAATCAACAATTGCATCTTGTATTATTATCAGAAAAATTTATTTGTGTCGTATTTTAGTAGTATGGTGCATTATTTTTTTTTCGTTTTTAATAACGAAATACCTTATCAACTCTTTTAACAATGGTACAGTCGCTCAAATTAATATCCGAACACTTATGGTTGATTACAGAATTCAGAAAAAATATCTGGCACGAATTTTTTACGAAATTAGTGATTCTCGCAATCTTCGTGTCACGTAACACGAAGGATGCCAGATCACTAATTTCTAAAACAATCGTTGCCAGCTATTTTTTCTGAATTCTGTAATCAACCATAGTGTTCGGATACCTTTTTGAGCGACTGTAGGTGGTCATATTATTTTGATACTAGATCGTGTGGGCTCACTCACAGAAATATTGAGCGTGTGCAGTTACCGTTCACAACAAACTGCAGCGTGTGCAGTAACTGCACACGCTCCAGTTTGCTGTGAACGGTAACTGGAGCGTGTACAGTTGCTGTACATGCTCCACATATTTTTTCTGAATTCTGTAATCAACCATGGTGTTCGGATACTTTTTTGAGCGACTGTAGGTGGTCATATTATTTTGATACTAGATCGTGTGGGCTCACTCACAGAAATATTGAGCGTGTGCAGTTACCGTTCACAACAAACTGGAGCGTATGCAATAACTGCACACGCTCCAGTTTGCTGTGAACGGTAACTGGAGCGTGTACAGTTGCTGTACACACTCCAGATATTTTTCCTGAATTCTGTAATCACGTGACACGAAGGTTGCCAGATCACTAATTTCTAAAAAAATCGTTGCCAAATATTTTTTTCCGAATTCTGTAATCAACCGTAGTGTTCGGATATTTTTTGAGCGACTGTACTTCATAAAAAAAGTCATTGAATTATTGAAATTATAGAAATAGTGTTAATGAGGTTTCCCTAAACGAGTTTTCCCTGTACTGTGTTTTGAGATAATTAATTGCTGTAGTGCATCCAATTTAAACCGCCCTTGCCTGGAGTGCACCAGCTGGTAAATGATTGTGCCGACCCTAGCTTACGACACAAACCCATCAAACTGGATGAGATAAGACCTGGCGTTAGTACCTCGTAGACCTCCATGTGTGTGCTGATGGTGTGTAGGAAGCACCGCCCACTTCTCGTTGCCGTGGCAACGGATCGTTAAACTATGCCGTTGGCAGTGTAGGCTGAAAACCAGCGATGACACAGCCAGAGGTTGTGAGCATTGTGAAGAAGCCAAGGGCAAAATGGTACCCGTCTATGCCGGAAATGACACAACCTGTCCATCAACGCATGAGCAGTGGTTTGGATTGGATTGTTTTACCTCTGAGCGGCACTTTTTTGCACACCATGGGCTAAATGGCCAGGCCACAAGGACCCCGAAAGGCTGAGAGAAGGTTGGGGGAGGGGACCCCCTGGAACAACTGTTGGGAGACAGATGGTAGCCTCCCCTCAAGGTCACCCAGCGTGTTCTTTAACGTTGGGTTGTTTTACCTCTGAGCGGCACTTTTTTGCACACCATGGGCTAAATGGCCAGGCCACAAGGACCCCAAAGGCTCAGAGAAGGTTATGGGAGGGGACCCACTGGAACAGCTGTTGGGAGACAGATGGTAGCCTCCCGTCAAGGTCACCCAGCGTGTTCTTTAACGTTGGGTTGTTTTACCTCTGAGCGGCACTTTTTTTGCACACCATGGGCTAAATGGCCAGGCCACAAGGACCTCGAAAGGCTCAGAGAAGGTTGGGGGAGGGGACCCACTGGAACAGCTGTTGGGAGACAGATGGTAGCCCCCCGTCAAGGCCATCCAGCGTGTTCTTTAACGTTGGGTTGTTTTACCACTGAGCGGCACTTTTTTGCACACCATGGGCTAAATGGCCAGGCCACAAGGACCCCCGAAGGCTCAGAGAAGGTTAGGGGAGGGGACCCACTGGAACAGCTGTTGGGAGACAGATGGTAACCTCCCGTCAAGGCCATCCAGCGTGTTCTTTAACGTGCACAGGGTATGGCTCTCCCGCACACGGGCCCACGGCTTAACGTCCCATCCGACGGACGGCGGCCTTTCCAATCCCATCGGTGTCCCCTACTGACCGTGGGCAGGGCGGTGAATTTTGCGGAGATAAATCTTAACGCTGACCCAGCTGGGACTCGAACCTGGGAACTACAGATTACGAGCCTGGCGCGCTACCGACTGAGTCTTCCCCGCCCCCCAGCCAGAGGTCACACATTGTGAACAAGCCACGGGCAAAATGGTACCCGTCTATGCCGGAAATGATACAACCTGTCCATCGACGCATGAGCAGTGGAATCAGCAATTCCAACTGAGTGGAAAATCAAGAGGATTGCTGAACCGTTCGAATAACGAAACCAGCAATCGCCCTCTTCGTTTTGTATTTAGTAGAAGAATGATTATTTAATCAATGGACGTATCAAAGGCTAGATCAAAGTGGACTTGCATAGGAAGGAACCCATGATATAGTTGCAGCGGATGGTTAGTGTCAGAGAAGGGTTTCCCATTTACTGAAGAGTAAGTGTGAATCAGTGTCAGAGAATAAGATTTGAGAAGGGTTTCCCATTTACGGAAATATTCAACCGGATAGGAAAGATTAAAACGATATTCCGTAAAATTCTACAAAGACATCTGGTTTTCGATTTCAAAGCAGGATTTAGATTTCGTATAAAACGATCTGATTTTCGAGAGGGTAGGGACCCTCCTCAAACCTTTGAGAATGCTAATAAGTGGAACGAACGCGAAAAATATGAAATATATGTATATTACATCAATTAGAGCCGTCATCCCCCCCGTTCCCTTTTGAAGGTGCAAATTAGAATATTGGAGGATTGGATTGTTTTACCTCTGAGCGGCACTTTTTTTGCACACCATGGGCTAAATGGCCAGGTCACATGGACCCCGAAGGCTCAGAGAAGGTTAGGGGAGGGACCCACTGAAACAGCTGTTGGGAGACAGATGGTAGCCTCCCGTCCAGGCCATCCAGCGTGTTCTTTAACGTTGGGTTGTTTTACCTCTGAGCGGCACTTTTTTGCACACCATGGGCTAAATGGCCAGGTCACATGGACCCCGAAGGCTCAGAGAAGGTTGGGGGAGGGACCCACTGGAACGGCTGTTGGGAGACAGATGGTAGCCTCCCGTCAAGGCCATCCAGCGTGTTCTTTAACGTGCACAGGGTATGGCTCTCCCGCACACGGAGCCACGGCTTAACGTCCCATCCGACGGACGGCGGCTTCTTCAAGCCCATTGGTGTCCCCTACTGACAGTGGGCAGGGCGTGGAGTTTTGCGGAGATAAATTTCAACGATGACCCAGCTGGGAGTCGAACCTTGGACAGAAGCTTGGCTGGGAGTCAAACCTTGCAGATTAGGAGACTGGCGCGCTGCCGACTGAGCCACCCCTGCCCTAGAATATTAGAGGCAAAAAATTATTAAACTTTTGTATATTTTGCGCATTTCTCACAAATTTTTTTTTCAGATATCTCTAAAACGAGGGGGACAATGTTACACTGCAATTGAAATCCAGAGTCTTGGCCCCTGACCTTTCATCTTTTTCTGCTTCGATGGTGTCACTGACCGTCTCCACCCCCCTCACCCTTTATTCAGGATGAAACTAATTTCATTGGTATTCCGTGAGTTTCGTGTCTCAGGAAATCTCTTGCGATACTTTACTACTGAGTTATTTATTTAACGCTACTGAGGTTTTTATTTAACGCACATATTAAATTCCATCATGTGACCATCATGTGAAGCAACTTAGTTGTCTGTTTCCCGACATAGATGGCACCACGAGTGAGTCAAATAAGAAATGCGATAAAGTATATAAGTCACACTAGTTGAAGAAAAAAACGTTAGACGTTGATGGTGTAGTGGTTAGCATAGCTGGCATGTTGATTGGAGACGTGGGTTCGAATCCCACTCACGGCAAAAGGAAGTTTTTTCAGCTAACTATTTCATGAGTCTCAAGACTACAGGTCAGCCCTGACACTTTACTACTGAATTATTGATTTAACGCCATGAGCTTGAGTGAAAAATATTAAATTCCATCCTATGAGACAACTGGGCTCTCCTTTTCCCTACACACAAAGTGAGTCAAATAAGAAATGCTCATTTTGTGTGTAGATGCTCACTTTGAATGTAAAATAAGAAATGCTCACTTTGAATGTAAAATAAGAAATGCTCACTTTGAATGTAAAATAAGAAATGCTCACTTTGTGTGTAAGAAATGCTCACTTTGTGTGTAAGAAATGCTCACTTTGTGTGCAAGAAATGCTCACTTTGTGTGTAAGAAATGTTCACTTTGTGTGTAAGAAATGTTCACTTTGTGTGTAAGAAACGCTCACTTTGTGTGTAAGAAATGTTCACTTTGTGTGTAAGAAATGCTCACTTTGTGTGTAAGAAATGTTCACTTTGTGTGCAAGAAACGCTCACTTTGTGTGCAAGAAACGCTCACTTTGTGTGTAAGAAATGTTCACTTTGTGTGTAAGAAATGTTCACTTTGTGTGTAAGAAATACTCACTTTGTGTGTAAGAAATGTTCACTTTGTGTGTAAGAAATGCTCACTTTGTGTGTAAGAAATGCTCACTTTGTGTGCAAGAAACGCTCACTTTGTGTGCAAGAAACGCTCACTTTGTGTGTAAGAAATGTTCACTTTGTGTGTAAGAAATGTTCACTTTGTGTGCAAGAAACGCTCACTTTATGTGTAAGAAATGCTCACTTTATGTGTAAGAAATGCTCACTTTGTGTGCAAGAAACGCTCACTTTGTGTGTAAGAAATGTTCACTTTGTGTGTAAGAAATGTTCACTTTGTGTGTAAGAAATGCTCACTTTGTGTGCAAGAAACGCTCACTTTGTGTGTAAGAAATGTTCACTTTGTGTGTAAGAAATGTTCACTTTGTGTGTAAGAAATGTTCACTTTGTGTGTAAGAAACGCTCACTTTGTGTGTAAGAAATGTTCACTTTGTGTGTAAGAAATGCTCACTTTGTGTGCAAGAAACGCTCACTTTGTGTGTAAGAAATGCTCACTTTGTGTGCAAGAAACGCTCACTTTGTGTGTAAGAAATGTTCACTTTGTGTGTAAGAAATGCTCACTTTGTGTGCAAGAAACGCTCACTTTGTGTGTAAGAAATGCTCACTTTGTGTGCAAGAAACGCTCACTTTGTGTGTAAGAAATGTTCACTTTGTGTGTAAGAAATGCTCACTTTGTGTGCAAGAAACGCTCACTGTGTGTGTAAAAAATGTTCACTTTATGTGTAAGAAATGCTCACTTTGTGTGTAAGAAATGCTCACTTTGTGTGCAAGAAACGCTCACTTTGTGTGTAAGAAATGCTCACTTTGTGTGCAAGAAACGCTCACTGTGCGTGTAAAAAATGTTCACTTTATGTGTAAGAAATGCTCACTTTGTGTTTAAGAAATGCTCACTTTGTGTGCAGGAAACGCTCACTTTGTGTGTAAGAAATGCTCACTTTGTGTGTAAGAAATGCTCACTTTGTGTGCAAGAAACGCTCACTTTGTGTGTAAGAAATGCTCACTTTGTGTGCAAGAAACGCTCACTTTGTGTGTAAGAACGTGTCACTTTGTGTGCTACACACAGTGGTGTCACCGAGCCGGTTTCCGGAAGCCGGTTGTTGAAATTTACGCCGGTTCCGGAAACTGAGAGAATGTGCGCTGCTCGGGAGATGTTGCGACGCACTACACGGAATTCTCGGGCATCATTTTGACAAAATAAATAAACATTAAAACATCTCTCAAATTTATCAGAAACATTTATGACACTTCACAAAAAAATAAACGAATTGTTTCCAAGAATTTTAAGTACGAGTATCTTGACCCTGGACCATAAAAATTGGTACAGTCGCTCAAAAAAGTATCCGAACACTACGGTTGATTACAGAATTCAGAAAAAATATCTGGCAACTATTTTTTTAGAAATTAGTGATCTGGCATCCTTCGTGTCACGTGATTACAGAATTCAGGAAAAATATCTGGAGCGTGTACAGCAACTGCACACGCTCAATATTTCAGTGAGTGAGCCCACACCGATCTAGTATCAAAATAATATGAACACCTACAGACGCTCAAAAAAGTATCCGAACACCATGATTGATTACAGAATTCAGAAAAAATATCTGGCAACGATTTTTTTAGAAATTAGTAATCTGGCAACCTTCGTGTCCACGTGACACGAAGGTTGCCAGATCACTAATTATCCCATGTGACCTGGTCAATTTAAGGCTCAAAACCAATTCTCTTCGATCAGTAGACAAGCGTGCTAACCACTAGACCACAATAAACTCTTTCTTTTTTACCTAAAGGTAAAAAAGAATTGAGGACTGCTCTGAAACATCATAAAGTGATGACTTACGATTCTGAAAAGGTCCAGCGGTCCTGCAATGTCTTTCGTCTGATGCGTCTTTGCAGTCATCATTGCCATCACACCATGCACGCCTGTTGATGCACTGGCCATCATCACAGAAGAGGGAATCATGCAGGCAAGAATCAGACAATTCTTTCTTATCTGAGGAGAGAAAGAGGAAAAAATGTTATTGATTTAGAAAAGCTGTTACTAAATAAGAATCAGCAATACCAGTGGCGAATTACTGCATAAGGCCCTCGCCTAGGGCCTTGTCACTCTTGGCAGCAATACCAGTGGCGAATTACCCGCATAAGGCCCTCGCCTACGGCCTTGTCAGTCTTGGGTTGGGTTGTTTTACCTCTGAGCGGCACATTTTTGCACACCATGGGCTAAATGGCCAGGTCACATGGACCCTGAAGGCTCAGAGAAGGTTGGGGGAGGGGACGAACTGGAACAGCTTTTGGGAGACAGATGGTTGGGTTGGGTTGTTTTACCTCTGAGCGGCAATTTTTTGCACACCATGGGCTAAATGGCCAGGTCACATGGACCCTGAAGGCTCAGAGAAGGTTTGGGGAGGGGGACCCATTGGAAGAGCTGTTGGGAGACAGATGGTAGCCTCCCGTCAAGGCCATCCAGCGTGTTCTTTTAACGTGTATAGGGTATGGCTCTCCCGCACATGGGGTCACGGCTTAACGTCCCATCCGACGGACGATGGCCTTTCCAAGCCCATCGGTGTCCCCTACTGACCGTGGGCAGGGCGGGGAATTTTTGCGGAGATAAATCTCAACGCTGACCCAGCTGGGACTCGAACCTGGGAACTGCAGATTACGAGCCTGGCGTGCTACCGACTGAGCCACCCCCGCCCCTGTCACTCTTGGCAGCAATACCAGTGGCGAATTACCCAATGGGCGCATAAGGCCCTCGCCTAGGGCCTTGTCATTCTTGTAGGCCTCGAAACTAGTTTTTCGATCAGTTTATTGAATGAAATACCAGGTGATCCAAAAGTAACAGAAAAAATAAAAATGCAATAATTCGAAAAGTACAGACAGTAGCACGATGCGGTTTTCACAGAAATGCACAGAAAGGAATATGATTTTTTTTAATAAAGTGCAGCTCAGAGGTAAAACAACCCAACCAACAAACTCATTATGGGACAACTCACCAAGACATCCAATATTCCTTGCTAACTGTTTCAAGTAACAACACGAGAAGACACCCCACGAGGATCAACATTCCTCTGGCGAAAAAAAATTGCAAATGTCATTCTTTCGTCTGCAGAGGAGAAAGGGTTTGGAACCAACTCCCGACAGAAGGGGTGCTTTCGTCAACATCGTAGAGTTTCGGAAAAAAACAAAAGAAGTCGACTTGTCACCATTTCTTCGATGCTTTACATTCTGAACCTCAGAGTTTGCTTTGGTTTCTAAAAGGTAAATTTTTCTACACTCATTTGCTTTTTATTTCTTGATTTTTTGTCAACAGGGTTGGGTTGTTTAACCTCTGAGCGGCGCTTTTTTTGCACACAATGGGCTAAATGGCCAGATCACAAGGACCCCGAATGCTCAGACAAGGTTGGGGGGGAGACCGACTGGAACAGTTGTTGGGAGACAGATGGTAGCCTCCCGTCAAGGCCATCAAACGTGTTCTTTACGTGCACAGGGTATGGCTCTCCCGCACACGGGGCCATGGCTTAACGTCGCATCCGATGGACGGCGGTCTTTCCAAGCCCACCGGTGTCCCCTACTGATCGTGGGCAAGGCGGGGATTTTGCGGAGATAAATCTCAATGCTGACCCAGCTGGGATTCGAACCTGGGAACTATAGATTACGAGCCTGGCACGGTACCAACTGAGCCACCATCTTATACTTTGGTGTACTTAATTACACGGAAAACAAATTATTATTATTATTACATCTAATTCTGAGCAATATGGAAAAGGCTGCCATTCCCGATCATATAGGGCTGGGTTGGCTCAGTCGGTAGTGTGCCAATCTTGTATTCTGTAATTTCCAGGTTTGAGTCCCAGCTGGACCAGCGTTGAGATTTATCTCCGCAAAACTTCCCGTGTGGTCCATCTTTTGCCCACACAACAGTAGCAACATATCGTGTAGTGGACACCACCAGGGGTTGAAAAGTTCAGGTGGTGGTGTTCGGTTAGGTTGTTTTACCTCTGAGTGGCACTTTTTTGCACACCATTGGCTAAATGGGCAGGTCACATGGACTCTGAAGGCTCAGAGAAGGTTGGAGGAGGGGACCCACTGGAACAGCTGATGGGAGACAGATGGTAGCCTCCCGTCAAGGCCATCCAGCGTGTTCTTTAACGTTGGGTTGTTTTACCTCTGAGCGGCACTTTTTTGCACACCATGGGCTAAATGGGCAGGTCACATGGACCCTGAAGGCTCAGAGAAGGTTGGGGGAGGGGACCCACTGGAACAGCTGATGGGAGACAATGGTAGCCTCCCGTCAAGGCCATCCAGCGTGTTCTTTAACGTTGGGTTGTTTTACCTCTGAGCGGCACTTTTTTGCACACCATGGGCTAAATGGGCAGGTCACATGGACCCTGAAGGCTCAGAGAAGGTTGGGGGAGGGGACCCACTGGAGCAACTGATAGGAGACAGATGGTAGCCTCCCGTCAAGGCCATCCAGCGTGTTCTTTAACGTTGGGTTGTTTTACCTCTGAGCGGCACTTTTTTGCACACCATGGGCTAAATGGGCAGGTCACATGGACTCTGAAGGCTCAGAGAAGGTTGGGGGAGGGGACCCACTGGAACAGCTGATGGGAGACAGATGGTAGCCTCCCGTCAAGGCCATCCAGCGTGTTCTTTAACGTTGGGTTGTTTTACCTCTGAGCGGCACTTTTTTGCACACCATGGGCTAAATGGGCAGGTCACATGGACCCTGAAGGCTCAGAGAAGGTTGGGGGAGGGGACCCACTGGAACAGCTGATGGGAGACAGATGGTAGCCTCCCGTCAAGGCCATCCAGCGTGTTCTTTAACGTTGGGTTGTTTTACCTCTGAGCGGCACTTTTTTGCACACCATGGGCGAAATGGGCAGGTCACATGGACCCTGAAGGCTCAGAGAAGGTTGGGGGAGGGGACCCACTGGAGCAACTGATAGGAGACAGATGGTAGCCTCCCGTCAAGGCCATCCAGCGTGTTCTTTAACGTTGGGTTGTTTTACCTCTGAGCGGCACTTTTTTGCACACCATGGGCTAAATGGGCAGGTCACATGGACTCTGAAGGCTCAGAGAAGGTTGGGGGAGGGGACCCACTGGAACAGCTGATGGGAGACAGATGGTAGCCTCCCGTCAAGGCCATCCAGCGTGTTCTTTAACGTTGGGTTGTTTTACCTCTGAGCGGCACTTTTTTGCACACCATGGGCTAAATGGGCAGGTCACATGGACCCTGAAGGCTCAGAGAAGGTTGGGGGAGGGGACCCACTGGAGCAACTGATAGGAGACAGATGGTAGCCTCCCGTCAAGGCCATCCAGCGTGTTCTTTAACGTTGGGTTGTTTTACCTCTGAGCGGCACTTTTTTGCACACCATGGGCTAAATGGGCAGGTCACATGGACCCCGAAGGCTCAGAGAAGGTTGGGGGAGGGGACCCACTGGAACAGCTGATGGAGACAGATGGTAGCCTCCCGTCCCGTGTTCTTTAATGTGCACAAGGTATGGCTCTCCTGCAGACGGGGCCACGGCAACGTCCCATCCGACGGACGGCGGCCTTTCCAATCCCATCGGTGTCCCCTACTGACTGTGGGCAGGTTGGGGAATTTTGCGGAGAAAAATCTCAACGCTGACCCAGCTGGGACTCAGATGATGCCCATGATTTCAGTACAACCATTCCTTAAAGTGCCGAGAGTTGCCAGTGGTGGGTTTCGGGATCGAATGCATTGCTCTATTTCGTCACACAGATGCTGAACAGGGTTGAAATTAGAACAATGAGAGGGCCAATCGAGGGTTTTGAACTCACTAGAATGCTCCTCCAACCAGTTCCTAGGCGGGGGTGGCTCAGTCAGTAGCATGCCAAGTATGTAATCTGCAGTTCCCAGGTGTGAGTCTCAGCTGGGTCAGGGTTGAGATTTATCTCCGCAAAACTACTCAGGGGTGGGGGGTGGCTCAGTCGGTAGCGTGCCAGGCTCGTAATCTGCAGTTCCCAGATTCGAGTCCCAGCTGGGTCAGCATTGAGATTTATCTACGCAAAATTCCCCACCCTGTCCACAGTCAGTAGGGGACACCGATGGGCTTGGAAATGCCGCCGTCCTTTGAATGGGACGTTAAGCCGTGGGCCCCGTGTGTGGGTTGGGTTGGGTTGTTTTACCTCTGAGCGGCACTTTTTTTGCACACCATGGGCTAAATGGCCAGGTCACATGGACCCCGAAGGCTCAGAGATGGTTGGGGGAGAGACCCACTGGAACAGCTGTTGGGAGACAGATGGTAGCCTCCCGTCAAGGCCATCCAGTGTGTTCTTTAACGTGCACAGGGTATGGCTCTCCCGCACACGGGGCCACGGCTTAACGTCCCATACGACAGACAGCGGCCTTTCCAAGCCCATCGGTGTCCCCTACTGACCGTGGGCAGGGTGGGGAATTTTGCGCCCGTGTGTGGGAGAGCCATAATCTATGCACGTTAAAGAAAACACTGGATGGCCTTGATGAGAGGCTACCATCTGTCTCCCAATAACTGTTCCAGTGGGTCCGCTCCCCCAACCTTCTCTGAGCCTTCGGGGTCCATGTGACCTGGCCATTTAGCCCATGGTGTGCAAAAAAGTGCCGCTCAGAGGTAAAACAACCCAACGTTAAAGAACACGCTGCATGGCCTTGACGGGAGGCTACCATCTGTCTCCCAACAGCTGTTCCAGTGGGTCCCCTCCCCTAACCTTCTCTGAGCCTTCGGGGTCGATGTGACCTGGCCATTTAGCCCATGGTGTGCAAAAAAGTGCCGCTCAGAGGTAAAACAACCCAACGTTAAAGAACACGCTGCATGGCCTTGACGGGAGGCTACCATCTGTCTCCCAACAGCTGTTCCAGTGGGTCCCCTCCCCCAACCTTCTCTGAGCCTTCGGGGTCCATGTGACCTGGCCATTTAGCCCATGGTATGCAAAAAAGTGCCGCTCAGAGGTAAAACAACCCAACGTTAAAGAACAAGCTGGATGGCCTTGACGGGAGGCTACCATCTGTCTCCCAACAGCTGTTCCAGTGGGTCCCCTCCCCCAACCTTCTCTGAGCCTTCGGGGTCCATGTGACCTGGCCATTTAGCCCATGGTGTGCAAAAAAGTGCCACTCAGAGGTAAAACAACCCAACGTTAAAGAACACGCTGGATGGCCTTGACGGGAGGCTACCATCTGTCTCCCAACAGCTGTTCTAGTGGGTCCCCTCCCCCAACCTTCTCTGAGCCTTCGGGGTCCATGTGACCTGGCCATTTAGCCCATGGTGTGCAAAAAATTGCCGCTAGGAGGTAAAACTACCCAACGTTAAAGAACAAGCTGGATGGCCTTGACGGGAGGCTACCATCTGTCTCCCAACAGCTGTTCCAGTGGGTCCCCTCCCCCAACCTTCTCTGAGCCTTCGGGGTCCATGTGACCTGGCCATTTAGCCCATGGTGTGCAAAAAAGTGCCGTTCAGAGGTAAAACAACCCAACGTTAAAGAACACGCTGGATGGCCTTGACGGGAGGCTACCATCTGTCTCCCAACAGCTGTTCCAGTTGCTCCCTCCCCCAACCTTCTCTGAGCCTTCGGGGTCCATGTGACCTGGCCATTTAGCCCATGGTGTGCAAAAAAGTGCCGCTCAGAGGTAAAACAACCCAACGTTAAAGAACACGCTGGATGGCCTTGACGGGAGGCTACCATCTGTCTCCCAACAGCTGTTCTAGTGGGTCCCCTCCCCCAACCTTCTCTGAGCCTTCGGGGTCCATGTGACCTGGCCATTTAGCCCATGGTGTGCAAAAAATTGCCGCTAGGAGGTAAAACAACCCAACGTTAAAGAACAAGCTGGATGGCCTTGACGGGAGGCTACCATCTGTCTCCCAACATCTGTTCCAGTGGGTCCCCTCCCCCAACCTTCTCTGAGCCTTCGGGGTCCATGCGACCTGGCCATTTAGCCCATGGTGTGCAAAAAAGTGCCGCTCAGAGGTAAAACAACCCAACGTTAAAGAACATGCTGGATGGCCTTGACGGGAGGCTACCATCTGTCTCCCAACAGCTGTTCTAGTGGGTCCCCTCCCCCAACCTTCTCTGAGCCTTCGGGGTCCATGTGACCTGGCCATTTAGCCCATGGTGTGCAAAAAAGTGCCGCTCAGAGGTAAAACAACCCAACGTTAAAGAACACGCTGGATGGCCTTGACGGGAGGCTACCATCTGTCTCCCAACAGCTGTTCCAGTGGGTCCCCTCCCCCAACCTTGTCTGAGCCTTCGGGGTCCATGTGACCTGGCCATTTAGCCCATGGTGTGCAAAAAAAGTGCCGCTCAGAGGTAAAACAACTCAACAACTCTTTAGCAAACTTATCTGTTTAGTGACTTTTCGATGAGATTTCCTAATAGAGCTATAATGCCAATCTGTTGAGGTTTGTAAATTGTTCTTCTGTAGAAGCAAGTGATAACATGTTTGAACACACGATTCATAGAAACACCCACACACTCACACACACATCCGATTCACAGTAACAAACAGGAAAACATACGCACGTAAGCACGCACATACAATTAACACATATACAGAGACGAAAGCTAGTATGTAACACAATATGAAGAAAAACTTAGTCCATCGCATTCATGTATGCATAGAGACTTACACTTAGAAAGACATCCGTTGAATATGTATAGTGCCATACATCTCTTGATTTTGAATACTCATGGGGCGGGGGTGGCTCAGTCGGTAGCGCGCCAGGCTCGTAATCTGTAGTTCCCAGGTTCGAGTCCCAGCTGGGTCAGCGCTGAGATTTATCTGCACAAAATTTCCCCGCCCTGCCCACGGTCATTAGGGGACACCGATGGGCTTGGAAAGGCCACCGTCCGTCGGATGGGACGTTAAGCCGTGGCCCCGTGTGCGGGAGAGCCATACTCTGTGCACGTTAAAGAACACGCTGGATGGCCTTGACGGGAGGCTACCATCTGTCTCCCAACAGCTCTTCCAGTGGGTCCCCTCCCCCAACCTTCTCTGAGTCCTTCGGGGTCCTTGTGGCCTGGCCATTTAGCCCATGGTGTGCAAAAAAGCGCCGCTCAGAGGTAAAACAATCCAATCCATTGAATACTCATATTTCAGTAAATATTTTTCAACACGTTTGAATATTGAGCACGCGTGTCTTACGTTTTCTGTCAGATGCCTCGTAACAAGAAAATGAAATACATGAATATAAATGTTATCGACAGTGATTTTTCTAGTATTGCTCATATATTTCCCCCCGTTACTAGTAAAGACGTATTAGTTTTGAGGATTCCTGTACCCGATAGATGGCGCGAGTTAAATGTCCAAAACACAGAAAATCGTTTTTTAAACTAATACATGATTCATCTTCCATCGAAAGTTCTATCTTTTGTGCTCGTAAGAATAGTATATGGATATTAAGAAGGAGACACGTTTTATGTATCAATGAGTTCACATTGATGTTTTTAAAACTCTTAAATATTCTTCTCAACTGAATGTTTGTTTCACATACAGCTGAAATGTAATATTCACATGCTTACACAAAAAGTGAATGTTCCATCTTCACTAGAAATGAACGTTGTTGTAAGAAATCGTAACATTAACGCTCTAATACTTTAAAAATGAATGGTTAAACCGTTGTTACCAACCTTCTTGCTGCCTTTCAAGCTGGCACAGGGCGCCCTCTGTTGACCAGATCTGTCTGTTTCGAATGCTTACGTTTTCTTTTAATGTGAGAATACTGGTAGTGTGCTTTTTTTTTAATGTGAGAATACTGGTAGTGTGCTTTTCTTTTAATGTGAGAATGCTGGTAGTGTGCTTTTTTTTAAATGTGAGAATGCTGGTAGTGTGCTTTTCTTTTAATGTGAGAATGCTGGTAGTGTGCTTTTCTTTTAATGTGAGAATGCTGGTAGTGTGCTTTTCTTTTAATGTGAGAATGCTGGCAGTGTGCTTTTCTTTTAATGTGAGAATGCTGGTAGTGTGCTTTTCTTTTAATGTGAGAATGCTGGCAGTGTGCTTTTCTTTTAATGTGAGAATGCTGGTAGTGTGCTTTTCTTTTAATGTGAGAATGCTGGTAGTGTGCTTTTCTTTTAATGTGAGAATGCTGGTAGTGTGCTTTTCTTTTAATGTGAGAATGCTGGTAGTGTGCTTTTCTTTTAATGTGAGAATGCTGGTAGTGTGCTTTTCTTTTAATGTGAGAATGCTGGCAGTGTGCTTTTCTTTTAATGTGAGAATGCTGGTAGTGTGCTTTTCTTTTAATGTGAGAATGCGGTAGTGTGCTTTTCTTTTAATGTGAGAATGCTGGTAGTGTGCTTTTCTTTTAATGTGAGAATGCTGGTAGTGTGCTTTTCTTTTAATGTGAGAATGCTGGTAGTGTGCTTTTCTTTTAATGTGAGAATGCTGGTAGTGTGCTTTTCTTTTAATGTGAGAATGCTGGCAGTGTGCTTTTCTTTTAATGTGAGAATGCTGGTAGTGTGCTTTTCTTTTAATGTGAGAATGCTGGCAGTGTGCTTTTCTTTTAATGTGAGAATGCTGGTAGTGTGCTTTTCTTTTAATGTGAGAATGCTGGTAGTGTGCTTTTCTTTTAATGTGAGAATGCTGGTAGTGTGCTTTTCTTTTAATGTGAGAATGCTGGTAGTGTGCTTTTCTTTTAATGTGAGAATGCTGGTAGTGTGCTTTTCTTTTAATGTGAGAATGCTGGCAGTGTGCTTTTCTTTTAATGTGAGAATGCTGGTAGTGTGCTTTTCTTTTAATGTGAGAATGCGGTAGTGTGCTTTTCTTTTAATGTGAGAATGCTGGTAGTGTGCTTTTCTTTTAATGTGAGAATGCTGGTAGTGTGCTTTTCTTTTAATGTGAGAATGCTGGTAGTGTGCTTTTCTTTTAATGTGAGAATGCTGGCAGTGTGCTTTTCTTTTAATGTGAGAATGCTGGTAGTGTGCTTTTCTTTTAATGTGAGAATGCGGTAGTGTGCTTTTCTTTTAATGTGAGAATGCTGGTAGTGTGCTTTTCTTTTAATGTGAGAATGCTGGTAGTGTGCTTTTCTTTTAATGTGAGAATGCTGGTAGTGTGCTTTTCTTTTAATGTGAGAATGCTGGTAGTGTGCTTTTCTTTTAATGTGAGAATGCTGGTAGTGTGCTTTTCTTTTAATGTGAGAATGCTGGCAGTGTGCTTTTCTTTTAATGTGAGAATGCTGGTAGTGTGCTTTTCTTTTAATGTGAGAATGCGGTAGTGTGCTTTTCTTTTAATGTGAGAATGCTGGTAGTGTGCTTTTCTTTTAATGTGAGAATGCTGGTAGTGTGCTTTTCTTTTAATGTGAGAATACTGGCAGTGTGCTTTTCTTTTAATGTGAGAATGCTGGTAGTGTGCTTTTCTTTTAATGTGAGAATGCTGGCAGTGTGCTTTTCTTTTAATGTGAGAATGCTGGTAGTGTGCTTTTCTTTTAATGTGAGAATACTGGCAGTGTGCTTTTCTTTTAATGTGAGAATGCTGGTAGTGTGCTTTTCTTTTAATGTGAGAATGCTGGTAGTGTGCTTTTCTTTTAATGTGAGAATGCTGGCAGTGTGCTTTTCTTTTAATGTGAGAATGCTGGTAGTGTGCTTTTCTTTTAATGTGAGAATGCTGGCAGTGTGCTTTTCTTTTAATGTGAGAATGCTGGTAGTGTGCTTTTCTTTTAATGTGAGAATGCGGTAGTGTGCTTTTCTTTTAATGTGAGAATGCTGGTAGTGTGCTTTTCTTTTAATGTGAGAATGCTGGTAGTGTGCTTTTTTTTTAATGTGAGAATGCTGGCAGTGTGCTTTTCTTTTAATGTGAGAATGCTGGTAGTGTGCTTTTCTTTTAATGTGAGAATGCTGGCAGTGTGCTTTTCTTTTAATGTGAGAATGCTGGTAGTGTGCTTTTCTTTTAATGTGAGAATGCGGTAGTGTGCTTTTCTTTTAATGTGAGAATGCTGGTAGTGTGCTTTTCTTTTAATGTGAGAATGCTGGTAGTGTGCTTTTCTTTTAATGTGAGAATGCTGGTAGTGTGCTTTTCTTTTAATGTGAGAATGCGGTAGTGTGCTTTTCTTTTAATGTGAGAATGCTGGTAGTGTGCTTTTCTTTTAATGTGAGAATGCTGGTAGTGTGCTTTTCTTTTAATGTGAGAATGCTGGTAGTGTGCTTTTCTTTTAATGTGAGAATGCTGGTAGTGTGCTTTTCTTTTAATGTGAGAATGCTGGCAGTGTGCTTTTCTTTTAATGTGAGAATGCTGGTAGTGTGCTTTTCTTTTAATGTGAGAATACTGGCAGTGTGCTTTTCTTTTAATGTGAGAATGCTGGTAGTGTGCTTTTCTTTTAATGTGAGAATGCTGGTAGTGTGCTTTTCTTTTAATGTGAGAATGCTGGCAGTGTGCTTTTCTTTTAATGTGAGAATGCTGGTAGTGTGCTTTTCTTTTAATGTGAGAATGCTGGCAGTGTGCTTTTCTTTTAATGTGAGAATGCTGGTAGTGTGCTTTTCTTTTAATGTGAGAATGCGGTAGTGTGCTTTTCTTTTAATGTGAGAATGCTGGTAGTGTGCTTTTCTTTTAATGTGAGAATGCTGGTAGTGTGCTTTTTTTTTAATGTGAGAATGCTGGCAGTGTGCTTTTCTTTTAATGTGAGAATGCTGGTAGTGTGCTTTTCTTTTAATGTGAGAATGCTGGCAGTGTGCTTTTCTTTTAATGTGAGAATGCTGGTAGTGTGCTTTTCTTTTAATGTGAGAATGCGGTAGTGTGCTTTTCTTTTAATGTGAGAATGCTGGTAGTGTGCTTTTCTTTTAATGTGAGAATGCTGGTAGTGTGCTTTTCTTTTAATGTGAGAATGCTGGCAGTGTGCTTTTCTTTTAATGTGAGAATGCTGGTAGTGTGCTTTTCTTTTAATGTGAGAATGCTGGCAGTGTGCTTTTCTTTTAATGTGAGAATGCTGGTAGTGTGCTTTTCTTTTAATGTGAGAATGCGGTAGTGTGCTTTTCTTTTAATGTGAGAATGCTGGTAGTGTGCTTTTCTTTTAATGTGAGAATGCTGGTAGTGTGCTTTTCTTTTAATGTGAGAATGCTGGCAGTGTGCTTTTCTTTTAATGTGAGAATGCTGGTAGTGTGCTTTTCTTTTAATGTGAGAATGCGGTAGTGTGCTTTTCTTTTAATGTGAGAATGCTGGTAGTGTGCTTTTCTTTTAATGTGAGAATGCTGGTAGTGTGCTTTTTTTTTAATGTGAGAATGCTGGTAGTGTGCTTTTCTTTTAATGTGAGAATGCTGGCAGTGTGCTTTTCTTTTAATGTGAGAATGCTGGGAGTGTGCTTTTCTTTTAATGTGAGAATGCTGGCAGTGTGCTTTTCTTTTAATGTGAGAATGCTGGTAGTGTGCTTTTCTTTTAATGTGAGAATACTGGCAGTGTGCTTTTCTTTTAATGTGAGAATGCTGGTAGTGTGCTTTTCTTTTAATGTGAGAATGCTGGTAGTGTGCTTTTCTTTTAATGTGAGAATGCTGGTAGTGTGCTTTTCTTTTAATGTGAGAATGCTGGTAGTGTGCTTTTCTTTTAATGTGAGAATTTTGGGAGTGTGCTTTTCTTTCGCTTCTCTATCACTTCTCCTTTCATTTTCAATCTTCTCTTTCTTTCTGAAATGTGATGATTGAGTTGAAGTGTGAAAGACTTTATGCGTTAGGTCCTGTAAACGCAAAGTATTGTCTATCAGTTATGGGTGCCCTCAGAAACCAGAAGTAATTAGTACTAGCTTACAGGGGTAATGCTCCATAGACAGTGTTATTTCCAAACAAGATACATAACATTATCAAAAAACGTGTGCTTGCCAGAACCACTTTCACACGAACATAGTACCACTTGTTCTAAGAATTCCACACTAGTGTAAAAATATGCAGGAAAAATAACTAAACAGACATGAAATCCCCGTGTTAGATTGTAGTGAAACACCGTATCTTTGTCGAAAAACTTGTGTTTGCAGCTAACCACCTTCACACACTTATGCGCTTATTCAAACGTACCAGGGGACCAGGAACTCTGAAAAGAGCGTGAGAGAGCGCTTGGAATAACCGTCGAGAGAGCTTAGGTTTCTTACGTTACGTTTTATCGGCGGTTGAAGTCAGAGAATGCAAAGTTAGGTCTAGCGGATTGATTCTGGGACCCAACTTTTCATGGAAATACTGAAAATATTGTTGTTTTCTTATAAACAGTGAGTTTTCAGATTTGAAATTTCCAAACTTCTGTGGTTCTTTACTGATGTTTTCTATATGCAAAGTATTTTGTGATATTCATCCATCCGTGTGTACGCAATGGACCGTGATTTACTAGAGTGGGACTTTAATATTTTATGATTTTTCCTGTATTATTCCTTCCGCTAAAGAGTGACTTTTATCAGTTACTCCTTAGGTTCACTTATTTTACACACTAGATGGCGCTTGTTAAGTCGTTTTTTCTATCTTACAGTATTTGCGCTGTAATTTGCTGTTTTGAAGCGATTTTTACAACCATCCCACTGCATTTTTATACTTTCTCTCTCGTCACAGTATGTTTTACAGTAATTGTGTCTTCCACTTCCAAAGAATTGTGAAAATATTCACCTATCCACTGAAATGTGTGTGTATTTACAGATATTCCAACGCCCTTTACATTTTAGCGACTCTCATTGAATTTACCAACCATTTCGTTGTTTTTCTAATTTTCGTTTATGCATGTAATTTGATTAAACGACCTAGTCACATGCTGTGTCGTAGGTAAAGTACTGTCCATTTCAGGCTGTTGTGAGATTTTCGTCGTAATCAGATCTGACTCATATGATGCTTGCGATTTATCTATCTACTTTGGTCGTATGGTTTATTAGAAAGATACACATAGGGAAGATGTATTAGTGTTTGAACTTTAATTATCTTTAGAGATGGGTTGTTGGGTTGTTTTACCTCTGAGCGGCACTTTTTTGCACACCATGGGCTAAATGGCCAGGTCACATGGACCCCGAAGGCTCAGAGAAGGTTGGGGGAGGGGACCCACTGGAACAGCTGTTGGGAGACAGATGGTAGCCTCCCGTCAAGGCCATCCAGCGTGTTCTTTAACGTGCACAGGGTATGGCTCTCCCGCACACGGGGCCACGGCTTAACGTCCCATCCGACGGACGGCGGCCTTTCCAAGCCCAGCGGTGTCCCCTACTGACCGTGGGCAGGGCGGGGAATTTTGCGGAGATAAATCTCAATGCTGACCCAGCTGGGACTCGAACCTGGGAACTACAGATTACGAGCCTGGCGCGCTACCGACTGAGCCACCCCCGCCCCTCTTTTTTGAGATGTATGAGAGAAAGCAAAGAATACATAATGAGAGTTTTGCGAATCTATGGAGAAACGTGCATCTGAAGAGTTAGTTTAAACAAACTTGCAATCGGGCTTTCATTCTAAATGCTTGTTGCTTGCCGTGCTAAAACGATTCACTGAAATTCCCCCTCGTATACCTCCCAAAAAGGTACATTGTAGTTTATCAACTACATTTCTCATCTTCAGGTATGAAGGCAGGAGCTGTGTGAACATGACAGGAATCAATTTCATAGTATCTGACACATAGTTTTAGCACTTCTCCGAGGAGGCGCTCATAATACGTGTCATCCCAATTTTCAAGCTCCCTAATAATGTTCCAGTTATATTTCATAACCTAAAGGACAGCCATCTTATTATACAAGGAATGATCAAAAACAAGAAGATTAATTGTGTTCCCAATAATATGGAAAACAGCATTCTCCCTTGGAACTTTGAATTTCATAGATTATTATCAATTTTTGATGGAACAATAATGCTGCTTTTCATCATCTGATAACAGTAGGAGATTTGCGTGCGCTTTAACCCTTTCAGGACCATAAGGTTTCTAAGAGTAAATATTAGTATGTAACTGTTTATTTTAGTTTGTTTAGACGTAAAATAAATAAAAATCATAAGAAAAATACATAACAATGTGTAGTTTTTTTGGAATTTTATGGGAAATATTTTTCCCAATGGACTATAATGGTAACACAAATTATAGTTGGGCTTATTATGCAATGTCTTTTATTTATTGGTTTATTATAACAAAATGTTAACTAAAATAATACAAAATTATGAAATAAAATTACTATACAAAACGATGTGCTAATTATGATATTCTGCGAAGCAATTTCTTTTGGTAGTGAGGCAAAGATGGACATTGCACATAGTACATATATTATGCGTCCTGACAGTTCTGTTTTTGTTTTCTAAACGTTCCCGTTTACGTAATTGCGTTCGGCATACGTTCTATTTTGACATTCTGTATAAAAAATGCAGATAAGGTTATAATTAAATATGACAATCACCAATTTTAAAATGGGAAAAATGTTTCCCTTAGTCGTGAAAGGGTTAAATCTGAATATTTTGATGTAGGGTGGGAACACCTCTTTCTCGTGTGCAAAAACATTGACAGAAATGTTGTTCATTTTAACGAATTTAGATATATTTTTCTTCTAAACGTATATAGTTGTTAAGGAGTTTAATTTAATTCAGGCTCATTCACAGTTAATACAGGATTTATATATGTGGAAAGTAGTCCCAGTGGTAATGGAAAAAGAGTTAATTCCTAGTTCATTGGTAGCAAAATATCCCGTGCCTTTCCCGGTTGGTGCAGAAGAATCTTCTAATAGCATGCTCAGGGTAGGAGATCATTTGACAGTCGGAGTAAACACAAGACGGCCATGTGTAAAGCAGAGAAAACAAACTAACAAGAATTGTGTGTACTAAATGTAACTCTTTGAAAAAATTTTGTTTTGCACTGTTTCATCAATATTCATGTTACTGCATTCATTCCAATAAATAATTCAGCGAAACATTAACATATACATCAACTCTTGATTTTTCTTGGCTGATCAACTGGTTTTCGGTGGTACAAAATAATAATAGACCGTAGATATGTAACTTTTTGAGGGCACTGAAGATGTAAAATGAAAACACTCATTCTCTTTGGAAACGAACATCCCATATTCCACCGATATGTTATTTTTCTCAGTCTGCTAATCTCCTACTTCTCGCCTTCCTAATGGCTACCAAAGGAACTCATTGAACTATGCAGAATCACACCCTGCTTGTCACTTTGAATGAATTTGCATACCTTGACCTTAGTTCTCGTACCTTTTACAGTGGGGCGGGGGTGGCTCAGTCGGTAGCGCGCCAGGCTCGTAATCTGTAGTTCCCAGGTTCGAGTCCCAGCTGGGTCAGCGTTGAGATTTATCTCCGTAAAATTCCTCGCCCTGCCCACGGTCAGTAGGGGACACCGATGGGCTTGGAAAGGCCGCCGTCCGTCGGATGGGACGTTAAGCCGTGACCCCGTGTGCGGGAGAGCCATACTTTGTGCACGTTAAAGAACAGGCTGGATGGCGGAAGGCTACCATCTGTCTCCCAACAGCTGTTCCAGTGGGTCCCCTCCCCCTCTCTGAGCCTTCGGGGTCCATGTGACCTGGCCATTTAGCCCATGGTGTGCAAAAAAGTGCCACTCAGAGGTAAAACAACCCAAAAACAACCCAACCTTTTACAGTTTTCATCCTTACGAATCTTTTGAATAATGTCGCGTGTTTCTTCTCATCAGTCCTGAAAGACTATGTTTTAGCACGAAATCAGTTTGTGTTCTTAATGAATGCTGTGGAATTATTTACCAAGTTTCTATTTTTAATGAAGGAAATCGTTTATCAGTAGCAGATGCAAATATTGCGGTGCAGATAGCAGCAGTTCTATCGTACATAGCCCGCTTGTTGCGAAATGCACATCACGCGAGTTGATGAAAGGTCGAGCTCCCCAAATATGAGACTTTGATGAATAATTGCAACACCCATTCTGATCGTTGCCACCGAAAGAGATTAGCGGACTTGGAAAAATTTTCAGTGCAGAGAGTCATCCGTCAATAAAACGTGGTCCGGGGTGAGGTACCGAACGTCTGTTACGTGTTCTAAAGTGGGTCTTATATGTCACCCCTATAGACCATATTACACCTCAATACCATTTCATAATTACGAATAATTTATTTTTAAATCAGATTTTACTCCTTTTATCAATTTTTTTACCCTATGGTATTTTTCATTTTCTGCGGGACAGTCTTTTAAAACAGTTACTGCGGGATAGTCCTTAAAAGGGGGGCGGAACTGTTAATGAGTGAGGACGGAACTTTTGATAAGAGTTTTAATTAATGTAGGGTTTTTAAGAAAGGAGGACTTTTTGATGATAAATGAGTATTATTTTTTAAGAAAGGAGACTTTTTGATGATAAATGAGTTTATAAATGAGTTTATCTTTTAAGAAAGGAGGACTTTTTGATGATAAATGAGTTATTATTTAGTTATAAAGAGGATCATCAAAGGTAATCCATCAGTAAATCGTGGTCCCCTTGTGATTCACCATTTAATATATTTTAATAATGCAGGACTTAACTCTCCGTCAATAAAATGTGGTCCGGTAAACTTTTATGACACCCATACAGGTCACCAGACCATATTACCCCTCAATATTTTTACATAATGACGAATAAGATTTTAATTCAGTTTTTTTTTTCCTTTTATTAAATTTTTACCCAATGGTATTTTCTGTGTGACATTCTATTAAAACAGTTACTGCGGGATAATCCTTCTTCTAGTCACGGAGTTAATTATAAGAAATACGTAGGTTATAAAAATAAACGAAGGTTAGGCAGAAAAAAGCTAGTTATAACGAAATAATCACGAAGGTTGTAAAAAACGTAGGATAATAAAAACCTACTTTAATAAAAATATCTGAAATAACTTCTTCAACTGTAATAAAGAGATACTAAATTAATAACGATGGGTTATACCCCGTTTGAGACACATCTAAGCCACATCATCAAGTAACAAGGCATAGTTGAGTGCGATAACGCTCCAGCTATTGGTAGCGAGTTCAAATCACGGCGTCGGAAGCAACTTTTTTTAAAATACAGGAGACGCACTAAAAATAGTACGGACATTGGATGACATCGATTAAATGTGCAAAAACTGATTTGCGATGGGTCAACCAGGGGGTCTTTAAAGAGGGGGCTTAAAATATAGTTCAATCAGGGGTCTTTAAAGATGGGAGGGCTTAAAATATAGGTCAATCAGGGGGTCTTTAAAGATGGGAGGGCTTAAAATATAGGGTGGGTCAACCAGGGGTCTGAAATCAAGAAAAATCGAGACGATTCGAGAAGGGGGGGGGGTTAAAATATAGGTGGGTCAACCAGGGGGTCTATGAAGAGGGGGAGGGCTTAAAATATGGTTGGTTGCAACATGGGGGACAAAGTTCAATCTGAGAAGGCAACGTGGACGATTGCGACATAGGGGTCAAAGTCCAGGGCGGTTGCGACATATCACGCGACTGGGTGGTGGTGCCATATCCCATGACAGTTGCGACATAGGGGTCAAAATCCAGGGTGTTGTGACATAGGGGTCAAAGTCCGGACAGTTGCGACAGAGGGGTCAATGTCCAGGCAGTGACGTCATAGGGAAGAAAGCACTGTCGGGATCGCCAGGTTGGGACAACACTACTACTAAGCTGATACAACCCTCCCAGTGGCTGCTGCAAGAGATGATCGCAGCTGAGAGGGAGTAGACAGCCTGCTCCTACGTGCTGTTAATCGCAGATATTGGTCTTGTACAGTGGTCGTATCTCTAGCCTTTCCTCGGCTAAACCTCCAAGATGTGGAATCCGTGCTAAGAAATTGATTCCACAGTCTATGGACCGCAGAAGGATTCACATTGAGCCATCGTACCACGTCTGACTGACTTTGGCCTGATTCGAGCCTGACAATAGCTCTCCACTGCAGTTCATTTGGCAAATGATGTCTCGAGGTCATTCCTACAAAATGGCTATTTCGAATTTCTTTACTCACATTTACAACACAAAATAACGATCCACTCAAAAACACCCGTTTTTATGTCGCTATCCGATTACGCAAATTGGCGCAACTATACTAATTTGCATACGATATGCTCACTCGGCATTACTTTACTGGTTACATGAGCAAGTTTGATGGGGATCGCACAATTGTTTGGCAAATTATCGCAATTTTTCTCATTTTTCCTTAATTTATGGAAACCAGTGCAATACCGACTGCTCGTCACTAAGGCTGTGGTCGGGTGGTGGAAGAATATATGCCCTTCTATGGATCATATGGATTCAAGTCTAAAGTCTATTGGTGGGTTGACGTGCATTGGCAGACACGAGCACACGTGGAGCTATATCTGGGCAGGAGTGAGCAGGCGACTTCGTGGAAGATAAGGAATTTCCTAGATGGGCCTTTCCTTGGTCGCTGGGATCGCCTCTGTTGGCACTCGTCTATGGTTGCGGGGGGGGGGGGGCACTGCAGAGATAGAAAAGTGAGGGACTGGGAGAAAAATGGCGACCTGTTTCAAGAAATGGGCATTTGTGGAAGCTGTAGGGAAAACGGCAAGCTCGCATCACAAGTATGTGGCGCGACAGTAGGTCTGGTTTGCAAGCTGACGTACCTAGAAAGTGGCATACCAGAAGTTACAATGGGTTGGAAGATTATTGACGTATTTGAGTTTAATATGGGTTGATGTGTTTGAGTCTAATAGACATGGATCTGTTTTAGTCTAATAGAGTTGATGTATTTTAGTCTAATAGACGTTGCTGTGTTTTGGTCTAATAGGCATTGATGTATTTTAGTCTAATAGACGTTGATGTGTTTTGGTTTAATAGACGTTGATGTGTTTTGGTCTAATAGACGTTCATGTGTTTTGGTCTAATAGACGTTGATGTTTTTTGGTCTAATAGACGTTGATGTGTTTTGGTCTAATAGACGTTGATGTGTTTTGGTTTAATAGACGTTGATGTGTTTTGGTCTAATAGACGTTGATGTGTTTTGGTTTAATAGACGTTGATGTGTTTTGGTTTAATAGACGTTGATGTGTTTTAGTCTAATAGACGTTGATGTGTTTTAGTCTAAAAGACGTTGATGTGTTTTAGTCTAATAGACGTTGATGTGTTTTAGTCTAATAGACGTTGATGTTTTTTGGTCTAATAGACGTTGATGTGTTTTGGTCTAATAGACGTTGATGTGTTTTGGTTTAATAGACGTTGATGTGTTTTGGTTTAATAGACGTTGATGTGTTTTAGTCTAATAGACGTTGATGTGTTTTAGTCTAAAAGACGTTGATGTGTTTTAGTCTAAAAGACGTTGATGTGTTTTAGTCTAATAGACGTTGATGTTTTTTGGTCTAATAGACGTTGATGTGTTTTGGTCTAATAGACGTTGATGTGTTTTGGTTTAATAGACGTTGATGTGTTTTGGTTTAATAGACGTTGATGTGTTTTAGTCTAATAGACGTTGATGTGTTTTAGTCTAAAAGACGTTGATGTGTTTTAGTCTAATAGACGATGTATTTTAGTCTAATAGACGTTGATGTTTTTTGGTCTAATAGACGTTGATGTGTTTTGGTCTAATAGACGTTGATGTGTTTTGGTTTAATAGACGTTGATGTGTTTTGGTTTAATAGAAGTTGATGTGTTTTAGTCTAATAGACGTTGATGTGTTTTAGTCTAAAAGACGTTGATGTGTTTTAGTCTAATAGACGATGTATTTTAGTCTAATAGACGTTGATGTTTTTTGGTCTAATAGACGTTGATGTGTTTTGGTCTAATAGACGTTGATGTGTTTTGGTTTAATAGACGTTGATGTGTTTTGGTTTAATAGACGTTGATGTGTTTTAGTCTAATAGACGTTGATGTGTTTTAGTCTAAAAGACGTTGATGTGTTTTAGTCTAATAGACGATGTATTTTAGTCTAATAGACGTTGATGTTTTTTGGTCTAATAGACGTTGATGTTTTTTGGTCTAATAGACGTTGATGTGTTTTGGTTTAATAGACGTTGATGTGTTTTGGTTTAATAGACGTTGATGTGTTTTAGTCTAATAGACGTTGATGTGTTTTAGTCTAAAAGACGTTGATGTGTTTTAGTCTAATAGACGATGTATTTTAGTCTAATAGACGTTGATGTTTTTTGGTCTAATAGACGTTGATGTGTTTTGGTCTAATAGACGTTGATGTGTTTTGGTTTAATAGACGTTGATGTGTTTTGGTTTAATAGACGTTGATGTGTTTTAGTCTAATAGACGTTGATGTGTTTTAGTCTAATAGACGATGTATTTTAGTCTAATAGACGTTGATGTGTTTTGGTTTAATAGACGTTGATGTGTTTTGGTTTAATAGACGTTGATGTGTTTTAGTCTAATAGACGTTGATGTGTTTTAGTCTAAAAGACGTTGATGTGTTTTAGTCTAATAGACGATGTATTTTAGTCTAATAGACGTTGATGTTTTTTGGTCTAATAGACGTTGATGTGTTTTGGTCTAATAGACGTTGATGTGTTTTGGTTTAATAGACGTTGATGTGTTTTGGTTTAATAGACGTTGATGTGTTTTAGTCTAATAGACGTTGATGTGTTTTAGTCTAAAAGACGTTGATGTGTTTTAGTCTAATAGACGATGTATTTTAGTCTAATAGACGTTGATGTTTTTTGGTCTAATAGACGTTGATGTTTTTTGGTCTAATAGACGTTGATGTGTTTTGGTTTAATAGACGTTGATGTGTTTTGGTTTAATAGACGTTGATGTGTTTTAGTCTAATAGACGTTGATGTGTTTTAGTCTAAAAGACGTTGATGTGTTTTAGTCTAATAGACGATGTATTTTAGTCTAATAGACGTTGATGTTTTTTGGTCTAATAGACGTTGATGTGTTTTGGTCTAATAGACGTTGATGTGTTTTGGTTTAATAGACGTTGATGTGTTTTGGTCTAATAGACGTTGATGTGTTTTAGTCTAATAGACGATGTATTTTAGTCTAATAGACGTTGATGTATTTTAGTCTAATAGACGTTGATGTGTTTTGGTCTAATAGACGTTGATGTGTTTTAGTCTAATAGACGTTGATGGCGTTTGGTCTAATAGACGTTGATGTGTTTTGGTCTAATAGACGTTGATGTGTTTTGGTCTAATAGACGTTCATGTGTTTTGGTCTAATAGACGTTGATGTGTTTTAGTCTAATAGACGTTGATGTGTTTTGGTCTAATAGACGTGGATGTGTTTTGGTCTAATAGACATTGATGTGTTTTGGCCTAATAGACGTTGATGTGCTTTGGCCTAATAGACGTTGATGTGTTTTGGTCTAATAGACGTTGATGTGTTTTAGTCTAAAAGACGTTGATGTGTTTTAGTCTAATAGACGTTGATGTTTTTTGGTCTAATAGACGTTGATGTGTTTTGGTTTAATAGACGTTGATGTGTTTTGGTCTAATAGACGTTGATGTGTTTTAGTCTAAAAGACGTTGATGTGTTTTAGTCTAAAAGACGTTGATGTGTTTTAGTCTAATAGACGATGTATTTTAGTCTAATAGACGATGTATTTTAGTCTAATAGACGATGTATTTTAGTCTAATAGACGTTGATGTGTTTTAGTCTAATAGACGTTGATGGCGTTTGGTCTAATAGACGTTGATGTGTTTTAGTCTAATAGACGTTGATGTGTTTTGGTCTAATAGACGTGGATGTTTTTTGGTCTAATAGACGTTGATGTGCTTTGGCCTAATAGACGTTGATGTGTTTTGGTCTAATAGACGTTGATGTGTTTTAGTCTAATAGACATTCATGTGTTTTGGTCTAATAGACGTTAATGTGTTTTGGTCTAATAGACGTTGATGTGCTTTGGTCTAATAGACGTTGATGTGTTTTAGTCTAAAAGACGTTGATGTGTTTTGGTATAACAGACGTTGATGTGTTTTGGCCTAATAGACGTTGATGTGTTTTGGTCTAATAGACGTTGATGTGTTTCAGTCTAATAGACGTTGATGTGTTTTAGTCTAATAGACGTTGATGTGTTTCAGTCTAATAATGGTGGTGTGTTTGAGTCTGATGGGGGTTGACGTGTTCGACTCTAATAGGGGATGATATACGTTAATCTAAAGACATTGATATATTTGAGTATAATAGAGATTGATGTGCTTGAATCTAATAGGAGTTGACGTGTTTGAGTTTAATTAGAATCAACACATTTCAGACTAATAATGACTCAGGGTTGATACATTCTAGGATAATGGGGGGGGGGGGGGGGTTAATGTCTTTGATTCTAAATTAAAATTGATGTTTAAAGCTAATTAAATTTGACGTGTTGAGTCTAATTGGAGTTGATGTGCTTTGATGTTCTTCCCATCCTTCTCACGGTCAGCAGGGGACACCAATGGGCTTGGAAAGGCCGCCGTTCGTCGGATGGGACGTTAAGCCGTGGCCCCGTATGCGGAATAGCCATACACTGTGTACGTTAAAGAACATGTTGGATGTACTTGACGGGACGCTACCATCTGTTTCCCAACAATTTTTCAGTGGGTCCCCTCCCCCAACCTCCTCTGATCCTTCATGTTCCATGTAACCTGGCCATTTAGCCAATGGTGTGCAAAAAAAGTGCCGCTCAGGGGTAAAACAACGCAATCCAACTCAGAGACGGGAGTGACTCAGTCGGTAGCGTGCCAAGCTCGTAACCTTCAGTTCCCAGGTTCGAGTCCCAGCTGGGTCAGCATTGAGATTTATCGCCGCAAAACTCCCCCACCCTTCTCACGGTCAGTCAGGTCACCGATGGGCTAGGAATGGCCGCCGTTGGTCGGATGGAACGTTAAGCCGTGGCCGCGTGTGTGGGAGAGCCATAAACTGTGCACGTTAAAGAACACGCTGGATGGCCTTGATGGGAGGCTACCATCTGTCTCCTAACAACTCTTCCAGTGTGTCCACTCCTCCAACCTTTGGGGCGGGGGTGGCTCTGTCGGTAGCGCGCCAGGCTCGTAATCTGTAGTTCCCAGGTTCGAGTCCCAGCTGGGTCAGCGTTGAGATTTATCTCCGCAAAATTCCCCGCCCGGCCCACGGTCAGTAGGGGACACCGATGGGCTTGGAAAGGCCGCCGTCCGTCGGATGGGACGTTAAGCCGTGGCCCCGTGTGCGGGAGAGACATACCCTGTGCTCGTTAAAGAACACGCTGGATGGCCTTGACGGGGTGCTACCATCTGTCTCCCAACAGCTGTTCCAGTGGGTCCCCTCCCCCAACCTTCTCTGAGCCTTCGGGGTCCATGTGACCTGGTCATTTAGCCCATGGTGTGCAAAAAAGTGCTGCTCAGAGGTAAAACAACCCAAACCCAACCTCCAACCTTCTCGGGGTTCTTGTGACCTGGCCATTTAGCCCACTGTGCTGAAAAAAGTGCAGCTCGGAAGTAAAGCAACCCACCCCAACAATCCCTACAAATGGGCTACTCCAATCCCGATATTGACCCAACACTCTGATGATATTTACATTACACTCTAGATGCCTGCACTACGCATTTTTCTTTCTCGCTTACATTCCGTTTTATTTACGGCGCTCGCGCAGATGCTCCCTCGTGATAAGAGTTCCTGCAGCTGTGGATCTGCCGGCGAAAGTATTGAACGCTGTTGGCACGCGTACAGGAAAAGGTCGGCTGCTACTGACCTACGCGAGCGAGAATGCAAACACTCAATCAGCGAGCGACCGCTGGTTGAAAATCTAAAGAAGCTGCAATTGGTCAGTGCTACGGGATTTAATTTTAGGGGAAAAGCAGATCAGCATCAGTGGGTATTTAGAAGATATGGGCCCCAAAGCAAACATAAATCAGAGGTCTTTTTGCTTCTGGGGGCGGGGGTGGCTCAGTCGGTAGCGCGTCAGGCTCGTAATCTGTAGTTCCCAGGTTCGAGTCCCAGCTGGGTCAGCGTTGAGATTTATCTTCACAAAATTCCCCGCCCTGCCCATGGTCAGTAGGGGTCACCGATGGGCTTGGAAAGGCCGCCGTCCGTCGGATGGGACGTTAAGCCGTGGCCCCGTGTGCGGGAGAGCCATACCCTGTGCAATGTAAAGAACACGCTGGATGGCCTTGACGGGAGGCTACCATCTGTCTCCCAACAGCTGTTCCAGTGGGTCCCCTCCCCCAACCTTCTCTGAGCCTTCCGGGTCCCTGTGACCTGGCCATTTAGTCCATGGTGTGCAAAAAAAGTGCCGCTCAGAGGTAAAACAACCCGACGTTAAAGAACACACTGGATGGCCTTGACGGGAGGCTACCATCTGTCTCCCAACAGCTGTTGCAATGGGTCCCCTCCCCCAACCTTCTCTGAGCCTTCGGGGTCCATGTGACCTGGCCATTTAGCCCATGGTGTGCCAAAAAGTGCCAACCTCATCGGAGCTCACGACTGGAATGGAACAGGCAAGACATCTCAATTGGATCAATGAACAGAATACTGAATAGGTTTCAGATTCACACAGCTATTCAGGATTCGTTTCGACAGAAATAAATTTCTGGATACACTTTCAAAGAACTCGTAAATTTCTATATGCAGTAAATAGTATTTCAGACTGACTAGTTTCTTCCAGCAAACAAAAATTTAACTCTACCTAAAATGTGTTAGGTTGGGTTGGGCTGTTTTACCTCTCTGAGCGGCACATTTTTGCACACTATGGGCTAAATGGCCAAGTCACAAGGACTGCGAAGGCTCAGAGAAGGTTGGGGCAGGGGACCCACTGGAACAGCAGTTGGGAGATAGATGGTAGCCTCCTCAAGGCCATCCAGTGTGTTCTTTACCGTGCACAGGGTATGGCTCTCCCGCACACGGGATTACGGTTTAACGTCCCATCCGACGGATTGGGTTGGGTTGTTTTACCTCTGAGCGGCACTTTTTTGCACACCATGGGCTAAATGGCCAAGTCACAAGGACTGCGAAGGCTCAGAGAAGGTTTGGGTAGGGGACCCACAGGAACAGCAGTTGGGAGACAGATGGTAGCCTCTTCAAGGCCATCCAGTGTGTTCTTTACCGTGCACAGGGTATGGCTCTCCCGCACACGGGATTACGGCTTAACGTCCCATCCGACGGATTGGGTTGGGTTGTTTTACCTCTGAGCGGCACTTTTTTGCACACTATGGGCTAAATGACCAAGTCACAAGGACTGCGAAGGCTCAGAGAAGGTTTGGGCAGGGGACCCACTGGAACAGCAGTTGGGAGACAGATGGTAGCCTCTTCAAGGCCATCCAGTGTGTTCTTTACCGTGCACAGGGTATGGCTCTCCCGCACACGGGATTACGGCTTAACGTCCCATCCGACGGATTGGGTTGGGTTGTTTTACCTCTGAGCGGCACTTTTTTGCACACTATGGGCTAAATGACCAAGTCACAAGGACTGCGAAGGCTCAGAGAAGGTTTGGGCAGGGGACCCACTGGAACAGCAGTTGGGAGACAGATGGTAGCCTCTTCAAGGCCATCCAGTGTGTTCTTTACCGCGCACAGGGTATGGCTCTCCCGCACACGGGATCACGGCTTAACGTCCCATCAGACGGATCACAGTCCGTCGGATGGGACGTTTCCAAGCCCGTTGGTGTTTTCTACTGAACGTGAGCAGGGTGGAGAATTTTGCGGAGATAAATCTCAACGCTGATCCAGCTGGGACTCTATATGCAGTAAATAAGTATTTCAGACTGACTAGTTTCTTACAGCAAACAAAAATTGAACTCTACCTAAAGTGTGTTAGAAAGGGTAACTTAGCAGTAGGCTCAAAAACGTTGGAAACCGCTGTTCTAACAGATCGTCTGAGTAGCGGTTACAACGGATTCTAAAATAGAATCGTGCGAATGAATATCTTCAATGTGTAAAAAATCTTTATTGCAACTCTCTAACCAAGATGACATTAAATCTCAAACACGATTCAAGGGATTAAAATTGTTAGATTAAGCATTGCTGTGTCTTAAAATCTTCTATATACCTGCATACATTGATGCACTGTATTTATTCATTCCGATTCAAAAGGCTAACGACTCTGAAGAGAGGTAGATTACCTGCACCAAGCCATTAACTCTGTCAAGTTTCTCAAAAATGCGTGCAATTATAGGCAAGATGTTTTTTAACTTTTGTCAGCAGAAAAACATCTTAACTTTCGAACTTTATTCTGCAATTAGTAGATATTTTTAGGTCATTTTATATACCAAAGGCCGTCCGCGCTTGGCTACTAATCTGAGACCTGGGTTCGAGCCCCGGGTGCTTGGATGTTCGTGTTGTTTTCCTGCTGAGGTCCTGCCATCCTCACAGACTTTCTACTATGGCTATAAATTGGCAGGCTCCTGTCAGACCTCTGTGGCAAGCAGCGGATTGAAGGATTATTTATTTTAAGCCATAAACAATCCAACAGCAAACAATTCTCATCCTTAACCCCTATTTCTTTCCACTAAGGAGAAATAGTTGAAAATACGCTGGCTTCCAAAAATTAAGGAAAATCCCTATGTTAAGTCAATGGGAAGCTAAAGTCAAAGTTCTATAACTTCTAAAATAAGTTTTTTTTTTGTTTTGGAAAATGTGATTGCAGATAAAGATAATCAAATAAATCAATATCTCGATAGTCAAAAAAAGCATGTATATATATATGTTACCGCTAAAGTGCAGAAATCAGTTATTCTACAGATTATCTAGGTATTGTGCAGATTAACTAGGGTGATCCGTTAACGTGCGGAAAATTGTTTCATTTCTCAAATTACCTAGGTAAACTGCAAATTACCTGGATAATCTGCACATTACCTACTAGGCACTCGTTAAAGTGAAAATAAGATCTTTGCTGGAACAACAGGAACGTTTCTGTACGCTTAAATTAACATAATGTTATTTATCTAGTGTCCGAGAGTAGAGTTGAAACCAGGGTCATTCCTCTGTCAACATGAATCAGTCGTCCGAATTATAAAAAACGCCCCCAAAATGAGCAGGCCAAGTGAGAACGAATCATTTTAGTGATTCGTTATCAAGAATGAATCATTTACCGATTCGTTCTCACTTGGCCTCCACTCATCCGGGGCGTTTTTTATAATACGGACGAGTGAATCACGTGACACGAAGATTCATATTCAAGAGATTCACCACTATAAGAGAAACAAACTTTTGAACTTTAACGATACGGAAGCCGTTAATGTGCACATTACCTAGGTAAAATGCGGAAAACTCTTGATTCGCACGTTAACGGAGCGAATCAGTTAATCTGCAGATTAGCTAGGTAATGTGCACATTAACGGCTTTCGAGCTTTAGCGGTAACATATATACTCTACATAACTGCTTTTAGTTAAATAATAAATACTTCTGAAATATTTCGAAATTTAATGCAAAGTAAAATAGAGAACCAAATTTTCTTTTAACACATCTTTCAGTATAAAAGAAACTTTCAAAAACCTCCGAAAACGAAATTTAACCCAATCAATTTCGTTAGCAAGTTGTTGGCATCTTTCTTCTCAGTTCTGTATTTGTTGCTAGGTTCAGAGTCACGTGAGAATCGTTTGAGCAAGTTCTCTCGTGCCCACGCGCGGCTAACTTGTAAGGAAGAAATTTGAGTTGCCAGTTACACATTTCCAAATGAAAGAGTACCGAGGTGTGAAATAGGTCGCGCACCACAAACAAGAAACATTTCAGGCCGATATAATAGTAAGAACACTGTCTGGCTTATCTCCGCTGTTGAAAGCTAGACCAACTCGAATCACAGACGTTGAATAGCTCTTACATTTATCTCATATCAATGCAGGTCGCATTCTACAATCGAAGAATCCGCTTATCAACCACAGCAACATGGCGTATAGAGTTGAATGGCAGCGAATCAATATGCTTCGATTGTTTCACGGCTGTGGTATTTTGCACTGAGTCGAAAAATTACTGAAAATTGGAAAGACCAATCGCGAATAAGTAGGCTTAACCATACGTCCCGGTGTAGTTATGGTGATTAATTTTTTTTTCGAGGAAAATATGATGATCTGGCAACCTTCGTGTATGTACACGAAGGTTGCCAGATCATCATATTTTTCAGAAGATATTTTTTTTTAATTCTGTAATCAACCATATTGTTAGAATATTTTTTTTTGAGCGACTGTACATGGGTATGGCGTACACACAGAATTAACAAAAATTTCATTTCGCCTGTATTTAAAGGCCGTCCCGTGACCGAGTGGTTAGCACGCTGAGCTATGATTTATTGGGACCTGGGTTCGAGCCCCGGTTAAGGCATGGATGTAGTAATGTTTTTCTGCTGAGGTCCCGCCATCCTCTCAGACCTTCTACTATGGCATATAAACTGGCAGGCTCCTGTCAGACCTCTGTGGCAAGCAGCTACTTGAGGGGGTATTTTTTTTGTGTTTAAAGACAGATCACTAATAGTTCTGACTTGCGGAAATTTCAAGGGGCGGGGGTGGCTCAGTCGGTAGCGCGCCAGGCTCGTAATCTGTAGTTCCCAGGTTCGAGTCCCAGCTGGGTCAGCGTTGAGATTTATCTCCGCAAAATTCCCCGCCCTGCCCACGTTCAGTAGGGGACACCGATGGGCTTGGAAAGGCCGCCGTCCGTCGGATGGGACGTTAAGCCGTGGCCCCGTGTGCCGGAGAGACATACCCTGTGCACGTTAAAGAACACGCTGGATGGCCTTGACGGGAGGCTACCATCTGTTTCCCAACAGCTGTTCCAGTGGGTCCCCTCCCCCAACCTTCTCTGAGCCTTTGGGGTCCATGTGACCTGGCCATTTAGCCCATGGTGTGCAAAAAAGTGCCGCTCAGAGGTAAAACAACCCAACCCAACGGAAATTTCACTGTCAAAGGCGGGGGGGGGCTTACCGCCCTGGGTGATACTGCCAAGAGTATTCTTAATATGGAAAGCAAAAAATGAGTGAAATCTACCACACCAGAAGCTGACATTTGGAACCTAAACGTATTGAAACTTGAAGAAAATATCAACATTATTCTATGGCTTCGACGGTTGATTTCAGGCCATATAGAAAACTAGCAGTTTTATGGCTTCGACAGCTGTTAGCAGGTTACAAAATAAGATTAACAGTTCTAGGTATTCTGTATAATGAAGTTTAACAGTTGCCTGAAAGCGGTCACCTTCAACAAGGGATCCTTTTACCGAAAAATGTATTAAAACTGGAAAGTTCACTCATCTCTGATGAATATGAAATCTTGGTTTTCAGAATTAAATTTATTCTTTAACTGTTGAAATTATAAGTAATGGAATATCCGTAAAATGTGAATATTTTATTACTCCCTACCCATCGCAGAAAATTTTTTTTTTATTTTTCTCTTAAAATATTTCAGTTTTTTTCCACCTGCTTGATTTAGCACTTAAATGCCTTGCATGAATATTGTTTACAATATTTATTTCAGAGTCACCTGACTTTGGGTAACTCCGCATCCTTGACGATTTAAGACAACGTGTGCTTCTTTCTCTCTTCAATATGGGGCGGGGGGTGGCTCAGTCGGTAGCGCGTCAGGCTCGTAATCTGCAGTTCCCAGGTTCTGAGTCCCAGCTGGGCCAGCGTTGAGTTTAATCTCCGCAAAACTCCCCGCCCTGCCCACGGTTAGTAGGAGACACCGATGGGCTTGGAAAGACCGCCGTCCGTCGGATGGGATGTTTAAGTCGTGGCTTCTCCGTGTGCGGGAGAGAGCTATAACCTATGCACGTTAAAGAACACGCTGGATGGCCTAGACGGGAGTCTACCATCTGTCTCCCAACAACTGTTTCCAGTGGCTCCCCAACTTTCTCCGAGCCCTCGCAAAAATTTTGTTCCAAACGCTTCAGATTGTCTCGCAATGGATTGGATTGTTTTACCTCTGAGCGGCACTTCTTTGCACACCATGGGCTAAATGGCCAGGTCACATGGACCCCGAAGGCTCAGAGAAGGTTGGGAGAGGGGCCCACTGGAACAGCTGTTGGGAGACAGATGGTAGCCTCCCGTCAAGGCCATCTAGCGTGTTCTTTAACGTGCACAGAGTATGGCTCTCCCGCACACGGGGCCATGTCTTAATGTCCCATCCGACGGACGGCGGCCTTTCCAAGGCCATCGGTGTCCCCTACTGACCGTGGGCAGGGCGGGGAATTTTGCGGAGATAAATCTCAACGCTGACCCAGCTGGGACTCGAACCTGGGAACTACAGACTGAGCTATCCCCGCCCCTGTCTCGCAATGACCGCCACATGAACAATCTATGTATTTTACGTCGTAGACCTATATAGAGATGAGTTCGGGCTCAAATTTCCAACCTGAACCCGACCATTTCAATAATTATTGAGCCAAAGGCAGGTAAGCAAAAAAAAAGTATGACATATTACAGTAAAATACATGTTCCTAAACCATAATATTTCATACTGTGAACTTGTAAATATTATATTTCAAATTGATGATAAAATACAAATCTTAACGTTTTTTAAACCAAAAAAACACTAGAAATGATTCGTTGAAACTGCAAATTCTGGAAAAACATCCAAACTAATATAAACGCTAAGAGATTCATTTCAGAGATCTGAAAAAAATTAACGAAAGTCTGAATTGTGCTTTAAATTACTAAAGACTGACGAGCTGAAATCACAAGGAAATATATTTTTTCTTACAGACGGACAGAGACAAAAAGAAACATTTTTTATTGATAAAATCTTGATTTAAATGAGAATGATTAATAAAACTCTTTACAAATTTCTTCACAACATAAACATAATATACCAAAAGAATCAGAGAAATCGGAGGTCACTTTTCGCTGTCAATTAACCTAAGCCTAATTTTTAAAACTTTGATTCTTATAATATTAAAATCATTCGATTAATGAAGCAGTGAAAATTAAATTTATCAGAAAAAACTACATCGATTTTGCTGTGACAAAATTGTGTCAGTTCGTTTTATATTCTACTGCAAAATATTTACTTGAACTTTCACGAAGCTGATACAACAAATGCTAACGAAGGTTTTGCGATTGATAAAAACTGTGGCCAGATTCAGAAGAGAAAAAAAGACGAAAACAGTTTTTCTTTTTCTGCAATTTGCTGTTAAAATGGTTTATAAAATGGCCATTGCTTGAGTTTATCTCCGCAATTTCCAACTTCTCTTTCAACGCAAATATCCATTTTCTTTGAAATTCAACAGAATTCTTTGAAACTCTACAAGAATCTTTCCGTTAAGTAGAGTGAAAATTGTACCAAATATCATGTCAATTGGGCTTCGTTCCGCCTAAATTATGACGACGATTAACTAACTAGAAAGCAAACGGAAGCATTTGAGTTTCAAACTATACATAAATTCACTTTGGTCTTAATAAACTCTTACCTGAATGAAACTGAAGACAATAGACTGCAAATGGGAAGAAAATTAAATACATGAAAAAGGGACATGCAGCCTCCATTATAACGAATTTGGAGTCTCCAAGTTAAAGATTTTGAAATCTGGAAAAGGTAATCATGGGGATGCTTGTCCGTTACGTCGAGCTTCTGTTATGTCCGAACTTGGAATTGCTTCGTTCGCGAGTTACCAGATTAGAGTTCGAGGATTAGGTTTACGTTTCCTCTATTCGTCAAAACGGTAACCCGATACTACACGTAAACATCTGATAACTTGCTCTTAACTCACCGCGAAATTTCATCACTTCCTGTAGTGTTTACAACAGAAGGAGAGAATAACGGAAGTGTTGAGTTGAAGAATCTCGTTAGATCATCGTGCATGATGTGGTGAGATGATGACCAGAAATGGCTGGGTGAAACAGTGGGTACGAATTTGATTTTGGATTAGTTAGAAATTAATGAATATGTTACTAAAAATAAAAGAGTTCATCACCTGGGGCTTAGAAATAACGCTTCGTATTGGAAAGTGGGGAACCAATAAATAAAGCTCTATTTTGGATATTAGAGGAGTAATAATTAAAGCTTGTTTTTCTGCTGAGGTCCTGCCATCCTCTCAGACCTTCTACTATGGCATATAAACTGACAGGCTCCTGTCAGACCTCTGTGGCAAGCAGATGCTTGAGGAGGTATTTATTTATTATTTTTAGCCGTCCCATGGCCGAGTGGTTACCGCGCTTGGCTACTGATCTAAGGGACCTGGGTTGGAGCTCCGGGTAAGGCATGGCTGTTTGTGTCGTTTTTCTGCTGAGGGCCTGCCATCCTCACAGACCTTCAACTATGGCATATAAACTGACAGGCTCCTGTCAGACCTCTGTGGCAAGCTGCTGCTTGAGGGGGTATTTATTTATTTATTGTGCCGTCCCGTGGCCGAGTGGTTAGCACTCTTGGCTTGTGATCTACGGGACTTGGATTCGAGCCCCAGGTAAGGCATGGGTGTCTGTGTGTGGTTTTTCTGCTGAGGTCCTGCCATCCTCTCAGACCTTCTACTATGGCATATAAACTCACAGGCTCCTGTCAGAACTCTGTGGCAAGCAGCTGCTTGAGGGGGTATTTATTTTATTTATTTATTTATTGGAAGACCGGGGGGGGGGGACCAATAAAAGATGCTTGATGTTGAAAGAGGGAAATGATTTGAAATATTGATTCCCAGTTTCGAACAATATTTTCTTTATTTCGCAGGACTTTTCCCATCCGTCAATATAACGTGGTTGAGAATAAAAATGTGCGAGGAGGCTATAAATTTATTGCGTGGTCTGTTTCATTTAGTTCGTAGATTGGGAAAGTATTTCAAAAAAAATTACGTTGATAATTTTTATTCTTAAACAAAGAGTGTACTTCTTTATTTGGAAAAATAATATTTATTTCTTGTTCTGTTTCGCAAAAGATAGGACTTCTGATAACATTAGATGGCGCTGCAGTTAGCCAGAATATTTGGGGGTTTCTCTATGGGTGAAGGCGGATTTAGAATTATTTGGGAGCTTTAGGGTTGTTCACTTCACGAGGGGGTGGGTCAACCAGGGGGTCTTAGAAAGGGATGTCAGAATTGAAAATTGCGGACTTAGAATTATTTGGGACCTTTAGGGTTGTTTACTTCACGAGTGGTGGGTTAACCGCGGAGGATCTTAGAGGGGGGGGGGGGTCAGAATTCAAAATGGCGGACGAACGGCAAAATCGGGATTTTTGAAAAGGGGGCGTGGTGAAATGCGCGATTTCTGAGGGACTGAAACCGAACTCTGAATGATATTCACAAACGAGGTCTAGCACCCATCAACCACCCAAGCCGCCTCCGTCACATACCAAGTGGTTGCACCAGATTAGTAAAATAAAAAAAAATATAATAATATTAATGTCTGCGACCTATCAATAGAAATGATTTATTTGAATTTGTCTGAATAATAAATGATTTTAAAAATAAATAAATATCATGTAAAATAACTACCCGGCTCCGGCATGCAGTCAATTCTTATTTTTGTTCCCAAAAAATGCCTTTTACTATCCCAAACATGGTTGCCTATCAAGGCTGCAAATCGGCAACTCCCGTACAAATCCTCATTGTTATAAACATCGCAAAGCCTCTCTTTCGACAGGTCACGTTATTCGAAAGAGCCTCCAAGTGAGCAATATTGGATAAGTTACCTTTCCTGATCATAGATGGCGCCGTGAGCGACAAGGCGAGTGAGATTGAAACCACAACTAAGCGAATAAATCACAGAGCTGGTGATAGCTTAGTGGTTAAAGCAATTAGCACGTAAATGGAGGTGTGGGTTCGAATCCCATTCAATGAGAAAAGTTTTATTTGTCAACCAAGTTGGGTTGTTTTACCTCTGAGCGGCACTTTTTCGCACACTATGGGCAAAATGGCCAGGTCACATGGACCCCGAAGGCTCAGAGAAGGTTGGGGGAGGGGACCCACTGGAACAGCTGTTGGGAGACAGATGGTAGCCTCCCGTCAAGGCCATCCAGCGTGTTCTTTAACGTGCACAGGGTATGGCTCTCCCGCACACGGGGCCACGGCTTAACGTCCCATCCGACGGACGGCGGCCTTTTCAAGCCCATCGGTGTCCCCTACTGACCGTGGGCAGGGCGGGGAAATTTTGCGGAGATAAATCTCAACGCTGGCATAGCTGGGACTCGAACCTGGGAACTACAGATTACGAGCCTGGCGCGCTACCGACTGAGCCACCCCCGCCCCTATGCAATCCTGAAATCTGAGCTTTAAATGAAACAGCTTTAAAGGCGGCCTCATGTACACTATATAGAATGTAGAAGGAAAATCTTTCCATACATATATAATTTGTTAATTTTTATATACAGTCTGAAAATAAAAGTCTGGTAAAATGGTATAATTACACATATTTCTTTATTTCAAAATTATGCAACTTCTTATATTTGCATTCAAAATAAAATTCAAATCTAAGGAAATTTAATAAAATTCAAAAGTTTTAAAAGAATATGACAAGTTACTGACTAGAAGACGGCAGCGCAACCTACCTCATAATTTGCAGTTCCCAGGTTCGAGTCACACCTGGGCCAGCGTTGGAAAAACCGCCATCTGTCAGATGGGAAGTCAAGCCATTGCCCTGTATGCAATGGGGCAGCAGTTCACGTGAAGTAATACTTCTCCTCGCTAGAGTTGCCTTTCCTGATCATAGATGGCGCCATGAGCGAAAAGGTCAGGAAATTATGTATTTAAGGATCACGAAAGTATATATGGGAGGACCATACTGTACCCTGTTCACGTTAATGAACACGCTGAACGGATGAAGTATCTTTCTCCTAAGAGCTGTCTCCTAAGAGCTTCTCCTAAGTGGGTCCCCTCCCGCAACCTTCTCTGAGCCCTCTAAGTACTTGTGACTGTTCTTTAGAGTGGCGGGGGTGGCTCAGTCGGTAGCGCGCCACACTCGTAATCTGTAGTTCCCAGGTTCGAGTCCCAGTGGGTCAGCGTTGAGATTTATCTCTACTAAACTCCCCACCCTGCTCATGGTCAGTAGGGGACACCGATGGACTTGGAAAGGCTGCCGTCCGTCGGATGGGACGTTAAGCCGTGGCCTCGTATGCGGGAGAGCTATACCCTGTGCACGTTAAAGAACACGCTGGATGGCCTTGATGGGAGGCTACCATCTGTCTCCCAACAGCTATTCCAGTGGGTCCCCTCACCCAACCTTCTCTGAGCCTTCGGGGTCCATGTGACCTGGCCATTTAGCCCATGGTGTGCAAAAAAGTGCCGCTCAGAGGTAAAACAACCCAACGTTCAAGAACACGTTGGATGGTCTTGACGGGAGGCTACCATCTGTCTCCCAACAGCTGTTCCAGTGGGTCCCCTCCCCCAACCTTCTCTGAGCCTTCGGGGTCCATGTGACCTGGTCATTTAGCCCATGGTGTGCAAAGAAGTGCCGCTCAGAGGTAAAACAACCCAACCCAACTGGTCTTTAGAAAATTATCTAAAGTTGATTGTTTACACTTATCTGTTCATCTTTTAACAATTCAATATAAGGTGAAAAAGCATTAAATACTCCACGCTTCACACAAGATTCTTTCGAAATCAGGATTACTCTGACTTTTCAAATTGCACCTTATATTATCTTCATAAAAACTTATTTGTCTCGTGTTTAAGAAGTATGGTACATTTTTTATTTGAAATTACATTAGGGCAATGATGTTTCTGCCATTAGAGCCACTGATGTTTGTGCCATTATGGCCAGGAATGTTGGCATTGCGTTCCTACTGCGATATCGCTATCCTCACAGATGTTCGCTATGGCGTATTAAGCCCACAGAATAGAGTAAAATAAAAAAAAATAATAAATACCCCCTCAAGCAGCTGCTTGCCACAGAGGTCTGACAGGAGCCTGCCAGTTTATATGCCATAGTAGAAGGATCTGAGAGGATGGCAGGACCTCAGCAGAAAAACGACACATACATCCATGCCTTACCTGGGGCTACAGATTGGTAACTCCAAGGAAAACATTGCAGCCCCTGACGATTGCGAACCTAGGTGTTCGAGTCAAGTGACATTGCTCGACGCACGGTTCACTTACGTAATTTTATTTTTTTAAATATATTATTAGTATACTATCTGTCTCCCAATAGCTGTTCCATTGGGTCTCCTCCTTCAACCTACTCTGGGTCTTCGGCGTCCTTGTGACCTGTCCATTTAGTCCATTGTGTGTAAAAAAGTGCGCTTCAGAGATAAAACAACCCAACCCAAATATCATGTGCACGTCAAAGAACACGCTGGATGGATTTAACAGGAGGCTACCATCTGTCTTCCAACAGCTGTTCCAGTGGGTCCCCTCCTTCAACCTACTCTGAGCCTTCGGGGTCCTTGTGACCTGTCCATTTAGTCCATTGTGTGCAAAAAAGTGCGCTTCAGAGATAAAACAACCCAAATATCATGTGCACGTCAAAGAACACGCTGGATGGCCTTGACGGGAAGCTACCATCTGTCTTCCAACAGCTGTTCCAATGGGTCCCCTCCTTCAACCTACTGAGCCTTCGGGGTCCTTGTGACCTGTCCATTTAGTCCATTGTGTGCAAAAAAGTGCGCTTCAGAGATAAAACAACCCAAATATCATGTGCACGTCAAAGAACACGCTGGATGGCCTTGACGGGAAGCTACCATCTGTCTCCCAACAGCTGTTCCAGTGGGTCCCCTCCCTCAACCTACTCTGAGCCTTCGGGGTCCTTGTGACCTGTCCATTTAGGCCATTGTGTGCAAAAAAGTGCGGTTCAGAGATAAAACAACCCAAATATCATGTGCACGTTAAAGAACACGCTGGATGGCTTTAACGGGAGGCCACCATCTGTCTTCCAACAGCTGTTCCAGTGGGTCCCCTCCCTCAACCGGGGCGGGATGGCTCAGTCGGTAGCTCGTAATCTGTAGTTCCCAGGTTCGAGTCCCAGCTGGGTCAGCGTTGAGGTTTATCTCCGCAAAATTCCCCGCTCTGCCCACGGTCAGTAGGGGACACCGATGGGCTTGGAAAGGCCGCCGTCCGTCGGATGGGACGTTAAGCCGTGGCCCCGTGTGCGGGAGAGCCATACCCTATGCACGTTAAAGAACACGCTGGATGGCCTTGACGGGAGGCTACCATATGTCTCCCAACAGCTGTTCCAGTGGGTCCCCTCCCCCAACCTTCTCTGAGCCTTCGGGGTCCATGTGACCTGGCTATTTAGCCCATGGTGTGCAAAAAAGTGCCGCTCAGAGGAAAAACAACCCAACCCAAAGCAACCCCTCCCTCAATCTACTCTGAGCCTTCGGGGTCCTTGTGACCTAGCCATTTAACCCATTTTGGGTAAAAAAAAGTGCCGCTCAGAGGTAAAACAACCAACCAACAACCAATTTTTAACCTACGCATGGTATGGCTGTCCTAAACACGACTTAACGTCCCATCCGACAGACGGCTGCCTTCCTAAGCGCATCAGTGTCCCTTACAGACCGAGGGCAGGGCGAGACTCGAACCTATGAACTGTAGATCCTCTCAAGGGAATATTTATTTTATGATTTCAAGAGTCTCTTGTCAACAGAACATTTTCCGTCATACTTCATTATTGAGGCGGGGGTGGCTTAGTCGGTAGCGCGCCAGGCTCGTAATCTACAGTTCCCAAGTTCGAGTCCCAGCTGTGTCAGCGTTGAGATTTATCTCCGCAAAATTCCCCGCCCTGCCCACGGTCAGTAGGGGACACCGATGGGCTTGGAAAGGCCGCCGTCCGTCGGATGGGACGTTAAGCCGTGACCCCGTGTGCGGGAGAGCCATACCCTGTGCACGTTAAAGAACACGCTGGATAACCTTGACGGGAGGCTACCATCTGTCTCCCAACAGCTGTTCCAGTGGGTCCCCTCCCCCAACCTTCTCTGAGCCTTCGGGGTTCATGTGACCTGGAAATTTAGCCCATGGTGGGCAAAAAAGTGCCGCTCAGAGGTAAAACAACCCAACCCATACTTCATTATTGAATAAATCTGTCTATAGTCAGACTATTCAGAAATTCATAAAAAAAAATTAGAATATTTCTGTGAAGTTCGTGCTTTTCCCAACAGTGGGCTGGTCTTGTTTGCCATTCGCAGTGCCACTCCTTATGAATGACCCACTTACGCAGAACTCTTCCGATCTCCCCTCCCATAATCCTTTCCAGAGCACAAAAGGCTCTGAGAACACGAGTCTCGGCAGGAAATGGGTTGGGTTCGTCCGTTAGTAGAGCTTCACTCTTGTTAATCCTTTAGGGAGGAGAAGTATTACTTCAAGTGTCCTGCTCTCCTATCTCGGCTTAGCGTCTCTCAGAGTGGTACAGGTGTAGAAGTTCCCGATCAGCCAATGGCGGATAAGGTGGCCAGCAATGGCCGCATCAACTGTAGGCACTACTCCAACTAAAAATATTCTCCAGGGAATTATTTTCTAGGATTGGGGTTATGTTGTTTTACCTCTGAGCGGCACTTTTTTTCACACCATTCGCTAAATGGCCAGGTCAGAAGAACCCAGAAGGCTCAGAGAAGGTTGGGGGAGGGGACCACTGGAACAGCTGTTGGGAGACAGATGATAGCCTCCCGTCAAAGCCACCTTGCGTATTCTTTAACTTTGGGATGTTTTACCTATGAGCGGTACTTTTTTTGCACACTATGGGCTAAATGGCCAGGTCACAAGGACCCCGAAGTCTCAGAGAAGGTTGGGGGAGGGGACCCACTGGAACAGCTGTTGGGAGACAGATGATAGCCTCCCGTCAAAGCCACCCTGCGTATTCTTTAACTTTGGGATGTTTTACCTCTGAGCGGCACTTTTTTTGCACACTATGGGCTAAATAGCCAGGTCACAAGGACCCCGAAGGCTCAAAGAAGGTTGGGGGAGGGCATCCACTGGAACAGCTGTTGGGAGACAGATGGTAGCCTCCCGTCAAGGCTATTCAGCGTGTTCTTTAACTTGCACAGGGTATGGATATCTCCAGCACATGGAGCCACGGCTTAGCGTCCCATCGGACAGACGGCAGCATTTCCAAGCCCATTGGTGTGCCCTACTGACCGTGAGCAGGGTGGGGAGTTTTGTGCAGATAAATCTCAACACTGACCCAGTTGGGCCTCGAACCTGGGAACTGCTAATTAAGAGCCATGCGCCCCCCCGTCTGTCACTTTGAAATTAACGGATGCATAGACAAAGGAATGTATCCCACGGTTTGAAGAATCCCAGACGGCATTTTTCCTAATGAGTCTCCTCAATGATGCCAAGCCCTAATCACTGTATTGCCACGCCTTTGACACCCTTCTCTGCTTTAAGGGGGTGACCCTTTATGTTCAAGCTGCTGCAGAACCAAAGCCGAATTCTCGCAAGTGACTGATGTAGTTAAAGAACACAACGGTTGACCTTGAAGGGGAATCTACCATCTGTCTCGTAGCAGCTGTCCGGTGACGCCCCTTTCGCAATCTTCTGACCTTGGGATCAGGGACGCACCCGGTAGGGGGGGGGGGGTCTACTTGCTTTGAAATCGAAAATAGTTATCTTTTTATAATTATATTTTAGACACATATTTTGTGTCAGACATTAAAAATAGATAAAACGTTCGATTTCAAATAAGATTTTGTAGTTGCCATTGTAATCTTTCCTGTTCGGAGGAATATTTTAGTAATGAGGAAACATTTTCGGAGCCTTCCCGACTGTAAATTATTCTCACTCCCCCCCCCCCCCAAAAAAAAAAAAAATTCTGGGTATGTGACTGCTTGGTATTCTATTAACCTGATCATTCAGTCTATTGTGTGCAAAAAAAAGTGCGTTTGAGGATAAGAAACAAGTTTTTCCCTCTCTCAACGTTGAGGGACGAGGGGGGGGGGGGGTTGTTTTACCTCTGAGCGGCACTTTTTTGCACACCATGGGCTAAATGGCCACATCACATGGACCCCGAAGGCTCAGAGAAGGTTGGGGGAGGGGACCCACTGGCACAGCTGTTAGGAGACAGATGGTAGCCTCCCGTCAAGGCCATCCAGCGTGTTCTTTAACGTGCACAGGGTATGGCTCTCCCGCACACGGGGACACGGCTTAACGTCCCATCCGACGGACGGCGGCCTTTCCAAGCCCATCGGTGTCCCCTACTGACCGTGGGCAGGGCGGGGAAGTCGGGGGGGGGGGGGGTGTTCAAAACTATTCCCCTGCACGTTGTATTAAAATATTTCGCCATTAGTATAAGTAATAACATACAAATCTAGCGTTTTTAATTAGGTCAATACCAAATATTTGTAGGGAAAAAAATTGCATATTTCGCTTCATTGAACTTTTTAGGAGTAAACTTCCCGTGACCGAGTAGTTATCGTGCTTTGCTACCGAACAAAGGGACCTGGGTTCGAGCCCCGGGTAAGGCACGGATATTTGTGTTGTCTTTCTGCCGAGGTATCGCCATCCTCACAGACCAACTATGGAGAATTAAGCTGACAGGCTCCTGTCAGACCTCTGTGGCAAGCAGCTGCTTGACGTGGGTATAAATTTTTTTCCTTTGGAAAAAGCCGCGGGATATCTAATCAGTAGAACAGTGGTACTTCCCAACTACGGGTTTTACTACGGGTTTTACCTCTGAGCGGCACTTTTTTGCACACCATGGGTTAAATGGCCCAGGTCACATGGACCCCGAAGGCTCGGAGGAGGTTGGGGGAGGGTACCCAATGACAGCTGTTGGGACAGATGGTAGCCTCCCGTCAAGGCCATCCAGCTGTTCTCTAACGTGCAGAGGGTATGGCTCTCCCGCACACGGGGCAACGGCGGCCTTTCCAAGCCCATCGGTGTCCTCTACTTATCGTGGGCACGGCTGAGAGTTTTGCAGAGATCAGTCTCAGCGCTAGCTCAACTGGGACTCGAACCTGGAAACCACAGGTTATGAACCTCGCGCTACCGAATTAACCACACCAGTCCCTGTTAAAAGAGGCAAAAAAATTATGAAACTTTTTTACATTTCAAGCATTTTTCAAGAATTTTTTTTGAAACACCTGTAAAATAGAGTCTGAAATTTTATACTGCATTGAAAAATAGTCTTCCCATTTTTCCTTTAGATCCGGCCTTGTACACTCATAGCAAAATTTGCTTTTTTTATTATTCTTTTAAACAAATAAATACTGGAGAAATAAATATTTTTGCGATTGGCCTTGGGTAGCAGGTCGATAATATCAAACGGGAAATTTTTTTTTGGTAAAAGGTTTTAAAAATGTTCTGTAAATAAATCTCGGACTAGGCCTCGATCCTTGTTCCCTACGAAACTAGTTCTCAGATCAGATTACGACTCTATTGTTCAAGATCACGAGTTGCTGCTCGCCATATCAACAATGGAAGCATTAAAATGTTTCTTCCACAATATTGAAAATAAACATTCGTGGCTAAACATCCGGAGTGCTGGAACGTACCCAAGATTTAGTTTCAGGGAGAGTCAGAAAGACTTGAGTAAAGTTCCCTCCAATTACTAAAATATTCCACTGGATAATTTAATATGATATTCTATATGGTGTAAAAAAAAAATACCCCCTCAAGCAGCTGCTTGCCAGAGGTCTGACAGGAGCCTGTCAGTTTATATGCCATAGTAGAAGGTCTGTGAGGAAGACAGGAACTCAGCAGAAAAACGAGTTTTTAAATCAATTTTTAGCGTCGGGCAGATACTATGGTGTTCAGAAGCGATATTTCAAATATTTGAAAACTGGCAAAAAAAAATGCATACTGCTTCAAACAGCTGCTTGTTAAAGAGGCCCGAGTTGGATTATTTCACTCTGAGCGACACAATGGGTTAAATTGCCAGGTCACAAGAACTCCAGTATCCTAAAAGCTGTCCAATGGGGGAGGGGATCCACTGAACTTCAGGAGACAGATGTTAGCCTCCCGTTGAGTCCATCTAACGTTCTTTAATATGCACAGGGTATAGCTCTCACATGGCCACGACTTAACGTCCCATCCAAGTGACGGTGGCCTTTCCAATCCCATCGGTGTCCCCTGCTGACCATGGGATTGGATTGTTTTACCTCTGAACGGCACTTTTTTTGCATACCATGGGCTAAATGGCCAGATCACATGGACCCCGAAGGCTCAGAGAAGGTTGGGGGAGGAGACCCACTGTAACAGCTGTTGGGAGACAGATGGTAGCCTCCCGTCAAGGCCATCCAGTGTGTTCTTTAACGTGCACAGGGTATGGCTCTCCCGCACACGGGGCCACGGCTTAACGTCCCATCCGACGGACGGCGGCCTTTTCAAGCCCATCGGTGTCCCCTACTGACCGTGGGCAGGGTGGGGAATTTTGCGGTGATAAATCTCAACGCTGACCCAGCTGGGACTCGAACCTGGGAACTACAGATTACGAGTCTGGCGCGCTACCGATTGAGCCACCCCCGCTCCACTTACCATGGGAGGAGAGTTTTGCAGTGATAAATCCCGCCGAGAGTAGGAGAGCCTTCAGTAAGTAAACATGTAAATCAAAAATAAATGTGTAAGAGTGTGTAAGGAACTTAAATTATTCTCTAAATCGCCCAGTTATATTACTTGGTAAGCAGTTTTATAAGTTGTAGCCGAAATCTCTGGGCGGGGGTGGCTCAGTCGGTAGCGCGCCAGGCTCGTAATCTGTAGTTCCCAGGTTCGAGTCCCAGCTAGGTCAGCGTTGAGATTTATCTCCGCAAAATTCCCCGCCCTGCCCACGGTCAGTAGGGGACACCGATGGGCTTGAAAAGGCCGCCGTCCATCGGATGGGACGTTAAGCCGTGGCCCCGTGTGCGGGAGAGCCATACCCTGTGCACGTTAAAGAACACGCTGGATGGCCTTGACGGGAGGCTACCATCTGTCTCCCAACAGCTGTTCCAGTGGGTCCCCTCCCCCAATCTTCTGAGCCTTCGGAGTTCATGTGACCTGGCCATTTAGCCCATTGTGTGCAAAAAAGTGCCGCTCAGAGGTAAAACAACCCAACCCGAAATCTCTCCTCAGATCATTCTAATAATTTCCAAATCGGTTGTCCATTTTTAGAAATTGACATCTTTTGCTTGACGCGGCTTTAACTTTTTGAATAATGCGCCCCTGACCGAGCCATGTTTTGACATATTACCGCGTCAAACTCTGTTATTACACTGCTTAACAACCGGTACGAAGGCATTTCAATATTCGGTACTTGATCAATATCGGCCCTGATGGTGCTACAATAAGATTTTAAAATCTAAAAGTTTTCCGTTACAAAGCAAGTTGACAAGTTTGAGATTTCGTATAAGACAACCTGAATTTTTAGGGCTAAAACAACCCAGACTCCCCCTGGGTTGGGTTGTTTTACCTCTAAGCGGCACTTTTGCACAGTGGGCTAAATGACCAGGTTACAAGTACCCTGAAGGCTCAGAAGGTTGGGCGAGGGGACCCACTGGAACAGCTGTTGGCCTCCCATCAAAGCTATCCAGCGTGTTCTTTAACATGCACACGCTCTCCTGCAAACGGGGCCACGGCTTTAGGCTCATCCGACGGATGGCGGCTTCTTCTAAGCCCATCTGTCTCCTACTGATCATGGACAGGGCGGGGGCTTTGTGGAGATAAATCTCAACGCTGCCCCCCCTCCTCCAGGGTACGTCCCTTTCGGAGCGTAACCTGCAACAGTGATAAATATGTACGTCATTCAGATATGTGTGGGTTGGGTTGTTTTACCTCTGAGCGGCACTTTTATGCACACCATGGGCTAAATGGCCAGGTCACATGGACCCCGAAGGCTCAGAGAAGGTTGGGGGAGGGGACCCACTAGAACAGCTGTTGGGAGACAGATGGTAGCCTCCCGTCAAGGCCATCCAGCGTGTTCTTTAACGTGCACAGAGTATGGCTCTCCCGCACACGGGGCCACGGCTTAACGTCCCATCCGACGGACGGCGGTCTTTCCAAGCCCATCGGTGTCCCCTACTGACCGTGGGCAGGGCGTCAGATATGCGTGAAAAATTAAAAATCGACGCAAACTAATTAAATCGCCAGCTCACATTGACCACAAGGGCTTTGAAAAAAAAAACACTTCTGTTATCTAGTCGATTTTTCTTAACGTAGATAGGGTTGACTCCTGTACACGTGGCTATATATCCTATTCGACGAATGGCAGCTTCCTGCAGCCCATAGATCTCTTTCTAACATGGGACAGGTTATAGCAGAAATAAATCTGAACACTACAATATGCGAAACTAACCTGGGAACCAAGATACTACCAACCCTGCCCCCCCCTCCCCCAACCTTTTGGGTTAACTAACAATAGTTAACTAAATGTTTCAGTTTAAAGAGTTAACCCACTGTGCGAAAAATCGAAGTAAATGGACAGGTCTCAATGACCTGGAGGGCTCCGACTTGAAGTGAACCCACTGGACAGCTGTCCAGACAGTATCCACCCGTCAAGCCCAGCCAGTGTATTTAACATACACGTGATGTTTTTCCTGAAAAAGGCTTAACGTCCCACCCGATGAACGGAAGCCTTTCCATGCCTATCTGTATTCCTTTTCCGACTGAAAGGTAGAGTTAGCTGATGGAAAATTCACCTAGATGCAGTTGGGACTCGCACCTGGGAATTGCAGATTAAGATCCTAGTTCGCAGTACCATAATTTAGTATTAAACGAGTTACCATTTGATAGCTAACACTGCTTAAAAAATGTTCAAAATTGGAAGTATTCGGAACAGCATATTCTAGATATTTTGATCAAGAATGGTTATCGAGATCCTTATATTGACAGCAGTAAATTTTCTACTAAATCCACGAGAAGTTTCTAATTACAATAAAATTCTTTAATGTTATGAATACTAGATTCCTCACCCTCAAGCAGCTCCTTGCCACAGAGGTCTAAAATGAGCCTGCCAGTTTAATACTGGCATAGTAAAAGATCTGCGAGAATGGAGAGACCTCAGCAGAAAGACAACATAAACATCCATGCTTTACCCGAGGTTCGAACCCAGGTCCCTTTAAACATTAGTCAAGCGCGCTAACCATTCGGCCACATCTATAGATTTTTTCATTAGTTATTTTCCGATATGGCAACTGGTGAGAGAATCCATCTTCTAAGGATGGATAACTTTTTTGCCGTTTAGATTTATTTAGACACTTGTCTAAATAAATCTAAACTAATCTAATATAAATAAATAATCTAACTTAATCTAATATAAAGGAAGCACCGAAATGTGCTAGTTACATGTTTGGAAGAGCAGATCGCTTTCAACTGCACTCAGGAGTCCTCTTCAAGGCGACGTACAGTTCCTTGGGGAACCTGATCACTGGTGAAACGTGGATACTTTCACCATCTTAACGGTATTTTGCCTGAAGATAGTCCTACAGCGGAAATGTCAGCAAGCTTGTAATGAAACAAAAGTTACCGACTGGCAGATATTCCATGCGTTGCCAATAGCACTTGGATGTGCCATCTTGTCAGTAGACTTCCATTTCTGTAGTTACTCTTCTGAAAATATTTTCGAAAAGTACTACTGTGGTATATAAACTGACAGGCTCCTGTCAGGACCTCTGTGGCAAGCAGCCGCTTGAGGGGGTATTTATTATTTTATTTACTTTTGCCAATCTTGTGTTTGACCATCGATCGCCTTCCCCAAGGAACTTGACGCAGACCTTAAGATTATTGATGAAAGCACTCCGTTCGTACAAGCACGCAACTAGTATCCTTCAAAAAATAAATAGCTCCTCAAGCAGCTGCTTGCCACAGAGATAGTAGGGCCATAGAGTTACCCGGGGCTCGAACCCAGGTCCCTTTAACTAGTAGCCTAGCGCGCTAACCATTCTGCCACGGGACAGTTAGTATTCTTTGTATTTGTCTAAAATTCATCTGCGAAAAAAACTATCCATTATAATCCTTCTGTTAGAAATGTCTGAACACGAAGAGTTTTGAACCAATTTTTTTTTATTTAGAACAACAAAAGTTTACATTTTCCTTTAGCAGAGGAGTTTTAACAAAGCATTTCTTTTCCCAGTCATAAATTAACAAAGATGACATTTCGGTTGCTATGACTTTCTGATGAATGCGTCATGTAACCAATAGATTATATTGGAGCTCTTTTCAGGTATCAACGAAATGGGAGCTGAAACGAAAAAGATGACGATGTAAATTGCGAGATTTTTTTTTAATTAAAATACAATGAACAGCACTCTTAAGCAATGGAGTTTTCAGAAAAATTTCGTAAGGGGGAATTTCGTAAGGTAGTTTTAATTCTGAGCCTCTTTGTTCAAAATAGGATAAACGACCAGGTGACAAGTACCTCCCCCGACATGGCTGGGAAAGGGACCCACTGAACACCTGTTAGGAGAAATTGTTCTCACATTAAAACCATCCAACGAGTTTTTAACGTCCATAGGGTGTGGCTCTCCCGCATACGGGGCCACAGCTTAACATCCCATCTAATGGACTGTAGCTTTTCAAAGCCCATCGGTGTTCCCTAATGACCGTCGGCAATTTCAACGCTAGCCCACGTGGGACTAACCATGGAACTGCAGATTGCGAGCAATCGGAGGTTGTGGAGCTCAGAGGATCAGCTTGGAGGTTGTGGAGGGAAGCCACTGGATCATCCTTTGGGATGACATAGTAGTCTCCCTTCCAGGCCATCCAGTGTGATCTTTAATGTGAACAAGGTATCCCACACACGGGGTCACGGCTAAACGTCCCATCCTGCTGACTGCAGTCTTTTCAGTCCCATCAGTGTCTCCTACCGATCGAAGGGAGTCAGTTTTGTGGAGATAAATCGCAATACTGCCTAGAGTAGAACTCCAATCTCGCAACTGCAGATTATGAGCCCGACACTACCAACTCGGATCATAAGAGCCAAACTCAGGTTTGGGGAAGTGGACCTACTGGATAACTATTAGTATACAGCCTCCTCTCCCGTCAATGCCATCTAACGAGTTACACACAGAACATAGCTAAATATATCATCCGATGGACGGCGGCTACCCAATCCCATATTGTTCTTTGAGACCAGTGGGAATTAAACACAGAAAAAGAAACGTGGCACAACTAATCTGGAAAATGCAGATGGAGAGTCCGACTCTGAAAACCCATCCAAAGAACCCCTATTTCAAGCTAACCTCCAGTACACGAAAGTTTAAAAAGGTAGACTTTCTACTTACAGTCTACATACTCTTGAAGAATGGATTTGACAGGGCATTCCTCGCCCACGCCCCTTTTCTGCTCGTACAGATGCCAATACCTTCCTTCTTCTGCATCATTAGGGATTCCGGCAATAGAGTAGACCACAAGGTTTTGCTCAGATTTCAGATGCCAGGAAAATCTACGGGGGGAAAAGAAAACTTAAAGATACAAATCCTACGGTTTAAGACTTAAATCACTGCAGTTTTAAATTCACAGTTCATGAATCAGGACTGTATTTTAATTCTGATCGGAACTTTTATGCGCACCTATGGATGCTAAATGAGCAGGTCAACAGTTTGATTACCCTCTAGACGGCTGTTAGGAGACAAACGGTAGCCTCCCGTCAAGGATATCCAACGTGCAGAAGGAATGAGCGATCTCCCGCACATTGAACCACGGCTTGACTTCCTTTCCAAGCCCATCGGTGTCCCCTACTTATCGTGGGCAGGGAGAAGTTTTACAGAGATAAATCTGAACGCTGGCCCCAGTTAGGATTAACATGGGAACTGCAGGTTAAGAGCATGGGGAGATACAGATAGAGCCACCCGCGTCCCAGAACACAGTATGAATGCTCCGAAAGCTTTTTTTACTAATGACAGTTTTGTGCGAAGTACACATCATTCGGATATCCTTAACAGAAAGTATATCGTCGTTCTTTTAGAAAAGGCTCATCTTTGATACTAGGCCAACATTGAAACAAATTGGACCCATAGTTTCCTACTTTTTTTTCATCCAACGTATATTCTTCAACCTCTTAAAGGTGCATAAAAATAACCTAAATATCGAATTGGTAATCTTCCTAGTAGTTACTGGTTCAAGCAAGTTAAGTTTTCAGAATTGTGGAAGTCTGACTTTGCGTTTAGGGTGGCTTTCTAAATAATTTCTTTCGACAAGCAAATTAAAACCTTGCCAGGAAGCTAAATTTAACAAATATTGTTACTTCTAGGAAAATATTTTTTTAAACTCTTAATTAAGATGGTCTTGGGGAAACACAATATTCAATGATTCACCTGCGATTGCTTAAAAAGTTTGAAAATAAATTCAAATTTTTGTTCGCATTTAAAAGTGTTTATTCAAATTGTTTTATTAGACAAGTATGAGAACTCTGTTTCCAGGACGTACGGGGGAGGACAGAGGATCCATCCCCCCCAAAAAGGGAGATTTCGTATAAAACGAAGTCTTTGACAAAAAAGCAGTATCAAATCTCATTTTAGCCCACATTATATAATATTTTTTTTTAATCTCTTATATAGAATATTTGAAGTTTTTCTTGCCAAATGGAGTACTCCACGTTCCCTAAAAAAATCCTCGATATGAGCCAATTTGATTTAGTTTATAAATATTCGGGGGAGGATTGATTGAAATAGTTTAAAATATTCCATTTTTTGTAACATTACCTAGTTTAGAAATAAATTTTTAATTAAAAAGTTTCGTCGTATGATGCCGTCCCGTGGTCGAGTGGTTAGGGCGCTTGGTTACTTATCTAAGGGATCTGGGTTCTAGCCCGGGTAAGGCACAAATTTTTCTGCTGATATCCAGCCATCCTCAGACTTACTGAGGAGTAAAAAATTATAATTCTTGTCAATTTAATTTATAAATCAAAATTTATGCTTTTAATTATTTTTATAAATTAAAATCCTGACATGGGTAAAATTGAAGTATTAATGAAAATATTAATGAAAGTATTAATAAAACCAGACATAGGAAAACTGACAGTGGTCAGAAGGTCTTAAATCGTTTTCCACTTTTCTAGTCCGGAAATCCATTCACCATACGATGAATAAATACTCCCTGGAGCAGCTACTTGCAACGTCTGTCAGACCTCCGTGGCAAGTAGCTGCTCCAGGGAGTATTTATTCATCGTATGATGAATGAATACACGGACTAGAAAAGTGGAAAACGATTTAAGAGACCTGACCACTATGTCAGTTTTTCTTATGCCGTGCGACCAGTTGAGCTTCGGCACAAATTCGGGTTCTCAAAATTCCCTGGCCTCTTCCCAAAATTAGTCGCATGGATGAAGTCAGTTCTAGTGTTTTATGGCTAGTCCACACAGGAAGAACATTGTATGCAATCTATGGGTAAGAACAGATTCCAAGTAACCTATGTCGGGATTTTAATGGTCAGACATACTCGTGAACAGGCGCACCGTTTTCCCGGAGAAACTTCCTTCCGGCTCAAGTTTTAGAACTCCGTTTCCTCCGATTTCAATGTGGAAATCGGAGCAATAAGATTTCAATTAAAGTGCAGAATAATTGTTTTTACCTCTGAGCAGCAGTTATTTTTTTGCACACAATGGGCTCAATGTGACAGGTCGCAAGGATCCCAGGGTAGTGGCGGTCATAAGGAGGGGGCACGGGGGGCATGGACCCTACAAGAGGTCCTTTTTTTTCACTCCTGAAGAATTGGGTGTAAAGTTTGGTCGCCATTTTCTTCAAGAAGGAAAACTAATGCCCTCAGAGATAAAAATGAGGGACTTTTGAAAGGTAAATCACTTTATAAATAATCCGTTATTAAAGTTGAGTATCATTTCGGGACTAAAATCTTTCAGCTAACCCTAAATGCTTGCCCCTACCCAGAGAAGGTTGGGGGAAGAGGACCATCTGCACAGCTGTTAGAAGACTGACTGTAGCTTCCCGTCACGACCACCTAGCGTGTTCTTTAACAAGCTAAAGGTCTAGCTTACACGGAGCCACGGCATAATATACCATCCGACGGATGGTCTTTCCAATCCCTGCGTATTGGCAGTTCTGACTGAGGAAAGGTCAAGGGAAATTTGTAACTAAAAATTGTCATCTAAAAGGGAGGGTGATGCTAAATGAGGAGAGCCACGAAGGTTTCTCAAAAAACCAAATGGAGCACGATGCCAACTAGTCCAACGATGGTGCCCAGGTTCTATAAATCGCAGCATCGAATTTTGCTTTGTCACAACGTAACTTAGTTTTATGCACACAATTTTTATAATAATGGTGGACAAGACTTAAAAAACCAGTGTTAAGTTAACAGGAAGTTAAAGTTTATTTTCGAAGAAACTTTAACTTAGAAATTAAATACTTTGACACGTTTAAACTCTCAAATCTGTTCCACATCTTTATTTTTCGGGGTCGCCATTCTCAATCTGTAGTTCCAGGTTCGAGTCCCAGCATTGCTATTTACTTCTACAAAACTTCATGCCCATGGTCAGTAGGAGACAACGATGGGCTGAAAAAGGCCGCCGTCCATTTGATGTGACTGTGGTGACATACCCTGTGCATGTTAAAACACTGGATAGCCTTGACAGGAGGCTACTATCAGTCTCCCAACAGCTGTTTTAGCGAGTGTTCCAACCAGAGCCTTTTCGGGATCCTTGTGACCATTTAGCCCATTGTGCAAAAGAATTCCAGTTCGGAGGAAAAAACTTTTTCAATAACCTAATACTGAACAACCATCCCATAGCCGAGTGGTTAGCGCGCTTGGCTACTGATCTAAGGGACCTAGGTTCGAGCCCCGGATAAGGCATGGTTGTATGCGTTTTTCTGCTGAGGTCCTGCCATCCTCTCAGATCTACTTTGGCATATAAACTGACAGGCTCCCGTCAGACCTCTGTGGCAAGCAGCTGCTTGAGGGGGAATTATAATTAATACTGAACCAACACAGATTGGAAAATTGAACACCAGACTTACCCAGTTGCCCTAAACTGTATTCTTCAAGACAGAAATAAACCTCAATAGAATTTCTAAACATTTTTTGATTAAACAACTGTACTATTCCAATATTCAAGCTTCTACGATTATTTTATTACTGGAGAAATATTCATTACGATCATTAATACTCTCATACCATTTTCTCATTAAAGGGTTAACTTCGAATTTACATTCCTGTTAACACAGGCTCCGTTTAAGATCCAACTTCTAAGCTTTTGCCCACAATTGCAATAACACTACTTATCATAACTAGTAAAGAATTTTTGAGGAGAAACTTAACTCTCTGTATTTCAAAGCTTCAGATTACACTTATTTCTTCTCCGGAGTTTTTTGGTTCGTACAAACTTTAGAGTTCATTACAATGTTTCAAGAATACCTTTCTTCACAATTCAATACTTACTTGAACTTGGAGTCTTCGTCTGCAGCTAATCGCATGATGTCAAAGAAAGTTGCGTTGCTAGGCACCATCATGGAGATTGAAATTTCGACATTTGCTGGTGAAATTTCTTCAAACCTCAAAATATAGCGGATATAATGACTTTTCGGCCATTTCTTCAGTTCAGCCAAAGATGGAAATGCTGAAATTAACGGAAAGAATTATAAATTACTATATACAATACGTAATGACACTTTGCTTAGTCTAGATTAGGCATGGTCAAACCGTGGCCCCGCTACGTTTGTGCGGTCACCGATCAGAAACAAATTTGCGAGTATGAGGGACAATAAATTCAACTTCGGTCAAACGAATTCTCATTTAGATAAATTTTAAAGAGAAACTCAAAATCACTTTTAATACTTTTAAATTTATTATACCATTTCTTTGGAGTAGAAAGGTGGGCCGACAGTTTTCTATGCAGCCCTTAAAACTAAGTTTGCCCAGGCCTGAACTAGACTTAAATGTAACTAACAAAAATTATGAAACTTAGATGTAGCTTCATCTAGCTAAACTATTTTACCAAATTTAATCTCGATTACAGAAAAAAAGAATTTGGTTCTGTAATGTCAAATACCCGTCTCCCTCCTAGTAGTTTTAAAACCCCAAATATTATTAAAAAAGAGGGAGAAGTATCATTCCTTTGTGTATGCAAATAAATTAGAAGCTGTATCAAAGCTTGTTTGTACGAGAAACCAGGACAAGTGTTGGGACAATGGGCTAAATGTGCCAGGTCACACGGACCCTGAAGGCTCAGAGAAAGTTGGGGAACTGTAGCATCTGTTGGGAGACAGATGTTGCCCCCTCAAGGCCATTCAGCGTGTGCTCTAACGTGCACTGACCAACACGGGACCACGTCTTAACGTCCCATATGACGGATAGCAGCCTTTCTAAACTCTTTGGCGTCTTACCGTGGGCAAGGCGGGGAGTTTTGCGGAACAACTCTGCTCTACAAACTAATACTAACCTGGGACTGCAGATTATGAGCTTTGTGTACTATCGACAAAGCTACCCCTGCATATACAGGGGCATTCCAGCTGGTTTTTGCAGTTGGGTATTCTTACCTAGACCAGGCATCAAGGCCATCATGCAAGTTCCAGGAAGAGCCTTATTTCCACTAGCTAGTTCTATATTAGGTATAAGCCCATTTCTTGAGCAATATTTAAGGGAGAGTCCGCAAAACTTTGGATTGACCAATCATTTGAAAAATTACCGAGGTGCGAGAGAACCTGAAGTTTAAATTCCACAGCTGTTCTAGAAAACTGGTCTCTCGTCATGGCCATCCAGCGAGTTTTTAACGTGCACAGGTTATGGCTCTCCTGTACAGCTTTCTGCCCGAGTGAGGGCAAGGTTAGCAAAGTTGCCACTCGGAGGTAAAAAACAGTTTTCTACCCCCTTTATGCTAATGACAAGGTCACAAGCACTGAAGGCTTAAATAGGATTGGGGATTCACTGGACAGCTGTTCGAGATGGTAACCTTCCATCAAGGCCATCCTGCAAGTTCTTTAACGTGCACAGGGTATGGCTCTACTGCACACGGGTTAACGGCTTCAATCCATCCGATGGACGCTTGGCGCACTACAGACAGCACGCGCCACTCCGATTAGGAGGTTGGGGATTAACTGGAGAGCTGTTAGGAGGCAGATGTTAGCCTCCTGTCAAGACCATCCAGGGTGTTCTTTAACGTTCACAGGGTATAACTCCTTCACATGGAGCCATGGATTAACGTCCCATCTGATGGACGGTAGCCTTCTTAAGGCTATGTCCCCTACTGAATGAAATCAGGGTCGGAAGCTTTGCGGAGTCAACGCTGACCTAGGCGGGACTCGAACCTGGCACGCCACCCCTGCGAAGATAGATTTTAACGTTGCACAGCTGGAACGTCTAGGAAACTAGATATTCGAAGCGTGGAACCCTAACGACCGATTCAAATCGGTTTCTTTAGGACCTATGTTCTGATAGAGTTCACCAAGTCTACACAGTCGCATCTTAACAAGAAGTCCGGAAGAAATTATCACTTACGTCCTTCGGAAAACCACACTTTTTTGTTGCATGCTAGATCCTTCAAAAACCTGACTTTGCGAGCGTTCTGTGCCAGAATGACGTAGTAAGCAGAAAGCATAGTCCAAGGAGAGTAGCTGTTGTTAGTGTTATAACTTTTCAGGAAGTTCAGTGCTCCATACTCATCCCACTTTCCTCTGAAGTTAGCAGCAATAAGAGCCTAAGAAAAAGGTTTAACAGATAGAAAGAATTACATGTATACTGTAATTCCATAATATACTGTAACTACTGTAATAGAAATTTATATTACTTAAACTATAACTACTGTAATTCTATTAACAGATAGAAATTATTGAACAAGAACTAGTCCGATAATAAACCACAGATAAGCAGCTGTAAAATTTATATATTAAATGAGTATAGACGAACAATGGGTGGAACTGTCCTGGTGGGATCGGACAGATATAAGCTTGGTAAAGTGTTTAAGACTAACCTAGGTTATTGTCAAGAGTTATGTTTACAGGGCCGGCCATAAATATTTAGCTGCTCGGAGCCAATTTCGATATCTTCTGCCCTTTTCTCCAGGTCTAATTTAGCCAAATTTGATCTTTGCTATTAATATCATTTAAAGGCAATTGAAAACTTCTGTTGAAAAATAGGCCATACTTGAGTCTACTTTATTGCAGGTATGTTAGTCACTTTACCTTCCAAAATAATGCCGCCAGGTGTGGTCGCACAGGTTGTACCAGCGGTAGTGCAGCCGCTGGCTTTACTTCTGTGCGGCATTTTTTGCATACGATGGGCTAAATTGCTAAGTGAAGTGCTGCTAGGACTCTAGGTTTGGGACCCACTGGACAGCTGTTGATAGTCTCTGGTCATCTGCTTACTAATGATATACATCACGTTCTTTAACGTGCACAAGGTTCTGCTCTCCCGCACACTGCTTAAAGCCCCATCCGATGGCCTTGTCAAGACCATCGGTGTCTCCTACTGATGGAGGAGGGGATAAATCTCTACGCTGCCTCAGCTGGGACTAAACAGAACTGCAGATTATGAGCCTGGCGCGCTATCCACAGAGCCTTCCCCAACCTGGAAGATTCTTTCTGGAGTCTAGAACTACACTGGGTATGGCTCTCCCGAATACGGATCCACAGCTTAACGTCCCAGCCAACAGATAATCCTCCACTACCCACCGACGGTTGCCTAGTAGATTAGCAACTCGCTGACGAAAGGAACCCAGGAGTTAGATCCCCGAATAATCTGTTAATAATAAACATAACTAATATCCGATTTCTTCAGATCTTCATTATGGGAGTATTACTATACAACACCCAATTATCAGTATAAAGAGGATGATAGTATCTTTGGCGAAAAACTATCAAAAACATCCATGCCCTATCCGTTGCTCGAACTCTATTACCTTTGATCAGAACCATTTTGCCACCAGGACAATTCCCCCCCCCCCCCCCAAAAAAAAAAGTTTCACTCTTAGGAAACCTAGGAGTTTGTGTGTCCAACATTTATTCCTTAAGACTATGAATTTCTCAAGACTAGACACTCTATCTTAAACTATTTGTTTTCAAAATGTAAATTTTAAAATCCTATACTTAATAAGTAGAAACTTTCTACTTGTTAATTCTTCCAGTTAAAGTTTGTTTTATTTCTAAGTAGATATTTTTCTTCGGCTTTCTAAAAATAGTTTTGGTTGGACGGGTGTCATGCGCCGCAAGGGAGATATGGAGATTCTTCCTATGCACTTCGTAGGGAAGAATTAGTTCCACTGAATTAATATTAGCCATTATCCTAGGTGAATCGCAGGTTAGAATTTCTACACCCTGCTTAGTTGTGCTTCAGACATGCTGTGCTAAACGTAGTGTAGAAACAGGAAATAAACTAATTCCCCTTAGTAAGGGGAACAATTTTACATTCACATATATGTACATATGGGAATGCGCTCGATTCCGTAGGCCTTAGCTGCGCTCCTGATCAGAATGAAGTGGCTTTACAGATGTTTTGTCCACTCGGCTTTCTTTATCCGAATGCTGCTTTGCTATCGCAAGCATTTCATATGACTAGGTGGAAACCTGCACTTCAAGGAAATCTCTTTACAGACCTTAAAACTGCGACAGAATATTTATTCCTTGCCTAAACCACACAGAACCGTACCTTTGTCTTTTAGGGTCCCTTCTGAGAAGAGCACTTAGGTCATTCCCGTTTGCCAGCAACACTGTCTGCAGTTTTCGCCTCTTATCAAGTCACCATCCCAGCTAGCTCAGGGAATCGCAACCGTCATTCTCATTTCAGATACTTCCAAAAAATACACTTAACAGGTGTGTGCGCGCGTGTGTAAAATAGACCTGTTGTCGTGTCGGTCTAACTTTCACTAATTTTAGTTCTAATTTTAGCAATTACTCAGAGCTCCGTTAGCCTATTCTAAATTAAGCCATAAAAACAAAAAAAAAAAAATTATGCCTACACATATACATTGCTCTGCATTTGCAAAACAACTAAAAGTTGTTGCATTCAAAGAAATATTAAGTACAGAAAATTTTCATTTACCTGAACCGTGAGAGCTGTAGTGTAAATATTTCCAAAACTTCCATCTCTTTCCTGACCTTGAGCAAGCTCTTGAGCGAATTTACTTTTCACCTGACTGTAATGATTGTAATTATTGTTGTTTTCTATAATGCACATCAGGGCCATCAGCGAGAGAATTGCATTCTCTGGAAAAAAAGTTTTTGTAACTTCAGTTATTTGCAAATCAAAGTTTCATTTTCAAATAAAGGCCTTAAACGGGGGGGGGGGGGGGGAGTAAAAACATTACTCCCAAACTAATTGTGTTTGGTTACCTCTGAGCAGCATTTTTTGCTGCATAATGGCCAGGTCACAAGGACACCAATGGCTCCGAGAAGGAACTGACTGTTCCAGTCAGTTCCTTCTCGTTCCGGGACTGACTGGAACAGCTGTTGGTAGGAAGAGAAGTCTCCCGTCAAGGCTACCCAGCATGTTCTTTAACGTGTACAGGATATGGCTCTCCCGACACGGCCCATCCGACGGACAGCAGCCTTTCCAAGCCCGTCGGTATCCCCTACTGACCTTGAACCTGAAGAATGTAGGACTCAACATTCCTAAAGTCAGTAGGGTGGGGAGTTTTGTGGAGACGTCTCAATGCTGACCCAGGCAGATTTCGGATGGGTTTGGTGCTGATAAGAAGTTTGTGGAGCTCCCGCGAGCAAGATTTTCGTTTTTTTTTCTTTTACGATATTTGCGACCGATTTCCATAGTACCATTAGTTTTAAGGAGCTCCTCTACGGAGAATTTCACCATGAACTTGCACCTTGAACCTTAGTATTTCTGTGCCGAATTTCACCATCCATATCTTGGATATTCTTCAAGGGTCTTCTACGAAAAGAGAATCTGCCAACCAAATTTGATTTTAAGAAATTCGAGACCGCAAGTTTGTCTTTTATTTTCCGAATTTCACCAAATTTAGTCTTTCTGTTCATACCAGCCTGAACGAGAATTTGTTCTTGTAAACTTTTATGTTGCATCGAGCGAGTGTGGATTAAGTTCTACAATTTTCAAGACTTAAAATAAGCCTGTAAAAATAAAACAGTTTCTCCGAAGTTCGTTGTAGAACATCCTCGGTTCTTTTTAGTGCAATATTGAATTCTCAGTTTTCCTTTGTGTGACGCCATTGGTGAAAAAGTTATTGCACAGAAATATCTGGTCCCAAACTGCTTCTGTTCTCTTCATTGGCTACCTAGTCCACGTGGTCACACCCTCCGAGAGACCATTGCTAAGACTTTACATTTTGAGTGCGTTTAAATATTTTCAACATATATAACTGAAAATCTCGGAACTTACTTACTTTGACGAAAATCACGAGTCAGTTTGAAACTAATCTACAAGCTCTTAAGAGCTAATTCTTGAATATCGGCATTAAGTTCAATGATTTAACACAAATTGAGCATACAGAGCTCAATGGATTAGTAATGCAATAGCTTACGAGTTTAAGAATAACAATCAATGGAGTGGAAATTTCATTAATTTCTCTGGATTCGACGAGACCTGTGTAAAGAACTGATATACAACCTGAACATAGCATTCCTGCAAAAACTAGGATCAACACCCAGAATTCAGTATTTCTTATTAGTCACGCCTACTTCTATATTATATATTGAAAATGAGAAACTTTAATTTACATTTGATGAATATGCTCTATCACCCCAAAACAAAGGGGCATAAGAGACAGGTCTCCCTAAACTCTGGTACCTCCACCTGCTAAATTTTGTGCAACAAATTCTTTTAAATCTTTTGCAGAACTAGACTGATATTGTCATTGTACAGGATGAAATCATTAATCAGAATAAAACTAGACCAAATACGGGTTGCGTTGTTTTACCTCCGAGGGGCATTTTTTTGCACACCATGGGCTAAATGGCCAGGTCACATGGAACCCGAAAGCTCAGAAGGTTTGGGGAGTGAACCTACTGGAACAGTTGTTGGGAAAAGGATGGTAGTCTTCCGTCAAAGCCATCCAGGTCTTTAGCATGCACAGGGTATAGCTCTCCTGCACACGGGGCCACGGCTTTACGTCCCATCCGATGGATAGCGACATTTCGAAGCCCATCAGTGTCCCCCTAGTGACAGTGGGTAGGGCGGGGAATTTTTGTGGAGATAAAGCTCAACGCCGACCCAGCTGGGACTAACCTGGGAACTACATATTACGAGCCTGGTACGCTACCAACTGAGCCACCTCCGCCAAATACGAATAATAGGCATTCATTAGGATTCCACCACTAATAGTAAGAAATACCAAAAACTTCTCACGAAAGGCTAAATCTGCACCAGACTACTTTTTATTCAGCAATTGCAATCAAGTCGGATGCTCTGGATATTGGCAGTTCTTCATAAATCTTTTGCTAGCTATCAGTTCGGCGTCGTAAGCGATTTGTCTTCTGATCACTCTCCACTTATCTTTACAACATATTTAACTCTCCAGTAATTGCAAAATATTTTCTATAGTTAACTAGTTATCATTAGAGAAAAAAAATTCACTGCAAGAATTGTAACCCCCGAGTTAAACAACTCGCATGATATCGAATCTGCCATCCAGGTTCTTAATTTAAGTATCCAGCAGGCAATCCAAGAATCTTTCAAAGTTGTTAACAAGGATATAAATTAAAATAAGTTAACAACAGAACTAATTGTTGAAGTTAGAAGAAAAAAGTGCCCGCAGAAAATGGCAGACCTCTCGACAGCCAGACAATTTATAATTACAGGTAGATCTTACAAAAAATTTGAGTGCAGAAATGGCAATTGGCACAGGAAAATAGTCTCTTGATGTACAAGATTGATAAATATGTAGGATGGTAAAGTTTCTCAAGGGAGACTCATGCAGTTAGCTCACTTCATGGAACAAATTGTATGGTGTACCTGCACACTGCAAATTGTTCAGCCTTGTCAGACTCGAATTGCAGTTTCGGCACACCGTCCACTACATTGATTTAGACTTTATTGATGACGTGGATTCTTGCATACAACTTTTCTTTTCCAAGAAACAACGATTGCATTCGTTACGTTTGAGTAACTAAGCAGAGCCATTAAGCAACTGAAATCCAAGAAAGCTTCCGGAGAGGACAAAATTACTAATGCCATAAAAACTCCCAAAGAAAGCCGTGTTGATATTAAATATCTTTAGTAAATGATTATTGTTAATTTCCATCAACCTGGAAAAATACAATTGTCATGATGCTGCCCAAGCCGGGCAAGGACACTATTCCCTGATCGTTAAAAGGCCCATTAGCCTACTGCCCTGCAGTAGCAGACAGATTGGGTCAACTGCTAGAGCGTACTATTTTGAATTGGATAGAGATATCTCGTCAAGCATTAAACGTACTTCCAAACGAACAATGGTGTTTCCGCAAACAGCACTCTACGGTATACCAAAATGCTTCGGGTTGTGGGGTCTATTGCTGAAATCGCTCAATAAAAGTCCACTGTGGCTATTTACCTACACATTGCAAAAGCCTTTGACAAGGTGAGAACCGAGGGGCCGATTTTCAAACTCATTCAATTCGGATTCCTTCCTGCGATTGTTTATCTCCCAAGGAGATATCTATCAAACCGATCTTTAAGTCAGTGTTGGCACTGAAAGTTCATCGAAGCAGGAGTCCTACAGGGATAGCTCCTCGGTAGTCCTTTAACATTTACATCTGACGTATCATCTGAAGATGGCTTTCATTACTCTATGTATGCTTACGACACGGCATTTATATCATCGTCTCTATCCAAATAACTTGCAGAAGGATGCAACGCATGTTGGACTCTTTAGGCTTGGTGTACCTTGTGGAGACAATACAGATAGAAGTCCTCAACGTAAAAGCGAAACTCACGATTTTTTACCTTTTTGACAAGCAAACTGCATGGTCTGATCGTGCTAAATACCTTGGAGTGACCATACACAAGTTAAAATAGGATCTACACTTAGCAAATGTACTCAATAGAGCTACAGCAATAAAATACAAACTTCCCATCATAAGTGGAAAGTCTTCACTAATGTTTCCAAAAGGTACTGCGATCAGCTATGGCAGTCCCTCTGGTTCGCCAGCAACTAATTCAGAGGGATCTACAAGTCTACTCTTATGCAAGCATTAAAAGTCATGGCAGAGAAATTCTTCATTAGTGCTTCGCAACGTCCCAATCAACTTGTCACTCTTGTTTAATATGAAGTCATCCGCATACAGAAATATAGAAGATGCCGAACCCTCCTCAGCTAAGCCAAAGTTTCGTTGAGGGAAAGAGACTTGCTGTGACAAGACTCCGATCACCCTTCGATGGAAAGCTAATTCTGAAGTCCTGTGCTTCAGACTTTTACTGGACTTACAATTTGTCATTTTTTCTTATCTTCAATTCAGAATTTGAGCTTTCATTTTCCCCTGTCCATTATAATATCAATGGACATTGCCAGTCTGGACCCTTCCAGGTCCAGACAGGAAACTGGACCTGGATGGATAGGAAACTGGACAATGGATAGGAAAAGTAGGGTAAGGACCTTCACCCTTTATCCTATCCATCTGTGGCAGTAGAGGGCCAGCCACCCACTATATGGTTCCTGGCTATCCTATTTTTACGATTTCTGTCGGATCCCCCTGTAATGAATTCATTAGCACTTCGTGCTTTGGCTGTTGTCGATTTATTTCGCAGTCTCTTCAATCTCAAATTTGAGCAGATTATATGAAGCAGGTATGGGCTAATTGCCCGGTATTGCAAACCATTAAGAATCTTTGAAAGCCGACCCAGCTGGGACTGACCTGGGAACTGCAGGTTAGGAGCCTGACGTGCCACGGACTGATCTACCACTCCCCTCCCCAACACAAAAAAGTACCACTACACTGTAGAATACTAAGAATTTAGTGCCAGCATTTACTTCTACATTTGTACAATAATGTAGTATGGTAACTAATTGTAAGAAAAACATTTTTCACCTCTATCCATATGCTTTCTGAACCATACCAGGCTTGCGCAAATTGCGGTCAGCTACGAGTCATTCCGCGGTTTGCGAGATACCGATTGCAAATAAGCAAGATTTCGAAAAAGAAAAATGTATAAAGGACAGAATTCAAACTAAGATCAAGCGAATTCATCAAGATTCGCTCATTTTTTTTAACGTTGGTTACATACACATTGACGATTATATCCATTTCTTCTGCGGCCCTTCAGCTAAAACGTTTGCCCAGGTCTGAACTAGGCCAAATATTCGTTAATGCTTTATTAACAGTTTTTGGGAATTTGTATTTATCATCTTGGACAAAAGATGATTTAGCTATTTGAGGATTTGTAATAAAAATTAGGAACAGTTGCACCCCACAACCAGACTTACAGTAAAGCAACAGAATAATTTCCAAATATATAGCACTTTCTTAATCTTTGACATTAATTTCAAAATTTTGTCCAATTAATTTTACAGTATCTAGGAACCAAAATTCTTTGTATTTTTAATGGTTTGCAAGAAAATTGGGAACCGCTGTAAGGGTCTCTGAATACGAGACCAAATTAGTTGCTTCGCAATATACGACTAGTAGAGTCGCAATAAACAGATTTACGCAACAGATACTAAATACAGTGGACCCCCGATATAACTCGCATGTCGGGCGGGAAACAACACCCGCGTTATAAGGTGAACCGCGTTATACCGAGCTGCGCGGTGGCGACAAAATAAATTTCACACTGTAAGCTTATCTTTTACTCATCATGCATACAATAATTAAACACTATTCAAAATACATGCAGGAACTCAATACATACACAATTACTCAATACTCAGTAAAAATAAAATGCGATACTCACTAACGCTGCACGGACCTGTATAAACATGTTTGAACTTATCGCGAACATCGCCCGCGCTATAACCGAGTGCGCGGTATAGCGAGCAACGCTATAACGAAGGTCCACTGTAGTATAATTGAATGCTAAAACAAATTCCCTCAGCAGCTTCTTGCCACAGGTCTGACAAAATCCTGCTAGTTTACAAGCCAAGGCTGAGAAAGGCAAGACTTCAGCAGAAAGAACAAAAATGCTAACCATTCGGCCACGACGACATTTTTTATACAACAAAATTACTAGTCCCCAATACAAAATCACTAGTCCCCACGAACTTTAAATACCAGTTATCGAATTTAAGACTAAACACCCATTTCAGCTAATTACGTTTAGGAAAATTTTTAAGCATTTAATGCCTAGATTTTGGCAACAATTTTGAAGAATACTCCAAACGAAAAATCATCGATACGCGATTCCAAACATCTTAAGATAAACATGCAGATTTATTATTAGTTAATCAAATTAAAATAATTTTTGTAATATAATTATGTAATGTTAAAGCATTTGTTATAAAGCTGTGGTTGATTTCCAGCACCTGTAAAAAAAATATTTCTTCCAAACCTGAAATCCAAAATAAACTTTGTGACTATGTTGCGGTGCCAGTTGACGATTCATTAGTTGAAGGGGGAGGTGGGTGTTTCCATCTGCAGAGATGGAAGCTCATAATCTGCAGTTGCCTGTTCGAGTCCCACCTCTGCCATAGTAGTTGTTTTTACCTGTGAGCGGCACTCACAGGTAAAAACACTATTAGTTAATCTTAAGATGTTTGGAATCGCGTATCGATGATTTTTCGTTTGGAGTATTCTTCAAAATTGTTGCCAAAATCTAGGCATTAAATGCTTAAAAATTTCCACAGCTTTATAACAAATGCTTTAACATTACACACAATGGGCAAAGTGTGCCAGGTCAAGGATCCCTGAGGACTAGGTTGGGAGGGAACCCACTGGATAGCCGTTAGTAGACGGATGGTAGCCTCCCCATCAAGGCGATCCAGCGTGTTAACATGCACAGAGTATGACTCGCACACACTGCTTAACCTCTCATCCGACGGACGGCAGCCTTTAAATCCATTGGCGTCTTTCTCGCCGAGGGCAGGGCGAGGGTTAGCAGCAGCGTTACAGCACGTGCAACCTACGAGATCGCACGGGGCGGCATTTTTTTTAAGGGCGACCAATTTGCAAAGTAATTATACCTCCACTAAAGTCTACTCTAGTACGTGAAACCTATTTTCAACAGATGATTTTCAATCACTTTCTGAAAAGCGATGTTAAATGTTTAATTATTAACATCCAAGATCATACTGTGAAAAGGGTGGCAGAATCTAAACTGCCCTGGGCCGCCAAATATCACCGCTAACCAGTGTGTAGCCGTCCCGTGGCCGAGTGGTTAGCGCGCTTGGCTATTGATCTACGGGACCTGGGTTCGAGCCCCAGGTAAGGCATGGCTGTTCGGGTCGTTTTTCTGCTGAGGTCCTGCCATCCTCTCAGACCTACTGTGGCATATAAACTGACAGGCTCCTGCAGGGCCGCCGAGAGAATTTATGGGCCCCTATGTAATATTATGCTCGCCCCCCCCCCACCCTTGAAAGCTTTTTATCTTTACAAATCATTAATAGCAATTATTCTGGACACAATTATGACAGAGGAAAAAAAGCCTGTTGCGCAGTCAGGCATGCATTTTTTGTACCTTCACTGTCCACATTCACTTTTACACCGACTTCAAACAAAGTTTTACTCCCTTTCTTAATAACTTCCAATTTTTTTTATTTCTTTCCACGAGCTTCTCAACTCCTGACTTATGCTTATACTTGTCCATTGTTCAGTTAGACTATAGCACCAATGAATATATCGTTTTACTAAACAAATGACAACGAAATGGTGAAACAAATGTGCCGACAAGAGACTTTTAAACTGTTATAATTTGTAACACTGACACACAGACCACAGACGATGTTACTGGAACTCGAAACATGAACAATGTAATATACCTGATCGCAAGGGTTGGGTTTGGGAGAGTCCAACTGTTGCTAGTGCTGCAGGGGTGGGGTGGTTAACAGGGAAAATACAAGCAAATGCTGTAAGTTAACGCGGACAATAGAAGATGTTAAGAAATGGTTCGTTCAACTACTATTAATGAGATAATATGTGATAATACAACTAGAGTTTCTTTTTAAAAGCATATTATAACAAATAATGTTCTTATGGAATTTTAAAGGATCGATATATAGCTTAACTAAGAATAATTTTTGTAAGAAAAAGTAATTAGTCACTTATTCTGACGGGCCCTTATTGCTGACGGGCCCCTACGCACTAGTCCCCCTTGCCCCCTGTCGGCGGCCCTGGGCTCCTGTCAGACCTCTGTGGCAAGCAGCTGCTTGAGGGGGTATTTTTTTTAACCAGTGTGTGGTACTAGCCAACTCCAGACGACTGCATCCCGAGAACTGCAGATTACCAGTTGGCACCACTAACAACTGACCCAACCCCGGCATTAAGAAAATCTTATCTTGAGAATTGTTGGAGACAAAAGAAACGTCAATTTTAAGACTTCGTTTAAAAACAACTTACCTTTCTTTAGCTTCGTCGCAGATTGGGAATTCAAGATGCTATACGCAAGCTGAAAGTGGGCATCAGTAGCAGCGTTGGCATTGCAGACAGCCAGAGTAGATAGGGCACTAGCTGGATCGGAATGATCCGACAAAGTCCTCCAGTAGAGAGCATCCACCAAGTCCACTCCATAGAAATCTCTCGGATCACGACAAATGGCCAGAAGAGCATTGACGTAAAGCGACAAGTCACTTAAAGGAATTGGAGAAGTCAAATTCCTAGCAAACAAGAAAATTTAAAAGTAGTCAAGCCCATAATATTTCAAATTAAGGACTTTAAATTTTTTCTAGGAAACTAAATTTAATAAGGGATGGGTAAACAGTTTTTACAAAAGGTCTCGCGACCTCTTGGTAACAGCTTCGTTGCATTTCAAGCTATCCGGGACAAAAATGCGATAGCCAAGTTGTCTTCCAGTCCTACGGCGGACTTTCAGGTCCATCAATTTTGAACTTCCCTCTCGACAGGTTGACGCAAGAACTAAAAATTCACCTGTTCCCATAACGATTCATTTTGAGGTCAATTGACCGATAACAGGCTCGGATCTAGAAATAACTTGAGGGTAACGGAAATATAGAAGCTCCCCCCCCGCCCCAAAGAGATTATTTTTAGTCCAGTGTAACATTTCACCTCCTTTTCACAAGTCTAAAAATTTCTCGAAAACTTTTTCGTAATGTTTGCGTGTATTACCCTTATTAGCATTCTGAAAGGGAGGTATGCCCGCCCCCTAGATCAGACCCTGCTCAACAGGATAGGTCGTCGACGGCAATTAGAAATTTTAAGCATTGATAAAAAAAATAAGATTCATTAATTTGTTATTTTTAAATGGGTAAATATTTCCTCATATGTTAATCTTAAAAAATAAACATTTTCAAATGCACCCTTATAGAACAGATGCTCACCTGAGCAAGGCTTGAGATATTTCAACATCTAATTGGTGTTCCATAAGAAGTAATTCAGGGTCTTCAGGTAGCAATTGTTGGAAATAATTCAATGACAGAGCTATTATAGCTCGAGGAGTCTCTCGTCCCCAGCCATAATCAGGACCTCTTTGGGAAAGAATCCATTCTTCTGCAGTCATAGGACCTTGACACTCTGGAAGATCACTAGGGGATCTGTAGCCCTGAAGATTTCTTTTGCTCCATTGGTATTCTGAAACGATTCCAAAAGTCCACTTAGTAAGAGACTAGCTACTTGCATTAAAGGTTGTTTTACGTCTGAGCGGTATTTTTTTTGCACACAATGGACCAATTTACCAGGCCATTATGACCCCAAATGTTCTGAAGGTTTGAGTAAGGGGACTTCCTACTACAGAGGAAGCATCCTCCAGTCAAGGCCATCCAGCGTGTCCTTTAAACGTGCACAGAATACGCGTCACTTTACCTCTGAGCAACATTTTTGCACACAATGGGCTAAATTACCAGGCCATAATGACCTCAATGCTCAGAGCAAGCTGGAGTGGGACCCACTGGACAGCTATCAAGAGACGGATGAAAGGGTCCCGTTAAAGCCAGTTTTTTAAAGGGCATAACCTCTGTGGCAAGCAGATGTTTGGGGTATTTTTAAATTTTCTTCTGCACACGGAGCCCACTACGACTACTGAAGATGTGGTAAAACATTGACAGCGTAAACCTAAATAAAATTTCGCTTCCAATAAGTTTTATAGGCAAAAAACTTTAAAATATTTTAATATGTTAACTTTATTATTAGCAACATTCAGTAACGCTGGGTTATTTTAATCCGCGAGCTGCATTTTTTTTGCATACAATGAGCAAAATAGCCAGGTTACTACGGCTCCGAGAAGGTTGGCGATATATGTACTTAGACTTCAATTGCTGGCGAACTAGGACTGCCCGAGACGATACCTCAAGAGCAATTTTTCACTAATCTTCGAGTGTTAAAAGTTTTATCCTTGTTTGATACTTTGAGTTTGTCCCGAGTCTAAAATAACAACGTTGTCTATTTCTGAAGAATTTGCTCCTCAAATCAAAATACTGAATCTGACCCCCCCCCCCCCACCTCCCCATTTATTTTGGTACTAAATTTCGCCAAATTTGCCAATTTGAATTATATTAAGTCTAGAAAATGAATAATCAAACTCTTTCTACTACTTTCCATTATAGAGTTTCCTTTTCGAGGATTTTTTGTGCGACTATTAGCGTTTGGGTTTCCCGGTATTGAATTAAAATACCTGTGACAGTTACTATGATGCTACATCCCTCTCCAATTAAGAATGGAAAATGCGGCCGAATTACTTTTCGAAAAGTGCTCATAACGAAAAGTTCAAGTATAAAAGTTACATATGAACAATTCAAATTCTCAACTATTGTGTAAATTAAGATCTGTTTTTAATGAGCTTCAAACCTGTGTAATCTTTCTCTTGTAGTAAGGAATGTTTCCGTAACTAATAAAACCTAGGTATTGCGCAAAATATTTAACTTACCTTAAAAACTGGAACTCTAATTTATAAAAAATTTAACTTTGTTTAAAAAAAAAGTCATTTGCAGTTTTGTCATGGCCGAGTGGTTAGTTCGCTTGACTACTGATCTAAGGGACCTGGGTTCGAGCCCCGGGTAAGGCATGGATGTGTGTGTGTCGTTTTTCTGCTGAGGTCCTGCCATCCTCACAGACCTTCTACATTGGCATATAAACTGACAGGCTCCTGTCAGACCTCTGTGGCAAGCAGCTGCTTGAGGGGGTATTTATTTTATTATTTTATTTTACGAATCTAAGAATATTTAAGGAGACTGCACAGTTGAAATAGTTTTTTTAAATCACTTTGTATTCTCCCATTTAAAGAAAAAAAAATAGAGACTTACGAAACTAGACTAGGAAGTTTGGAATTGGAGCAACGTGTTCTTAAGTACGGAAGACTTGCTAGCATTTAGGTCATGCACGACTCCATTACAGAAAATGCAATTGGCAGTCACGAATGGCTGCAGTAAGAATCTTACTTCTTTAAAAGACTCCAAGAAGTCTATTTAATAATTATTAATTATTTTATAAATCTTATTAAATACAATTTCATTTTGGAGCTTGATCACAACCCGATTTCTAAGTATTCTGGCTGTTTTTACCTCTGAACGACATTTATACATATCTTGACCAAGTCGTCAAAGACCCCCAGGGTATCAAAGCTTGGTAGATCAGGTTTCAGCAGTCTTCTAGGGAAATTTTGCATTTAGAGATGGAAGAAGTCATGTTGGGACCAGTGGTGGTAGACACTAACTTACAATTTAATTCCTTTAATCGCCAGAGATTCTGGGGAAACACTAGAATCTCCCCCCCACACACCATGCTTAGATGTGGGTCAGTTTATTTTGGCTCGCTGAAAGCAAAATCTGCAGACGCACCGTGTAGAACACACGTACATACCATTTGGGAATGTGCCAGATTCTACGTGCGTTATCTGCGCTCAACACTTCGTTGGATGAAATGGCTTAAATTGCTATTCTTTGGGTACTTCCGCCAATCAGCTTATCATAGGTTGAATGCCACTTTTGCAGGTATTCACTTAACGAGGTGGAAATAGTTTCTTCCCCCCCCCCTGCATAGAGAAATCGCTTTAGACTTCAAAAGCCGAGAGGATATTCTAATCCCTGCCTACACATAACCCGATTCACACATAACCGAACTCTACTCCTTTAGGGTTCTAGAGAAAGCTACGTCACCGACACTCTAAACAAACGCGACTTCTCCGTTCGAAGCCATTTGTTATTTTTCGCATCTTCCCATCGCTTCTCTTGGAGACTCGCACCAATGTGTGGCCAACCGGTGACTACAATGAGGAGTAGGGTTTGGTTGTTTTACCTCTGAGCGGCACTTTTTTTACTCCATGGGCTAAATTGCCAGGTCACATGAACCCCGAAAGCTCAGGGAAGGTTGGGGGAGGGGCCCACTGGAACAGCTGTTAGGAGACATTGTAGCCTCCCGTCAAGGCCATCCAGAGTGTTCTTTAACCTGCACAGGGTATGGCTATCCCGAACACGGGGCAGCGGCTTAACGTCATATCCGACGGACGGCGGCCTTTCCAAGACCATCGGTGTCCCCTACTGACCGTGGGCAGGCGGAGAGTTTTGCGGAGATAAGTCTCAATACTGACCCAGCTGGAACTGCAGATTACGAGCCTGGCGCGCTACAGACTGAGCCACCCCCAAGGGCTCCGAGAAGGTTGGTAAAACGAAAGACAATAGGAGACAGATGGAATCTTCCCGTCAAGGCCATCCAGCGTGTTCTTTAATGTGCACAGGATACGACTCTTCCCCCACAGTTTAACATCCCATCCGACGTACTTCCTAAACCCATCGGTGCCCCTTATTGACCAAGGCCAGGGCGGAAAATTTTGTGGAGGTAAACCTCAACTTTGGCCCAGCTGGGACTCGAACCTGCAAACTTCACATTTACAGCCTGGAGCGCTATCGACTGAGACCCCTCCCCGATTCAAGAGAAACTATTCGTAAAACCATCATAGTGCAATAGTTTGAAGTGGATGGATAGACTATGGTCAACCTTTGGATAAGTGTCACATTCGCGACATATGGGCGTTGCAGGTTTCAACAGTAGAGTCTGAAACGTTTACACAACTGCAGCTCGTCTAGTTTAGCCTTGAAATTGCCACGTAACAAGTCTCGCATTATTTTACAATGCTTGTAGATGTATGTACACCGGTAGACTTATTTAGAAGAGTATTCCTGCAGCACCTCTGAAAAGAGACTTCAGACCTTGACCTAGCTGTCACAAACTGGCACGGCTAGTTCTGTTGAGTCATAAGCGAAGTGGCAGTCTCAACTGCTTGTCGCCATTACAGAAACATTTACGACCAAAAGATGTGCACTTACACACTCGGGGCCCAATGTAGCAGAGACGACTTCGATTTCTTTCTCAGAATTAAAATTTCTGAATACTTCTTGCAATTGGGAAAAAGAAATTTGTCAAATTATTTCAACTTTGTAATCGGTCATTTGAAAGCCCAGATCTACAAAAAAAAAAAGGCTTCACACCATACTTTTTTTTTGGGGGGGGGGGGGGGGGGTAGAGAATCTACCCAAACAGCGGATTTCCATTCTAGTGCTCTGTCGGATCTAAGGAGGGGAGGCAGTTGGGTTGGGTTGTTTTACCTCTGAGTGGCCCTTTTTTGCACACCATGGGCTAAATGGCCAGGTCACATGGACCCCGAAGGCTCAGAGAAGGTTGGGGAGGGGACCCACTGGAACAGCTGTTGGGAGACAGATGGTAGCCTCCTGTCAAGGCCATCCAGCGTGTTCTTTAACGTGCACAGGGTATGACTCTCCCGCACACGGGGCCACGACTTAACGTCCCATCCGACGGACGGCGGCCTTTCCAAGCCCATCGGTGTCCCCTACTGACCGTGGGCAGGGCGGGGAATTTTGCGGAGATAAATCTCAACGCTGACCCAGCTGGGACTCGAACCTGGGAACTACAGATTGCGAGCGTGGCGCGCTACCGACTGAGCCACCCCCGCCCCAGGGGAGGCAGTAAGGGGTTGTTTTACCTCCGAGTGGCTTTTTTTGCACAATGGACAAAATGTCGGGTCACAAGGACCCTAGAAGGATCAGAGAAAGTTTGGAAGGACCTACTGGACAGCTGTTTGGAGACAGATGGTAGGCTCCCCGGTCCAGACCATCCAGTGTCTTCTTTAACGTGCACAAGTTATGGGGCTCTCCCGCACACGGAGCCGCTTTATATCGAACCCGACGGACTTTTCAAGCCCATCGGCGTCCGCTACTGGTAGGGAAGGGGAGTTGTGCAGATAAATCTCAACTTTGACCCAGCTGGGACTCTAACCTGACCCGCTACAGACTGAGCTATCCCCGGCACGGGGGGGGGGGGGGGAGGGTTGGGTTGTTTTACCTCTGAGCGGCACTTTTTTGCACACCATGGGCTAAATGGCCAGGTCACATGGACCCCGAAGGCTCAGAGAAGGTTGGGGGAGGGGACCCACTGGAACAGCTGTTGGGAGACAGATGGTAGCCCCCCGTCAAGGCCATCCAGCGTGTTCTTTAACGTGCACAGGGTATTTCTCTCCCGCACACGGGGCCACGGCTTAACGTCCCATCCGACGGACGGCGGCCTTTCCAAGCCCATCGGTGTCCCCTACTGACCGTGGGCAGGGCGGGGAATTTTGCGGAGATAAATCTCAACGCTGACCCAGCTGGGACTCGAACCTGGGAACTACAGATTACGAGCCTGGCGCGCTACCGACTGAGCCACCCCCGCCCCAGGGGGGGGGGAGGTCAAGGGGACTATGCTACCTTTCAGAATGCTAGCAAGATTAACAAGCAAAAACTTATAAAAACACGTTCAAAAAATTTTTAAGATCTAAAAATGGAGGGGGATTTTAGACTGTATTGAAAATCCAGTCTATACTTTGAACATTTTTCAGTCCCATTTTTCTGACGATTTACCTCTTCATTTTAGAGTCTTTAAATATTGCTTCAAAAATTTTTTTCACGAAATAAGCACAAGCTACTAAATAGCTTTAGACCTCTTAATCTTTTACCCTTGTTAGCATTATCAAAGATTAGGCATGCGATCTCTTTGATCCCGATCCGGCTTCTATCTTTTTTTACGTAACTTCCATCTCTAAAACTTTATGCTTATAATTGGTTGACTTCTGAGCGGCATTTCATACCAACTTTATATACAAAAGCTTTGAAACTTGCCAGATGTCTAACATGAACCAGTCAGTTTCGCAGACCTCAGAAGGTCTGCGAGAATGGCGGGACCTCAGCAGAAAGAACACTAGAATCTACATCTTATCTGGGGTTCGAACCTATGTGTCCCTTTGATCAAGAGGATTTGTTCTTTTTTGAGCAATATATAATTTGTGTTGTCTTTCTGCTGAGGTACAATGGGCATTATCACTCTAATTGTTTTGTTTTTTTTGGGGTGGGGGAGGACTCCGAGCTGTTGGGAGATTAACTTCCCGTCAAGGCCATCCAGCGTACTGAGTATGGCTTTCCCGCACACACAGTACCACGGCTTAACGTCCCACCCGAAAGATTGGCCTTTTCAAGCACATCGGTGTTCGGTACTGGACGGGAAGGTTTGTGGAGATAAATCTCAATGCTCGCCCAGCTGGGACTCGAACCTGTCGCTACAGACTCAGCCCCTCCCCTTCTATGCGGGATAAACTGAAACAAATAAAAACTTTAGTTTTCGATACTCAGCGAAGCACGCTAACTATAAGAACCTGGTTTCTTATCTGGGTTTGATACAAGGTTTTTTTTGGGGGTGGGGGGGCACACAATGGGTTAAATGGCCCGGTCACAAGGACCCACCAAGGCTCAGAAGGTAGGAGATCCACTACCACCAGTCTCCTAACAGCTTCTAATCTCCCGTCAAGGCCATCCAGCGTGTTCTTTAACGTACGCAGAGTATGACCGAGTGGTCAGCGCGCTTGACTACTGATCTACGGGACCTGGGTTCGAGCCCCGGGTAAGGCATGGATGTTCGTGTTGTTTTCTGCTGAGGTCCTGCCATCCTCTCAGATCTACTGCGGCATATAAACCGACAGGCTCCTGTCAGACCTCTGCGGCAAGCAGCTGCTTGAGGGGGTATTTATTTTTTATTATTTTTATATTGCGGATTTATTTTTATTTTTTTATTTGGCGGTTCCATCCAATGGACAGCAATCTTACTAAGGCTATCGGTGTTCCCTGCGGAAGTCTTGCAATGATATATCTAAATGTTAAATCGAACCTAGCCGTCCTGTGGCTTAGTGGTTAGCACGCTAGGCTACTGACCTAAGGGACCTGGGTTAGAGCCCGGGTAAGGCTCGAATGTTTGGAGTTTTTCTGCTGAGGTCCTGCCATCCTTACAGACCCTCTACTATGGCATATAAACAGACATGCTCCTGTCAGACCTCTGTGGCAAGCAGCTGCTTGAGGGGATATTTATTTTAAATTCAAACCTAGAGAACTGCAGATTACAAGCCTGTCGCACTACAAAATGAGCACAGCCCCAGAGATTAGTCATTAACAGAAAGAGAAAACAAGATTGGATGACAGTCCAATGAAACTAATGGGGTACAAGTAATTAGCGAAGTTTATGCTCAAATGAAGTAAAGGTTTGCTAGTCTGGATGTTTGCCAATATCTGGATTGACGAACGGACGCTACTGTATCACAAACGAATATGGTTCGAAACGTTCAGTGGTGGTATTGGCTCTGTTACCAACGGGAATTGCTAATACAACATAGTTTGTATTCTAAATATTTTAGTTCGATATTTTAAATAGGAATTATTTATTAAATCTGCTAAGTAGTGGGAAAGTGGTATTAAAAAAAAAACTTACTTTAACCATCGTTAGCAAGTTGAAAGTTATAGAAAAACGAGAGAGAATTTCGTAACAGTTACTAAAATTTTTATGTAGATTTCAGATTTCGAGTGCAGCTATTCTTGACAGCACTCAAAAGTGCAACGTTAACTTATTTTTTTAGATAACGACTCAAATTCTAGCCTTTGCGATAGAAACGCGATATCAAAAAAAAAAAGTAACTATTGGGTTGGGTAGTTTTACCTCTGTGCGGCACTTTTTTTTTTGCTCACCATGGGCTAAATGGCCAGGTCACATGGACCCCGAAGGTTCAGAGAAGGTTGGGGGAGGGGACTCACTGGAACAGCTGTTGGAAGACAGATGGTAGTCTCCCGTCAAGGCCATCCAGCGTGTTCTTTAACGTGCACAGGGTGTGGCTCTCCCGCACACGGGGCCACGGCTTAACGTCCCATCCGACGAACGGCAGCGTTTCAAGCCCATCGGTGTCCTCTACTGATGGTGGGTAGGGCGGCGAGTTATGCGGAGATAAATCGCAATGATGACCTAATTGGGACTCTAAACTCGGAATTGCAGATTACGAGCCTGGCACGCTACCGACTGAGCCACCGCCGCCCCTATAACTATACTGAATGACTTCATGCTAAGGTCTGGCCTTCACCGATTTTTATGACGTATTAAACTGACGGTCTACTATCAGACCTCTCTGGTAAGCAACTGCTTTAGAAGTTACTTAATATTTACGAGATCAGTACTATAAGAGTTGCCATGTATGTAAAAAGTTAGCCCAGCCGACTCTGAACTGGTAACAGCAGATTAAGAGCTTGGCGTACTACAGACCCAGTAGAGCAGTGTAACTAAAGTTAAAATTATTCGTCTAAATATTTAAACGATATGCATTAGCGGAACACAAAAATATATTTCTTAACATCTAAAATTACTGATTACTTACCGTCATAGCCATAAACGTTCCCATAAACAAAAAACGCACAGAACAAACTTAGTGCCCACAGCATTCCTTAGACGTAGTCTAAAATTACCTCTAATCTAAAGCGAATAACCCACAATAAGAATGAATCTTTTGCACTTGAAGTTCAAATATCGTTGTTGCCAACTCCTATTTTTAAACTTTTGCATAAATTTGCCTTTCGAACCGATTTTGTTGCAATTAATCCATCTCGGATCGGAACTTTCTCAGTACTCTGAGAATTTACATTACAAAATCGTATATTTTGCTTACTTCGTTAATTATATTCCCAAAAAAATTTAACTGAGATGCAAACATAATTACTAAGCATAAATTATACTAAATAATAAAATAGACTTATTAGAAGGTATTACTAAATCTGATTTACATAGTCAATTTGGTTCTGTGTCTGGATATACGTTAAATATTCTTTTTTTTTTGTTGAAGAGGCACTTATGGAGATCTCAAACTTTATTTTCAATGGAAGAAGGAGTGATTAAGATGTGGAATTGTTTTCTGTCTGAATGCTGTTATTTTCACGCACTGGCTAAATGATTAGAGCACGAAAAGAGAAAGAAATTACTGGGCAGTTACTAGAGTTGGTTTACTTTACCTCTCAGTGGCACTTTTGGTACGCAATTGGCTATTTAAAGATTCCGAAACTTTTCGACACTAACACCCCCTAGAATTGTGGGGCGGGGGTGGCTCAGTCGGTAGCGCGCTAGGCTCCTAATTTGCAGTTTGCAGGTTCGCGCTCCGTCTGGGCCAGCGTTGAGATTTATTTCCTCAAACTCGCCGTCCTATCCTCGATCAGAAGTGGACACTGATGGGTTTGGAAAGGCCGCCGTCCGTCGGAAAGGACATTAAGCCGTGGCCCCATATGCGAGAGAACAATAACCATGTGCTTGTTTAAGAACACACTGGATGGTGAGGGATAGCATAAAGTGTGTTTAAGAGCACACTTTATGTGAGGGATAATTAGTCTAATTAGGAGAGGCAACCAATTATTCAGTGGATTCCCTCCCTCCAACCTTCTCTGAGTTTCGGGGTCCTTGTGACCTGCTCATTTAACCATTGTGTTAAAAAAAAGTGCTCCTCAGTCCCGTCAAGGCCATTCAGCGTGTTCTTTAACGTGCACAGGGTATGGCTCTCTCTCCCGCACACAGAACCACGGCTTAACACCCCATCAGACGCACGGTGGCCTTTCCAAGCCCTTCGGTGTCTCCTACTGACCGTGGGCAGGGCGGGGAAGTTTGCGGAGATAAATCTCAAAGCTGACCCAGCTGGGACTCGAACCTGGGAACTACAGATTATTACGAACCTGGCGCGCTACCGACTGAATCACCCCCGCCCCTCATATTTCGGTGATATTTAAATGGTAAAATGGCACAAATTTGACATTCGCTGATATTTTAGTGTTAAATTGATTTAGATTAGAGTTTACATACCTAAGGTATAGTCATTAGACTTTATAGTCATTATATTTGAATTGTGATATCATTGCATTTGAATGTAAAGTGATATCGTCCAAAGCTAGCATTTCATTAATACCTAGACTGCGAATGTATATGCCATTATATGTGATTGAAATATTATGAATAGTTGTTTTTTTAGCTTAATTTGATGAGTGTTACAAAAACTTAAATTTATGTGAGGGATAAGTAGTTTAATTATGACAAGGCAAAGAGATCAAATTACTGACATGTTTTCTGTCACAGTGACACAAAACACGTTTTAGGTTGTATGTGGGGGGGGGGGGGGGTTCCCCATTCAGATTAAATAGAAGGCTCTCATGCATGCATAATATACATTACTAAAACAATTCAACCTTTAATAAAACCTTTAAAGCTATCTTAGATCATTTGCATAAATAAAATTTCAACGCTGTAGAAAAGGCTTCTCCATTTATACCCCTTCAAGCAGCTGCTTGCCACAGAGGTCTGACAGGAGCCTGTCAGTTTATATGCCACAGTAGAAGGTCTGATAGTCAATCAACATATGATAATGGTGTTGGGTTGGGTTGTTTTACCTCTGAGCGGCACTTTTTTGCACACTATGGGCTAAATGGCCAGGTCACATGGACCCCGAAGGCTCGGAGAAGGTTGGGGGAGGGGACCCACTGGAACAGCTGTTGGGAGACAGATGGTAGCCTCCCGTCAAGGCCATCCAGCGTGTTCTTTAACGTGCACAGGGTATGGCTCTCCCGCACACGGGGCCACGGCTTAACGTCCCATCCGACGGACGGCGGCCTTTCCAAGCCCATCGGTGTCCCCTACTGACCGTGGGCAGGGCAGGGAATTTTGCGGAGATAAATCTCAACGCTGACCCACCTGGGAACTACAGATTACGAGCCTGGCGCGCATTTATGCGAGGGATAAGTAGTCTAATTATGACAAGGCAAAGAGATCAAATTACTGACATGTTTTCTGTCACAGTGACACAAAACGTTTTAGGTTGTATGGGGGGTTTCCCCATTCAGATTAAATAGAAGGATCTCATGTATGCATAATATACATTACTGAAACAATTCAACCTTTAATAAAACCTTAAAAGCTATCTTAGATCATTTGCATAAATAAAATTTCAACGCTGTAGAAAAGGCTTCTCCATTTATGCTGAGCATGATAGTCAATCAACATATGATAATGGTTGTTGATTCATAATATACATAATGTGATAGGTAAATACAGCAGCTAAATAGAGTTGGGTTGTTGGGTTGTTTTACCTCTGAGCGGCACTTTTTTGCACACCATGGGCTAAATGGCCAGGTCACATGGACCCCGAAGGCTCAGAGATGGTTGGGGAGGAGACCCACTGGAACAGCTGTTGGGAGACAGATGGTAACCTCCCGTCAAGGCCATCCAGCGTGTTCTTTAACGTGCACAGGGTATGGCTCTCCCACACACGGGACCACGGCTTAACGTCCCATCCGACGGACGGCGGCCTTTCCAAGCCCATCGGTGTCCCCTACTGACCATGGGCAGGGCGGGGAATTTTGCGGAGATAAATCTGAACGCTGACCCAGCTGGGACTCGAACCTGGGAACTACAGATTACGAGCCTGGCGCGCTACCGACTGAGCCAACCCCGTCCCACCAGCTAAATAGAATATTACTGAATCTCAAAGTTAAAGATTAACTTTGCAGTGCAGATCTAAGGCAATAGTTCCCACATTTCTTTGGGGTGGCTCAGTCGGTAGCGCGCCAGGCTCGTAATCTGTAGTTTCCAGGTTCGAGTCCCAGCTGGATCAGCGTTGAGATTTATCTCCGCAAAATCCCCCACCCTGCCCACGGTCAGTAGGGGACACTGGTGGGTTTGGAAAGGCCGCCGTCCGTCGGATATGACGTTAAGCCATGGCTCCGTGTGCGGGAGAGCCATACCCTGTGCACGTTAAAGAACAGGCTGGATGGCCCTGACGGGAGGCTACCATCTGTCTCCCAACAGCTGTTCCAGTGGGTCCCCTCCCCCAACTTTATCAGAACCTTCGGGGTCCATGTGACCTGGCCATTTAGCCCAAGATGTGCAAAAAAATGCCGCTCAGAGGTAAACTCAGAGGTAAAATTACCCAACCTACATTTCTTTAGGGGAAATGTTTATAAATATGCTAAAAAATATATTCTCCTTATAAGACGACTATTGCAATCTAAAAAATATTGCTGATGTAGTCTAAATTTTATCAAATTTTCTATTCTACAAAAAATTGTTTAAGGCTGATTTGAAAAGGATGTAATAATATTACTTGAACAATTTGGGATGCAATAATGACAGAATGTCTTTCAAGAGAACTTTTTAATTTAATGTCCTTTTCAATTACAATGACCTGAATCGTTAATTACTTCAAAAGATTTCGATGATGATTATCATCATCAGCATCCTCAAGCAGCCATGGGCTACGGAGGTCAAACCAGACCGTGCAATTTAGTTCTCCAAGCAAGTCTGTCCTGAGCTATATCTACTGCATCTCGCCATTGCACACCAATTCTAACAAGGTCCTGTTTGACATTGTCTGCCCACCGCATCCTAGGTCTCCCCCTCTTTCTAAGGCCATTAGGCACACTGTTCATAATCCTATTCGCCAATCTATAATTATCCATACGGGCAACATGGCCAAACCAACGGAGTCTCTCTCTGCACAATATGCTGCTTAAAGGAGGTTGCAAACTTCTTTGCCTAACCTCATCATTAGTTACAAAGTTGAACCACCTAATGCCCAAGATACTGCGTAAGCATCTGGAATCAAAAGCATCTAGTTTCCTGTTATCGTGTTTCCACAGCGTCCAAGTTTCACTACCATAACTAACCCTGGAAAGAACCAAACTATTATACAGTCTAATTTTAGTCTTTAGGTGTATACGCCTATTTCTCCACAATCTCCATAAATTCTTAAAAGTCCCGGCAGCAATCCCTATTCGTCTGTTAATCTCATGCCGCACATCACCAGTATCAGTTACATAGCTCCCAAGGTAATTTAACTGTGACACCTGCTCAAGACTGCAACCATTCAGATGAACTGAATCACAGCCTGCCTGACCAATTTTCATCACTTTAGTTTTCTCTCTGTTTATAACCAAACCTACTCTACTACCAGTCTCATCAATAGCTCGAATGAAAGAGTTCATCTCATCAACATCATTTGCCAAAAGGGCTAAATCATCAGCATAATCTAAATCAGAAATTTTCGTATCTCCAGCCCATTTAAGGCCAAAATCTTTCCCTTGAAGTGAATTTCGCATAACATAATCAATAACCAAACTAAAGAGAAAAGGAGACAAAATGCACCCTTGTCGAACACCAGAAGTAATGCTAAACCAATTGCTACAAGCCTTACCAACTCTCACACACGACTCAGTGTTATTATAGAGCGCTTTCATTATGTTAACTAACTTGTCTGGTATACCATATGATCTCACAATCAACCACAAATTATGACGATCAACAGAGTCGAAAGCCTTTTTGAAATCAACAAAGCTAGCAACCAAAGGTTTCTGAAACTCTAAACATTTCTCAACAATCTGCCTAAGTCAAAATATCTGATCTACACATCCCCTACTACTTCTGAATCCACATTGCTCATCACGCAATTGACTGTCAACCAGATTCTTAATTCTATTAAGCACAATCATGGAAAGAGCTTTACCTGGAACAGAGAGTAGGCTGATACCCCTATAGTTATCACAAGAACTGCGATCACCTTTTTTGAAAATAGGGATAACAATAGCTCTGGTAAAATCCTTAGGAACCATGCCTTTATCATAAAAGATATTCAGAATTTCAGTCATCCAAGTGGTAACCGAAACATTCCCAGCTCTAAGCATTGCCGTAGTAATTTCACCTACCCGTGGGGATTTATGAAGTTTAAGTTTAGAAATAACCAAACTAACTTCAGATTGTGTTATAGGGCCAACATTAAAGCCACCAATGCATCTATCGTCATTGCAAACAATGGGAGTAGAACTAACCACATTGTTTAGAACATCACTGAAATGCTCAGCCCACCTAGCCATGAAAGAATCCTCCCCTTCTATAACCTTACCTTGTTTATCCTGCAATCCTTGTTTGCCTGTCCGTTTTCTACCAAATAAAATATTAACTATCCGGTACAGATCTCTGCTGTTGTGCTGTCTAACTGCTTCCTCGGCTTTGTCAGCCAAACCATCAAGCCAAAGATTCTTATCAGCAGCTAACTGATCTTTTACACGTTTATTAAGTTCTCTGTAATGCTTTCTATTAGGACTAGTAGGGTATTGATTAAGGACATTCCTGCAGTTCCTTCTTTCTGAAATAAGCTCAAGTGCCTTATCACTTAAATAATTCTGTCTCCTCTGCTCCTTTTTTCCTAAAAGAGTACTGTTAGTTTCCAAAAAAGCCTGTTTAAAATGGTCCCATTCTTCCTCTACTTCAGTAGTAAGCAAACCATGACTATCATAATGACTAAGTAACCTATCATGATAAGCTTTAGCTATAACTGGGTCTTTCAGAGTTTCAATATTAAAGGTAAATTTTTTAAATTTAGCACAATACTTTTTAAGTTTAAGTTGCAAGACAAGGTAATGGTCAGATCCAATTTCAGCTCCCCTATATGACCTGGTATTTCTAGCAGAACAAGCCCATTTGCTGTTAATTAATATATAATCAATCATATTCCTATGCAGCCCATCGGGTGAAACCCATGTGTATTTATGTATGTTGCGGTGTTTGTAATATGTGTTAGTTATTCTGAAACCATTGAGTTTACTTACCTGTAGGAGACGTTGCCCATTGCCATTGCAGCTACCAATACCAAAAGGGCCTATTAGTCCTCCCCAAAGGTCAGAGTCAGTACCAACTTTGGCATTGAAGTCACCAAGAACAAGGGTAATATCTCCTTTCTTGACAGAATTCAAAATATCCTGAAGTTGTCCATAAAACCTATCCTTCTCATCCTCATCGGCATCCTCAGTGGGGGCATAACAACAGATAACATTCAAGTCTTTAATGCTTGTCTGAAATTTTGCTGTAAGAAACCTTTCATTAATGCACTCATATCCTAGAAGAGCATCACTAGCATGTCTGCTGAGCAGCAGACCCACGCCTTGGTGATGCTTTCCATCCTCCCTCCCTGTAAAGAGAAATTTAAAGTTATTTTTAAGTATCTCACCTTTACCTGTCCATCTGGTCTCTTGCAAGCCTAGAATATCTAGGTTATTGAGCTGGAATTCCTGCGTGAGGACATCAAGAGAATAATCTCTATGTAATGTCCTCACATTCCAAGTTCCCGCAGAGAGAAAATGATTAGTAGGATTTTTAAAGAAATTAGGTTATTGAGATTGGTAGGGCCAACAATATCAAACAGCCCCCTGATCGCAGGCACGGAGCAAAGATCTAAGACAAATGTCTTATAAAGTTTTTAAACTGAGTATAAAGTAGCCTTATATAATGAAGCAAAGATCTTAAATAGCCAAATGCCATTAGGTGTATTTCTAACGTAAACGGTAAATAATACATGCATATATAAGAATTATGTAAATATGTTTCTGAAGATAAGTTCCTAAAAAATTAATTTTATAAAATATTTTTCGCCATAGAGTTTGAATCAAACAATGTCATGCAGAATTTTAACTATATACGTTTTTTGATGATGTTACATGTAACTATTTTTATTTGCATACTGCAAACAATAGCGTAATAATTATTCCTCGTTACTTTCACAGGAATATAATATCTAAAATATAAATAAATTAGGTAAAATGGTAAAAAGTTTCTCTAGAAAGTGGCTGAATATTCTCTTTTATTCTCTTTCACTGGGCGGCGGTGGCTCAGTCGGTAGCGCGCCAGGCTCATAATCTGTAGTTCCCAGGTTCGAGTCCCAGCTGGGTCAGCGTTGAGATTTATCTCCGCAAAATTCCCCGCCCTGCCCACGGTCAGTAGGGGACACCGATGGGCTTGGAAAGGCCGCCGTCCGTCGGATGGGACGTTAAGCCGTGGCCCCGTGTGCGGGAGAGCCATACCCTGTGCACGTTAAAGAACACGCTGGATGGCCTTGACGGGAGGCTACCATCTGTCTCCCAACAGCTGTTCCAGTGGGTCCCCTCCCCCAACCTTCTCTGAACCTTCGGGGTCCATGTGACCTGGCCATTTAGCCCATGGTGTGCAAAAAAGTGCCGCTCAGAGGTAAAACAACCCAACAACCTCTTTTATACTGATTGTGAATTTTAAGAAGTCTTTGATAGGAAATTTAGACAAATATTCTTTGGATTTTATACTATTTTTTTCAGAGTAAGCTGTTATATGACGTTTCTCTGTTACCACTTACTCTATGCTATTGATCTGAATCACTGTACTAAATTCTTTGCGTATTGACGTACAGTCGGCTTAAAAAAAAATTCGAAAATTATGGTTGATTACAGAATTCAGAAAAAATATCTGGCAGCGATTTGTTTTAGATTTTAGTGATCTGGCAACTTTCGTGTCACATGATTACAGAATTCAGGAAAAATATCTGGAGCGTGTACAGCAACTGTACACGCTCCAGTTACCGTTCACAGCAAACTGGAGCGTGTGCAGTAACTGCACACGCTCCAGTTTGCTGTGAACGGTAACTGCACACGCTCAATATTTCCGTGAGTGAGCCCACACGATCCTAGTATCAAAATAATATGACCACCTACAGTCGCTCAAAAAAGTATCCGAACACTATGGTCGATTGCAGAGTTCAGAAAAAATATCTGGCAACGATATTTTTAGAAATTAGTGATCTGGCAACCTTCGTGTCACGTGACACAAAGGTTGCCAGATCACTAATTTCTAAAAAAAAATTTCGCCAGATATTTTTTCTGAATTTTATAATCAACTATAGTGTTCGGATATTTATTTGAGCAACTGTACCTAGAGGTTACCAGATCACTAATTTGTAAAAAAAATCTTTACCAGATATTTCTTCTGAATTCTGTAATCAACCTTAATGTTCGGATATTTTTTGAGCGACTGTACCTAGAGGTCTATGTGCATGTGTATCATTACTTGGTTTGTGTTTCCAATATATCTCAACTACTATTCTTCAACATTTATTTTCTGCATTTATATTGGGTATGTTATCACTTCATTTTGATGTATATATTAATTATAGCATATTTCTTTTTCAGAAACGTTTATATAGCTTGTCATTACTTAATTTAACGGGCGGGGGTTGCTCAGTCGGTAGCGCGCCAGGCTCGTAATCTGTAGTTCCCAGGTTCGAGTCCCAGCTGGGTCAGAGTTGAGATTTATCTCCGCAAAAATCCCAGCCCTGCCCACGGTCAGTAGGGGACACCGATGGGCTTGGAAAGGCCGCCGTCCGTCGGATGGGACGTAAAGCTGTGGCTCCGTGTGCGGGAGAGACATACCCTGTGCACGTTAAAGAACACGCTGGATGGCCTTGACGGGAGACTACCATCTGTCTCCCAACAGCTGTTCCAGTGGGTCCCCTCCCCCAACCTTCTCTGAGCCTTCGGGGTCCATGTGACCTGACCATTTAAGCCCATGGTGTGCAAAAAAGTGCAGCTCAGAGGTAAAACAACCCAACGTTAAAGAACACGCTGGATGGCCTTGACGGGAGGCTACCATCTGTCTCCCAACAACTGTTCCAGTGGGTCCCCTCCCCCAACCTTCTCTGAGCCTTCGGTGTCCATGTGACCTGGCCATTTAGCCCATGGTGTGCAAAAAAGTGCCGCTCAGAGGTAAAACAACCCAACGTTAAAGAACACGCTGGATGGCCTTGACGGGAGGCTACCATCTGTCTCCCAACAGCTGTTCCAGTGGGTCCCCTCCCCCAAAATTCTCTGAGCCTTCGGGGTCCTTGTGACCTGGCCATTTAACCCATGGTGTGCAAAAAATTGCCTCTCAGAGGTAAAACAACCCAACGTTAAAGAACACGCTGGATGGCCTTGACGGGAGGCTACTATCTGTCTCCCAACAGCTGTTCCAGTGGGTCCCCTCCCCCAACCTGCTCTGAGCCTTCGGGGTCCATGTGACCTGGCCATTTAGCCCATGGTGTGCAAAAAAGGGCCGCTCAGAGGTAAAACAGCCCAATGTTAAAGAACACGCTGGATGGCCTTGACGGGAGGCTACCATCTGTCTCCCAACAGCTGTTCCAATGGGTCTCCTCCCCCAACCTACTCTGAGCCTTCGGGGTCCATGTGACCTGGCCATTTAGCCCATGGTGTGCAAAAAAGTGCCGCTCAGAGGTAAAACAACCCAATGTTAAAGAACACGCTGGATGGCCTTGACGGGAGGCTACCATCTGTCTCCCAACAGCTGTTCCAATGGGTCCCCTCCCCCAACCTACTCTGAGCCTTCGGGGTCCATGTGACCTGGCCATTTAGCCCATGGTGTGCAAAAAAGGGCCGCTCAGAGGTAAAACAACCCAATGTTAAAGAACACGCTGGATGGCCTTGACGGGAGGCTACCATCTGTCTCCCAAGAGCTGTTCCAGTGGGTCTCCTCCCCCAACCTACTCTGAGCCTTCGGGGTCCATGTGACCTGGCCATTTAGCCCATGGTGTGCAAAAAAGTGCCGCTCAGAGGTAAAACAACCCAATGTTAAAGAACACGCTGGATGGCCTTGACGGGAGGCTACCATCTGTCTCCCAACAGCTGTTCCAGTGGGTCCCCTCCCCCAAAATTCTCTGAGCCTTCGGGGTCCTTGTGACCTGGCCATTTAACCCATGGTGTGCAAAAAATTGCCTCTCAGAGGTAAAACAACCCAACGTTAAAGAACACGCTGGATGGCCTTGACGGGAGGCTACTATCTGTCTCCCAACAGCTGTTCCAGTGGGTCCCCTCCCCCAACCTGCTCTGAGCCTTCGGGGTCCATGTGACCTGGCCATTTAGCCCATGGTGTGCAAAAAAGGGCCGCTCAGAGGTAAAACAGCCCAATGTTAAAGAACACGCTGGATGGCCTTGACGGGAGGCTACCATCTGTCTCCCAACAGCTGTTCCAATGGGTCTCCTCCCCCAACCTACTCTGAGCCTTCGGGGTCCATGTGACCTGGCCATTTAGCCCATGGTGTGCAAAAAAGTGCCGCTCAGAGGTAAAACAACCCAATGTTAAAGAACACGCTGGATGGCCTTGACGGGAGGCTACCATCTGTCTCCCAACAGCTGTTCCAATGGGTCCCCTCCCCCAACCTACTCTGAGCCTTCGGGGTCCATGTGACCTGGCCATTTAGCCCATGGTGTGCAAAAAAGGGCCGCTCAGAGGTAAAACAACCCAATGTTAAAGAACACGCTGGATGGCCTTGACGGGAGGCTACCATCTGTCTCCCAAGAGCTGTTCCAGTGGGTCCCCTCAACCCCAACCAACAACTTAATTTAATGCATAAGTACATCTTCAGCATCTTTAGATGTTGATTTTTTAAAACTAGGAAAAGACTATATTTGTGTAGAAGTCCTTTCTTTGTCAATTTTTGTTTTGTCAAGTCAATTCTTTGCTTGGTTATTGACATGCCGTCTGTATCATTTCTTGATGCCGTCACTTCATTTTGACGCATATGTTTATTACTTTATTGACATTTCGTTACTTCCGGAAAGTTAAATAGTGAGGGTTGGGTTGTTGTTGGGTTGTTTTACCTCTGAGCGGCACCTTTTTGCACACCATGGGCTAAATGGCCAGGTCACATGGACCCTGAAGGCTCAGAGAAGGTTGGGGGAGGGGACCCACTGGAACAGCTGTTGGGAGACAGATGGTAGCCTCCCGTCAAGGCCATCCAGCGTGTTCTTTAACGTTGGGTTGTTTTACCTCTGAGCGGCACTTTTTTGCACACCATGGGCTAAATGGCCAGGTCACATGGACCCTGAGGGCTCAGAGAAGGTTGGGGGAGGGGACCCACTGGAACAGCTGTTGGGAGACAGATGGTAGCCTCCCGTCAAGACCATCCAACGTGTTCTTTAACGTTGCATTGTTTTACCTCTGAGCGGCACTTTTTTGCACACCATGGGCTAAATGGCCAGGTCACATGGACCCCGAAGGCTCAGAGAAGGTTGGGGGAGGGGACCCACTGGAACAGCTGTTGGGAGACAGATGGTAGCCTCCCGTCAAGGCCATCCAGCGTGTTCTTTAACGTTGCATTGTTTTACCTCTGAGCGGCACTTTTTTGCACACCATGGGCTAAATGGCCAGGTCATATGGACCCCGAAGGCTCAGAGAAGGTTGGGGGAGAGGACCCACTGGAACAGCTGTTGGGAGACAGATGGTAGCCTCCCGTCAAGGCCATCCAGCGTGTTCTTTAACGTTGGGTTGTTTTACCTCTGAGCGTCACTTTTTTGCACACCATGGGCTAAATGGCCAGGTCACATGGACCCCCGAAGGCTCAGAGAAGGTTGGGGGAGAGGACCCACTGGAACAGCTGTTGGGAGAAGATGGTAGCCTCCCGTCAATGCCATCCAGCGTGTTCTTTAACGTTGGGTTGTTTTACCTCTGAGCGGCACTTTTTTGCACACCATGGGCTAAATGGCCAGGTCACATGGACCCCGAAGGCTCAGAGAAGGTTGGGGGAGGGGACCCACTGGAACAGCTGTTGGGAGAAGATGGTAGCCTCCCGTCAATGCCATCCAGCGTGTTCTTTAACGTTGGGTTGTTTTACCTCTGAGCGGCACTTTTTTGCACACCATGGGCTAAATGGCCAGGTCAAATGGACCCCGAAGGCTCAGAGAAGGTTGGGGGAGGGGACCCACTGGAACAGCTGTTGGGAGAAGATGGTAGCCTCCCGTCAATGCCATCCAGCGTGTTCTTTAACGTTGGGTTGTTTTACCTCTGAGCGGCACTTTTTTGCACACCATGGGCTAAATGGCCAGGTCACATGGACCCCGAAGGCTCAGAGAAGGTTGGGGGAGGGGACCCACTGGAACAGCTGTTGGGAGACAGATGGTAGCCTCCCGTCAAGGCCATCCAGCGTGTTCTTTAACGTTGGGTTGTTTTACCTGTGAGCGGCACTTTTTTGCACACCATGGGCTAAATGGCCAGGTCACATGGACCCCGAAGGCTCAGAGAAGGTTGGGGGAGGGGACCCACTGGAACAGCTGTTGGGAGACAGATGGTAACCTCCCGTCAAGGCCATCCAGCGTGTTCTTTATCGTTGGGTTGTTTTACCTCTGAGCGGCACTTTTTTTGTACACCATGGGCTAAATGGCCAGGTCACATGGACCCCGAAGGCTCAGAGAAGGTTGGGGGAGGGGACCCACTGGAACAGCTGTTGGGAGACTGATGGTAGCCTCCCGTCAAGGCCATCCAGCGTGTTCTTTAACGTGCACAGGGTATAACTCTCCTGCACACGGACCCACGGCTTAACGTCCCATCCGACGGACGGGGGCCTTTCCAAGCCCATCGGTGTCCCCTACTGACCGTGGGCAGGGCGGGGAATTTTGCGGAGATAAATCTCAACGCTGACCCACCTGGGACTCCACTATGGACACTGGAAGATATTTAAAATATGTATTCATTTTTGACTAAGGTATATATTTTATTGAATTCAAGATTTCCGTATATACCAATGTTCGTAAAAAGAATTTTGCAAAACATTTGTGCAACACTTAGGGTCCACTATTCTTAAAGAAAAAAAAACTGAGTCATATTAATGTTCAATTTGTTAATTTAATACTTCATATATTGACTCTAAAATGAAAAGAACTTCTTAAACAGATTTTTAAGTATGAATTACTAGTTTACAATAGTAGCCTGCCAAAAAACGATTTAAAAAAAATCACCTACTAACTCGAAAATATTATTTTAAAAATTGCTATTCCCGATAATGTAATCGTCGAAAAATACCGTTTTACATTTTTGCGAGGCAATAGTTTTCTTAAGCGTTAAGTCGATGACACAGATGTATTTGAGTGACTTTGTAAACTCACTTTACACATTCCTGTGTGATTCATAGATGCAAGGACAAACTCAGCATTTGGCTGCAATAGATCCCACACCAACACGGTTTATATCTATCCATATCAGTGCATCTGAAAGTCGTTACAGCCTACAAACTATGGTAACCCATAGGAACAGGACTATTATATAAACCGCAGCAGTACGTAGGGTGCAAAGAATCCATCAATACTACTTTCAAAAATTGCCACAATGGGTACCTGAGCTTAAGCTCTGTTAAAATCGGCACAAACTGCATTAAAATTTAAATCGGAAATACTTTTTTAAGTACGCTAAAAAGAAATTTGATTGAAGCATACTAGTATAGGAGGAACCAAGCTTCCTACTCGATAGAAATTTTAATCTCCAGGAACTTCGACAAATCGTGTCCAAAGTGGGTTCGCAATTTCTTCTGAAAATTGCCGCTAATTCTTTCACTATGACAGATTTTATTGCCGAGATATTCCGTTAAATCGTCGCTGTGACATAACTACCCTCACTTGTTATTGGTTCACTAACCTCACTTGAGTTTTGCTTAGATCAATTTGCTTGCATCACAGCGTTCAAAGAAAACTTTGCGACAAAAAGTAAAGGGAATCATTGAAATAACAGCTTATCGGAAATAAAAGCTAAGAACTTTTAATCATGATCGTCCGAAAAGCTATTCCGGTCTGGCTACGTGCAGAGAATAAAAAAAAAATAAATAAATACCCCCTCAAGCAGTTGCTTGCCACAGAGGTCTGACAGGAGCCTGCCAGTTTATATGCCATAGTAGAAGGTCTGAGAGGATGGCAGGACCTCAGCAGAAAACAACATGAACATCCATGCCTTACCCGGGGCTCGAAACCAGGTCCCGTAGATCAGTAGCCAAGCGCTCTAACCACTCGGCCATGGGACGGCTTATGTGCAGAGAAAGCTTGTTTAAATACAGCAAGGAAACAATGCTAGCCGATTTTATTGTTGAAAAACTGACAATCTTTTTTGAAAATTGTTCAATAATTCTCTTACCTACGGAACTGTTAATAATATCGTGGATTTCTGATGAAGAGTGTTGAGATTTATCCACTTCTAATTGCCATTCTGGGACAGAAAAAAATGAATAAATAAATAAATACAAATATATGAAGGTATGGCACAAATATTTGCCTGCAATTTTATAGCCTTGCATTCCGTCAGCCAGTACCAGACGGATGGCCTTGGAAAAGCCGCTGTTCCTCGGATGCGGTTCCCGTGTGCGTAATAGCCACACGCTGTGCATATTAGAGAACACGCTGTGCATATTAGAGAACACGCTGAATGGCCTTAACGGAAGGCAACCATCTTAAAATAATAGCTATTCAGTGGATCTTAAAATAACAACTGTTAAATGAATGATAAATAACAGCTATTCAGTGGATCTTAATATAACAGCTAAGCAGTGGATCTTAAAATACGAGTCATTAAGTGGATCTTAAAATAACAGCTATTCAGTCGATCTTAAAATAACAGCTATTCAGTCGATCTTAAAATAACAGGTATGGATCTTAAAATACGAGTCATTAAGTGGATCTTAAAATAACAGCTATTCAGTCGATCTTAAAATAACAGCTATTCAGTCGATCTTAAAATAACAGCTATTCAGTCGATCTTAAAATAACAGGTATTCAGTGGATTTTAAAATAAAAGACATCAAGTGAATTTTAATATAACGGATATTCAGCGAATTTTAAAATAGCAACTTTTCAGTGGATTTTAAAATAACCGCTATGCAGTGAATTTTAAAATAACAGTTATTCAGTGGATCTTAAAATAACAGCTATGCAGTGGATCTTATAATAACAGTCATGGAGTGGATCATAAAATAAAAGCCATTCAGTGGATCTTAAAATAAAAATAACAGCTGTTAAATGGATCTTAAAATAACATCTACACAGTGGATCTGAAAATAACAGCTATTAAGTGGATCTTAAAATTACAGCTATTCATTGGATTTTAAAATAACAGCTATTCAGTGGTTCTTGAAATAATAACAATGAAGTGGATCTTAATATTACAGCTATTAAGTGGATCTTAAAATAACATGTATTCAATGGAACTTAAAATAACATGTATTCAGTAGATCTGAAAATAACAGATGGATTTGGAAAGGCCGCCATCTTTCGGAGAGAAGTTGAGCACTGTCCCCGTGGGCGGCAGTGCCATAACCTGTGCACGTTAATGAACACACTGGATGCCCTTGACCAAAGGCTACTTCCACTGGGTCCTCTCCTCCAATCTTCTCTGAGTCCTCGGGGTCCTCGTGACCTGTCTGTTCAGCCCGTTGTGTGAAAAAAAACAAAACAAAAAAACTGCTGCTGAATGGTAAAACAACCCGACCAAATCTATTGCTGTATATGAGATTTGGGTTGGGTTGTTTTACCTCTGAGCGGCACTTTTTGCACACAATGGGCTAAATGGCCAGGTCACATGGACCCCGAAGATTCAGAGAAAGTTGGCTATTCCAGTAATAGCTGTTGGGAGACAGATGGTAGCCTCCCGTCAAGGCCATCTAGCGTGTTCTGTAACGTGCACAGGGTTAGGGCTCTCTCGCACACGGGGCCACGGCTTAACGTCCGATCCGACTCTGTATATGAGATACTGTCATAATGTTTTATGTAAAATTTAATCTCCAGAATGGAAATTTTACTCTCCAGATATAATTACAGCTATTATATCTGGATTCTGTAATCAATTTTGGATTCTGTAATCAACCATAGTGTTCGGATATTTATTTGAACGACTGTACTCATACTCAATGCTATAAAAGTAAGCTAATTTAAGCTTGTGGGTTCATACCCCATTCATGGTCTTTCCCTTTTATAATTCAACCAAGATTATTTTTATTTTCATATTTTCCTATCTTCAGCCTCACCCTAGCATTAAGCTCCTCTTCCTGATTTATCACATGGTCTGGCTTAGAATAAATACTTTTTTATTTCATTTCATGAATTTATAAAGAAGACAATAAATTCTCCAGTGAAGGTTGTTTTAAATATTCTTTTATTCAATTAATCTCTTCAATTATTCTTCTATTCTTCTCCCATCATCATCATCCTCAAGCAGCCATGGGCTACGGTGGTCCAACCAGATCGTGCAATTTAGTTCTCCACGCAAGTCTGTCCTGAGCTATATCTGCTGCATTTGGACACTGCACATCAATTCTAACAAGGTCCTGTTTGACATTGTCTGCCCACCGCATCCTAGGTCTCCCCCCCTTTCTGAGGCCTTTAGGCACACTGTTCATAACCCTATTCGCCAATCTATAATTATTCATACAGGCAACATGGCCAAACCAACGGAGTCTCTCTCTGCACAATATGCTGCTTAAAGGAGGTTGCAAACTCCTTTGCCTAACCTCATCATTAGTTACAAAATTGAACCTCCTAATGCCCAAAATACTACGTAAGCATCTGGAATCAAAAGCATCTAGTTTCCTGTTATCGTGTTTACACAGCGTCCAAGTTTCACTCCCATAACTAACTCTAGAAAGAACCAAACTATTATACAGTCTAATTTTAGTCTTTAGGTATATACGCCTATTTCTCCACACTCTCCATAGATTCTTAAAAGTCCCGGCAGCAATCCCTATTCGTCTGTTAATCTCATGCCGCACATCACCATTATCTGTTACATAGCTCCCAAGATAATTAAACTGTGACATTCAGTCTGACTGCAACCATTCAGACTGCAACCATTCAGATTAACTGAATCACAGCCTGCCTGACCAATTTTCATCACTTTAGTTTTCTCTCTGTTTATAACCAAACCTACTCTACTACCAGTTTCATCAACAGCTCGAATGAAAGAGTTCATCTCATCAACATCATTTGTCAAAAGGGCTAAATCATCAGTATAATCTAAATCAGAAATTTTCATATCTCCAGTCCATTTAACGCCAAACCTATTATAAATTTTCTTAATAATATTCTTTTCATTAATCATCTCTTTTTAATCATCTCTTTTTAATCAAATTAGGTGCAGCTACCTTTCATTTATGATTTATTTCCATAATAAAAGCTATTAAATGGATCCCCTGTCTCCTTCTATAAACCATCCAAAAAATTATTTCTCATTCTCTTTTATTTTCTATAAAATCCTTAATAATCCAAAGTTTTGCTATCATCTCAGCTGTATTGGGTAGACTACGTGGACTAAACCAAACTACTTTGAAAACACTAATCGCCTATTCATAAGTTGTTTATCGTGGTTGAATATTAAGCCTAATTTCTTCCACCTCCATAATTTGAATATTCGACTGAGGCTGTTATTTTTTACTCTCTTTGTCTATTATTGCTACATTAAAATTTTTTTTCTTACTCTCTTGTAAAAATATAATAACTCTTCTTCCACCAAAACAATTTCTAATTCTATTTATATTTTTATCTCTTGGAGGATTTCCACCACTATTTGGGGGTTCTTACCTAAATGATTCGTATTATATTATTTAATTTATTCTTACCGTGTTTATCACTAATGTGATAACAGTTTATGTATGGAAAATAATGATCATCTATATTTTCTGCAGATAAGCTATTAGCTTCGCTGGTCAAATGTAAAAAGAAACACCTCCCTATATCTGTGTTTTGTAAGATGACGATGATAATGAATAAATATATTTAGCTATCTGGTTGCAGTCTTGAGCAGGTGTCACAGTTTAATTATCTTGGGAGCTATGTAACAGATAATGGTGATGTGCGGCATGAGATTAACAGACGAATAGGGATTGCTGCAGGGACTTTTAAGAATCTATGGAGAGTGTGGAGAAATAGGCGTATACACCTAAAGACTAAAATTAGACTGTATAATAGTTTGGTTCTTTCTAGGGTTAGTTATGGTAGTGAAACTTGGACACTTTGTAACCAAGATAACAGGAAACTGGATGCTTTTGATTCCAGATGCTTACGCAGTATCTTGGGCATTTGGTGGTTCAACTTTGTAACTAATGATAAGGTTAGGCAAAGGAGTTTGCAACCTCCTTTAAGCAGCATATTGTGCAGGGAGAGACTCATGGATGAGGATGGATGGGAGAATGTGAAAACGAATTAATTAAATATATTGATGGTCCCTATTCTTTCCATAAAATCCCAAATAACCAACCAACCGACCCCTATTCTTTCTATTAAAGCCTGTAAATATGCAAATTTGTTCAACGTTTATTTTGTCGGAAATGCACGGAATTTGAACAAAGATTTGGTTCAAACAAATGCTGATTGGGAGGGAGACGGAATATCATCAACTGCGGCAAGTTCTTTTTTCTTAACATCAGTAATATCTAAAGATATTAGGACTCAAATTATACTTCTACCAAAAATAAATCTCCATATTTTGATGGATTAACCGCAGAAATAATTCATACGTTGGGAAAAAAATTTATTGAAACTCCTGTAAATCTATGAATGGAGCAAGTGACTTTTTCTGATGGTTTGAAAAAAAACCTACTATTTTTCCTATTTTTAAAGAAGGAATTAGGAATTAGGGAATTACAGACCCAAAGGAATTAGGGAATTACAGACCCATTGCATTACTCTCTGTAATATAAAAAATTTTTGAAAAAAATAGTGAAAAATAAATTATATGAATATCTGGAAAAGAAATGTTTTCTCAGTAGCAATCAGTTTGGTTTTAGAGAAAAAATGGTTACGGATGATGCATTATTACAGGTAATAAATACGATTTACACAGCTATGAATAACGGTGATCATGCATTAACAATCTTTCTGGACATTAAAAAGCATTCGATGCGGTAAATCATCAAAAATTAATACAAAAATTACAAGCTGTTGGAGTTAGAGGAGTGGCATTGAATTGGTTTCGCAAGTTATTTAGCTAACAGAATGCAAAAAGTAAAAATAAAAGTTATATAGAGTGCTTGGACTAAAGTTGAATACGGAGTTCTCCAATGATCTGTGCTGGGTCTATTATTATTTATTGTTTACATTAATAATTTAGAGTCCATTAATCTAACAGGTAAATTAAGTAAATTAATTATTTTTGCTGACATATACCGGTTCTGATTTTTCGATTGTTTTTAAGCAAGCAAATAGTGATCTAGAATTAATTAGAAAGTGGACCACAAGTAATTTTTAACAATAAATCTGAAAAAGACAAATGCATTTTATTTCTACTTAAAGAAAAATAGTTCTGTTACAGATATTTTGCACCGCAATAAATTGAATTATCGTGATACAAATTGTTCATCGAAAAGTCACTATAACTGTCCTCGAATTTCTTTTGTGCCGTCAGTGAAATATTTAGGTGTTTGGATTGATGCATGCCTAACTTGGTACTTGCATGTAACATGGGTTAAAAGGAAGGTCATCCGTAACCTGGCAGGCTTATTTCTCTTAAGACAGTTAGTTACATTTAAATTTATGTGCACACTATATTATGCATTAATGCGTTCTCAATTAATATATGGCATAAATATTTGGGGGCAGGCATGTATTTCAATAATTTTAAACAACTTTTAATGCTGTTAAACATTATCTGAAATAAAAATTATCTATCTATATATCATGTAGGTGTATGTTTATACCTATTTTTGAAAAAAAAAAAAAGTTGCTCACATATTATGGAAATTAAAAAAAGATTCTTTATACTTTGTATCACGAATGAGTTTAAAGACATAATTCTTGGTTCTTTTGCCTACGATACGAAAATTTAAATTTAAAATTTAATGTACTGCGCCGCTTTCCAAAGGCTTTGCTATCCATACTTAGAAAGACTTTCATCTTCGAAAAACGTACGTACGAGAGAAAGAAGAATGCAGCAATTTTATTATCGAATCTAATTAAATTCTTAATATATTTATTACTTAACTGTTTTCTTTTAATACACAGAGACTCCTGGTTTACATATATCTCTTACAAGTTGTTGGCAGAGCATTCACCCCAGGCAAAAAGGGGCGGGGGTGGCTCAGTCGGTAGCGCGCCAGGATCGTAATCTGTAGTTCCCAGGTTCGAGTCCCAGCTGGGTCAGTGTTGAGATTTATCTCCGCAAAATTCCCCGCCCTGCCCACGGTCAGTAGGGGACACCGATGGGCTTGGAAAGGCCGCCGTCCGTCGGATGGGACGTTAAGCCGTGGCCCCGTGTGTGGGAGAGCCATACCCTGTGCACGTTAAAGAACACGCTGGATGGCCTTGACGGGAGACTACCATCTGTCTCCCAACAGCTGTTCCAGTGGGTCCCCTCCCCCAACCTTCTCTGAGCCTTCGGGGTCCATGTGACCTGGCCATTTAGCCCATGGTGTGCAAAAAAGTGCCGCTCAGAGGTAAAACAACCGAACGTTAAAGAACACGCTGGATGGCCTTGACGGGAGACTACCATCTGTCTCCCAACAGCTGTTCCAGTGGGTCCCCTCCCCCAACCTTCTCTGAGCCTTCGGGGTCCATGTGACCTGGCCATTTAGCCCATGGTGTGCAAAAAAGTGCCGCTCAGAGGTAAAACAACCGAACGTTAAAGAACACGCTGGATGGCCTTGACGGGAGACTACCATCTGTCTCCCAACAGCTGTTCCAGTGGGTCCCCTCCCCCAACCTTCTCTGAGCCTTCGGGGTCCATGTGACCTGGCCATTTAGCCCATGGTGTGCAAAAAAGTGCCGCTCAGAGGTAAAACAACCGAACGTTAAAGAACACGCTGGATGGCCTTGACGGGAGACTACCATCTGTCTCCCAACAGCTGTTCCAGTGGGTCCCCTCCCCCAACCTTCTCTGAGCCTTCGGGGTCCATGTGACCTGGCCATTTAGCCCATGGTGTGCAAAAAAGTGCCGCTCAGAGGTAAAACAACACAACAACACAACCCAAGCAAAAAACGATCCTTTGCTGCATTCGTATAAGTATCTTGCTTTTCCCGCCGTTAAAGGGTTCTATTAAAGTTGTTCCGAAAATTCAAGTCAGAATATTTCATCGATACCTACCCAAGCCATGTAAAATTTCAATTTATATCTGGGAACAGAAATGTTGACTTGCTACAGACGGGAGAAAGCAAAGTGAAAATATTATTTTTTTTTCCTTTTTCCTAAAAATAAATAAATACCCCCTCAAGCAGCTGCTTGCCACAGAGGTCTAACAGGAGCCTGTCAGTTTATATACCACAGTAGAAGGTCTGAGAAGATGGCAGGACCTCAGCAGAAAAACGACACACACACAACCATGCCTTACCCGGGGCTCGAACCCAGGTCCCTTAGATCAGTAGCCAAGCGTGCTAACCACTCGGCCACGGGACGGCTTTTTCCTAAAAACAAGCTCTTTTCTCGTTTCTTTCAACTCCTTGTGTTTTTACGAAAACGAGCTAAAGATGATGCACATCATCTTTAGCTCGTTATGTTTTTTCATTTAAGCCCATTTTTCACGCGTTATTTTTTCAGTTTAACTACTTCTGATTTTCATTTTTGCGCGTTATTTTTGGTTCGCGGCCGAGTGGTTAGCGCGCTTGACTGCTGATCTAAGGGACCTGGGTTCGATCCCCGGATAAGGCATGGATGTATGTGTCGTTTTTCTGCTGAGGTCCTGCCATCCTCTCAGACCTTCTACTACGGCATATAAACTGAAGGCTCCTGTCAGACCTCTGTGGCAAGCAGCTGCTTGAGGGGGTATTTATTTTTTAGCCGTCCCATGGCCGAGTGGTTAGCGCGCTTGGCTACTGATCTACGGGACCTGGGTTCGAGCCCCGAGTAAGGCATGGATGTATGTCTCGTTTTTCTGCTGAGGTCCTGCCATCCTCTCAGACCTTCTACTACGGCATATAAACTGACAGGCTCCTGTCAGACCTCTGTGGCAAGCAGCTGCTTGAGGGGGTATTTTTTTTTTTGTTTAAGAGTATCATTTTCTGCTCATAATGTTTTTTCATTTGTAGCACGTGATTTTTAGCTCGCTATTTTTCCAATTTTAATTCGTTATCTTTTTCATTTTTAGCGCATCACCTTTAGTCCGTTATGCTCTTTCACTTAAGTCCATTTTTCGATCGGTTTTTTTTTCCCCTTTAACTACTTATGGATTTCAGTTTAACGAATATTTTTTAGCTCGTTATTTTTTTTATTTTTTATTTTTTCGTTTCTATCACATCATTTTTAGCTCGCTATTTTTCCAGTTTTAATTCGTTATGCTTTTTTATTTTTAGCACATCATCTTTAGCGCATTATGTTCTTTCGCTTAAGCCCATTTATCACTCTTATTTTTCCAGTTTAACTACTTGTGGTTTTCATTTTTAACTCGGGTATTTTTAGCGCATTATTTTTGTTCGTTATATATATATTTTTTTTATTTTCTTTTTTTAGGGTACCATTTTTAACTCGTTATTTTTCCAGTTCTAATTCATTATATTTTTAGCGCGTTATTTTTGTTGTTGTTTTAGCGCATTATTTTTGCTCGTCGTGTGTCTTTTCACTTTTAGCACATGATTTTTTAACTCGCTATTTTTCCAATTTAAACTCGTAATTTTTATTTTTTTTTATTCTTTCATTTTTTTTCCTTCATTTTTAACACATCATTTTTAGCTCGTTACATTTTCTCACTTAAGCTCTTTTTTTAGGGTACCATTTTTAACTCGTTATTTTTCCAGTTCCAATTCATTATATTTTTAGCGCGTTATTTTTGTTGTTGTTTTAGCGCATTATTTTTGCTCGTCGTGTGTCTTTTCACTTTTAGCACATGATTTTTTAACTCGCTATTTTTCCAATTTAAACTCGTAATTTTTATTTTTTTTTATTCTTTCATTTTTTTTCCTTCATTTTTAACACATCATTTTTAGCTCGTTACATTTTCTCACTTAAGCTCTTTTTTTGCTCGTTATTTTTCCAGTTTCAAATAGTTATGTCTTCCGTTTTAGAACATCATCTACATCTCGTTATGTTTTTTCGTTTTAGTTTATATTTTTACCTTGTTAGGTTTTTCGATCTGGCGCATTATTGTTTAGCAGGTTATCTTTTTTCGTTTCAGTGCACAATTTTTACCTCATTATTTTTTTATTTTCAGGGATTTATTTTTTTTTCTCTCGATGATTTCCCCTGGAAAAAAGAGCTAAAACCAACGTTTATTAGTTACGGAGAGATTAGATTATAATTTGGAATTGTATTAAAGTTTGCATTCTGCAAGAAACACAGAAGAAATAAAACTGATAATATCTGGTATTCTTAAAAATGTGATTCAAAATAAAAGTATTTTTCTCCCAACGGAATGATGAATAAATTGAGTCTTTCATTTGAAATTTATACTTACTCTTCCTAAGGGAAGAGGGGCGGGGGTGGCTCAGTCGGTAGCGCGCCAGGCTCGTAATCTGTAGTTCCCAGGTTCGAGTCCCAGCTGGGTCAGCGTTGAGATTTATCTCCACAAAATTCCCCGCCCTGCCCACGGTCAGTAGGGGACACCGATGGGCTTGGAAAGGCCGCCGTCCGTCGGATGGGACGTTAAGCCGTGGCCCCGTGTGCGGGAGAGCCATACCCTGTGCACGTTAAAGAACACGCTGGATGGCCTTGACGGGAGGCTACCATCTGTCTCCCAACAGCTGTTCCAGTGGGTCCCCTTCCCCAACCTTCTCTGAGCCTTCGGGGTCCATGTGATCTGGCCGTTTAGCCCATGGTGTGCAAAAAAGTGCCGCTCAGAGGTAAAACAACCCAACCCAACCTAAGGGAAGATGACTCAAGAATCATCCTCACTTCTGTATCCTATTCAACACATCGGGCATTAGCATCATGAGAGAGAGTTCATACCCATCGTTGCAACATTCTCATCAATAATAGTACCCGTAATGAATAACTGAAGAGCATAAGATAAGGAAACATCCTTCACTTCCACAACAAAAACTACCTGGACAAAACTAGGTTGGGTTGGGTTGTTTTACCTCTGAGCGGCACTTTTTTGCACACCATGGGCTAAATGGCCAGGTCACATGGACCCCGAAGGCTCAGAGAAGGTTGGGGGAGGGAACCCACTGGAACAGCTGTTGGGAGACAGATGGTAGCCTCCCGTCAGGGACATCCAGCGTGTTCTTTAATGTTGGGTTGTTTTACCTCTGAGCGGCACTTTTTTGCACACCATGGGCTAAATGGTCAGGTCACATGGACCCCGAAGGCTCAGAGAAGGTTGTGGGAGGGGACCCACTGGAACAGCTGTTGGGAGACAGATGGTAGCCTCCCGTCAGGGCCATCCAGCGTGTTCTTTAACGTTGGGTTGTTTTACCTCTGAGCGGCACTTTTTCGCACACCATGGGCTAAATGGCCAGGTCACATGGACCCCGAAGGCTCAGAGAAGGTTGGGGGAGGGGACCCACTGGAACAGCTGTTGGGAGACAGATGTTAGACTCCTTTCAAGGCCATCCATCGTGTTCTTTAACGTTGGGTTGTTTTACCTCTGAGCGGCACTTTTTTGCACACCATGGGCTAAATGGCCAGGTCACATGGACCCCAAAGGCTCAGAGAAGGTTGGGGGAGGGGACCCACTGGAACAGCTGTTGGGAGACAGATGTTAGACTCCTTTCAAGGCCATCCAGCGTGTTCTTTAACGTTGGGTTGTTTTACCTCTGAGCGGCACTTTTTTGCACACCATGGGCTAAATGGTCAGGTCACATGGACCCCGAAGGCTCAGAGAAGGTTGGGGGAGGGAACCCACTGGAACAGCTGTTGGGAGACAGATGGTAGCCTCCCGTCAAGGCCATCCATCGTGTTCTTTAACGTTGGGTTGTTTTACCTCTGAGCGGCACTTTTTTGCACACCATGGGCTAAATGGCCAGGTCACATGGACCCCAAAGGCTCAGAGAAGGTTGGGGGAGGGAACCCACTGGAACAGCTGTTGGGAGACAGATGGTAGCCTCCCGTCAAGGCCATCCAGCGTGTTCTTTAATGTGCATAGGGTATGGCTCTACCGCACACGGGGCCACGGCTTAACGTCCCATCCGACGGACGGCGGCCTTTCCAAGCCCATCGGTGTCCCCTACTGACCGTGGGCAGGGCGGTAAATTTTGCGGAGATAAATCTCAACGCTGACTCATCTGGGACTCGAACCTAAGAACTACAGATTACGAGCCTGGCGCGCTACCGACTGAGCCACCCCGCCCCACACAAAACTAGAGTAAAAAAAAATATGCCTTGGGGAATGCTAGTATCAACAGAATTTTTATGTTTACACACTCTCTATGGCAGGCATTCAGTTTTTTGATTTCCAAACATTCAAAAAATTTCCACCTGAATGATCGTCCTATTCACACGCTCTTTGAATTTGGTATTAGTTTACAAAAGCTTGATTGCTGTTTTATCCAGAAACACCAAAAGTAAGCAAAAATTTAAAAATTTTCTTATTGTAGACTAACCAGAAGAATAAATATCGCCGTTAGCGAGTATGGGATGCTTGTTTCCAAAAGAATGAAGGGCATTCCCTCCACCCCCGATGTTTTTTTTCTCTGAACTGCATTTTTTTCCACACAACGGCTTAACTGGGCAGATCACAAGGACTCTGGCTCAGAGAAAGTTGGGGGAGAGGATCCACTGGACAGCTATTGGGAAACATATAGGAGCCTCTGGTCAAGGTCATCCATCGTGTTTTAACGTGCACAGTATACGACTCTCTCCCACACACGGGACCATGGCTTTACGTCCCATCCGATGGATGGATGACGCACTTTGCAAGCATCTCGGGTTCCCCTATCGACCGAGGGCAGGGCTCGAACCTGGGACCTGCATATTACAAGCCTGGTGCACTACTGACTGAGTCACCTACCGACCGAGGGCAGGGCTCGAACCTGGGACCTGCATATTACGAGCCTGGTGCACTACTGACTGAGTCACCTACCGACCGAGGGCAGGGCTCGAACCTGGGACCTGCATATTACGAGCCTGGTGCACTACTGACTGAGTCACCTACCGACCGAGGGCAGGGCTCGAACCTGGGACCTACCTGCATATTACAAGCCTGGTGCACTACTGACTGAGTCACCTACCGACCGAGGGCAGGGCTCGAACCTGGGACCTGCATATTGCGAGCCTGGTGCACTACTGACTGAGTCACCTACCGACCGAGGGCAGGGCTCGAACCTGGGACCTGCATATTACAAGCCTGGTGCACTACTGACTGAGTCACCAACCGACCGAGGGCAGGGCTCGAACCTGGGACCTACCTGCATATTACAAGCCTGGTGCACTACTGACTGAGTCACCTACCGACCGAGGGCAGGGCTCGAACCTGGGACCTGCATATTACGAGCCTGGTGCACTACTGACTGAGTCACCTACCGACCGAGGGCAGGGCTCGAACCTGGGACCTGCATATTACGAGCCTGGTGCACTACTGACTGAGTCACCAACCGACCGAGGGCAGGGCTCGAACCTGGGACCTGCATATTACGAGCCTGGTGCACTACTGACTGAGTCACCTACCGACCGAGGGCAGGGCTCGAACCTGGGACCTGCATATTACGAGCCTGGTGCACTACTGACTGAGTCACCTACCGACCGAGGGCAGGGCTCGAACCTGGGACCTGCATATTACAAGCCTGGTGCACTACTGACTGAGTCACCAACCGACCGAGGGCAGGGCTCGAACCTGGGACCTACCTGCATATTACAAGCCTGGTGCACTACTGACTGAGTCACCTACTGACCGAGGGCAGGGCTCGAACCTGGGACCTGCATATTACGAGCCTGGTGCACTACTGACTGAGTCACCTACCGACCGAGGGCAGGGCTCGAACCTGGGACCTGCATATTACAAGCCTGGTGCACTACTGACTGAGTCACCTACCGACCGAGGGCAGGGCTCGAACCTGGGACCTGCATATTACGAGCCTGGTGCACTACTGACTGAGTCACCTACCGACCGAGGGCAGGGCTCGAACCTGGGACCTGCATATTACGAGCCTGGTGCACTACTGACTGAGTCACCAACCGACCGAGGGCAGGGCTCGAACCTGGGACCTGCATATTACGAGCCTGGTGCACTACTGACTGAGTCACCTACCGACCGAGGGCAGGGCTCGAACCTGGGACCTGCATATTACGAGCCTGGTGCACTACTGACTGAGTCACCTACCGACCGAGGGCAGGGCTCGAACCTGGGACCTGCATATTACAAGCCTGGTGCACTACTGACTGAGTCACCAACCGACCGAGGGCAGGGCTCGAACCTGGGACCTACCTGCATATTACAAGCCTGGTGCACTACTGACTGAGTCACCTACTGACCGAGGGCAGGGCTCGAACCTGGGACCTGCATATTACGAGCCTGGTGCACTACTGACTGAGTCACCTACCGACCGAGGGCAGGGCTCGAACCTGGGACCTGCATATTACAAGCCTGGTGCACTACTGACTGAGTCACCAACCGACCGAGGGCAGGGCTCGAACCTGGGACCTACCTGCATATTACAAGCCTGGTGCACTACTGACTGAGTCACCTACTGACCGAGGGCAGGGCTCGAACCTGGGACCTGCATATTACGAGCCTGGTGCACTACTGACTGAGTCACCTACCGACCGAGGGCAGGGCTCGAACCTGGGACCTGCATATTACGAGCCTGGTGCACTACTGACTGAGTCACCTACCGACCGAGGGCAGGGCTCGAACCTGGGACCTACCTGCATATTACAAGCCTGGTGCACTACTGACTGAGTCACCTACTGACCGAGGGCAGGGCTCGAACCTGGGACCTGCATATTACAAGCCTGGTGCACTACTGACTGAGTCACCTACCGACCGAGGGCAGGGCTCGAACCTGGGACCTGCATATTACGAGCCTGGTGCACTACTGACTGAGTCACCTACCGACCGAGGGCAGGGCTCGAACCTGGGACCTGCATATTACAAGCCTGGTGCACTACTGACTGAGTCACCAACCGACCGAGGGCAGGGCTCGAACCTGGGACCTACCTGCATATTACAAGCCTGGTGCACTACTGACTGAGTCACCTACTGACCGAGGGCAGGGCTCGAACCTGGGACCTGCATATTACGAGCCTGGTGCACTACTGACTGAGTCACCTACCGACCGAGGGCAGGGCTCGAACCTGGGACCTGCATATTACAAGCCTGGTGCACTACTGACTGAGTCACCTACCGACCGAGGGCAGGGCTCGAACCTGGGACCTGCATATTACAAGCCTGGTGCACTACTGACTGAGTCACCAACCGACCGAGGGCAGGGCTCGAACCTGGGACCTACCTGCATATTACAAGCCTGGTGCACTACTGACTGAGTCACCTACTGACCGAGGGCAGGGCTCGAACCTGGGACCTGCATATTACGAGCCTGGTGCACTACTGACTGAGTCACCTACCGACCGAGGGCAGGGCTCGAACCTGGGACCTGCATATTACAAGCCTGGTGCACTACTGACTGAGTCACCAACCGACCGAGGGCAGGGCTCGAACCTGGGACCTACCTGCATATTACAAGCCTGGTGCACTACTGACTGAGTCACCTACTGACCGAGGGCAGGGCTCGAACCTGGGACCTGCATATTACGAGCCTGGTGCACTACTGACTGAGTCACCTACCGACCGAGGGCAGGGCTCGAACCTGGGACCTGCATATTACAAGCCTGGTGCACTACTGACTGAGTCACCAACCGACCGAGGGCAGGGCTCGAACCTGGGACCTACCTGCATATTACAAGCCTGGTGCACTACTGACTGAGTCACCTACCGACCGAGGGCAGGGCTCGAACCTGGGACCTGCATATTACAAGCCTGGTGCACTACTGACTGAGTCACCAACCGACCGAGGGCAGGGCTCGAACCTGGGACCTACCTGCATATTACAAGCCTGGTGCACTACTGACTGAGTCACCTACTGACCGAGGGCAGGGCTCGAACCTGGGACCTGCATATTACGAGCCTGGTGCACTACTGACTGAGTCACCAACCGACCGAGGGCAGGGCTCGAACCTGGGACCTACCTGCATATTACAAGCCTGGTGCACTACTGACTGAGTCACCTACTGACCGAGGGCAGGGCTCGAACCTGGGACCTGCATATTACGAGCCTGGTGCACTACTGACTGAGTCACCTACCGACCGAGGGCAGGGCTCGAACCTGGGACCTACCTGCATATTACAAGCCTGGTGCACTACTGACTGAGTCACCTACTGACCGAGGGCAGGGCTCGAACCTGGGACCTGCATATTACGAGCCTGGTGCACTACTGACTGAGTCACCTACCGACCGAGGGCAGGGCTCGAACCTGGGACCTGCATATTACGAGCCTGGTGCACTACTGACTGAGTCACCTACCGACCGAGGGCAGGGCTCGAACCTGGGACCTGCATATTACAAGCCTGGTGCACTACTGACTGAGTCACCTACCGACCGAGGGCAGGGCTCGAACCTGGGACCTGCATATTACGAGCCTGGTGCACTACTGACTGAGTCACCTACCGACCGAGGGCAGGGCTCGAACCTGGGACCTGCATATTACGAGCCTGGTGCACTACTGACTGAGTCACCTACCGACCGAGGGCAGGGCTCGAACCTGGGACCTGCATATTACGAGCCTGGTGCACTACTGACTGAGTCACCTACCGACCGAGGGCAGGGCTCGAACCTGGGACCTGCATATTACGAGCCTGGTGCACTACTGACTGAGTCACCTACCGACCGAGGGCAGGGCTCGAACCTGGGACCTGCATATTACAAGCCTGGTGCACTACTGACTGAGTCACCTACCGACCGAGGGCAGGGCTCGAACCTGGGACCTACCTGCATATTACAAGCCTGGTGCACTACTGACTGAGTCACCTACTGACCGAGGGCAGGGCTCGAACCTGGGACCTGCATATTACGAGCCTGGTGCACTACTGACTGAGTCACCTACCGACCGAGGGCAGGGCTCGAACCTGGGACCTGCATATTACAAGCCTGGTGCACTACTGACTGAGTCACCTACCGACCGAGGGCAGGGCTCGAACCTGGGACCTGCATATTACAAGCCTGGTGCACTACTGACTGAGTCACCTACTGACCGAGGGCAGGGCTCGAACCTGGGACCTGCATATTACGAGCCTGGTGCACTACTGACTGAGTCACCTACCGACCGAGGGCAGGGCTCGAACCTGGGACCTGCATATTACAAGCCTGGTGCACTACTGACTGAGTCACCTACCGACCGAGGGCAGGGCTCGAACCTGGGACCTGCATATTACGAGCCTGGTGCACTACTGACTGAGTCACCTACCGACCGAGGGCAGGGCTCGAACCTGGGACCTGCATATTACGAGCCTGGTGCACTACTGACTGAGTCACCTACCGACCGAGGGCAGGGCTCGAACCTGGGACCTACCTGCATATTACAAGCCTGGTGCACTACTGACTGAGTCACCTACTGACCGAGGGCAGGGCTCGAACCTGGGACCTGCATATTACGAGCCTGGTGCACTACTGACTGAGTCACCAACCGACCGAGGGCAGGGCTCGAACCTGGGACCTACCTGCATATTACAAGCCTGGTGCACTACTGACTGAGTCACCTACTGACCGAGGGCAGGGCTCGAACCTGGGACCTGCATATTACGAGCCTGGTGCACTACTGACTGAGTCACCTACCGACCGAGGGCAGGGCTCGAACCTGGGACCTGCATATTACGAGCCTGGTGCACTACTGACTGAGTCACCTACCGACCGAGGGCAGGGCTCGAACCTGGGACCTGCATATTACAAGCCTGGTGCACTACTGACTGAGTCACCTACCGACCGAGGGCAGGGCTCGAACCTGGGACCTACCTGCATATTACAAGCCTGGTGCACTACTGACTGAGTCACCTACTGACCGAGGGCAGGGCTCGAACCTGGGACCTGCATATTACGAGCCTGGTGCACTACTGACTGAGTCACCTACCGACCGAGGGCAGGGCTCGAACCTGGGACCTGCATATTACGAGCCTGGTGCACTACTGACTGAGTCACCTACCGACCGAGGGCAGGGCTCGAACCTGGGACCTGCATATTACAAGCCTGGTGCACTACTGACTGAGTCACCTACCGACCGAGGGCAGGGCTCGAACCTGGGACCTACCTGCATATTACAAGCCTGGTGCACTACTGACTGAGTCACCTACTGACCGAGGGCAGGGCTCGAACCTGGGACCTGCATATTACGAGCCTGGTGCACTACTGACTGAGTCACCTACCGACCGAGGGCAGGGCTCGAACCTGGGACCTACCTGCATATTACAAGCCTGGTGCACTACTGACTGAGTCACCTACTGACCGAGGGCAGGGCTCGAACCTGGGACCTGCATATTACGAGCCTGGTGCACTACTGACTGAGTCACCAACCGACCGAGGGCAGGGCTCGAACCTGGGACCTACCTGCATATTACAAGCCTGGTGCACTACTGACTGAGTCACCTACTGACCGAGGGCAGGGCTCGAACCTGGGACCTGCATATTACGAGCCTGGTGCACTACTGACTGAGTCACCTACCGACCGAGGGCAGGGCTCGAACCTGGGACCTGCATATTACGAGCCTGGTGCACTACTGACTGAGTCACCTACCGACCGAGGGCAGGGCTCGAACCTGGGACCTGCATATTACAAGCCTGGTGCACTACTGACTGAGTCACCTACCGACCGAGGGCAGGGCTCGAACCTGGGACCTACCTGCATATTACAAGCCTGGTGCACTACTGACTGAGTCACCTACTGACCGAGGGCAGGGCTCGAACCTGGGACCTGCATATTACGAGCCTGGTGCACTACTGACTGAGTCACCTACCGACCGAGGGCAGGGCTCGAACCTGGGACCTGCATATTACGAGCCTGGTGCACTACTGACTGAGTCACCTACCGACCGAGGGCAGGGCTCGAACCTGGGACCTACCTGCATATTACAAGCCTGGTGCACTACTGACTGAGTCACCTACTGACCGAGGGCAGGGCTCGAACCTGGGACCTGCATATTACGAGCCTGGTGCACTACTGACTGAGTCACCTACCGACCGAGGGCAGGGCTCGAACCTGGGACCTGCATATTACGAGCCTGGTGCACTACTGACTGAGTCACCTACCGACCGAGGGCAGGGCTCGAACCTGGGACCTACCTGCATATTACAAGCCTGGTGCACTACTGACTGAGTCACCTACTGACCGAGGGCAGGGCTCGAACCTGGGACCTGCATATTACGAGCCTGGTGCACTACTGACTGAGTCACCTACCGACCGAGGGCAGGGCTCGAACCTGGGACCTGCATATTACGAGCCTGGTGCACTACTGACTGAGTCACCAACCGACCGAGGGCAGGGCTCGAACCTGGGACCTACCTGCATATTACAAGCCTGGTGCACTACTGACTGAGTCACCTACTGACCGAGGGCAGGGCTCGAACCTGGGACCTGCATATTACGAGCCTGGTGCACTACTGACTGAGTCACCTACCGACCGAGGGCAGGGCTCGAACCTGGGACCTTCATATTACGAGCCTGGTGCACTACTGACTGAGTCACCAACCGACCGAAAGCAGGGCTCGAACCTGGGACCTACCTGCATATTACAAGCCTGGTGCACTACTGACTGAGTCACCTACTGACCGAGGGCAGGGCTCGAACCTGGGACCTGCATATTACGAGCCTGGTGCACTACTGACTGAGTCACCAACCGACCGAGGGCAGGGCTCGAACCTGGGACCTACCTGCATATTACAAGCCTGGTGCACTACTGACTGAGTCACCTACTGACCGAGGGCAGGGCTCGAACCTGGGACCTGCATATTACGAGCCTGGTGCACTACTGACTGAGTCACCTACCGACCGAGGGCAGGGCTCGAACCTGGGACCTGCATATTACGAGCCTGGTGCACTACTGACTGAGTCACCTACCGACCGAGGGCAGGGCTCGAACCTGGGACCTGCATATTACGAGCCTGGTGCACTACTGACTGAGTCACCTACCGACCGAGGGCAGGGCTCGAACCTGGGACCTACCTGCATATTACAAGCCTGGTGCACTACTGACTGAGTCACCTACTGACCGAGGGCAGGGCTCGAACCTGGGACCTGCATATTACGAGCCTGGTGCACTACTGACTGAGTCACCAACCGACCGAGGGCAGGGCTCGAACCTGGGACCTACCTGCATATTACAAGCCTGGTGCACTACTGACTGAGTCACCTACTGACCGAGGGCAGGGCTCGAACCTGGGACCTGCATATTACGAGCCTGGTGCACTACTGACTGAGTCACCAACCGACCGAGGGCAGGGCTCGAACCTGGGACCTACCTGCATATTACAAGCCTGGTGCACTACTGACTGAGTCACCTACTGACCGAGGGCAGGGCTCGAACCTGGGACCTGCATATTACGAGCCTGGTGCACTACTGACTGAGTCACCTACCGACCGAGGGCAGGGCTCGAACCTGGGACCTGCATATTACGAGCCTGGTGCACTACTGACTGAGTCACCTACCGACCGAGGGCAGGGCTCGAACCTGGGACCTACCTGCATATTACAAGCCTGGTGCACTACTGACTGAGTCACCTACTGACCGAGGGCAGGGCTCGAACCTGGGACCTGCATATTACGAGCCTGGTGCACTACTGACTGAGTCACCTACCGACCGAGGGCAGGGCTCGAACCTGGGACCTGCATATTACGAGCCTGGTGCACTACTGACTGAGTCACCAACCGACCGAGGGCAGGGCTCGAACCTGGGACCTACCTGCATATTACAAGCCTGGTGCACTACTGACTGAGTCACCTACTGACCGAGGGCAGGGCTCGAACCTGGGACCTGCATATTACGAGCCTGGTGCACTACTGACTGAGTCACCAACCGACCGAGGGCAGGGCTCGAACCTGGGACCTACCTGCATATTACAAGCCTGGTGCACTACTGACTGAGTCACCTACTGACCGAGGGCAGGGCTCGAACCTGGGACCTGCATATTACGAGCCTGGTGCACTACTGACTGAGTCACCTACCGACCGAGGGCAGGGCTCGAACCTGGGACCTGCATATTACGAGCCTGGTGCACTACTGACTGAGTCACCAACCGACCGAGGGCAGGGCTCGAACCTGGGACCTACCTGCATATTACAAGCCTGGTGCACTACTGACTGAGTCACCTACTGACCGAGGGCAGGGCTCGAACCTGGGACCTGCATATTACGAGCCTGGTGCACTACTGACTGAGTCACCAACCGACCGAGGGCAGGGCTCGAACCTGGGACCTACCTGCATATTACAAGCCTGGTGCACTACTGACTGAGTCACCTACTGACCGAGGGCAGGGCTCGAACCTGGGACCTGCATATTACGAGCCTGGTGCACTACTGACTGAGTCACCTACCGACCGAGGGCAGGGCTCGAACCTGGGACCTGCATATTACGAGCCTGGTGCACTACTGACTGAGTCACCAACCGACCGAGGGCAGGGCTCGAACCTGGGACCTACCTGCATATTACAAGCCTGGTGCACTACTGACTGAGTCACCTACTGACCGAGGGCAGGGCTCGAACCTGGGACCTGCATATTACGAGCCTGGTGCACTACTGACTGAGTCACCAACCGACCGAGGGCAGGGCTCGAACCTGGGACCTACCTGCATATTACAAGCCTGGTGCACTACTGACTGAGTCACCTACTGACCGAGGGCAGGGCTCGAACCTGGGACCTGCATATTACGAGCCTGGTGCACTACTGACTGAGTCACCTACCGACCGAGGGCAGGGCTCGAACCTGGGACCTGCATATTACGAGCCTGGTGCACTACTGACTGAGTCACCAACCGACCGAGGGCAGGGCTCGAACCTGGGACCTACCTGCATATTACAAGCCTGGTGCACTACTGACTGAGTCACCTACTGACCGAGGGCAGGGCTCGAACCTGGGACCTGCATATTACGAGCCTGGTGCACTACTGACTGAGTCACCAACCGACCGAGGGCAGGGCTCGAACCTGGGACCTACCTGCATATTACAAGCCTGGTGCACTACTGACTGAGTCACCTACTGACCGAGGGCAGGGCTCGAACCTGGGACCTGCATATTACGAGCCTGGTGCACTACTGACTGAGTCACCTACCGACCGAGGGCAGGGCTCGAACCTGGGACCTGCATATTACGAGCCTGGTGCACTACTGACTGAGTCACCTACCGACCGAGGGCAGGGCTCGAACCTGGGACCTACCTGCATATTACAAGCCTGGTGCACTACTGACTGAGTCACCTACTGACCGAGGGCAGGGCTCGAACCTGGGACCTGCATATTACGAGCCTGGTGCACTACTGACTGAGTCACCTACCGACCGAGGGCAGGGCTCGAACCTGGGACCTGCATATTACGAGCCTGGTGCACTACTGACTGAGTCACCAACCGACCGAGGGCAGGGCTCGAACCTGGGACCTACCTGCATATTACAAGCCTGGTGCACTACTGACTGAGTCACCTACTGACCGAGGGCAGGGCTCGAACCTGGGACCTGCATATTACGAGCCTGGTGCACTACTGACTGAGTCACCTACCGACCGAGGGCAGGGCTCGAACCTGGGACCTGCATATTACGAGCCTGGTGCACTACTGACTGAGTCACCAACCGACCGAGGGCAGGGCTCGAACCTGGGACCTACCTGCATATTACAAGCCTGGTGCACTACTGACTGAGTCACCTACTGACCGAGGGCAGGGCTCGAACCTGGGACCTGCATATTACGAGCCTGGTGCACTACTGACTGAGTCACCAACCGACCGAGGGCAGGGCTCGAACCTGGGACCTACCTGCATATTACAAGCCTGGTGCACTACTGACTGAGTCACCTACTGACCGAGGGCAGGGCTCGAACCTGGGACCTGCATATTACGAGCCTGGTGCACTACTGACTGAGTCACCTACCGACCGAGGGCAGGGCTCGAACCTGGGACCTGCATATTACGAGCCTGGTGCACTACTGACTGAGTCACCTACCGACCGAGGGCAGGGCTCGAACCTGGGACCTGCATATTACAAGCCTGGTGCACTACTGACTGAGTCACCTACCGACCGAGGGCAGGGCTCGAACCTGGGACCTACCTGCATATTACAAGCCTGGTGCACTACTGACTGAGTCACCTACTGACCGAGGGCAGGGCTCGAACCTGGGACCTGCATATTACGAGCCTGGTGCACTACTGACTGAGTCACCAACCGACCGAGGGCAGGGCTCGAACCTGGGACCTACCTGCATATTACAAGCCTGGTGCACTACTGACTGAGTCACCTACCGACCGAGGGCAGGGCTCGAACCTGGGACCTGCATATTACAAGCCTGGTGCACTACCGACTGAGTCACCTACCGACCGAGGGTAGGGTTCGAACCTGGGACCTACATATTACGAGCCTGGTGCACTACCGACTCAGTCACCCGGCCCCTGGTGGTAAGAGGCCAAATGATTTCTGCCAGTGGAAACTTTCTTGATCCTGATCATCTATCACCAAAATTTCTAGCTGTAACACATCGTTGTCAATATTCGTTTAAAACGTTGCCATTTTTCACCATTAGTGGACGACAATAAAGTAATTGGGAGATTCGGATAGGGCTAAACGTCATATTCCAACAATACCTACCCAACCCAAAGCGAATTTTGAATTTATCTCTAAGAACTAAAAACGCTTAATGTCAAATAATGGAAATATAACAGAGTCAAATCATTAATTGTTGAACACATTAAAACAGGGGTGCCCCAAGGCTCTCTCTTGGGTCCCAACGTCTATAACATCTACTCGATTTTCTAAAATGAGTCAGGAAAAATAACTACCGGTTATTTCTCTTCGTAAAACTAAGACGAATTTCCAAAAATTTTGAGCGAAGGAGTCCGTCAACTTCTCAGAATGGTCGAAAATATTTTAGTTTGAACAAAAATGAAACAGTTGCTGCGGCCTTTTTGGATGTCTCCAAAGCATTCGTTAAAGTCTGGCTTAATGGACTCGTTTATAAGCTAATACGTGCTAAATATCCCACAGCGCTTATTTAACTTATAAGCTCGTATGTGAAATAGCTTCTTGGATTTTTACTCGAAAAGTTCCATCTACTCAGAGAGACATTGAAGCAGGGGTGCCCCAGGGCTCTCTCTTGGGTCCCATCCTTTATTCTCCAGCCAAAACTAAGATAGCCCTCTACGCTGATAATAGTGCCGTTCTTGCTCCTTCGTTGAATCCCAAACATGCAATCACCAAACTTTAGACTGGGTTTGGTTGTTTTACCTCTGAGCGGCACTTTTTTGCACACCATGGGCTAAATGGCCAGGTCACATGGACCCCGAAGGCTCAGAGAAGGTTGGGGGAGGGGACAAGCTGGAACAGTTGTTGGGAGACAGATGGTAGCCTCCCGTCAAGGCCATCCAGTGTGTTCTTTAACGTGCACAGGGTATGTCTCTCCCGCACACAGGGCCACGGCTTAACGTCCCATCCGACGGACGGCGGCCTTTCCAAGCCCATCGGTGTCCCCTACTGACCGTGGGCAGGGTGGGGAATTTTGCGGAGATAAATCTCAACTCTGACCCAGCTAGGACCCGTACCTGGGAACTACAGATTACGAGCCTGGCGCGCTACCGACTGAGCCACCCCCGCCCCTGGGTCCACCCTAAAGTAGTTCAACTATCTATAGTGATTATATCAGCAATGCCTTGAAAGATTACAATTTAGATGAAGGAGATTATGAGTGAATTCACCTGTGTCTGAAAAAGTTCATTTTACGATATACGAGAAAATAAATTCGGAATGTAAGTAATTGAACAGGCTGCCAATTTTTCCCCCCTCCCCTTATCCCGAAAACATAATTTACCATTACCGTTTTAAAGCGTTATATAAATATTTATTAGAGCATATTGTAAACCGATATTTGCACTGTTATTATCAAGAATCCTGACTAATATATTTGTATTATTAGTGGCTCATTATTCAGCTTTTTAACCGACTGCTATGACAGGCGGTTCCCAAAAACTAGAGACTAAAGCATTCCAATCTCCTATTAAGCTAAAACATATTACTACCCCATGTCCCTTCTTCTCCACCCCCCCCTCCCCCCATTAGAATTTTCTATGTATACTACTGACTGCAAAGCACTTGCAGAAAAAATGAAAAATATTAAGTGAAAAAAAGTTTGGGACAAAACAGCTTTTTATTCTCACAAAGAGGGTTGGATTGTTTTACCTCTGAGCGGCACTTTTTTGCACACCATGGGCTAAACAGCCAGGTCACATGGACCACGAAGGCTCAGAGAAGGTTGGGGGAGGGGACCCACTGGAACAGCTGTTGGGAGACAGATTACGAGCCTACCTTCAAGGCCATCCAGCGTGTTCTTTAACGTTGGGTTTTACCTCTGAGCGGCATTTTTTGCACACCGTGGGCTAAATGGCCAACCCACTGGAACAGCTGTTGGGAGACAGATGGTAGCCTCCCGTCAAGGCCATCCAGCGTGTTCTTTAACGTGCACAGGGTATGGCTCTCCCGCACACGAGGCCACGGCTTAACGTCCCATCCGACGGACGGTACCTTTCCAAGCCCATCGGTGTCCCCTACTGACCGTGGGCAGGGCGGGGAATTTTGCGGAGATAAATCTCAACGCTGACCCAGCTAGGACTCGAACCTGGGAACTACAGATTACGAGCCTGGCGCGCTACCGACTGAACCACCCCCGCCCCTAAATAGTGAGGAAAATCAGCCCAAAGATATATTTAGGTAATTCAGTGTATTATACAGTTTTATAATTGTAAGATGGATTGTTCCGTATAGTTGTAGTAAATTTGACCTCAAATAAAGCAAGTTTATGGAGCCATGACAGGAGTAAGTTTAATGCTATTTTCATTACCTCTTTCAGGAAATATTTGCAGGCGGATAAAGTAAGGCATTAAATATGGTAACTATGAGTAATAAAGGACAGCTCTGATCATAAGGCGATAAATGATAAAGGAGAATTAATTACGAAGTAATTCAAGTTTAGTGAGTGGTCATAGGTGTGGAATATTAAAATATTAGATATAAAATATAGCTGAATGTGAGTTGGGGAGTAATGTTCATTCTAAGTATGATACCTAAGTGGTAGAGTTCTAAAAATCTGCACGTAGAGGTAAGTTGGGTCGCAGATACCGAAGAAATTATCAAATTTGGAATATGATCCAAATGATGATTGGAATATGAGATAATAGAGTTTATCAATTTCTAAAATATTCCAGCAGGCAGGAAACCTTAAAATGATATTCTACCTAAAACAAAATAATAAACACCCCCTCAAGCAGCTGCTTGCTACAGAGGTCTGACAGGAGCCTGTCGGTTTATATGCCTGTATATATATATACAGGTCTGTAAGGTCTGTAAGGATGGCAGGATTGGATTGTTTTACCTCTGAGCGGCACTTTTTTGCACACCATGGGCTAAATGGCCAGGCCACAAGGACCCCGAAGGCTCAGAGAAGGTTGGGGGAGGGGACCCACTGGAACAGCTGTTGGGGGACAGATGGTAGCCTCCCGTCAAGTCCATCCAGCGTGTTGTTTAACGTGCAAAGGGTATGGCTCTCCCGCACACGGGGCCACGGCTTAACGTCCCATCCGACGGACGGCGGCCTTTTCAAGCCCATCGGTGTCCCCTACTGACCGTGGGCAGGGCGGGGATATTTTGCGGAGATAAATCTCAACGCTGACCCAGCTGGGACTCGAACCTGGGAACTACAGATTACGAGCCTGGCATGCCACCAACTGAGCCACCCCCGCCCCCTCTGGTAATGGGAGTAGTGTATTAACACACATAGTACATCGAACCCTGCTGAAATTATGGCTGCATAGTCGCAGACCACTCTGAGTGCTAACCTTAGTTCACTATCGAAAGTGCCTACAATGGGCCCACAAGGATAAAAATAAGACAGAATCTTTAATGATTGTAAGGTTGTCTGGTCCGATGAATCTCGTTTCCTGCTACACCATGTGGACAGAGGGTACATGTGCGCCATTTATCTGGGGAAGTGTTGACACCAGGATATGCCATGCGATGAAAGCAAACTGGTGGAGAAAGTGTAATGCTTTGGGCAACGTTCTGCTGGAAAAACCCTCAGCCCAGTCATTCATGTGCAGGAAACTATGACGTCTACGACTTACCTAAACATCATTGCAGACCACGTACATCCTTTCATGGCAACAGTTGGGTTCGGATGGGTTGTTTTATCTCTGATCGGCACTTTTTTGCACATCATGGGCTAAATGGGCAGATCACATGAACCCCGAAGGCTCAGAGAATGTTGGGAAAGGGGACCCACTGGAACAGCTGTTGGGAGACAGATGGTAGCCTCCCGTCAAGGCCATCCAGCGTGTTCTTTAACGTTGGATTGTTTTACCTCTGAGCGGCACTTTTTTGCACATCATGGGCTAAATGGCCAGGTCACATGGACCCCAAAGGTTCAGAGAAGGTTGGGGGAGGGGACCCACTGGAACAGCTGTTGGGAGACAGATGGTAGCCTCCTGTCAAGGCCATCCAGTGTGTTCTTTAACGTGCACAGGGTATGCTCTCCCACACACGGGGCCATGGCTTAACGTTCCATCCGACGGACGGCGGCCTTTCCAAACCCATCGGTGTCCCCTACTGACCGTTGGTAGGGCGGAGAATTTTACGGAGATAAATCTCAACGCTGACCCAGCTGGGACTCGAACCTGCGAACTACAGATCACGAGCCTGGCGCACTACCGACCGAGCCACCCCCGCCCCTTAAGGTTTATGATTTGAAGAAGGAATGCAGGTTATATACTAACACTACAGCTATGGCAAAGCGCTTGAATGAAGCACGAAGCGGAACAGACGGAAATGATTCCACGAACCACCCAAGATTTGAACAATCAAACACTGTTTGTTCTTTATATACGAATCATTGGTGCGTCTATGCACCTCTTAAGCGTAACTGACATAGTAAGATGTTGTAGCATAAAAATAGCGCAATTGCTTGTTATCCACATTTTTCCTCGTAAAAGGAGTCCTTCCCTAAAAAGAGGCAATAATACCTAAATGATAAGAGCTAAGAAAACTAAATTCAATAGCACGGTTTCCTTTTAACCCAAGTTTAACTTACCAAATTTTATTTCTGTCCGGTAAAATGCCTCCATCCTCGAGGATGCCTGACTAGTTTTGGATGTTTTTTGGGTTTCTACTTAAAGAGACTACATATCTCCCGTGAAATGTAGTCTCTCCATTCTTTTTATGCACCTAATCAACAGACGGAATTAGACAATTATTGTGTAATGCAGATTTAATGTCAATTTTTCTTTCTCATTGATCAGCACACGAGAATGACATGTGGTGGGTTGGGTTGTTTTACCTCTGAGCGGCACTTTTTTGAACACCATGGGCTAAATGGCCAGGTCACATGGACCCCGAAGGTTCAGAGAAGGTTGGGGGAGGGGACCAACTGGAACAGCTGTTGGGAGACAGATGGTAGCCTCCCGTCAAGGCCATCCAGCGTGTTCTTTAACGTGCACAGGGTATGGCTCTCCCACACACGGGGCTATGGCTTAACGTCCCATCCGATGGACGGTGGCCTTTCCAAGCCCATCGGTGTCCCCTACTGACCGTGGGCAGGGCGTGGAATTTTGCGGAGATAAATCTCAAAGCTGACCCAGCTGGGACTCGAACCTGGGTACATATTACGAGCCTGGTACGCTACCGACTGAGCCACCCCCGTCCCGACATGTGGTGCCTTCCATTAGGTGTAGTACTATCCTGTATAGTGGAGCATCGGATGGCATCACTCAACCATATTTCCACTTATTATAATGGCTCGTAAAGTGGCCAAATTGCTTCTGCCTGCGGTCAACCAACTTCCTTGGAACAATTGCTTCAGCGATGTTCTTTTGAGAGTGAGCATTTCTGGAATCGTTGTGATAGCGATTCCACTTGCTGATCCAACCGTTGTAGATGTGATGTACAGGAGCGAAAGTGTCTGCAGAATGGACTAGTACTCGTCTGGGTGTCATGTTTAGAAGAGCAGCAGTCATTCTGCGATCGGTTCAAAAAACGATTCGTTTGTTGTTGTTTTTTGCGATATTTCAATATTTCTTCTAAAGATAGTTACAGCTTAAAAGCTCTTCTAAAGATAGTTACAGCTAGTTACAGCTTAAAATATGGGTTGACCCAAAGTTCGTTTGAATTTTAGGTTGGGTTGGGTTGTTTTACCTCTGAGCGGCACTTTTTTGCACACCATGGGCTAAATGGCCAGGTCACATGGACCCCGAAGGCTCAGAGAAGGTTGGGGGAGGGGACCCACTGGAACAGCTGTTGGGAGACAGATGGTAGCCTCCCGTCAAAGCCATCCAGGGTGTTCTTTAACGTGCACAGGGTACGGCTCTCCCACACACGGGGCCACGGCTTAACGTCCCATCCGACGGACGGCGGCCTTTCCAAGCCCATCGGTGTCCACTACTGACCGTGGGCAGGGCGGGGAAATTTTGTGGAGATAAATCTCAATGCTGACCCAGCTGGGACTCGAACCTGGAAACTACAGATTACGAGCCTGGCGCGCGACCGACTGAGCTACCCCCGCTCCGGTGTCGAACTTGGTTGGCTATTCGTTGAAGAACCGATTAATGTGGATTTTGATGGCCTCCAAAGATTGGAAATCCTCACAGTTGAAACAGTTTTGTGGCGATCTTATTAAATGGTAATCCGAGAGTGCAATATCAGGTGAATATGGCACTGGCACAAAATATTCCAACCCAACCGGAACAATTTTTTGCTGAGAGGTCAGACATATGTGGTATCACATTGTCATGGTGAAACTCCTTTGTGATTTGACAATTCCGGACCTTTTTTTGCAGATCTCTGCCTTCAGTTGCTCAATTGCAATACTAATCTGAATTAATCGTTCGATTCCTTGGCAAGAGCTCATCATAATGAAGGTTCCCTTTCAATCCCAATACACAGAGCATGACCATTGGATGCTGGGTTTGTGTTACTCCACAATCTTTTCCCTTGGACGTTGTTATAAAGGATCCATTTTTCATCACCTGTCATTCGTCACTTCAGATATGGGTCATTTTCGTTGCAGGAGCGAATTACAAGCAGAGATGCGGTCCGTTACATTTTTTTCACTCAATTGCTGCGGCATTCGCACATTTTATCTATTCACTTATCCAAGCTGCTCCAAATGCCTTGGGGGCGGGGGTGGCTCAGTCGGTAGCGCGCCAGGCTCGTAATCTGTAGTTCCCAGGTTCGAGTCCCAGCTGGGTCAGCGTTGAGATTTATCTCCGCAAAATTCCCCGCCCTGCCCACGGTCAGTAGGGGACACCGATGGGCTTGGAAAGGCCGCCATCCGTCGGGTGGGACGTTAAGCCGTGGCCCCGTGTGCAGGAGAGACATACCCTGTGCACGTTAAAGAACACTCTGGATGGCCTGACGGGAGGCTACCATCTGTCTCCCAACAGCTGTTCCAGTGGGTCCCCTCCCCCAACCTTCGGGGTCCATGTGACCTGGCCATTTAGCCCATGGTGTGCAAAAAAGTGCCGCTCAGAGGTAAAACCCAACGTTAAAGAACACGCTGAATGGCCTTGACGGGAGGCTACCATCTGTCTCCCAACAGCTGTTCCAGTGGGTCCCCTCCCCCAACCTTCTCGGAGCCATCGGGGTCCTTGTGACCTGGCCATTTAGCCCATGGTGTGCAAAAGAGTGCCGCTCAGAGGTAAAACAACCCAACGTTAAAGAACATAGTGGATGGCCTTGACGGGAGGCTACCATCTGTTCCAGTGGGTCCCCTCCCCCAACCTTCTCGGAGCCTTTGGGGTCCATGTGACCTGGCCATTTAGCCCATGGTATGCAAAAAAAGTGCCGCTCCGAGGTAAAACAACCCAACCCATTCTGTGAATCACGTCTATAATTACTTTCACCAACATTAGTTTTCCGTCGACATCCTTAATAGTGACTGCACTAGTTCTTGGATCAAACATATCCCATTTCTTTCGATTTTTAAACATTTTTTAGTGCAAAAAAGAATTTGTACACTATTTTTGTATAAATTCGTGTATTCAGCAGAATTAAAGCAGGAATCTCTAATTGGCATGTTGTTTTTACAGCCGGAAATGTGATCACAAATAATACCGATACTATATTTATGTTACACATAGCATCCAATGTGACAATTTTGTGTATTTAAAAAAGGATTTCTATGTTGTGGGCCAGATGGCATTCGATTTTTTTAACCCAAATCGGATTTCACTCGTTGAAAGTATTTGTACGTAATAACTGCCGCTCTAAAATTCCACCATAATTTTTGCTGTCTGCAGCATTGCCACTACGGCCCTGCAACGGGGCTCATCTAGAATAGCAGTTATCACACGATAGCGATCTCTTGGGTCTTCAGTTATCGCCCTGGGGGAACTTTACGCACCACGGTTATAATGCAATACACCACGGAATCTCAAAGCACATTGAGAAGTTTTTGCGTAAAGATGCGTAATTTTACGTCGGTGTTCAAAATTCTTTGCTTTCATGGACGCAATCTACACCTACCGAGAATGCCAGTAAGAGTAATAAAGGTAAAAAAATTAAGGCTCATGTATATTTAATGCATTTTTCAATACTTTTAAAACTTAAGGGGGAAATTCAGTGTCTTTCCCCCTTTTACTTTAGATCCAGTCCTGTGCAGGATTTAGCAGTAAATAACGAATTTTACTTTTGAATATCCCTTACTATAAGCAAACGCATTTCATTGGGGTTGTCTTATCTCTGAGCGATATTTTTCTTAATCACAATGGGTTAAATGGCTAGGTCACACAGACTCCGAGGTTGGGGGAGGGGACCAACTGGGCAGCTGTAGGGGACAGGTGGTAGCCACCCGTCAATGCCATCCAGCATGTTCTTTAACGTTCACAGGGTATGGTTCTCCCGCACACGGCGCCACGGCTTAACGTCCCATCCGACGGACGGCGGCCTTTCCAAGCCCATCGGTGTCCCCTACTGACCGTGGGCAGGGCGGGGAATTTTGCGGAGATAAATCTCAACGCTGACCCAGCTGGGACTCGAACCTGGGAACTACAGATTACGAACCTGGCGCACTACCGACTGAGCCACCCCCGCCCCTATGCTTCACGTACCCCTTGGAAATGTGTATGTAACTGGCGTGCCCCTTGTATAGATAGAAAAAAACTATAGTTATAGTATAACAATGGGAATAAAATAAAACATATATATATATCAGTAGTTCTCAACCTTTAACGCTTCATGCACCCCCCCTGGAAATATGTATGTAACTGGCGTACCCCTTGTATATATAGATAAAACTATAGTTATTATAACAATGGGAATAAAAAACATATATGACATATATATCTAGCGGCTTTTGAGCTCTCACGGCGTACCGCAAAAAATTTTACCCCGTACCCCACGTTGAGAACCCCTATTCCAGAGGATTTTTAGATATCATACTATATACATAATACGGTGAAATATTTGTGCCATGATTTACTGCATTCTAAATGTTTATTGCGTGTGTAATCTGTTTAAATGAAACAAAAACTTCAAAATGCAATATTTATTAAATTTGCATCACTTAAAAAATGGACGTTCGTAGACAAGCCATTGAACCATTCACTTTTCAACGAACAAATATATAATCTTACATATTCCGTCTAAAGTAGCAAAAGCGATCTAATAATATAAACCTACACAAGGAAATATGAAAGCAACATTGAATAATGGTATCAAGAAATGTATTTAGACGCCATGTACACTATTTAATACGTGCAAAACAATTTTGTTTAAAAGTAATTTGGAACTATTTTTGAAATTTACATTATTGTTAACCCAAATGTTTTACTAAAGAATTTTTAAAGCAAAAAAAACCGCAAAAATTCAATATTTTAGCCATTACAAATTTCATGCAAAATTATTAAAGCAACTAACATTTTTTTTTTCAGAACTGCATTTGTTATATCCAAATCACAATTTAAAACAGCATTGTTTTCCAACTGCTTGAATTTCTGGTTTTGTTGCTATTGCAGAATTTTTTCTTCTCTCTAACACATTGGCAGAAAGGTTTGTCATTTTAGAGGCAGATTTTATGTTCTTCTAATACCCTTAAGTACCATATTTAATAACCTTCACATAACCTTCATACAATTTTTCACCATGAAACAACCATAAATACAGTCCGCATGTCTACGTCCAAAGTATTTTACAACTATATACAAGGTTACATAACATCAAATTAACAGTGATGACAAAGAAATTCGTTCTACACCTATGTACAGCTGAAGCTTACACACAGAAACAAAAATATATATACAGATACAAACCTAGTTTACCCTTGTTGGGCTAGGAAGTTGATAATTTTATTAATAAATAGAAGAGTCTAAAAATTTTAGAACTCAAAATTCTGGGGCAATAGTTGTTATATACAAATGTATTACGCACATACATAGTCTAAATGACTTGCACAACTTGTTATTAAAACCTAAATGTGACAAATGCATAAACATTAGGAAATTGCTGAACAAAAATGGTTTAATAAACAGGCAAGTTCCAAACAACACGTAATCTGCAAAATCAACAACAGTTAGCTTACATAACGAATAATTTATGTAATTGACACGAGTCAATCAGTGAAGACGCACATCAATTGAAAATTTAGCTGCCAAAGTTACTCGCTCTAACAAGTGTGTTCCTCTCAAATTTCGTAAAAAAAAATCAGACCTAAATATTGTATTACTAGTTATAATCAGCCGTTCCGGTGGCCGAGTGGTTAGCGTCTTGGCTACTGATCTAAGGGACCTGGGTTCGAGCCATGGGTTAAGGAATGGATGTTTGTGTTGTTTTACTGCTGAGATCCTGCCATTCTCACAGACCTTATACTATGGCGTATTAAAATGACAGGCTCCTGCCGGACCTCTGTGGCAAGCAACTGCTTAAGGGGGTATTTATTATTATAGTTATAATCGTTTAACATTTTTATACTGTGGAATGATAAAAATTTTATATATCTGTTGGTTAGCGCGCTTGGCTACTGATCTACGGGACTTGGGTTCGAGCCCCGGGTAAGGCATGGCTGTTTAAACTGGCAGGCTCCTGTCAGCCTCTGTGGCAAGCAGCTGCTTGAGGGGGTATTTATTTTATTTATAATGAGAAAAATAAAGCATTCTGTTCCATCACACATTCTCATGTTGTTGTCACATTCTGTTCCATCACACATTCTGTGATGGAACAGAATGCTTTATTTTTCTCATTATAAATAAAAGGTTATGCCTTGTAAAAAAAAAAGGTTATGCCTTGTAAAAAAAATAGCTGTAAGAGAGCAATATTATCGCTGCGAATTGGGAAAATACAAAATTTCCACCTTAGCCTTTGTTAAAATAAAGTACCTGGAGCACAACATATAAACTAAGTATTTAAAAATGACGAAATATCTTTTGACTAGCACATATTAAGTATCTGTTTAAGAAAAACATTCAGAAAAACAATTTCCTGTCTTTTTAACATAACCGAAAAGGGAAAAAAAATTAAAAATATGTTTTGCATCTTAATTTTAATATCAAATTGCTCAAGTAACAAGAGCGTTACTCCTTTGCGGACTAAACATTCTTGGCCACACACTTTTTAGCTGCACTGCTTGATAGAAAGATCAGAATTATTTTGTATTTAGTTGCTCTTAAGACATTTATTATAGTATTAGATCAGGGGTTCCCCAACCCAGGATTGTGAAATGCTCTTCGCCCAGTTTTTAAGATTGTTTTAACTCTGAACGGCACTTTTCTGCACAATCGGCAAAATGGCAAGGTCACAAGGACTCCAAAGCCTTCGAGAAGGTTGGGTGAAGGGAACCCACTGCACAGCTGCTAGTAATGGACACATACAGGAGAATGATAGCCTCCCATCAAGTATGTTCTTTAACGTGCACAGGACCATGGCTTACTGTCCCATCCGATGGATGTCAGCTTTTCCAAGCCCATTGGTGTCTCCTACTGATGAAAGGCAGGATTTGTGGAGATAAATCGCAATGCTGACTGAGGTGGGATTCTAACCTGGGAACTGCAGATTATGAGCCTGGTGCACTGTAGACTGGGCCACCCCTGCCCCTTTGACCAAGGCTGTTACCTTGTAGATACTATTAGTTGGGTCAAGAGGTGAATGGGAATTTGAATTTTACGTCGCATGATGGACAAGTATTTGAATGTTAAGTTGTGACTTAAAAAGTTGGGGAAGCATTGTATTAGAGAATTTCTCAAGGGCCGCTTTTCAGAAAAGTAATGCAAAAGAAGCTATGATTTCTTCCGTGCATATGATTTCACATTTCTTGTAGTAATTACAATAAAATAATAATGATTTTTCATTGAAATCCAATCTTACATTGTCACACTGCAAAATTTTCCCACATATATTTTAAAATGCAAAAGAATATGAAAAAACATGGTCGAATAATAAAAAAAAAGGCACTAAATTCCAACCAGTGACAAATGTTCATAAAATATTGCCTTGCTTTTACGACTATGAGTTATATCTTATTATTTTGAAGACACTAATGTTGAATTAAGAAGACACTAATCAGTAGTTAAGCCATTCGAATACTTTTTTTAAACCTAGTCGCTTAATTTTGAATCAATAACTGGTACCTTAGGCTGGACTTAATTTGGAAGCTAAAATAAAGTTACAAATCCTTCAAAATCCAGAAATTACTAGAAACAGGCTCAATATTCAAATTAACAGAATACAGTTTCAACACAAGGAAAAATATCTATTATGGCTATTTGAGTGAATTATCAACACAGATGCAGAATGAAAGACTTGTAAATACTAGGCACAAACAACATGCTAAAAACTACTTAAGATTAAGTATCACTAGATTCTTGAGAATGTTTACAGTTTCAGAAACCTGTGGTTACTAGCTTTATAGATTACAAAACAGCTTTCGACTCAGTTTATCGACATAATTTGTGGTTGATTGTTAGATCATACGGAATACCTGACAAGTTAGTGTTATAAAAGCTCTCTGTAATAACAATGAGTCGTATGTGATAGTTTAGATTATGCAGATGATTTGGCCCTGTTGGCTAATGATGCCGATGAGATGAATTCTTCCATTGGGTTGTTGATATGACTGGTAAGAGAGTAAGTTTAGTGATAAACAGAGAAAAAACTAAAGTGATAAAAATTCGTCAGGCATATGGTGCTTCAGTTGCTTTGAATGGCTGCATTCTTGAGCAAGTGTCTCAGTTTAATTATCTTGGGAGCTATGTAGCTGATACTGATGATGTGTGGCGTGAGATAAATAGAAGAATAGGAATTGCAGCTGCGACTTTTAAGAATCTATCGAGAGTGTGAAGAAATAGGCATATACACCTAAAGACTAAAATTTGACTGTATAATAGTTTGGTTCTTTCTAGGGTTAGTTATGGTAGTGAAACTTAAACCCTTTGTAAACAAGATAACAGGAAACTTGATGCTTTCGATTCTAAATGTTTACGCAATATTTTGGGCATTAGGTGGTTCAACTTTGTAAGTAATGATGAGGTTAGGCAAAGGAGTCAGAAACCTCCTTTATGCAACATTTTGCGCAGAAAGAGACTGCATTGGTTTGCACATGTTACCCATATGCATGTTGCAGATTGGCAAGCAAGATTATGAATAGTGTGCATAAAGGCTTCAGGAAAAGGGGGAGACCTCGGATTCAATCGGACAACGTCAAACAGGATCTTGCTCGAATTGGCCCTTCAGTGGCCAAATGCAGTAGCTGTAGCTAAGAGCAGACATGTCTGGAGGGGAAAATTACACATTCTGGTGGGATTCCATAGGATATGGCTGCATGAGGATTTTGTATGTATGCAATACAAAAAGATCATTCTATTTGGAACTGATTCAGATAAGTTTACTTGTAAAAAAAGTGCACAAAAGAATGCTTCCTACCATCTCTCTCTCTATCCATCAACCTCCATACAATTAAAGCATTATTTCTGCAACATAAAACAGAAAAGGAAACAACCATAAAACCTTTATGAGGAAGGAGGGTGTCCAGTTGATTTGGCTGAATGAGTTAAACAACCACCAATTTTTTTTATCTATAAAAAAGCAGTCTGCTCGAAATTAATTCTATTGAAATCTTATGTAAATTGCAATGTACAAGCAAGTTCTTAAAATAAACTCAACAGTTTGAATGCCTTCTTAGAGATAGCACGAGTCTATTTAGTTAAAACTGAAGAAAAAGTGACTTCAACACAGGGTTGGGTTGTTTTACCTCTGAGCGGCACTTTTTTGCACACCATGGGCTAAATGGCCAGGTCACAAGGACCCCGAAGGCTCAGAGAAGGTTGGGGAGGGGACCCACTGGAACAGCTGTTGGGAGACAGATGGTAGCCTCCCGTCAAGGCCATCTAGTGTGTTCTTTAATGTGCATAGGGTATGGCTCTCCCGCACACGGGGCCACGGCTTAACGTCCCATCCGACGGACGGCGGCCTTTCCAAGCCCATCGGTGTCCCCTACTGACGGTGGGCGGGGAATTTTGCGGAGATAAATCTCAACGCTGACCCAGCTGGGACTCGAACCTGGAAACTACAGATTACGAGCCTGGCGCGCTACCGACTGAGCCACCCCTGCCCCACTTCAACACAGGACCGAGTGAAATGAAATACAGTATCAAGTTGGTCTTGACATAGGACTAAAAAAAATAATATAGGGCATTTCAAAGTTTCTGAGTAAGTTAAGAAAAGGGTCAATCCCATTAGCCAAGTGTTTCAAGGAGAAAAAGCAATATCTTAATATTACCATTCATCTTTGCTAAAAATAAAAATCATATCTTGCAATGAATATAAACATCAAGTGTCTTAAATATAGATTAATTATATTTTTCGAACACCTGTTAAATATGTTAAACAGACTCTACATGACCCAGAAATACCCGACATGGCAAAGAAAATATGTAAACATTGAAGGCAAAAATCTTGTTTCGGTGTAAAATATCAAGTATCCAGTTGTATACTAAAATTGCATTGTTACCTGGAAAGGGATTCCCTTTGTGTGCTGAAGAATATTGATCTAAAAGCTGAGAATATTGTAATTAACAGCTTTTGTGAGCTAAAAAATTTATGTGATTGCGAAGAATAGAAACTCATTTCTGCAACAGAACTAGCCACATTGAGAGCTTAGATAACTTACAAGAAGCAAGGAGGTAATTAACTTAGTCTTATTCAAAACCAGTTTTTCTGGTTTACTAAAAAATTTTACTAGAGGAGAAATTTCTTACACCATTGCTATTACTGACTGAAATCCATAAATATTTTATGTTAAATGAATGAGGAAAAATATCAAATACAAAGAAAATATAGCATAAATCTATGAGTAAAATACATATTTAAAACCACTATATGTCATTCAAAATATATATACCAAGCTGAGATGGGTAGGCAGATATAATTCAAGACCTGAGAATATTCAGCTTATTTACCATCATAGTTGAAAAAATTTCAAAATATTTTTGGTTAGATTCCTCGATTTATATTCCCTTCAGCAAGCTTTTTTCTCAATTTCACAAATAGAAATAGTATCTACATAATCTTCATATATCTTCAATGGATGAAATCTGCACTTCATATAGTTTGTTCAATCATATATCTACATTTGTGGGTTGGGTTGTTTTACCTCTGAGTGCTACTTTTTTGCACACAATGGGCTAAATGGCCAGATCATAAGGACCCCAAAGGCTGCTAGGAGGGGACCCACTGGAGCAGCTGTTGGGAGACAGATGGTAGCATCCCGTCAAGGTCATCCAGCATGTTCATTAACGTGCACAAGGTATGGCTCTCCTGCACACAGGGCCATGGCTTAATGTCCTATCTGATGGATAGCAGCCTTTCCAAGTCCATCCCTACTGACTGTGGGAGGGGTGACTATAATTGTGGTAAAACTATGCAGCATTTTCTTAAAAACAAAGTTGTTTTAAAAATTCTAAGGAATTGTGAAACATATTTAGAAGTTTATTTATGTCTGATATCAAAAAAAGAGGGTTGGGTTGTGTTGTTTTACCTCTAAGCGGCACTTTTTTGCACACCATGGGCTAAATGGCCAGGTCACATGGACCCCGAAGGCTCAGAGAAGGTTGGGGGAGGGGACCCACTGGAACAGCTGTTGGGAGACAGATGGTAGCCTCCTGTCAAGGCCATCCAGCGTGTTCTTTAACGTGCACAGGGTATGGCTCTCTCACACACGGAGACACAGCTTAATGTCCCATCCGATGGACGGCGACCTTTCCAAGCCCAGCGGTGTCCCCTACTGACCGTGGGCAGGGAGGGGAATTTTGCGGAGATAAATCTCAATGCTGACCCAGCTGGGACTCAAACCTGGGAACTACAGATTACGAGCCTGGCACGCTACCGACTGAGCCACCCCCGCCCCTCAAAAAAGAGGAAGAAAGAAGGTTGGGGAAAGTGATACCCTACTAAACAACTATTAGGATAGAGATGGTAGCCTCCTATCAATGCCATCCAGTGTGCTCTTTAACATACACAGAGTATGGTACTTCTGTACATGGGGAACATTTGCATTGTCATGCAAAGAAATCATTTTACTCAAAAGGCCTAAACACTTCAACTTTATTGACTGCTTTCAAATTTTTTTCAAGAGGAAGAAGGTATTCATTCTACAAAAAGGGCAGAGATAACCCAGAGGCTCAACTGACCTTGTCTGGTTTCTCATACAACCTACAAATGCATACACAGGGACATGCCTGCTGGTTTAGTAGTCAGGTACGCTAATCTACAGATTAGGTATGGACTAGTCGATATACTAAGTAAATGCTCCTAGTTTCACAATATCATTGCGGGCTGATGTCATTCAGTCCAGAAACTTAATCAACAGGGGATCCTGAGAGTCAAATTAAATATCAGTACGCCTCACAATGTTCAACTTTGGATGTTTTCACTTTCATGTGGTGTTTGACTGGAATCCACACAACTTCAATCATGTTCAAGCCAATACTTGTCATTGATGAGCTCCTCCTGTGAAAATCCATTTTAAGTGAATAAATTAAAGTAGAGCAATTGGCACATAACCAGGAAATGATGTTCATCTGCTGTCAACCATTCCTGAACAGTAGGTAATACCATGACTCTGGCCTATAACATTTAGGTTGTTTTATCTCTGAGTGGGGCTTTTTTGCACACAATGGACTAAATGACCAGGTCACAAGAACCCCAAGAAAGTTGGGGGAAGGGGACTCACTGGACAGCTGTTAGAGACTGATGGTAGCCTCCCATTAAGTCCACCAGTGTTTCTTTTAACATGCACAAGGTATGGTTCTTACACATATGGGCCCACAACTTAGCATCTCATCCAATGGATGGTGGCCTTTATAGGCCCATCAGTGTCACCTATTTACCAAGGATAGGGTGGGGAATTCTGCAGAGATAAATCTCGACACTGACTAGGTGGGGCTCAAACCTGGAACCGTAGATTACAAGTCTGGCATGTTACCAACTGAGCCACCCCTTTTGTGAACTGGGCATCCAAACTAAATTATTTTAATTAATTTTTAAAAAGGAAAAAGGTACTTCCCTACACAGAGGACAGAGATAGCTTAGAAGATATATCAGACTTGTCCTGGTTTCTCATACAATATACAAAACTTACACAAGGGCATGTTCCCTGATCTTGTAGTCAGGCAGCTAACCACTAGACCAAGTAGTGACCGCTATTTGGTGGGTGTGCAACCAGTTTCATACAGACCCACTATGCAACTTCTTTCAAAGCAGAGATGTATATTGTGGTTCCTATATCCTGGATGTTTCACTAATGTTCAATTTTTGGCATAAAATTATATTACAGATCTGTTGCTTGTACTGTTTCAAAAATATATGCAGTTTAGAGATAATACAATACACAAAGTATGCCTATTGGGACAGTAGATAATTTCCCAACCACTATCTCAGTTAACATTTGTTTTTTTTTTTGGAAAAATTTTTATAGTAACATCTAGTGGTTTTAATTATGAAATAGCTCAATACAGTCAGATTTTACATTTAAAAAACTTGTCATGAATGTTCATAATATCGATTAGTGACTGAATATTGACTTTTTTTGGTCTTGTTATATGTTGGTTTGTGGTTTAATTAACGGTACAAGAACAGAAAAAGTTATAATGCAACATCCCAGCTGATTATAATCTACTCATTTTAACAATGTTACACTGTATATTTTTTTATGTTGCTTTCTTCATATTAAGTGTACTGTTCTCCGAAAGCAACTCAATTATATATTATTTATACAGAAGCCTCTGCTGTGACATCCCTGTATGAATTAGTTGAAGATATTATGCCAATCTGTACTTATAGTTTTTGTTATGCCATTATACATTCTTTTAAAAGAGGCATGACTAAAATTCCCAGCAGAAACTTTGCATTACTAAATTCAAATTAAAATAGAACAGAATTATTATGAAGTTAAGCAGTACATATTAAAACCAAAACAGCTAAAATAAAAAATAAAACTGTAAAATACCTGAGTGTGTGATTAAACAGAAAAAAAAGTAAGCTACATAATGTGGAATCCACAGCTCGCTTGCATGACTAAAACTTCACCAAAAATTACAAGTGAGCACTTAACATCACTATGAGGTATAAAAATATAATGGGTTCAAATGAAATATATAAATATATAATAGAGAGAGACTACAAAGTGTTAGAATTAGTACAGAAGATCAAGTAATTTTTGCCTTGTTTGAATGCTGGTTGAAAAAAACTAAGCCTAATCTTTACACGATTTTAAATGGTAAAGTATTACTCATCAGTGAAAGGGTAAAAACTTCTGATGAGCTATAGTACTAATGACAATGGTAGATGAATCTTGAACTGCACAAAGAGATTAAAATTGTATGAAACTAATGAAAATTAAAACAATGAGAATATTATGATGGGAAAAAAATGAGAAAAGCAACTGTAAAAAAAATGAGTTTTGCCTCTGTGTGGAATCCCGAATTCATCCCCTGAATATATGCCAGATGTTCTAACCACTAAACTATTCAGTGGCAGTTTACAAATAATCTGTGTCTTTGCTATTCAACTGTTAAAAGGTTAATCAGCGCACACCTCTAATTTCTTCTTCAAACTAAATCCAGTATGAAAGCTTTACTTCATGCTGTTGAAACTACTGTTTAAAATGCAGAGAAAGTCTTAATGTTTTGTTATCAGTGTTAGTTTAAAACCCCAAACAATGAACTCGCCCACTTTTTTGCCGTTTTAATTTTCACCCATTTTACCATATGATTTTATCTTTTTGTCTGATTAAAAACGTAATAATATTCTTCCATCATCATCAGGGCAACTATATCACAGCTTAATTAGAAGTAAATTCACTGAACCTGTCTCCTGGATAATATTTCTATCAGATATTCCAAGATCTAATCTAGAACAGTTCTTAATTTTAGCAATAGTAGCTCACAAGCAAGTGTTCTACTACCTTTGAACAATTGAAAAGTTAGCTTTAAAAAAAAAACCAGTAGAACTTCCAATCCAATCTGACAAAGCTCTTTTTCTTCAAAACTCTTCAATTAGTCTTTAATTTTTTTGAACCAACATTAAAAAAGGAGTCAAAATGAATTAATTTATTACACGAGAGCTCTTGAATACTTTCTGCAAGCAGTTATGAACACGATATACATTAATACAGATATTTACAAATAATAGCATGCAGGAAAAGCAGAGGAAAAAACATTTAAAATGCCTTGTGAAAAACCATCTTAAAAATAACTAGGAGCATAAAATTATACAATGCAATGAAAGCTCCTACACTTCACAGAAGTAATATCTTTCTATAAAAATTACATAAAATTTTACACTCATTTTTCCTATATACAATATTTGCTATGATATAGTCACATAGTTTCCATGTGAATATCACTATAAAAGAACAAAAAAGAACATAGTTACTTTTTTGCAAACATCTGTACTACAATGTGTTACAGTTTTTACTAAGATATTAGCTTCTTGCACTGTTCCTTGTGTCCCATATTCCAATATCTTTGCTGAAATTAAAATACACAAGTTAATGAATTTAAAAAACTGAAATATCAACGTTTTTAAAATGCAGATAATATCAATGTTAATTTTCTTGACATAAAACAGTGCAAAGAATATAAAAATAATTAATGTAGTTCCATAATTCAAAAGTGTTTTATGTTTCGATGCACCTACTTTACAGTTTCATCTGCATGGGGAAGATTAGAATACAATGTGCGTAATTCAATTCCGTATCTCAGCTGCTAGTAAAGATATCATCAATAGCGCTTTATTCAATTATGAACAACCAGAGAAGAGATTTATATTACATTGGGAAGTCGAAAGGAAATGGCATATTCAGATTTTAATTTTATTTTTAATTCCTTAGTTTAGCTATAGAAATTGAGGGACAATTTAACTATTATTAAAGCAATAGAACATTCTTGTATGATATAGGCTAATGATTTACACTGTGCATACATCAGATCACATATAGGGTGATTCAAAACTTATCGTTCAAATTTTGTGGGGAGGTAGGGAATACGTCAGGAAACTGATTTCACATAGGAAAGTATGTCTACAAACGTCATCTACATGAACAAAATGAACAAGTAAAGTGAACACAAGGAAACAGTACAGTTAAGTGGTAACGAATGCGACTTTCATTCCAACAAGGTAAAGTACAGGTTCACAGTAAGTGCTCAAAATTGCGACCATTTACATGGACACAGGATTCACAGCGCCGTTGCATTGACCGCCAAACATTTTCAAAAACGCCTGGCATATCACGCTTTTGCCAGCTGCCCCATATGCGAGATGCATATCTGCTAGCTCTTGATGCGTAAAACGATTCATCTTATCACTAGTAAGTCAGCTTGTACACTGATGACAGCGGGAGTGGTTGGGCGAGCTGTACACTGGTTGGGTACACACAGCGCCCTCTACATACGCATGCGTACATTTGTGGACATACTTTCCTATGTGAATCGGTTTCCTGACGTATTCCCTACCTCCCCAGGAAATTTGAACAATAAGTTTTGAATCACCCTGTATATAGAAGATGAAAATTTATTTTCTATTAAGACTTTAAAAAAGCTTGTATTCATATGATCTCTTTATATCACCATGTGTGAATATTTGCAAACTAAGAGAATACTGCAAATAAAAGTTTAAGTTGGCATATATGGTGGGTAAAATTGCATATAATATATAACAATATAAGAAGTAATATAATATTTTATAAACAAAGGCATTTGAAACATAAAATTTAGATTTTAGGTTCAATCAATAAGTGTTGAAATTGGGTAACAAATAAATGAATATCAATGAGTTAAGTGCCTATGAAAGGAGATACCATTCAGGAATGGGAAAATTGACTACTTATTATTTGGGAAAGAATAAAATGAGATTCAGAGAGGTTCTGCAGATGCTCCAATATGCATGTGATATCAATGTGGAGTAAGATACCCTCCGATTACTAAACATGCCTGATGGCATCACTTCATGCTCAATTTAAGGTTGTTCAGAAAGGTCTAAGTCAACAAATCCCATTCTTCCATAAGAGCTAACTTTATCTTGCTGAGTGGCCGAGAAGGTAGCTGACAGTTTGCAATGTCTTCCTAATGCATCCAATCATATTCGATCGGATTTAGGTATGGCAATCTTGCACCAGATCATTCATTGAATATCCATTTCTAGGTACTCCTGCACCAGGTTATCTCTTCAAGGTTGCATGTTGTCAACTATAAACTGGAAATAAGCACCAACCATATCCCTAAAATGCTGCACATAGGGTTGAAGGATCTCTTCTCTATATTTTTCAGAAGTTAGAGAGCCTCCATTGAACACATGAAGAGAAGTACGCTGTTAATAGTTATGCCACCCCAAACCATCACATTAACCACATTAGAAGTCTCTGATATTGGTGACAACCTCAGAGATAGAAAGAATTAGGAATAGGGGCAATATCAAGTCAGAATGAACTGGAATGCATTCCAGTACATGGCTTTTTCCTTGTTTTAGTGGTCCTTAACAAATTTCTTGAAAAATAGGCTAATATGTGTTTAATTTTCTTACCTCCCCACTCTGGTTTAGCTACTAGTTTGGGGGAGGGGGGCATCTCATTTCTAGATCCAGCCTTGATTGTAGAGAATTGCATTCCTCATTCTCTTCGGATTAAACACCTAGAATCTGGTTGTAAGCTAAATCAAGACTAGTCAGAATACAGAACATTAGCCCATTCAAACTCCAAGCAACATGTTGGTGGCCAGTGGTTGAGGAATTAGCAGGATGCAAAACACTAGCTTTTATGACAGTACACAGCCTTTATGACAGTATTCTGCTGGAAATCTTTTCATCTGTGGCTGCAGAAACCAAGAGACAGTTGATATGAAGTCATCATACTGTTCTGTCTTGCCATTAGAACCAAATAATGGTCAATTTGAGTTGAAGTAACTTTTGAGTGACCTTGGCCAACTCTTCTGGTAATGATTCTAGTTGCCTGAAACTCTTTACAAAGTATCGATACCACTTTTCCTAACACATTGAGCTACCTTGTACCTCTGCCTGTGATTGTCCTGCTTCAAGTCTTCCAACAGTCTGCCACTACAAGAAATCATCTAAACCAGGGATTGGCAAATTGTCATTAAAGTGGGCAGCACTAAAGAAATTAGTTTTGTACATATTGCCCCCCCCCTCCCCCCACTAAGTGCTAAATTTAGAAGTTGGAAGACAAAATGAGTAATTGTTCCTCTGCCAATGAAGGCACCAATCTCACTAGTCTCTAGTATCGTATCTTTAAATAGTCCTATGCGGCAGCAGGTGTACTGAGCACTATCGTACAGTTGTGTCATGTATAGGAGCAGAGTCACTGAATCTCCACAGAAAAGGCAGCTGCATACATTGACTAGTTCATGTGGCAGCATACTGTACTACATATTTACAAATATCGCCATTATGTCGTGTCTTGAAATAAAATTATTTACACTGTTACTTAAAAATTTATTCATTAGCATTATTGCTGGTAGGACAATTTTAATGTTAAAATGACCAAATGATCTCTAGACTACTTGAAAAGTCAATGAGGGCTGCATATGGCACGCAAGCTATATGCTGACTTACCATCTTCAGTAAAAATAATGAGATTAACCCTTCTTGAAAGCAACAGTTTTGAAATGGCGTGTCTGGTAGTAACCAGTGGTTTTATAGGCATTAATAAATTGCATACTGCTAGAAATTATTGGGTTGTAGATCAGTTTTTATTGGATATTAGAACTTTGCATATAACGTTGCCAAAAATAGCATATTTTTACCTTCAGGAATGTTGTAAAAATTAAAATATTGATGAAAAATGCTCTTGCCTTAATTTTGTAAACCAATATACATGGTGTCCCAAAACAACTTAAAAAAAATTTATTAAAAATACCAAATTGCATTTTAGGATCCAGATCAACATTGTTGCATTCAAAATATCTACACCACTTACACTACACCCATCACTTTTACACATTCACTGTTACACATTTTCTAGAGCTCACTGTTTGGAATAACCTTTAAAATCACCAAGTTTTTAAAACCAAATCCATGCTGAATTTTTGTCTTCTAAATTAAAAAAAAAATGGAAATAACCAGAAGTCACATGGCAACAGATCTGATGTATTGCAGCCTCCATGCAGATTCCACATGGACGCACGCACAGTCTGCCTCCATGTGCAATCAAAGTGGCTTATTCTTGATCATTTTCAAAACCCCAGTACCCTGTAAACTTTGATTTGCTAAATATTCTTCCCTGTATTGCAGTTTCTGAAGCACTTTTTCCAAGTTGTGCAAAAAATTTTATTGCCCAACACTGTTCAGTTCTGACATCCATGATATAAAAAAACTTAAAAATAGTCACAAAAATGCTTTGGGTTGTTTTACCTCTGAGCGGCACTTTTTTGCACACCATGGGCTAAATGGCCAGGTCACATGGACCCCGAAGGCTCAGAGAAGGTTGGGGGAGGGGACCCACTGGAACAGCTGTTGGGAGACAGATGGTAGCCTCCCATCAAGGCCATCCAGCGTGTTCTTTAACATGCACAGGGTATGGCTCTCCCGCACACGGGGCCACGGCTTAATGTCCTATCCGACGGACAGCGGCCTTTCCAAGCCCAGCGGTGTCCCCTACTGGCTGTGGGCAGGGCTGGGAATTTTTGCGAGATAAATCTCAACGCTGACCCAGTTGGGACTCAAACCTGGAAACTACAGATTAAGAGCCTGGCGCGCTACCAACTGAGCCACCCCCGCCCCACAAAAATGCATTTTGCAGGCAGCTACAAAGATACATCACTTCAAACAACACAAAACTGCAAAAAAATTAAACAGCAGTTGTCATGGTTACAAAACAATGTTGATTGGAGTATGATTAACTAATGGATACACTCGCATGGCTTCTAAACAATGTTGCTAATTTACAGTAAAATATTTTAAGTTGTTTTTGGATATCCTTTGTGCATTAAAATAACTCCATTATGTGCTTAAAATAGCTTTAGGATGGGAAATTTTGGCATGTTATGAACAGATGTATCAACTGTAAGCCTTTGCAACTTCAATCAAACAAGTTTCTTACATTCAAAATGGATATATAATTCTTTGCATCTCTCTCACAGTGGTGTTATTAACTCCAATGGTGTTATTTTCGTAATTTGTGTGAAATATCTCTTCGAAGAAAGTATGCTGTAGACTGAAGTAAGTGAAAAGATTGAAGTAAGTTATGTTTTGATCATACCAAATATACCAATACATTTATCAGGATCATTATATCAAATCAGTGCTGTAGTATGTAAAACAATACAGAATATTTTATGAAGAGTAAATTAGTTTTGGTAGAGGAACTGCAAGAAATTACAGATAACATCAATTTAGAAGACCATGATTCATTTCATGATAATGACAACAGTGAAGATCCATCACAATTTACAAGTGATGAAATTACACACACAAGGAAAAAGAAATCTAAAATAACTGAAGGAGAAATTCTGAACATGGATTTTCAAGTAAAGAGACAATGCAACAAAGAGTACTTCAAAAAAAAACATTAAAAATGAAAAATTAGTTGTATTTTGTAAATTTGCAGAACTTTAGATATTCATAAAAAAAAAGCTATATATCCCCCTTTCACACTAAGACTGCAATTATTACTTTTATTTCTTGTTGAAATTTACTTTTTTTTTAAAGGAAGAAGGTACTTCCCTACACAAAGGATGAAGATATCCTAGAAGCTACAGTAGGTTTGTCCTGGTTTCTCATACAACATACAAAAACTTACACAAGGGCATGCCCACTGGTCTTAGAAGTGAAGTACCCTAACCACTAGACCAGGTAGGTAAAATACAAATGTAATATCTTTACTTTGAGTGTTTAGGTATAAAATACTTTTTAAACATTTATAAATACATGTTTTTTGTTCCATTTTCATATACAGTGGGAAAAAAATTGTAAAATAACACTCATGGGTCATATTGGTCCTAATCATTGTTTATAAACCAACACATCAGGAATGTATATTTCAATGTAATAGTATCTAACAACAACTATGATCCCAATAGTGTATAAATTTTATTTAGATAACAGAGAGAAAAACACACACTGAAAATGTGATGTTTATACAACAAATTTCTGAACAATACAAATAAACTTATCACTAAGAACAAAACTTACAGCACAACTTGTACTACAATAAGCAACTTTTGAACACTGTTTACAACGCAGTGCAGCCACTTTCTTGCATACAGCACAATACAAAAGGCTATTGTTTACTACTGAACCAGATGGTTGTGGAGGAGCCTAAAAGTAAAATAAAGTTTGGGTTAAAAAAATAAAAACTAAATTTCTGCACTTAGAGCAAAACATGATATTACCTAATAAAAGTGACATAATTCAATAAGTTTATTTGAGCATATTAAAGCTGTCATATGTTTAGATTTATTCAGGATTGTCACCATTTTTTCGCTCTTGTCCAGGTCAACTGCTATTTGACAAACTATGTTCCAAAATCAGATAAGAAATAATTAGGAAAGAGCATAATAAAGAAATATGACTATATTATATTGAAAATCAACCATTTCTTCCCATCTCCTTGTACATAATTATTATGAAAGTAGTGAAATTCTGTCAGAGCAAATCCTTTGCAAGAAATATATGCAGATTTTTTACTTTGCACTAGATTGGGGTTCTCAAAGGTGGTTGTTAAAGATTTCTTTCATGAAACTTTTTGATCTTACTATAAAGAAACACAGAAAATTTCCAGTGGCTACAATAAAATCAAATACAGTTTACAATTATTTGCCAAAGAATCCCAGGTAACTAGTTCTTGAGGTTTGACCTTGTCCTGTTCATTAGACAGCAGATCAAATCCCACTGGTTTGAAATTTAATCTACAGTGAACAAATGACACTGTAAAAAAAATCAACATTGCTATCTGGTCATAGTGGCTATTGACTGGTCTACCTCCTGTCACCTGAAAATATTCTACTGTTTCATGTCAGGTAAAAAAAAATGTCAAAAAGCAAAATATTGCACAGAGGAATAGTCCCAAAAAATTTTAAATTGAAAAAAACTGTAAAGAAGTCCAAGAAATAAGAATCATATAAAACAACTGATAAATATTGTGTAGAATGGCAATATTAGCAATCATTATGGAAAAAATTATTACAATGCTCTTACAATGTAACAAAAATCCAAAAGTGACTACACTACATAATCCTGCATCCAAAATTCTATCTAACTGTAGAATTAGTAAGTATAAAAATTTATTGGATTGTGTTTGAACTCAAAACATACTTGGTAATAACATGAGGATTTGCTAGTTTAGATCACAGATTCAGAAGTTTAGTTATAATTAGAGAAATGTTCATTTTATGGGTAAAAATGATCATTTCCGAATTTTGCCTATGTGTAGCATTTTTTTCTCTCTCTCTCAATGTTCTTTCTTTTCTTGAAGTTTAAATAATATATGATTTATTTCAGCAGAAGTTAGGTTTTCAAAGAATTTATTAGTATTTTCAAATAGAAGCAAATTGGTAATACCTCTGAATGGCAACTTTTTGCACATAATGGGCTAAATGGTCAGGCCACAAGGACCCGAAAGTCTCAGAGAAGGTTAGGGGAGGGGATCCACTGGAACAACTGTTGGGAGACAGATGATAGCCTCCTGTCAAGGCCATCCAGCAAGTTCTTTGTCATGCACAGGGTATGGCTCTCCTACACATGAGACCATGGCTTAATGTCCCATCCAACAGGCAGTGGTCTTTCCAAGCCCATTGGAAGTATTACGAGAAAATGTCCTGTAGACAAGAAACATTTGAAATAATTAGCTGAAAAAAATTTGGTTTTGCCCTGAATGGGATTCGAACCCACATATATCTCACAAACATGCCAGTATGATAACCACTACACCATCAGAGACTAGCCAGTTTTTCCATATTTGCCTATGTTACTTTTCAGTAAATAGAAAAGCCAACCTTTTCTTTACTGCTATCAGTGGATGGGCTAAATTTTAGTTTTCTTTACAACAGTCATTAGTCAGATTATTTCCTGTATGCTTGATAGGTTTCCTAAACGTTTGTTTCTGATCATAGTGGCTGCATAGGTACTTGAGTGAGAGATATCTAAATGAGAATATTATACTGTATATTATTTGCATATAGATGCAAATAAACTGAATAGTAACTCTCGTAAACAGAGAAATGTTAACATAAATATACATACACTAAATGTTGAACAAACTTGCTTTAAGTCCTCTTTCCTCCTTAAGCTGCCCACAGATAAAAGTATTCAGTATACAGTGCAGCTTCCATATATGTTTCTCAAACTGAAATATACCCACCTACATAAGTATGAAGGTGGGAAGATGGGGGGTGGGGGTGGAGGATGGACAGTAAGCAATGAAATTTTGCTAAAAACATTGATTCTGTTTTTACAGAAACACATCTGCCATTAATTTCTTAATAAGAATAATATATAGCAATTGATGATACTAATTGCTTTATTTTTTCCCATAACTTTTCTAGTACTTTTCTTTTATCATGAGGTAGCGTATTCTGCCTTCCCATGGCCGAGTGGTTAGCACGCTTGGCTACTGATCTAAGGGACCTGGGTTCGAGCCCCGGGTAAGGCATGGTGGTGTGTGTTGTTTTTCTGCTGAGGTCCTGCCATCCTCACAGACCTACTACTTTGGCATATAAACTGACAGGCTCCTGTCAGACCTCTGTGGCAAGCAGCTGCTTGAGGGGGTATTTATTTATTATTTATAGTGTATTCTACATTAACCCAGAAGAGAATACTGATAATCGTGGGTTCACTGCAAAAGGGTAATCTACAAAAACAAAAGTATTAAAAAACTACTGGATTAGCTGGTGACTTGAATCATCTAATTTATTTTCCATTGAAATATTGTCAAAAATTAAACTTATCACAAAGATATACTTTAAATCTATTATGGATACTTTAGATGTAAACCCCCCCCCCCTCCGAAAAAAATTGTTTTTAAATAATTTCACTTTTAATGCAAAAATGATTAAAAAAAAACAACCACTTCTAACCTTATAGTAGCTCAACTGCTACATTTTCAGGCGATTTCAAGTTCACATCATTTGAATTTCAAACAAGTTTATATTTTCATTATTCTTCCTGCACTGAATGTATAATTAAAAAAATTAAATTTCTACTATATTCAATGAATTTCTATGCACATTAAACATTTGCTAATTTGTCCATGCTTCTTACTAATTTTGGAACATAATACTTTAGTAACGTTCTCACGCTGAAAATATGGAATTTTCTCTCCGATGCTTCCAAGAACATAATGCACATTGAATAGAGGAGTAATCTTAGCTTTATTGCTTCTTGGTTATTGCCTGTAATAGGTTAGCTCAATGTAAATGGTTCTGGCACAACTACAGGGGGACATCAAGTAATCAATGGGGGGGGGGGGGAGAACTAGAACAGCATATTGCCTCTAGCGAATATGGATGCTCATTTTTAAAGAGAACAAAGATTTTTTATTTTTCGATTTTTGCACTCTATAACAGTGTAATTTGAACTAGTGGATGATTAGGAAGTAAATAGTAATATTTTATTAGTACTTATAAAACACAATAAAGAATTGCTCATTTATCTCTTAAAACTGAAAACCATACTAGGAATAATTATATCTTCAAGAACTGCATAACCATTGAACAAAAGTCAGGAAAAAATGGAAAGAATTAAAACAGTTCTATTAATAGAAATATCTGCTGCTTGTGGAGAATAGTTAGTAAAATTGTTTAAATCTATATTCTATAGAATTTTTTAGCCTGTAAATTGTAGCTAGGTTCAACTAGAAGGAGAGCTGTGCACTATTTGGTATAACACTAGCTAAAGTTAAATTCCCACCTTTTCCCAGTGCAGGCTGTTAGTATTTTCAAAAACATATTCTCTCCCCTGAAGGGGAATGAAAGGGAAGGACTGCCAGATCAGTTTTGCCTCAATTTCATGAGGTCTCAGTGCTGACCATGCATTTCAGTGTGGTTAGTTCTAGTCCCATTATTTGTAATGATAGCTGTAGTACTGGCCTTAATAATGGCTTAATGCCTACTTCATGATTTGATGTTACTTTTGCTATTTCAACTACATAAAGTTCCAGAGTTAGTAAAAAGTAAAACTACACAAGTTTCCACAGGAAAGTGAAATTACAGCAGAAATGCCTAGAACTGGGGGTGTTTCTGTTTCCACATGGTTAACTAGTGTTGAATATATTCTATGATAATGCTATATATAAGAATTTTATTAGAGGTATTATAATCCCTTATTTTAAGACAGGTGAAAGCAGTTATTATTCTAATTGTAGGAGCATCAGTTACTATTATGCTTAACAGTAGTTTAAATCTGGAGAGGTTGCATTGATCCTTTTTTTACTTTGTTCTAGAAGTTTTCAGAGTTTCAAAAACCTAAGCTTACTTGCTTTCAGCAGATTCTCTTTGCTCCCATAATTTGCATTTGATTATAAGGAAAAATAATAATGAAATAAGTTAACACATTGTGTATGGATCACGAGTATACTCACCCTTTTCATATTACATGATAATTTGGCCTTTTCAGCAAATGAGAATGAGATTAAACTCTATCATTAAAGCCATTGATCAGACTGCTAATAGGATATGTTTGGTGATAGAACTATAATGATAAAAAATAGATCAACTGGGTGTTGCTTCAGTTCTTTTGAATGGCTGTGATCTTCAGCAAAGTTCTCAATAATCTTAGTTGTGTGGCAGATATTAATAATGTATAGATAAACAGCAGGCATTACAGCTGGGATTTTTAAGAATCAGCAGCGATTGTGAGAAAATAAGTGTATCTATCTAAATAAAATTAGGCTATGATAGTTATTTCCACTTGTTCCATAATCTAAAAAAGGAGCTTAGTAAACACCTTTGAATACCTGACTTCCTCCTAACTAGAGGGTCATATGAGATGACAATTCCTGCAGCAATGTTTGATCTGGATATACCAAGATAGATAGAAAAATAAAGCAATCCCATCAAAGTTAGAATGAGAGTATTTTCCCAGACTCTTATAGTTCAATTAAAAAAAAATAATGAAAGCAGAAACTTGCTGAATGACATGCGTTTTTTTCACCTTTTTCAGTAAAATATAACAAAATGTATAACTTGTTTATGTATAAACAAAATAAATATTAAAACCAGGAGAAATTTCTCAAATGATGTAAACTGCTATATAAATGTATAACTGATTACACTATATTAGTAAAAAATATTTGAATAACATTCCACTTCAAGTCTGTGAAAAGGGTTATGAAGTTTAGTGCAATGAAGGCAACTAAGAAACTAAAATTAGCAAACCCATATTCAATCATTTAGGATAAGCTTCATTTCTGTAACATTCTTAAAAAGTTTGCTGTGACTAGTCTAACACAGGAGTGTGTTTCAGAATAAAATAAACCAAAGCAACACCTTTTATAACAGCCTTCTGCAAAAAAAGATTATTTGTTTAAAATTAATGATAGTTTACTTTTATATCTATTTCCTTGTGTATTGTGATTAATTTAATAAAATTTTAAATTTTCATAGCAAAAGAATGTTAAAAAAAGAATTTGAATTCTGTACAGATATAATGATGTATATTTTATATATTGTGCATAAACATATAAGAAGACAAAAACAACTGAATTGAAATGAATAAAATAATTTAAATTAAAATAAATATCAGAAGATACCTGAGAATATGTTTCAGATTCAATTCGAAAATTGGCTACATTTGCCTCTAGATCAGGTGTTAAGCCTCAATTTTTTTTGGCCTAATGAATAAAATTAAATTATATTCAAATTCTTCCCACCCATAGCATCTGCCCAAGAAACATCTGCTTTTCTCAAGAGGAGCTGAAGGATGGCATGGCCACTGCGCACATGAAACATGACCCCCCCACCACATGCATGAAGCAACAAGGAGACACCCATAAATTCACCTCTCTTGACACCAGAGAGCGAACGACTGCAGAGCCCTTTGTTATGTCCAACTCTGAGTGTCTAGATACTGCTGGACACGTGTGGTGTGAGCCCAGCTTGAAGGTCAGATTGCAGACCCCTCCTGGCCACCCAACACCACTGCCCAACTCATGAGAACGACTCTAGCCAGATCATGGGAAGTTTCAGACAGCAAATAGGCAACCACATTAATCAATGGGGTGGTAATAGCAGTATAAAACAGGGGATGCACAAAGGAGTGAGAGAGATGCCACACATACTCAGAGAGACACAAAGGTGCTCAGATAAACTTCGAGACCTACTTAGAGCCCGGGTGTCACATGGGTTGGGTTGTTTTACCTCTGAGCGGCACTTTTTTGCACACCATGGGCTAAATGGCCAGGTCACATGGACCCCGAAGGCTCAGAGAAGGTTGGGGGAGGAGACCCACTAGAACAGCTGTTGGGAGACAGATGGTAGCCTCCCGTCAAGGCCATCCAGCGTGTTCTTTAACGTGCACAGGGTATGGCTCTCCCACACATGGGGCCACGGCTTAACGTCCCATCCGACGGACGGCGGCCTCTCCAAGCCCATCGGTGTCCCCTACTGACCGTGGGCAGGGCGGGGAGTTTTTGCGGAGATAAATCTCAATGCTGACCCAGCTGGGACTCGAACCTGGGAACTACAGATTACGAGCCTGGTGCGCTACCGACTGAGCCGGCCCCGGTGTCACATGAGGGGACTCACGCACGCCAGAGATCTCCAGTTGAGACAGGATGCTAGAAAGATGACAGAAGTTAAGATACTCATGTACTGAATAATCATCAATTGCGAGATGTGAATCCCTTATGCCTTCCAAGCCTAATGAAGTGACCTACAGATCTGGAGTAACGACAAATGATTTCTAGGTGCCCCAGGCAATCTTCGCCGAAGGGACAGCGAGAGGATGCCATAGCTGCCACCTATTAATGGATGGACATCAGCAATGCCCCCCCCCCCCCCCCCTAGAAAAAACTCTCCTAATATGAGGTATGAAGTATCACCCTTTTCCTCTGGTTAAAAGTGTCGCATGTCTATATTGGAAGATGTTAAATTTTGGCAGTGTTTTCAAGTAGCGATTAGTGTGTTTTAAATATAATCAAAATTATTGCAAATTATCCCATCATTTTGTATTAAATGTTATATTTATGTTTATGCAAAACCAGAGTGAGTATAAAAATCTATTCACAAAATTCTTGCACCTCCTCTGCGAAGGGGGGGGGGGGGGCTTGGGTTTATGCGGCTTCTCTTTTCTAACAGATATGGACATTATTAGTTGGAGAGGAGAAGAAATCGCAATGCAACCACATTTGTCTACAAGTTATTGATCTTCCAATTGAGGGGGTGCATAACACAGGGATTTGCAATCATTTCCATCGCACATTCAAATTATTTTCCTTTCAGTAGCAGTATGCCAGTCTCTGAACACTTTTGCATTACATATTACAAGTTTTTTTTTTAATATACCAAAAATAGAAGAATGAAGTAGTTTTGTATGCCATTACAAAGTGCAATAAGTTGCTAACTACTATCTAGGTTATTTAATCCAAAACCATACTTTTAATGCATACTAAACAAAAAGACCATTCATGGACATTCTGAATATTTCTGATGCAGTGAATAAGCATAGATCACTAAGGCATATTCCAACTTCAGATAAAACAAAAAGAAATCCATGGGTGAAAACTACTGAAATTCAAAGAGAGTAACACAATCTTTTTCTTAAAATTGCAGTGGGTGTTGGTTGTTGTTTTTTTAACAAAGGGAAGGGTTGGGTTGTTTTACCTCTGAGCGGCACTTTTTCGAACACCATGGGCTAAATGGCCAGGTCACAAGGACCCCGAAGGCTCAGAGAAGGTTGGGGGAGGGGACCCATTTGAACAACTGTTGGGAGACAGATGGTAGACTCCAGTCAAGGCCATCCAGTGTGTTCTTTAATGTGCACAGGGTATGGCTCTCCTGCACATGGGGGTCACGGTATAACATCCCATCCGACGAACGGTGGCCTTTTCAAGGCCATCGGTGTCCCCTACTGACTGTGGGGAGGGCGGGGAATTTTGCGGAGATATATCTCAACGCTGACCAAGCTGGAACTCGAACCTGGGAACTACAGATTACAGGCCTGGTGCACTACTGACTGAGCCACCCCCGCCCCAAAGGGAAAAAAGGACTCCCCTATACAAAGTACGGGAATAATCCTAGAAGCTATTGTGCTTGTTCTGATTTCTCACACAACATAAAAACACGTATACAGGAGCATACCTGCTGGCTTAGCATTAAGGTACACTAACCACTGGACCTTGAAGGGTTTTATTGTTATTTTACAATTTCCAAAGATGTTCCATATGAAGAAAGATGCTGTGGGAACATCTCAAGAGCTATTACAAAACAGCACATCACAGGATAATATACAGAATATGCAGTCACTAACTTAAAAATATTCAAGAATGACCTCATATATAATTTTTACAAACCCACAGAATCAACAGTCGACAGCTCCAAACAACCACTGATAATTTAAATACTGTGCCCTAATGTTTAAGCAATGAAAATTGAGTAACATTTCCCCCAACTATTTTGAGTGTAATCTGTCTGCCTATAGACAACTGTGGCAATATGCTGCTGTACATAACACATAAAGTTACACAACTAACCAATATGGACATTAACCAATATTCTTGATAAAAAACACGCCTTATTCTACAGTGTAACAGATCCTCCAACATAGACATGAAGTATGCCATCATGCATAGACAACAGAACTCGTCTAAAAATAGGGTGACCAGATTTAGATAAAGTGATCCAGGGACATTTGAAAGTTCAGTTTGAAATATAGTGCCTACAAAGGATTGATCAGATGTTTTTGAAAAACGGGAATGTCTAGTCACCCTAGTTTGACAGCTCACAATTAAAACTTTTGTTACAAATTTTAGCCTTAAAATTTACAGTCACTTGCATTACTGAAGAAATTTTTTCATAACAGTACTGCCACTAATGAAACATTTCTGAAAAAAAAATCAAATTTTTTTGTGAGTGGGACTCGAATCTATCCAGCATGTAATTGGGAGACTTGGGTTTGAATACCATGTATACAGGATATTTCCTGTGATACTCTACTATTGGAGTGTTGCCACTATTCTTTAGGAAAAAAAAATCTGTTTATGTTGTTTTTCAATTAAATATATACAAAAAAAAAAAGATCTAAAATGAAATTCCAGGACAATTCTACGATGCTGGGGACAGAGCTCTCGATCCAGGGGCAATTTCCAGAAAACGGGGACATCTGGTCATCCTATCTAGAAAAGTAATTGAAAGGACCAATTTTTGGCTTGGTTTCATTATAAACAATTGTTTGACTGAGAGAAGATTAAAACCAACTTCTTTCAGTTTTTATTATAAAATAGGCATATTAATTTACCTTAATTTCATACAAAATATTAGTCCCAGCCACTGCAACGTTCAATTTTCTCAACAAACAAAAATACAGCCACAAATTGTTCCTTTCATTTCAATAAAGTGTAAAAAATTTGGATTTCATTTATAATTTTTCTTGTACTCTTAACAATTATAAATATCATACTTAGTATTGCAAAAGAAAAAGAATTATACATAAAATATGCTAATAGAATTCCCATTTGCAAACAGATATTACTAATAGTTTTCAAATAAAACACTACTAGTGCAAATGGGATCTAAAAGGCAGATAACTGATGACTTCATTTCAACCAATCAAAATAATATTTGGCACGAACCTATTGGTCTGTGATCAAATCCTAGTTGCATTTTGAAAATTATTTAATTGTAAATATTTAATACAATGATCAATTTGTTAAAATCTGAGAAAAACGTACCATTGTTCTCACAGTAAAATACACAGAAACAGAAAACTCAAATAGCATAGAAAAATTATGAAAAAACAACATGCAAGTAACAAAAAAGGAATGTAACAGAAATGTTTTTCCAATGAAATCTTGAAAAGGTTAGTAGGATTAAAAAACAATTCCACAATTAACACTCAAATAAAATAATGGAGCAAATGGAAAGTAAATGAAAAGAAATATTAAGCAAACAGCTTCTCATTATGAATTGCTCAGATATTACAGCTGCAATAGAACTTGTTATTTTGGAAAGTAAGTGTTTAACATAAGACAGTTTATTTCAGGACTGGCTTGGAAAATAACGAGGCCCAGCGCAACAAAGCATGCTTAATCTTTTTTTCATAAAAAGTTTATTCCATAAATTACTATATATATATGAAAATTATCATTCACAAGTGTTAGAAAATTAGTAGAAAATATTGGATTAATAATGAAAATAAAGCAACGTTTTCTTTTCCTACGACAGCATTTTTTTAAGGTAATTTTTAAAATTTACTTATTTCGCAAGTACATTTTCTTTTAGAGAGCATAGGATTCAGTGCAGCCACACTAACAACACTGCCATCAAGCCAATCCTGGTCTACTTTCACAAAACAACAGAATAAACAACAGTTTACTCACTAAATTTGCTCCACAGCAAAAACCACAACTTCAGCAGCTGTGAAATCAGCCTTGAACTCTTGTGTAACTTTTCACAGTTCGAAATAATATCATTTCTGATCTTCGAGTGCCATGTCACTTGTCCAATCTCAAGTTTAGCACTTCGGAAGATGCCCTTAAGTCTTATTACGCTGAATTAAATAAATTACTAAGACACATTAGTAGTGTTAGAGAGAAGTAGTAGGAGGCACTAGTGGAAACATGGTCTCAGAACCACACTAAATACGATCCGCTCACCTTGTTCCACACTGGAAGTGGAGCTCTTGGAACACCTTGAGGGGCAGAAGAGACTGCCTGGTAGTTGGCAACTGCTACACCTTGGACACCTTGATGAATAGTAAAAGAATTGGGTACTTGATGAGACTGTTGATTCAATGCTACTGGATTACCTTGTTGAATTCTAGGAACTACAGGAGGCCTCAAACAATGATTTGCATTATATGCAGGAGGCATGACGTGATTCATGTGACCTGGAACAAAAGGTTTGGATGCATGCGGATAATTTCCAACAGTAGTAGGAATAACAACTTGCTGCACTCGAACAGAATTGTTAATTAGCTGATGCTGATTTTGTTGAGCAACATAATCTGTCATAGGCTTATTGACATTACCCAAACCTTGATTGACATTCTGTCCCATATGTGAGGAAAAATTCCCCCCGGAAAGGTTCAATAAATTAGACAAAATTGGTCCTCCATGCTGTGACATAATTCTGTTTGGTGGCCCTTTTCTATCCAAAATATTAGTCAGTGTCGGAGCCTGATAAGACATATTTCTTTGTGCTACCAGGTTATTGTGCTGCATCATATTCTGTGCATGTGGCATTACATTTGCTTTCACAGGAACAAGTGGATCACACGAGACATTATGTCCCATTGAATGTGGAGATCCAGTTACTGGACCTAGTTGCCTTTGTGCTGTGCACTGTCCAGAAGAATCTGTAACTTCTTGCTTTATGTTTGCTGGAGAAATTGGAAGGAAACCCCTTTCGTCAGTAGAGTGCAACTGTCCCATGCTTGGGGTTCTTGCATTCCCAACGCTTGATGGAGTTCCTCTGAATCTGCTTTCTGTATCGTCTAACCTAGCTGCTGATCCTGGAGACGACGCTTGAAGTGGTGAAGGCGCAGGCATAGAAGGTGGATTAAAACGATTAGCTAGGATGCCATTTGCTTGGGTACTATATGTTAAAGGTGTCTGTAAAGATGCTGCATATATTGCATTTGTTTGATGAGAAGCAAGTGACGAGACCTGTTGTGTCAATTTATTAATGTAGTTATTTTGTGCTTCAGAAACTGCAGGAGAAGTTTTATTTTGCATGCAGCAAGAGCTTAAATTTTCTTTTTTCACTCTGGGTGTAATTGATATTTCAGGATTTATCTGTCGCAATCGGTCTAAAGGATCACTTTCAGTGGTTTGTTTACTTTTTTCTATAGATAATTCTTTCGAATTTACTATTCTATTTAATGCAGCATTTGCTGATTCAGTATTTTCTACTACTTGATTAAGTAGTGCAACAGTGTTTGGCTCGGTAACTTTGTTTTGAATTTGTTTTGGAAATAAGTCTGCTGCAGGAGGTGGATTTGCACTAAATTGACAATCAGATCTTTCCTTTAACGTTTTAATATTTTCTTCAATTGGCTTTTCTAGATAACTTTTCATTGTAGTAAAATCTTGATTATTTTTTGTTATGCTAAACTCTTGATTACTTTTTGTTGTAGTCATATCTTGATTAATTTTTGTTGTAATCAAATCTTGATTACTCTTTGTTGTAATCAAATCTCGATTATTTTTTGTTATAGTTAACTCTAGATTACTTTTTGGTGTAGTCATATCTTGATTAATTTTTGTTGTAGTTAAATCTTGATTACTTCTCGTTGTAGTTAAATCTTGATTACTTCTCATTGTAGTTAAATCTTGACTACTTTTTGTTGCAGTTAACTCCTCATTACTTTTTGTTGAAATTAAATCTTGATAACCTTTTTTTGTAGTTGAATTTTCATTTTCATGTGTATCCTTACCTTTTAGATTTTCTTTCTGTTTATCAGCAGCATTTGGCTGAGCCTTTTGAAGCAAAACACTTACAATATTAGACAATTGTCCGTATTTTTTGAAAAGAGCACTTGCAAACTGAAGACTCTTTATTTTATCTACTTTTTGCTGCTTTTTGTGTAAGATAAATTTTTTCCATACTTCATCCACACTTGATAAATCAATTTCACAGAGCCTTTTCAATTCTTGATATTCCTTAAACAGTAGTGATAAAAGTAATTTTTCAGAATGTTTCCTATTACCATCAAGGTCTAGGATACTTAAAATGGCAATAGCATCCAACTCATGAAAAACTCTATTAGTCTGAACCACAGTATCAAGGGGATTATGCTTCAGTTTACTATTTGTCCTGGAGGATTCATTTTCCGTTTTGTTTTGGCACTCTGCATCAGGATTTGGACTGACAGCACCAAATGTAGAGTTCTGTAAACTGGAACTTGTTTCAGAAGGTGGAGGAATATCTTTACCACCAGAATTTTCCAAGTTGGTAACAATATTAGGAGGATTATCAATAGTGTTTTCTAAATTAGATGCAGCATTAAGATGAAAATCTCTATCACTAAAATTTTCGACATTGGATAAATTATTATTATTTAGGCTACTGGTATCCCTGTTAACGCTTGTTTCTTCTGAAATCTCACTGGATTTCACAATATTTGCTGGTGAGACAAAATCAGTTTTATTTGGCAGCAATATTGCATTATTCTGACAATTTATGTCAGGGGTTAATTGATAACTTGGCTTTTGGAAATCAGTTGTGGTTACAGTTGTAAGTATTATGGAAGGCAACTGGGGTATTATAAAAGTGGTATATAAAGGTGGTGGTGGACCACTATTTTCCTTTGCAGGCACTAAATTAAGATTCTTATTCTGGAGAGAAATTTCATCGTTTTTCTCCACCACTTCTTTAGCTTTGTTTGGTATTCCTGTTTCCATTTTTTTACTTTCTTTGTCACATGATAAATCAATTTCTTCATCTCGCTCAGGAAATGTCATAAGAAAAAGTCCTCGGTTAATGTTCTTTATCTTGCAGCCATTTTTGTGCCCATGTTCATTTGAATCTTCAGTTTCTTTATCTTTTAATTCAGAGTGATTTTCTTCAGTACCTATAATACTGCTTTTAACTGCCTTATCTGAGAGTTCACCAGTAAGCTCTGAAGTGGATTCAACATGTGACTGCAAAAGTGCCTCATTATGTTTTACAGAACTGCTTGGTAACTTACTAGGTTTATTGTTACTAACATCAAAAATATTTTTATTAGAAATGTTCTCTGAAGTGGATTTAGAATGTAATTTTGGAAGGAGTTGTCTTTGCTTTTGAGTATTTTTCTGTAACTTACTCAGTTTGTTGTTAACTGTACCAGAAATATTGCTATCACCATCCTTTTCTCTTGCAGAATTTTTATTATCATCATTAGATTTTTCACACTCATGCTGTTTATTACCTTTATGATCTTTCTCTGATGATGGTATTAATGCACTGCTATTTTCTTGGACCAAGTTATGGTGTGAATTTTTTTTGTTGATATTAGGGATTTTATATGACAGAATTCTTTGGTCATATTTGGACAGTTTTTTTAAAACTTTACTGATTCTATCTTGAGCATTATAAGGTTTTTTACGTACTCCATTTGCTTTCCACTTTTGCAATTTCTTTAATGGCGAAGGCCTGCTTTTTAATGGTGATGTCCTCATTTTAATTCGTAGTGGTAATTTAATGGGATCACTTTTCAAAGGGTGATTTTGAGTCAAGGATCTTTTGCAAGGTGAACAAATTGTTCTATTCTTTTCACCTTGAAGAAATTCACATTTGCACCTCAAGCATGTCTTAATTTCATTTAACTTTAGTGCCTTTTGTTCCTCTTCCTTCACGCATAATTCTGTAGTGCTGGTGTTTTCAGAAGGCGGAGTTTTGAGGCCATTTGTTTGCACCTGTGATTTACTCAATTCACTTTCAGCATCACTTTCATTTAAATGACTGCTGAAAACAACATTACTGTTAATAACATTTTTTATGGGGGTTGAATCACTGACATTACCTGCTTTATTTGTCAGATCAACATCATCATTTTTCTCATTTTGTTTGACTGGTTTAGCACTGCTACTAACACTCTGATTAGTATTTCTGTTAATGAAATAGGATGGCGTGCCTTGTTTATTTGTTAGATCTTTCTGAACTCTTATTACCAATGGTGAAGAACTGTTTCCAACACTATGACAGCTATGTTTTGAAGTATCTACTTTTTTAAGGTTTGCATTAGTTCCATCCATTTCTTGCATAATTTTTTGAACAATATCATATGTCTTCAGATCATTAGGCTTTTCACAGGAAGTTTTCTTGTTCACCTGGGAGCTAATATTTTCTGAATTTGAAGACTTTGGAGCAGAATTTGCAATTTCAGGTGGCTTTTTATCATTTGAATGTGGCATTCTTTCACTTGAATCTGTGTTTTGAGGGGGATGCTGATTTGTCTTAGACTTTTTACTGTTTTTTGAAATAAGGTTAATGAAGTCTTCATCTGAATGTAGTTTGAGGGATTTTAAATCTATTTCAGGAAACTTATTCGTTATTTCTTTTTTAAGGATGTCATCTGACTGATCAAAAGTTAAAGCAGAAAGAATGTCATGTTCATCAATTATAACTTCTGGATGTGACGAGCTAGAATTCTTTTTACTTGGAGCCTTCATCTGGAAGTTATTTTGATTATTCTGCATCTGTGAACTATTACTGGAATACTGAGCACCATAATTATATGAAGAATAAGACGCATAATTAGGTTGTCCCGAAATCTGGCGTGGAAAAACTGGGCGATCTTTAGCTTGTGAAAAAACAATACCAAAATTCTCTACACTTTCATCTGAATCACTTTCAATGGATACTCTTTTGAAAGGTTTACTTAAATGTTTACTTTTATTATTTAATGTTCCTCTTTCACTTGACAAAGGTCTGTTTCTTTTTAAACCTTTAGCATTTGTACTATTCTTATGTTTGTGCAAAGAGACAGACTGTGAATTATTTGCATCAGGTAATAGTTTGTTTTTAGGAAGATTAGGGTGAAGCATCTCATTACAATCTGAGAGCACATTTTTTGGCAGCTTGGAAGATTTAGAAACATTGTCACTATTCTTCACTTTAGTCTTTTCCTTACCATCTTTTCTCTTCAAAAATTTTGCCCTTTTCCGACGATATTCTTCAAACAATGTAAAATCCACTCTAGACACATCCTTTAAGTTTTGATTAGCTTCCTGCTTTTTCTGTCGCACAGGTAGGTGCCTACTCTTAAAACTTAACTCACTTTGAAGTTTAAGAGTTTCATCTGAATCCTTTATGCTTGTATAATGATCTATTTCTTGTTCGGATAGACGATTAAGAATGACCACTGGAATCTTGTTCAGCTCCTTCATCCTATAGAGAGTAAAAAATAATATAATTATCCAGTTCGCTCATTTTTAAAAAAGTATAAAAGGCAATTGAATTAGATTTACCAAACAACCTAATTCTATAATAGTAACTCACAAGCAAATGTCTTATAGAACTTAACACAAGTGAAGAGTTGGCAGAAAAACAAAAGTGATTTTAAGATTAATAATGGTTAGAATATCTGGCATAAAATCAGAAAGGTTGGTTTATTTTACCTCTGAGCAGCACTTTTTTTGCACACAATAGGCTAAATAGCAAGGCCATAAGAACCCCAAAGGCCCAGAGAAGGTTGGGGGAGGGGACACACTGGAACAGCTGTTGGGAGATAGTGGTAGCCTCTGGTCAAGGCCATCCAGTGTGTTCTTTAACATACACAGGGTATGGCTCTCCCACACATGGGGCCAAGGCTTAACATATCATCCGATGGATGGCGGCCTTTCCAAGCCCATCATAAATAAATTATCATAAAATCAGGAGATTATGGTATCCTATCCCTATTCCCATCAAAATTTCCTTTCACATCTAACTGAACTATTCTACTAGAATTCAAAAAAATATAAATTACACCTAAAGCAGCTGCTTGCCACAGAGGTCTGAAAGGTGCCTGTCAGTATAATACACCATAGAGAAGATTTGTATGGAAGGCAGTAAAAGGAAGAAAGCATCTGTGCATTATCTGGCATTTGAACCCAGGTCCCTTTGATCACTAGCCTAGCATGCCAACCCCCTGCCCATTGGAAGTTGCATTTGTAAAGTTGTGTACTCTATGTACAATCATGCGTAATTTTTTATTTTTAAACTGCCGAAAACTGATATATCTTTTTTTGTGTGTGTGTTTTGTCTGGTAGTTAATAGAGTATGGATTAGCATAATTGGTTTACACAGAAATAAAAGAGAAAGTGTTTAAGTTAACCTTAAAAATAACAAATTTTAAAGTTTAAAAAAAAATTAAAACTACTATACTGACACACTAGAATTAATCCATTCCCTGTCAATTATTCTTTTGCATAACTATGCATTTTTTTTAATGCATAGAATCAATGAATATACAGGCATATCTTTATGTTAACATCTTAATTAAATAATTAATGATACTGAATATTTTATCTGATTTAAAAACAGATCATCAAAGAATTTCCGTTATGTCAGTGGAAAGCCAAATTACGAATTCAATATCTTGTAAAATAACTTTTTTGGGAATGAGGCTGAAAGTAAACAGCCATATTTTGTGTATCTAATCTTTGAGTTTTTTTCAACAAAACTACTTAAACCTTGAATTTCAGAAATATGTGTTCAATATAGGAGTTATAGCTGCAGGAATATTTAATAGCAGCAGCACTCTACAGTAAAAAGTTTGTCAAAACTGACAAAAATTCAAATAACTATTAAATCACTTTTTAAATATACATTACTTTAATAAATAGTTTGATACATTTACTCCTTGTATTTTGGTGAGCTTCTGAGAAAAGTTCTTATAACTTGCACTTTTTACTGTCAAATACAAATAAAAGGAGTTCTTGATCTGTGTAGTTTTCATTTATGCAGTTTATTAAATTAGACATGTTCTCAATTTATGTGGTCCAAAGATTTACACTTATGCAATTTGAAATGAACCCTCAAAGCACAACAAGAGAAATCATGGCAACTTTATTCATAAAACACCCACTTCGTAGAAAAACTACCTTCACTTTTCAGCTTCCATCACTTTTCAAATACTAATTAAGATTGCTGAAATTCAAGATTTAGATATATGTGATTAAGATATTGAATATGCCTTTAGTCTTTTTCAGTAAAAAATTTATCCTTTAAAAAACAGAGTTTCTAATTTAGCTTTCCATTGGCATATATTAGGTTTTCTTTCCGTGGCCGAGTGGTTAGCACGCTTGGTTTCTGATCTATGGGACCTGGGTTCAAGCCCCGGGTAAGGCATGGATGCTTGTGTTGTTTTTCTGCTGAGGCCCTGCCATCCTCTCAGACCTTCTACTATGGCATATAAACTGACAGGCTCCTGTCAGACCTCTGTGGCAAGCAGCTGCTTGAGGGGGTATTTATTTTTTTTATATATATTGGGTAAAATAACAACTTTATTCATAAGCTCAAGACTGCACATTTGTGACAAGTGTCAATATTAACAGGAATACTGAATGCAGTTCTCAATGTGTTCTGAAGGTGGAAATATGTTTATCTGGATCAGCTTTCTAGTGAATTTCATTCTACTAAACAGCTGTCACTACCTACAGATATTGTGAAATAATTTGTTTTGTTTAAAAATTTTTAAACATTAAGAGAACAAAAAATATTTATTAGGCAAAGAAATTATTCTTTCATCAAGCCTAGCTCATTTTAATTGGAACTATTTAATTAAAAAGAAAAATATACACAAAGCTAAAATTCTGCAATCTAGAGCACAGTAAAAAGTTGTCATATGAAAAAACAATTTCATCATCATCCTCAAGCAGCCATGGGCTACGGAGGTCCAAGCAGACTGTACAATTTAGTTCTCCATACATATCTGTCCTGAGCTACATCTGGCCACTGCACAGCAATCCTAACAAGGTCCTTTTTGACACTGTCTGCCCACCACATACTAGGTCTCCTCTTTCTGAGGCCTTTAGGCACACTGTTCATAATCCTATTTGCTAATCTATAATTATCTATATGAGCAACATGACCAAACCAACGGAGTCTCTCTCTGCACAATATGCTGCTCAAAGGAGGTTGCCAACTCCTTTTCCTAACCTTAGGAATCATTACTTACAGAGTCGAACCACTTAATGCCCAAGATACTGCATAAGCATATAGAATCAAAAACATCTAGTTTCCTGTTATCTTGTTTAAAAAGTGTCCAAGTTTCACTACCATAACTAACCCTAGAGAGAACCAAACTATTGTAGACTATTTTTAGTCTTTAGGTGTATATGCCTATTTCTCCACACTCTCCATAGATTCTTAAAAGTCCTGGCAGCAATCCCTATTCGTCTGTATTACAGAAACAAGTTACACATACAAAAGATGCTAAGATTTGATGTGATCAGATATTTTGCAGGAGTTAGTAAACTAAGAGTTCACGTAAGTCTCAATAATGCTGAATGGAGTACTAGTGCAGTGGATTATCCTTTCCCTAAAAATGGAAAGAATTAAGCAAAGGTAGAATTACTGCTGACAATGATATATTTCAAATTTATATGGAGCTTTCTAAAAATTCAGTATTATGCCCTGACAATTACCAATGGAAGAGTACTGCAGTTACCACAGTTCTTAAATGTAACAGTATTATATTGACTAAAGATTAAAACAAGTTCTGGAATGATTAAAGTAGCCATTTTTTTTGCTAATTTTTGCACATGAAGGCTTATTTTATGGTTGAGATTCAAAGCATTTTCTACTGAAAAGTATACTATGTTATTTTTAATGTCAATCTATAGCATATTATTATATTAGCAGACTGTCATTCACTCACTTGAACTGACCATTGATGATGATAGCTCATTTACCAAAAATGACCAATTTAATCTAATCACTTAGTCAATTTAGTCAGATGTCAACACCAGATGAGGTGACTGAGGAAGTATCATATTAAAGCAGGTGCATTCCCTATCATAGTAGCAGACTTACATAAAAGAGTATTACATCATTTTCTCTAAAGATAGCAATAAAGTTATGCTGTAATAGCAGTTATTTTTAATGCAGTTAAAGCTGACAGTTAATTTTCCTGGAGACAGTTCAAGCAACAAACTGAGTTACTATTACTAATATGAAATTCAAATTCAATATGAAGCCAATCATCATTGTAATTTCATTTTACTTGTGGATAGAGGGCAATCAACTACGTTTGTGCTCCATTTGCCAATAATGGGATTGACATTAACTTATACATCATGGCATCAGACTTTATCTCTTCTATAGAAATTTAAGCACATCAGAATTTAACAACCCAGTTTGCTGCACCTCTAAGGTAATCTGTGTGTTTACTAAGGATGGATCTTAAAGAATTTTTAATAAATTGTTGAACTGTGATTTTAACTTTACCTTATAGTTTATTATTAATCATTCAGGTTGAATATCATCACATTATACTTGCAAAACAATGTGAAATAATGCAGAAAAATACCTAATAATGTTCATTAGAATATTTTGAAAATATAGTTGCAATATTCATCTCTGAACTAAAAGCAAAAATAATCTTATTGAATTCTTTAATAAAAAAAATTAAATTTACAAATTGAATTACATGAGCTACAGAAAATGAGGCAAAATTGTCATTTTTATGGTTTTGGTCCCAAAACATCAATAACTGTTTTTAAATCTGTAACAGATTTTTTTTTCATTGAGGAAATATTTCAAAATATTCAGGGATATGGCATTAACTACAAAACAGAATCGTAACTGTAGCACTAGGCAAAAGGATACTCAACCACCAGTTTGAAAAAGGTCTGCAATGAATGAGAAAAATACAAAAAACTATAATTGTATTTATTTTTACAAATGTAGGTAAAATTGGAAACATAGTACAAAACAACTGTGCACTACATTTTTTTTTTCACTTCTTGTTCATGAATGAATTTTGGGTTGACCTCTGGTCAGCCAAAAAGGCCTGAAATTCAAAAAATGAAAAAAACCCACCCCACTGGAAGATTAAGCAACTATTCATTATTTTTAATATTTATATTTTAGAACACCAACAATTTAGTTTTTTTCTAAATAAACCAATCTAAAAAATTATTGAAGTGTCTTCTAAATATTTGACAATGGGCACTTATTTATAGGTTACTTCAACACTGTGAAGTAAAATTATGTTGGAATTTAATATTCTTATTATTGATTCAAAAATAAGTTTTGGTATTACAAAAAATTGACCCTTTTTTTCCCCAAATTTCGCATGCTAAGATTTGTTTACAATTGAGATAAAAAATCTCAATATTTTTCTTCAGAAAAGTAATTTTTAATGACACTGGCATATTATTATGCTGATCTAATGCTTATTAAACATTTTTACAATAAGTAGTGCAAAATTAAGTGATAATAATTAGCTGCAGTTAAGGTTTCGGAATATGAGGGGTTGGTGTACGAGTTTTTTATTTATTGGGGCTTAATCAGATTAGGCCTCGCAATATAAACCTACGATAAAGATAAGGTTTAGGTAAATTTTCATCTCAAACATAAGCATACGTTGATATACATAAGCCAATTATTACTATTAAACATAGAAAGAAGTATCAAATCACTAATTATGATATTTTATTATAAATTCATATAGTTATTTCATAAATTCTGAATCTTGTTTGTATGTCCGTCAATTGCAGTATACAGGAAAATAAAAAAAATTCTAATATGGCATTTTTAAGTTACATGCGTAGAATATTAGTCATCATACAACTCAGTTTAAATACAATTTACTTAAAGGGCTTTACATCAACAAAAACCCCTGCCCATTTCTTCCCAACCTCCAGTGCGTTAGTCTTATTTTTCAAATGTTAAACATAGATAACAGTTGGAGCCTTTGATAACAGCATCACGTAATGAGTACATATCCTGATTTTCGTATTTGTCAATGAGTCAAGAAAATAATGATGAAATATTGAATATATTTAAATGGATTATGTTTATAATGGTTAGTTACTAATGTTCACTTCAAATATATTCCCTTATTACACAACATGCTTATCATTTCTAAAGCAAAAGTAACAAAAGTCGCTTACCGTACAAATTCTAAGGGACAAGTGTACAATAGAACAGGACGGAGTAAGCTTCACCGCACGATCAGATTTGTACTTATTTATCATACGTCGATATTACACGTCACCGAACTGTGTACACCACTTCATTCTTTTCTAATCACAACGTAATGAAGCTTATTTCACAACGTTGATCTTGAGCATCTGATTTATATCATTCTCAACCTCAATTATTCCTCACCCCTGTGGAATAAACTTGGCTTCTTCCAGAACTTCACTTGTCAAAACAGTTTCCAGAGATATAAATTTTAAAACAGATCATAATAAAAAAAACAATGTACGTTTAGTTCACTTTTTCCACAAATAGTACATAACATTAATCTACAAATTCTTGGACTTTAATATCACCTCCTCTCTACGACACGAAGCAACGACCGCCAAAATCATCCTTTATATATATCGACTTCTAGACGCCAGGCTGAACCAAGCGATAAGAGAGATAAAGCTGATAATCTCTGTACCAGACATACTAGTCGTTCAGAGTACGAAAGCATCTTATTGGATAGCTTCCAGTACTTCTTCTTTATCATTTGCCGCAGGCAAACAGGATGTTAGTTTCGCAACCAGCATTACTCACCATTGTGATATGTCTGGCAGCTGTCCAGTGTGACTAAGTTGCGTACAAAGGATACACCCTAGAGGATGTTATCATTGAAGTTGGTACTTATTAAGACTAAAACTATAGTGCGTGTAAATAAAAAGGGTATCAATTTGTTGAAATTAGATAAATTTCTTGCAAAGTGTGTTGCAATTCTATTTCAGAAATTTGTGCAAATGGAAAAATAGTGGACAAATTTGAGGTCAAGTAGTTAGTGTGTATGTACATTAAAAAACACTACCTATTTAAAAAAAATTAAAAAATTAAATATTAATTTTTTTGTAGTAATAATTAATTGGGGATCAGCGTTGGGTTCTACCTTTGAACGGTACTTTTGTGCACACAATGGGCTAAATAACAGGCTGCAACCACAATATCCCCAAAATATCCATTAGTCGTCTTAGATATCTTATGGATATAATGTGTATATTGTGGTTGTGCTGGAAGGGCTCAGAGAAAGTTAGGGAAGGGTCAATTATTAGGTACAGACGGAAGCCTGCCATCAAGACCAGCAATGTGTTCTTTAACATGCACAAAGTATGGTTCTCCTGCGCACGGCACCATGGCTTAACATCCAACCCAATGGATGGCAGTCATTAAAAACATCTGAAAAAATTACCGGTGACGCGGCGAGAATCGAACTCGCAACTCACTAGATACATGTCAGAGCGCTCTACATGTTAAACCACGCATCAGACGTAAAAATCTTCCAGAATAAGACAGATAAACCTTTCACTGAGATGTGGCGGACCTTGCGCCATCTATACTTAGGAGAGGCAACTTTTCCGATTGTTGCTAATGATTAAGGTGAAACGAAAGGCGATTCTACGCTAATTCTCGTTCAACAGATGCCGCTGAATATCGTCCCTAGGGGTGGGGGTTGGGGTTGGGATTGACCACAGGCGGGGAGACAATTGGGAGGCTTCCGTTTTGTTTGTGCTAAAGAGGAGTCCTGAACTGATTTCTAAAAATAGCCTCAATAGGAGGAGAACGCCCAACGAGAGGCTAGGTACCCAAGTAAACGCAAGGTCCGCCATCATCATTCCTTGAACTTCCGATTTCTTTGCTTTTCACAGCTGAAATAGTACTTACGATGATTTTACTCTTGAATGATTTTAGTTTCATTGCATAATTCTTTTGACGTAATAACATAGGCGAAACTTTTTGACGTATCCATAGTAAATACACAGATAATTTGTAGTTTAATTTTATTTATATTTTTATATATATATTACAGTTTCAGTTATAAGTCATTCTTCCAAAAAATCAAAAGAAATTGGACCATATCGAAATATTCAATACGGTCTATATTTAATAATTTAATGCATAAATAAACTTATATATATGAGTTCTATACTGTGATAAAAAGATGGCCAAGGGATTAGTTTATTTGACAAAATGAAGAGGACCTGGGTTTGACTCTCGGTTAAGGAAATGATATTTTGTTTATTGTGTTGTCTCTTTGGTGAGGTCTCGCCTTCCACACAATGATATCTGTGATATAGTTATACTCACAGGCTATTGTCAGACCGATATGACAAGCAGCTGCTTGAAGAACACTTTCTTTTTTATAAAAGCTTGCCAAAATCTAATCCGATTAACTCTAAATTTCGTATACTTTTTAGTCTCTGATTTTCTCAGACCTTATGTATTTATAAAAATTTGGTGTATATTTGAAATAATTAGCTGAAAATAATTAGTTGCCCTGAGTTGTTGGGTTGTTTTACCTCTGAGCGGCACTTTTTTGCACACCATGGGCTAAATGGCCAGGTCATATGGACCCCGAAGGCTCAGAGAAGGTTGGGACCCACTGGAACAGCTGTTGAGAGACAGACGGTAGCCTCCCGTCAAGGCCATCCAGCGTGTTCTTTAACGTGCACAGGGTATGGCTCTCCCGCACACGGGGTCACGGCTTAACGTCCCATCCGACGGACGGCGGCCTTATCCAAGCCCATCGGTTTCCCCTACTGACCGTGGGCAAGGCGGAGAATTTTGTGGAGATAAATCTCCACGCTGACCCAGCTGGGACTCGAACCTGGGAACTACAGATTACGAGCCTGGCGCGCTACCGACTGAGCCACCCCCGCCATTTACTATTGTCAACACGAATTTTATCATATACAGTCCGGAATCTTAGCATTATATATTATAACGCTGACACAAAAAAAAATTATTTTCTGCCGCAAGTTGTTTTCATGCATAATAGATACAAAATCAAGAAACTTCTAAAAGCTAGTGCACAAATGACAATTATCTGAACTTAGGTCATATATACTTCAGTACTAAAAAAAATTTCTCCTGAAGCGCAGTTTCGGCACTGTTAGCTTCGTTCGCTAACCTGTTAGTTAGGGAGCATTATTTTTCGGAAAGGAAAAAAAAAACTCAATGTATATAAGTTACCGCTAAAGTGCAGAAATCAGTTATTCTACAAATTATATAGGTATTGTGCAGATTAACTAGGGTGATCCGTTAACGTGCGGAAAATTGTTTCATTTCTCAAATTACCTAGGTAATCTGCAAATTACCTGGATAATCTGCACATTACCTACTAGGCACTCGTTAAAGTGAAAATAAGATCTTTGCTGGAACAACAGGAACGTTTCTGTACGCTTAAATTAACATAATGTTATTTATCTAGTGTCCGAGAGTAGAGTTGAAACCAGGGTCATCCCTCTGTCAACATGAATCAGTCGTCCGAATTATAAAAAAACGCCCCCAAAATGAGCAGGCCAAGTGAGAACGAATCATTTTAGTGATTCGTTATCAAGAATGAATCACTTTACCGATTCGTTCTCACTTGGCCTCTGCTCATTCGGGGCGTTTTTTATAATGCGGACGAGTGAATCACGTGACACGAAGATTCATATTCAAGAGATTCACCACTATGAGAGAAACAAACTTTTGAACTTTAACGATACGGAAGCCGTTAATGTGCACATTACCTAGGTAAAATGCGGAAAACTCTTGATTCCGCACGTTAACGGAGCAAATCAGTTAATCTGCAGATTAGTTAGGTAATGTGCACATTAACGGCTTTCGCGCTTTAGCGGTAACATATATATTGCAATCAAACAAGGCATAAGAAACCATAAGGATATTTTTTAACATAGATCTTATTCATTTCCTTTCCATAAACATTTGTTGTTTGCAAATAGGAAAATGTTTTTAATTTCCGTTTTTTAACTTTGTCAGTTTCTTTAATGCACAAAGTTTATTGAGTGTTTCGCAGATTTTCTGGTTTAACATCGTCAGCAGCTATAATCTGAGATTTTTTTTACTGCTTACCCTTTAGCACTTGAAACTCGTTTCAATCTGTTTAGTTATTAATTTTTATTTGTTTAATAGCATCAGGAACACACCGTGGCTCTCTTAGTGGTAATATTTCTTGTAGCTTTTGGGGTCAAAATTCTCTAGGATGACACATTTCGTGTAAAATTTATGTAATTTGGACTAAATATTTTCCCAGAAAGTTATATTTCTCTCAATTCACATTGTTTTTAGAATCCGTCTTACACTAAAAGAAAAAAGAAAAACACCATTTCCTATTTCTGATGACTGATTGACCTGAATTCGAATATAATATTTATGCTTTGTGGAGAGGGTTGGGTTGTTTTACCTCTGAGCGGCACTTTTTTGCACACCATGGGCTAAATGGCCAGGTCACATGGACCCCGAAGGCTCAGAGAAGGTTGGGGGAGGGGACCCACTGGAACAGCTGTTGGGAGACAGATGGTAGCCTCTCGTCAAGGCCCTCCAGCGTGTTCTTTAACGTTGGGTTGTTTTACCTCTGTGCGGCACTTTTTTGCACACTATGGGCTAAATGGCCAGGTCACATGGACCCCGAAGGCTCAGAGAAGGTTGGGGGAGGGGACCCACTGGAACAGCTGTTGGGAGACAGATGGTAACCTCCCGTCAAGGCCATCCAGTGTGTTCTTTAACGTGCACAGGGTATGGCTCTCCCGCACACGGGGCCACGGCTTAACGTCCCATCCGACGGACGGCGGCCTTTCCAAGCCCATTGGTGTCCCCTACTGACCGTGGGCAGGGCGGGGAATTTTGCGGAGATAAATCTCAACGCTGACCCAGCTAGGACTCGAACCTGGGAACTACAGATTACGAGCCTGGCGTGCTACCGACTGAGCCACCCCCGCCCCAATTTGTGGAGAGGAAACAATATTCATCATTTTTTAATTTTATAATGATAGTGTGTGTTCATAAACCAATACTATTTTTTTTACATTACTGCAGACGACGGACATAACCTCTACCAAATCATTGTCACCAATCAACACATCAGGACTCATGCAAAGGAAAAGTTTACGTTATTTGGTTTTGAACCAAAACAACAATTCGGTGGATAATCACGGATGATGACATAAAACTCGTGCTCTCCCCCCACCGATTGTCAGAATCTTGCAACCGAGGCCCCCACTCCAAGCGACCTTGTCGAGAGTCCCTGGACACGCACAAAGAATGTAGAGGGAGAAGAAGTTAAGCTTCCATAGAGATTAATGTAAAATCGAGTATCGTGCATCTGGCGTAGAGGTGAAACGAACATTACAGGGGACGAACGCTTTTGTAATTACATGTTACTGTCAACTTCCATTCTCTTCGCTTTTCCTATGTAATAATTTCCCATTGATATCCTTGCAAAATATAGTAATATCAATTCTGTTTCCTGTTTCTATGCAACCAAGAAAGCTTCTAATTGTAATAATTTATTCTATAAATTAACTTCAGGCTAATTTCAAATCTTCTCTATCCGTTCAATTTATAATTGTTGGTTCAACGAAAAATAATTCCAATGGAGAAAATAAACCTTTATTAAAATCATGATATTATTTTTTTCAAATACAAAGTGCTGTTACTTTTTTTCCTTTTTTAAAATATTAATTTTTTGATGCATAATTCCTTTGCCCCTTATTGTTTGCTTCCCAGCTTAAAAAATGCACGTTACGAATCGAAACACCACTTGAGGTCGCCACTTACGCTTTTACAAAGCTGAACTTAATAATAATAATAATCTTTATTTTATTCCGCCAGTCAATACAATTTTCCTTATACGTTCTTTGACACGCATCTCATTAGAGTGTCCGAGTTCGGCCTGGAGGAAGGAGGTGGATCGGCTCCGTCGTGACATATTTATTGCTTTGGTCGCGGAACAGAAGCCTGAGGTGCCTGGAGTCACTTGAGGCAACTGCTAGAATGGCGACTGCCGACTAAACATAGCAGTGGTATGTACTATGCTACTTTTCGACCACATATTCGTATATAAAGAAGCATATAATATAGAATCTAGGTAATAAGGTTTACAGAATAGAATATAATATACAAAATTGCGATTAATTTTTTGAGGAAATGTGATTACGAAAAAAATTATTTTCAAAAAGTATTGCGTCTTACAGTAATGAAATGCTACAGAAGGTAGAGTAGCGCCATCTAGTATCTGTAAGGGGACATATTTAATGGTTAAATTAAAAAAAAAACGTATTTCTAAAAATATTTTCTCTCTTTTCTATTTTTGACTCAGCCATAAATTTATTTTGAAGTTTCTTTAATCCCCTACAATTTCTCTAACTCGAGCAATCTTTCATTTCTGTGCATTTTTGACCCAAAATATTTACCATTGCAAGTATATGGCTTTCACTTCCCCTTAAATTATTCATATGATCTAAATTGTATATTGCATTCTAGTTATATGGATGATGTAAAAATGAATGAGCAATGAATAAAAATGGTTTCTAGACCTACCTAGTTTTCAATCCCTGGCTGTTTATTGTCGTTAACGTGGTGAGACATCTGCACTCTCGGTAATGGCCCTCATAAATTTAAGTGCACTTGTGCTATGCTAATGGTAATCATAATTTTAAGTACACCTGCACTGCTATTTACATTATTTATATCGCTATTTACATTTATGAACATTATTTAAACATACTTACTGTGGCAGATAGGAAAGAAAATAACATTTCCTCTCTTCATCTTTAAGAATCTTTAGTTTGTAAAAGGGGCGGGGGTGGCTCAGTCGGTAGCGCGCCACGCTCGTAATCTGTAGTTCCCAGGTTCGAGTCCCAGCTGGGTAGGCGTTGAGATTTTTCTCCGCAAAATTCCCCGCCCTGCCCATGGTCAGTAGGGGACACCGATGGGCTTGGAAAGGCCGCCGTCCGTCGGATGGGACGTTAAGCCGTGACCCCGTGTGCGGGAGAGCCATACCCTGTGCACGTTAAAGAACACGCTGGATGGCCTTGACGGGAGGCTACCATCTGTCTCCCAACAGCTGTTCCAGTGGGTCCCCTCCCCCAACCTTCTCTGAGCCTTCGGCGTCCATGTGACCTGGCCATTTAGTCCGTGGTGTGCAAAAAAGTGCCGCTCAGAGGTAAAACAACCCAACCCAACTCAAATTCTTGTACTCCAGAATGGCGTCAAGAACTCAAACGCTCCAATTGGAGAACTTAAGTGTTCTCCCATTCTCTACTTGTACAATGACATAGCACCGTGTTGTATTTGCATATCTCTGAATGTAGTACTAAGGGAAATACAGAGTTCACTGAGCAGAATATAATTGTTACAATTTTGGAGTCTTGGTTCCCATCGTTAGATGCGCCAGGCTCGTAATCTGTAGTTCCCAGGTTCGAGTCCCAGCTGAGTCAGCGTTGAGATTTATCTCAGCAAAAATTCCCTGCCCTTCCCACGGTCAGTAGGGGACACCGATGGGCTTGGAAAGGCCGCCGTCCATCTGATGGGACGTTAAGCCGTGGCCCCGTGTGCGGGAGAGCCATACCCTGTGCACGTTAAAGAACACGCTGGATGGCCTTGACGGGAGGCTACCATCTGTCTCCCAACAGCTGTTCCAGTGGGTCCCCTCCCCCAACCTTCTCTGAGCCTTCGGGGTCCATGTGACCTGGCCATTTAGTCCATGGTGTGCAAAAAAGTGACGCTCAGAGGTAAAACAACCTAATCCAATCCCGCACACGGGGTCACGGCTTAACTTCCCATCCGACGGAAGTCGGCCTTTCTAAGCCCATCGGTATACCCTACTGACCGTGGGCAGGGCGGGAAGTTTGGTGGAGAGCCAAAATCAGGAAAGTAAATATTGGTAGATCACAACATTCGGTGCCACGCTGTTGAAGTTGATCCAATGAAGAGTTGGGTTGGGTTGTTTTACCTCTGAGCGGCACTTTTTTGCACACCATGGGCTAAATGGCCAGGTCGCATGGACCCGGAAGGCTCAGAGAATATTTTGGGAGGGGACCCACTGGAACAGCTGTTGGAAGACAGATGGTAGCCTCCCGTCTAGGCCATCCAGCGTGTTCTTTAACGTGCACAGGGTATGGCTCTCCCGCACACGGGGCCACGGCTTAACGTCCCATCCGACGGACGGCGGCCTTTCCAAGCCCATTGGTATCCCCTACTGACTGTGGGAAGGGCGGGGAATTTTTGCTGAGATAAATCTCAACGCCGACCCAGCTGGGACTCGAACCTGGGAACTACAGATTACGAGCCTGGCGCGCTACCGACTGAGCAACCCCCGCCCCCCAGTGAAGAGCTTGAGTATGATTGAATGATACCATTCGACTTTCCATTGTACCGGACAGTACTACATTTGAAGGATGCCACCAAAAGCCACCTTTGTGTGCTGGTTGAGGCCTAACAGAACACTGACATGAAAGCTGCGAAGCAGTGGAGAGAGTGCCTGTCGTTTACATTATTATAATATTATCAAAATCTGTATGTTCATTCACATCAGTAATTTCGGAACTTTCGAATTTTGAACGGTGCCAATGATTTATTGCCAATGTGGTTAGGAAGCATTATGGTTTAATTTTTTGCTGCAAATCTGTACATGAACTGTGTCGAAAAACTTCCATTTTTTTAAGGGGTAAATTCGAGCTCTATTATTTTTAAAAGCATGATATTCGCTACTTAAATATCAAATATTGGGGACAGATGTCCAAGTTCGAAGCTCTCGAAGGCAGGGGTGGCTCAGTCGGTAGCGCGCCAGGCTCGTAATCTGTAGTTCCCAGGTTCGAGTCCCAGCTGGGTCAGCATTGAGATTTATCTCCGCAAAATTTCCCCTCACTGCCCACGGTCAGTATGGCCTTGGAAAGGCCGCCGACCGTCGGATGGGACGTTAAGCCGTGGCCCCGTGTGCGGGAGAGCCATACCCTGTGCACGTTAAAGAACACGCTGGATGGCCTTGACGGGAGGCTACCATCTGTCTCCCAACAGCTGTTCCAGTGGGTCCCCTCCTCCAACCTTCTCTGAGCCTTCGGGGTCCATGTGACCTGGCCATTTAGCCCATGGTGTGCAAAAAAGTGCCGCTCAGAGGTAAAACAACCCAACGTTAAAGAACACGCTGGATGGCCTTGACGGGAGGCTACCATTTGTCTCCCAACAGCTGTTCCAGTGGGTCCCCTCCCCCAACCTTCTCTGAGCCTTCGGGGTCCTTGTGGGCTGGCCATTTAGCCCATGGTGTGCAAAAAAGCGCCCTCAGAGGTAAAACAGTCCAATCCAATCGAAGCTCTCGTGATTTCGTAAATGGTTGGGTGAGGGGATCCACTGGACAACTGTTGGGAAAAGGGGGTCAGCCTCCTGTCAAGGTCATCCATCATGTTCTTTAACGAGCGTGGGGGTGTAGCTCTCCCACACAGGGAATCACGGCTAAACATCCCATCCGACGGACGACAGCCTTTTCAACCCCAACAGTGATCCCTATTCACTGTGGGCAGGGCGGGGAGTTTCGCAGAGAAAATTTCCTACACTTGCCCAGTTGGAACCCGAACCTGAGAATTGCAGATTATGAGCCTGGCACGCTACCAACTGAGCCTCCCCTAGTCCATAATAATAAAAAAAAGATGAGAATAATAAAAGAAAGAAATAAGGAGGGGAAAAAAGAAAAGAGAAATAGGGGAAAAAATAGGTGAGGAAATGGAAATGAGATAGAATAAAATGATAAGATAAGAGTGATAAAAAATAATAAGTAAAAGGAGGGGGAGAATGGGGATAGAAATAGTGAGAGATAAAATAGGAAACATTATAAAAAATAAATACCCCCTCAAGCAGCTGCTTGCCACACCTCACCTTTCAGGGTCAGTTCGACGGCTCGGTCGAAAGGTTCCTCCTGCCTAGTAGGCACGAGCTGTCCAAAAAGTCTGGGTCTTACTAAGAGTCTCCACCCCGGGTGCCGATCGAGCTTGGATCTTTATATCCTTGCACATTTGCAAACCGGGGAATAGATTAAAGTTAGGTTTCTTCCGGTGGTTAGCTTTCCTTCTATAGGACTGCTGCCATGTGAGGCCGGGGTTGAGGTGCGCCTATAGGGCGTATTCCTTGCCCCCGGCTCTAGATAGTCATGGCTTTTCTTAAACCAGGTAGTGCTGTCAGGCGGAACCGGGAATTGCCGTGGTTGCACAAAATCGCAACATAGAGATCAATATCCGTTGAAGAGCACTCGAAGACTCGTCTGAACTTGTTTGTTCAAAAGAAACTATATTGCGTCATCTGCAATGTATTGCTAAGATAGCCAGGAGTTTCCGAAACTTTTTTATATGAACCAATTAAATATTCTAAAAAAAAACCGTTGCCAGATATTTTTTCTGAATTCTGTAATCAACCATAGTGTTCGGATACTTTTTTGAGCGACTGTAGGTGGTCATATTATTTTGATACTAGATCGTGTGGGCTCACTCACGGAAATATTGAGCGTGTGCAGTTACCGTTCACAGCAAACTGGAGCGTGTGCAGTAACTGCACACGCTCCAGTTTGCTGTGAACGGTAACTGGAGCGTGTACAGTTGCTGTACACGCTCCAGATATTTTTCCTGAATTCTGTAATCAACCATAGTGTTCGCAACTTTCTTGAGCAACTGTACACTTGAAATTGGTTACCAAAGGACGTGACATCAATGCCGACCTCTACTAAACACCTAGAGGGTATGCAACATTACCCAAGATTGGTAAACAGACATCAGGTAATCCTACATGAAATCCACACACCACTATTTGGACCAAAGTAGGGTTACCAGAAGCCTGTGTTCTAAACGAAGGACAGAAAAGGTAGAAATGGAGGAGAAAGGACGACATGCTTTCAATTGTGAAATAAATTAAGTTTTTTCCAACCAAGATTCATTTCAAGTACCGACTAAGAGTATAGTCTGAAAAAGACACAACCCTAATTATTCAGTATAGTCTTTCAGAAAATTATTCGAACACTATCGTTGATTACAGAATTCAGAAAAAATATCTGGCAACGATTTCCGTGACACGAAGGCTGCCAGATCATTAATTTTTAAAAAAGGTGTGATCTAAAAATATAGTGATCTGGCAAACTTCATGTTACACGAAGGTTCCAGGGGGTACGTGAAGCATAAAAGGTTGAGAACCACTGATATATATGTTTTATTTTATTCCCATTGTTATACTAAAACTATAGTTTTATCTATCTATACAAGGGGTATTACATACACATTTCCATGGGGTACGTGGAGCATAAAAGGTTGAGAACCACTGATATACATGTTTTATTTTATTCCCATTGTTATACTATAACTATAGTTTTATCTATCTATACAAGGGGCACGCCAGTTACATACACATTTCCAGGGGGTACGTGAAACATAAAAGGTTGAGAACCACTGATATATATGTTTTATTTTATTCCCATTGTTATACTATAACTATAGTTTTATCTATCTATACATGGCCGTTCGCCAGTTCCATACACATTTCCATGGGGTACGTGAAGCATAAAAGGTTGAGAACCACTGATATATATGTTTTATTTTATTCCCATTGTTATTATCATATTATATTATGATTATTGTTATATCTATCTATACATGGGGTTCACCAGTTCCATACATATTTCCATGGGGTACGTGAAGCATAAAAGGTTGAGAACCACTGATATATATGTTTTATTTTATTCCCATTTTTATACTATAACTATAGTTTTATCTATCTATACAAAGGGGTACGCCAGTTACACACATATTTCCATGGGGTACGTGAAGCATAAAAGGTTGAGAACCACTGATATATATGTTTTATTTTATTCCCATTGTTATTATCATATTATATTACGATTATTGTTATATCTATCTATACATGGGGTTCGCCAGTTCCATAGACATTTCCATGGGGTACGTGAAGCATAAAAGGTTGAGAACCACTGATATATATGTTTTATTCCCATTGTTATGCTATAACTATAGTTTTATCTATCTATACAAGGGGTACGCCAGTTACATACACATTTCCAGGGGGTACGTGAAACATAAAAGGTTGAGAACCACTGATATATATGTTTTATTTTATTCCCATTGTTATGCTATAACTATAGTTTTATCTATCTATACATGGGGTTCGCCAGTTCCATACACATTTCCATGGGGTACGTGAAGCATAAAAGGTTGAGCACCACTGATATAGATGTTTTATTTTATTCCCATTGTTATACTATAACTATAGTTTTATCTATCTATACATGGGGTTCGCCAGTTCCATAGACATTTCCATGGGGTACGTGAAGCATAAAAGTTTGAGAACCACTGATATATATGTTTTATTTTATTCCCATTGTTATACTATAACTATAGTTTTATCTATCTATACAAGGGGTACGCCAGTTACATACACATTTCCAGGGGGTACGTGAAACATAAAAGGTTGAGAACCACTGATATATATGTTTTATTTTATTCCCATTGTTATGCTATAACTATAGTTTTATCTATCTATACATGGGGTTCGCCAGTTCCATACACATTTCCATGGGGTACGTGAAGCATAAAAGGTTGAGAACCACTGATATATATATTTTATTTTATTCCCATTGTTATACTATAACTATAGTTTTATCTATCTATACATGGGGTTCGCCAGTTCCATACACATTTCCATGGGGTACGTGAAGCATAAAAGGTTGAGAACCACTGATATATATATTTTATTTTATTCCCATTGTTATACTATAACTATAGTTTTATCTATCTATACATGGGGTTCGCCAGTTCCATAGACATTTCCATGGGGTACGTGAAGCATAAAAGTTTGAGAACCACTGATATATATGTTTTATTTTATTCAAATTGTTATACTATAACTATAGTTTTATCTATCTATACATGGGGTTCGCCAGTTCCATAGACATTTCCATGGGGTACGTGAAGCATAAAAGTTTGAGAACCACTGATATATATATTTTATTCCCATTGTTATACTATAACTATAGTTTTATCTATCTATACAAGGGGTACGCCAGTTTCATACATATTTCCATGGGGTACGTGAAGCATAAAAGGTTGAGAACCACTGATATATATGTTTTATTTTATTCCCATTGTTATACTATAACTATAGTTTTATCTATCTATACAAGGGATAAGCCAGTTACATAAACATTTCCAGGGGGTACGTGAAACATAAAAGGTTGAGAACCACTGATATATATGTTTTATTTTATTCCCATTGTTATGCTATAACTATAGTTTTATCTATCTATACATGGGGTTCGCCAGTTCCATAGACATTTCCATGGGGTACGTGAAGCATAAAAGGTTGGGAACCACTGATATATATGTTTTATTTTATTCCCATTGTTATACTATAACTATAGTTTTATCTATCTATACAAGGGATAAGCCAGTTACATAAACATTTCCAGGGGGTACGTGAAACATAAAAGTTTGAGAACCACTGATATATATATTTTATTCCCATTGTTATACTATAACTATAGTTTTATCTATCTATACAAGGGGTACGCCAGTTACATGCATATTTCCATGGGGTACGTGAAGCATAAAAGGTTGAGAACCACTGATATATATGTTTCATTTTATTCCCATTGGTATACTATAACTATAGTTTTATCTATCTATACAAAAGGGTGCGCGAGTTACATACACATTTCCAGGGGGTACGTGAAGCATAAAAGGTTGAGCACCATTGATATAGATGTTTTATTTTATTCCCATTCTTATACTATAACTAAAGTTTTATCTATCTATACAAGGGGTACACCAGTTACATACACATTTCCATGGGGTACGTGAAGCATAAAAGGTTGAGCACCACTGATATATATGTTTTATTTTATTCCCATTGTTATACTATAACTATAGTTTTATCTATCTATACATGGGGTTCGCCAGTTCCATACACATTTCCATGGGGTACGTGAAGCATAAAAGGTTGAGAACCACTGATATAGATGTTTTATTTTATTCCCATTCTTATACTATAACTATAGTTTTTTCTATTTATACATGGGGTTCGCCAGTTACATACACATTTCCAAGGGGTACGTGAAGCATAAAAGGCTGAGCACCACTGATATAGATGTTTTATTTTATTCCCATTGTTATACTATAATTATAATTTTATCTATCTATACAATGGGTACGCCAATTACATACACATATCCAGGGAGAACGTGAAGCATAAAAGGTTGAGAACAACAGCACTAGAAGTTTTATTTATAGATATTTATCTGAAATTTCAATTTAGCAGTAAATATAAACATTAACTTTTTTTGTACTTTAATTACACTATTCAGATGAGTTTAATTTCCACGGATATATACTGGTACTAGAGAGGGCATCTTCTCTGACTGGAGGAACAGCTATGGAATATGTTAAGTGTGTCTAGAACAGATGAATCTTTACTAGCTTTATATAGAATTTGGCACTACATATGGTACAGAAATGCAATTGGAGACTACTTTAATATACAGGGTGTCCCTGAATTCATGGTCCAAACGTGATGGGATGCTAGTACACACCGAACCCACCAATATTCGTCATAGAATAGCGGCCACAAACGCAGTGAGGAGTCGGAAATGAGGGACAGACACAGAGGTTTCCAGAATGACATTTATTGGAGATCATTACAACAAATGTTCAAACGTCCGCCCACCAACGTTGATACAGGCGGCACAACGGCGTACTGCTCGTAAACACCGGGCTTGTCTCGCACATCGGCGGCTGAGAATGCTGGGGTTTGGCGGATCCAGCGCTTTTAAGTCGTGCTGCCTCATCTGCGCCCCCTACCAGCACCGGGCTGCGTTTGCGCCGCATATTCTATGACGAATATTGGTGGATTCGGTGTGTACTACCATCCCCTCATGTTTGGGCCATGAATTCAGGGACACCCTGTATAATGTGTCTTTTTCTTTTTCAAGTAACATTAAAAATCATCACCGTTTAAAATAATCCTTTCATTTTGAGTTGGGTTGTTTTACCTCTGAGCGGCACTTTTTTGCACACCATGGGCTAAATGGCCAGGTCACATGGACCCCGAAGGCTCAGAGAAGGTTGGGGGAGGGGACCCACTGGAACAGCTGTTGGGAGACAGATGGTAGCCTCCCGTCAAGGCCATCCAGCGTGTTCTTTAACGTGCACAGGATATTGTGCTCCCGTACACGGGGCCACGGCTTAACGTCCCATCCGACGGACGGCGGCCTTTCCAAGCCCATCGGTGTACTTACCGTGGACTGGCGGGGAATTTTGCGGAGATAAATCTCAACGCTGACCCAGCGGGACTCGAACCTGGGAACTACAGATTACGAGCCTGGCGCGCTACCGACTGAACCCCCCCTCCCCCCCCGCCCTATTCATTTTGAGAAAAAGTGTTTTTTATGAATTGCGAATCATTAAGCGGCTCTGATCTAGATAATACTATGCGGAATAAATGTCATGAAACTTTGAACTTACCTCAGTCTCAGTCGTCTCTTTTTGCAAATTCTTCGTTTCGTCGAACATTTCTTCTCCCAAATTTGAAAACGATATATATTTTCCTTATTCATTGGTTATAAACGTCTGTGTTAAGCAACTGCTTTAGGAGATATTTTTATTTCACTATCTTAGTTTCCAAATTTATTGACACAGCTTACCACTTCAACCCAGGTAACAATTGGAATAGATACATTAAATGTAGGCTTGTGATGATCAGTCAGGCTACATAAAAAAAATTGCATATTCATTATCATTTGAGTGGAAGTCAAAAGTGAAACGAAGTGCATGAAATTGTAAACTAACACACAATGACAAGCACCATATTATATCACGTATTTTTCATCTTAAAATCTAAAGAATAATCTTACTCTTTCTGCTGTAATATATTAGAGTTGCAATCAATATTCAGTAATATTTAAGGCAGATTTTTATGTTTTCAACTATCAAAATTGTCATTCGATCGTCGATGCCTTTTATTTTTATGACTAGATATTAATATGTAAATGTAAAAAAATAAATACCCCCTCAAGCAGCTGCTTGCCACAGAGGTCTGACAGGAGCCCGTCAGTTTTTATGCCAGAGTAGAAGGTCTGAGAGGATGGCAGGACCTCAGCAGAAAAACAACACGAACAGCCATACCTTACCCAGGGCTCGAACCCAGGTCCCTTAGATCAGTACAGTCGCTCAAATAAATATCCGAATACTATGGTTATCATTTTGTATATTATTACAGTATTCAGAAAAGATATCTGGCAACGATTTTTTAGAAATACGTGTACGTTGGCCGAGTGGTTAGCGCGCTTGGCTACTGATCTACGAGACCAGGGTTCGAGCATCGGGTAAGGCATGGATGTTCGTGTTGTTTTCTGCTGAGGTCCTGCCCTCCTCTCAGATCTTCTACTATGGCATATAAACTGATAGGCTCCTGTCAGACCTCTGTGGCAAGCAGCTGCTTGAGGGAGTATTTATTTTTTTTATTATTTACACGAAAGTTGCCAGATCACTATTTCTAAAAAAATCTCTGTCAGATATTTTTTTCTGAATTCTGCAATCAACCATAGTGTTCGGATGTTTATTTCAGCGACTGTATATGCTTAAAACACAAATATGTATATGATTATAATTCTATCAAGAATTTTCAACATAATTCACATTTTCATCTTTATGAAATTTTATAATTTTCTAGAAATGCTTTGTTTCTTGTGATCTGTTAAATACCTGTCGATAAAATTTTAATATAAATTGAAAAGTTTCTGAAAATAACAACAATATATCAGATTATTACTGAAATATCCCATTTTTTATCCATACAACGTTATAATACAAAATTTGCGAAGATTAGTTATTTTAAACTGTGCTTTAACATCTAATTACACACCGAGTAAATACACAGTCGTATCAGAATAATATGACCACCTACCATACACATGGTAGGTGATCATATTATTCTGATACGACTGTGTATAGCTTATCGTATTCTTTTAGTCGATATGATTACTTGTTTTATATTGATAATTTTCTAGTTTGAAGCTCTAATAAAATTTAGATGGGTATATAACAAGAAAGAGTAATAAAGTAATAAAACCAGTGACTTAACAACATGAAAAATTTGTTTGAAAATTTTGAACTTGTGCAATCTTGTATGGGGTTGGATCATTTAAATCATGGATAACCGTCACTAGCAATTTTGGGTTGGGTTGTTTTACCTCTGAGCGGCACTTTTTTTGCACACCCTGGGCTAAATGGCCAGGTCACATGGACCCCGAAGGCTCAGAGAAGGTTGGGGGAGGGGACCCACTGGAACAGCTGTTGGGAGACAGATGGTAGCCTCCCGTCAAGGCCATCCAGCCTGTTCTTTAACGTGCACAGGGTATGGATCTCCCGCACACGGGGCCACGGCTTAACGTCCCATCCGACGGACGGCGGGCTTTCCAAGCCCATCGGTGTCCCCTACTGACCGAGGGCAGGGCGGGGAGATATGCGGAGATAAATCTCAACGCTGACCCAGCTGGGACTCGAACCTGGGAACTGCAGATTACGAGCCTGGCGCGCTACCGATTGAGCCACCCCCGCCCCGTCACTAGTAATGACCAGCTTTCTGTACAAGATAATACGGTATATGTGGCAACACAGCGATTCTACTAGGTCACGAGCAATGTGTGCATGTTGAAACATTGCGATACAGTCGCAAATACCAGCAAAACAGCAGACAGTGTGTTATCTTCTCCCTTTAGAAAGGTGTTTGAATTCTTTCCATGCTTTACCACGAGAAAGAAAAAGAGCATTTTGTCTGAATAAAAATATATTTTATATTTTACCGATTTCTTACAAACATTTGTCGATGGTTTGAAAATTAAAAAAGCTTAAAATGTTAAGAAAAAGTAAATTTAAATTTCAAAGAGAATAGTCTTGAACATGAAACTGAAAGTTAGACGAAAAACTGTCTTGAGCCAGATGGAACACGAACACACGAGATTAATCTTCATCTGTTTATTGGTTTAGGCAGACCTAGATATGTTATCAGGAGGTCGTCGGTTTTTATACCACGTGACTGAAGAGCGTGTGTTTCCTGTTAACTTTGAGGTTAATGTTGAAGAGTGGTTTTCATCGAAATTCAATTGAATCAACATTAGAATCTTATAGAATCAGATTATAATAAATAACAATAATAAATAAATATTCCTTCAATCAGCTTCTTGCCACGGCTCTGGCAGGATCTTGTCACGCACACGGGACCACGACTTAACGTCCCATCCGACGGACGGTGGCCTTTCCAAGCTCAGCTTTCTCCCCTACTGACTGTGGGCAGGGCAGAGAGTTTTGAGGAAACAAATCTCAACACTGACCAAACTGGAACTCGAACCCGGGAATTGCAGATTACGAGCCTGGAGCGCTACCGACTGCCTCCCCCCCCGCCCCTGGAGACCAACTATAAATTCCAGTTTCGTTTTCATGTTGGCTTTGAGAACATTAGTGTGTTATCAATAAAGATGCAATAACACAAAAATCTGTTGTTTCATAAATAAAAATGAGCTTTCTTCTCAAGCAGCTGGGGCGGGGGGTGGCTCAGTCGGTAGAGCGTCAGGCTCGTAATCTGTAGTTCACAGGTTCGAGTCCCAGCTGGGTCAGCGTTGAGATTTATCTCCGCAAAATTCCCCGCCCTGCCCACCGTCAGTAGGGGACACCGATTGGCTTGGAAAGGCCGCCGTCCGTCGGATGGGACGTTAAGCCGTGGCCCCGTGTGCGGGAGAGAGATATACCCTGTGCACGTTAAAGAACACGCTGGATGGCCTTGACGGGAGGCTACCATCTGTCTCCCAACAGCTGTTCCAGTGGGTCCCCTCCCCCAACCTTCTCTGAGCCTTCGGGGTCCATGTGACCTGGCCATTTAGCCCATGGTGTGCAAAAAAGTGCCGCTCAGAGGTAAAACAACCCAACCCTCAAGCAGCTGCTTGCCACAGAGGTCTAGAAGGAGCCTATCAGTTTATATCTCATAGTAGAAGATCTGTTGGGGATGGCATGCTTGAATAATATTACCTCTTTTTCTCTCATTAATTACTTCTGATTTTGAGAATTTTCTTCTCGGTACTACATATAGCTAAAATGGATTAAAATATTTACTGTCATATTAGCTCCGGTCAAATTTTCGAAGTTTCTGGATTTATACAGGAGGATGGTTTCGGTTGTTTTACCTCTGAGCGGCACTTTTTTGCACACCATGGGCTAAATGGCCAGGTCACAAGGACCCCGAAGGTTCAGAGAAGGTTGGGGGAGGGGACCCACTGGAACAGCTGTTGGGAGACAGATGGTAGCCTCCCGTCAAGGTCATCCGGCGTGTTCTTTAACGTTGGGTTGTTTTACCTTAGAGCGGCACTTTTTTGCACACCATATGTTAAATGGCCAGGTCACAAGGACCCCGAAAGCTCAGAGAAGATTGGGGGAGGGGACCCACTGGAACAGCTGTTGGGAGACAGATGGTAGGCTCCCGTCAAGGCCATCCAGCGTGTTCTTTAACGTGCACAGGGTATGGCTCTCCCGCACATGGGTCCATGGCTTAACGTCCCATCCGACGGACGGCGGCCTTTCCAAGCTCATCGGTGTCCCCTACTGACCGTGGGAGAGCGGGAAATTTTGCGGAGATAAATCTCAACGCTGACCCAGCTGGGACTCGAACCTGGGAACTACAGATTACGAGCCTGGCGCGCAACCGACTGAGCCACCCCCGCAAGAGGATGAATCCTAGAAACAGTAAATGCGGCAAACATGGCACTTTAGCAACAAAGGAGGCATAATTTAAATGGGATAAAGATATTTTCTTTAATCTTTAACTAAGTATGTACAAGGGCACCTCGATACAACGGTCTGAACATTGCAGCAACAGAAGACCTATTTTTGAAAAATGTTTTTATTTTAAATATATATATATATTTATAAAAATTTAACTGGTAGTTATTTATTTTTAAAAATTTGGTAATTAATTTTAAAATATTCTCAATTTTTTTCAAATAAAATCCTTATGAATAAATAATTCTATTTTAATTGATTTTTAAATTAAGAGCTTTAGTTTAAAATTTATACACATTACGTCAACTGAAGTTTTATGAGTAGTTATTATCCCTCCTTTTACTGAAGGCTGTCCAGGCCTCGTGTATCAAGGTGACCTTCGTATATTAACTGAAATCTTACCAATTCCCGTTATTTTTAACAGCAGTCTTCTACTTCACAGTGGGAACAGAGAGCAATTAAGGAATTTCAGATCAAAGATCATTGATGACGGTATGGAGCACCGGGTGGGGACCCATACAGGAAAGTGGCCGCCCCCGGAGCTGGATTAGTAGTGCAGGTCTTGGGAGGGCCTCATCCCTCACGGAGATGTGTAAATTGATTGTTATATCAGGACAAGAAGGGAAAAGAAAAGAAGACTAGGAAACAAGGGATTTGGGGCGTCTACGTCGCATATTGGAATGAATTTCATAGTCAAGGGCAAGATGAACAAAATGGTTGGGGTGAGAATTTGCATCAGCGTGGAATTTTTTAGCCATGTTGTGGATAATCTCAGAGATGTCAGGAATTTGTAGATCTCGCTGGAGAATGGAGGTTCGAACAAACCAGGGAGCTGCTACAGCTGATCGGATAATAAAAGGAATTTCGCAGAACACTAACCCTTTTATCAAGACCACGAATGACGAAATGGCTGACTGGAAACTGATTGGTTACTATTCGAGGGATTGGCTTTAGGCGAGATGAGGGTGTGGCGTTAGAACAAGGTGTGGAAAATGGTGTGTTTTGTGCTGGTCGAATGCCATTCCTTCTGTTACATTGTACACCCCCCCCCCCCCAATAGGGGACCACCTTGTCGTGGTGGTGGTGGTGGTGGTGGTGGGGGGGGGGCCTAGGGTCCGGCAACCCAGCCGAATTGGGTCCCCGGCTTGAGCATTGCTAAAGCCAAACGAGGTTGACGATGCTGCCGACCGGTTCCCTAGCCGGTTGGTTAGTGACAGCGTCTGAGACCTCACCTATCAGGAGCTCTGGGTGAGCTGTTCGAGGGCTCGGCAGAACGGGTTTGGTTCCTAGTAGGCCAGAGCCCTCACAAAAGTCTGGGTCTTACTAAGAGTCTCCCCCCCGGACGCCGATCGAACTTGGATCTATATATCCTTGTTTATGGCTAACCGGGGAATAGATTAAAGTAAGGTTTCTTCCGGTGGTCAGCTTTCCTTCTATAGGACTGCTGCCATGTGAGGCTGGGGTTGAGGTGGCCTATAGGGCGTATTCCTTGCCCCCGGCTCTAGATAAGCACGGCTTTTCATAACCAGGTAGTGCTGTACAAGCGGAACCGGGAATTGCCGTGGTTGCACAAGATCGCAACAAAAGAGATTCATTGTTACATTGTACAGTCGCTCAAAAAAGTATCCGAACACTACGGTTGATTACAGAATTCAGAAAAAATATCTGGCAACGATTTTTTTACAAATTAGTGACCAGGTCACTAATTTTTTGAGCGACTGCCCCGTGTGTGGGAGAGCCATACCCTGTGCACGTTAAAGAACACGCTGGATGGCCTTGACGGGAGGCTACCATCTGTCACCCAACAGCTGTTCCAGTGGGTCCCCTCCCCCAACCTTCTCTGAGCCTTCGGGGTCCATGTGACCTGGCCATTTAGCCAATGGTGTGCAAAAAAAGGTGCCAATGGTGTGCCGCTCAGAGGTAAAACAACCCAACGTTAAATAACACGCTGGATGGCCTTGACGGGAGGTTACCATCTGTCTCCCAACAGCTGTTCCAGTGGGTCCCCTCCCCCAACCTTCTCTGAGCCTTCGGGGTCCATGTGACCTGGCCATTTAGCCCATGGTGTGCAGAAAAGTGCCGCTCAGAGGTAACACAACAAAACGTTGTGGTGAAAATACTCTAATTGTTCCTAAAGACAACAGGGAAATTTTTCATAAATCTTTCGAATATGTAGCCATTAGTAATTATAACAAATTGGAAAAGGAAATGAAACAGATTGCATCATCACACATTTTTAAAAGAAATTTACAGTTTTTTGTTCTGAATCTTGAAGATATTGAATTGTGTTTTAAATGTCATAGTTGATATTCTTTGCATTAATACATGAAAAATTGAGTCGATTACACTGAACTGTAATATTATCTATATAATTTTAATTGATTATATGTGCTGATATTTATATTAAAAAGTACCATTCATAAGTGTACGCTATATTGCAAAAAGTGTCCGGACATTTTCATGTTAAGTGAACGAATAGCCACATTCAAATCTACATACTTCGAAAATAAACTTTTTACGGAAAAAGGTCACTAGACAAATTGAAGATCTCGGTTAGAGTTATCTAAATCTCTATTTTTTGTAATATTAATCTAATATTTAAAGATTTATGGAAGCTGAAACATTTAAGTGAAACTATCCCTAGTTTTGAAAATTTACTTCAAAAAGTTAAATCACAACTATTATAACAAGTTGTTCGCAATATAAATGCGATATTTGAATTTGTGCAATGATTTTTGAAGTTTTCATCAATTTGGGGGTGAAATGTTTTGGGTTGTTTTACCTCTGAGCGGCACTTTTTTGCACACCATGGGCTAAATGGCCAGGTCACATGGACCCCAAAGGCTCAGAGAAGGTTGGGGCAGGGGACCCACTGGAACAGCTGTTGGGAGACAGATGGTAGCCTCCCGTCAAGGCCATCCAGCGTGTTCTTTAACGTTGGGTTGTTTCACCTCTGAGCGGCACTTTATTGCACACCATGGGCTAAATGGCCAGGTCACAAGGACCCCGAAGGCTCAGAGAAGGTTGGGGCAGGGGACCCATTGGAACAGCTGTTGGGAGACAGATGGTAGCCTCCCGTCAAGGCCATCCAGTGTGTTCTTTAACGTGCACAGGGTATGGCTCTCCCGCACACGGAGCCACGGCTTAACGTCCCATCCGACGGACGGCGGCTTTTCCAAGCCCATCGTTGTCCCCTACTGACCGTGGGCAGGGCGGGGAATTTTTGCGGAGATAAATCTCAACGCTGACCCAGTTGGGACTCGAACCTGGAAACTAGATTAAGAGCCTGGCGCGCTACCGACTGAACCACCCCCTGAAATGTTTTGGAAGTGTTTTGAAAGTGTGGGTGTGTGATAACATCTGTTGTTAAATATCATAACTTCCATAACTCTTTAAATATTAGATTAATATTATAGAAAATAGAGATTTAGAGAGCTCTGACCGAGATCTTCAATTTATGTCGCGTGAAGTTTTTCCGCAAAAAGCTTATTTTCAAAGTTAGGTGGATTTGAATGTGGCTATTCTTTCACTTAACATGAAAGTGTCCTGACACTTTTTGCAATATAGTGTATATGCATAAAGTTTGAATATTAAAGTTTTCAACTTTTATTTTATGTAAAGTATTGTATATGAATTTTCTAGTAACCAGTATGGCAATTGGTTTTTGTTTAAACAACTGAGACCAGTTTTAGTTTTATGTGTTTTTTTTTTAATATATTTTTCATCTTCTGTTTTTATATTTATTTCCCTTTTCTTTAGCCTTTCTCGGAATTTGCATTTTATGTAATTTGTCCTTGTAAAGTTACTATTAATGTAATGTATTAGCGCGCTTGGCTACTGATCTACGGGACCTGGGTTCGAGCCCCGGGTAAGGCATGGATGTTCGTGTTGTTTTCTGCTGAGGTCCTGCCATCCTCTCAGATCTTCTACTGTGGCATATAAACTGACAGGCTCCTGTCAGACCTCTGTGGCAAGCAGCTGCTTGAGGGGGGATTTATTTTTAGCCGTCCCATGGCCGAGTGGTTAGCGCGCTTGGCTACTGATCTACGGGACCTGGGTTCGAGCCCCGGGTAAGGCATGGATGTTCGTGTTGTTTTCTGCTGAGGTCCTGCCATCCTCTCAGATCTTCTACTATGGCATATAAACCGACAGGCTCCTGTCAGACCTCTGTGGCAAGCAGCTGCTTAAGGGGGGATTTATTTATTTATTTTTTTATATATGTAAAAATATGAAATATGGCTAATAAATTTCAACCTAAGAACCACAGTCAGATTAACGACACGAATGTTACAAACCAGTGTCAAGAAATGTGTTCCTCTTTTAGAAACAGAATTTAATCTACACATTTTTTTTTGTTTTGTTTCTTCGTTTCGTATCGCAATTATTAAAGCAGTTCTTTTGTCTTGCTGAAGATAAACAATACTTCTTTTACAAATGCAGTGAAAAAATATTATTAAAAGAAAAACGCCAATGAATGCATGAAATTCGCTGTTGCTCAAACGAAAGCCACAAGGTTCAAGGTCTTGTAAAATAAAAAAAAATAAAAATAAATGTCCCCTCAAGCAGCTGCTTGTCACAGAGGTCTGACAGGAGCCTGTCAGTTTATTAGCCATAGTAGACGATCTGTGAGGATGGCAGGACCTCAGCAGGAAAATAACACAAACTCGATGCCTTATCTGGGACTCGAACTCAGGTTCCTTAGATTAGTAGCCAAGCGAGCTAACCACTCGGCCAAAAACATGGGGGACGGGGGTGGCACAGTCGGTAGCGCGCCAGGCTCGTAATCTGTAGTTCCCAGGTTCGAGTCCCAGCTGGGTCAGCGTTGAGATTTATCTCCGCAAAATTCCCCGCCCTGCCCACGGTCAGTAGGGGACACCGATGGGCTTGGAAAGGCCGCCGTCCGTCGGATGGGACGTTAAGCCGTGGCCCCGTGTGCGGGAGAGTCATACCCTGTGCACGTTAAAGAACACGCTGGATGGCTTTGACGGGAAGCTACCATCTGTCTCCCAACAGCTGTTCCAGTGGGTCCCCTCCCCCAACCTTCTCTGAGCCTTAGGGGTCCTTGTGGCCTGGCCATTTAGACCATGGTGTGCAAAAAAGTGCCGCTCAGAGGTAAAACAACCCAACGTTAAAGAACACGCTGGATGGCCTTGACGGGAGGCTACCATCTGTCTCCCAACAGCTGTTCCAGTGAGTCCCCTCCCTCAACCTTCTCTGAGCCTTTGGGGTCTTTGTGACCTGGCCATTTAGTCCATGGTGTGCAAAAAAGTGCCGCTCAGAGGTATAACAACCCAACCCAAAAACATGGTGAAATAAGCCACAGTGACCTCTTCTCTCTGGTCGTGACCTTGGATTTATCTCCGGCTGGCTAGCGAATTCCTTTCTAGTCTAGGCTAATTCGAAAGTCGACAGTAGATTGATGTGTATAGACAAGTTTAGACCCCCCACCCCTTGGCTCTAAATCCCATTATGTATGGCCAGCTCTAGAAACAATGTATGATCTTCAATTTCCTGAAAGGATTTAGGTATGACCTTTGTCATGTGTCCGATAATCGTCAGCTGCAATCTTGGAGATTTCCTGTAGTTAGTACAGATAAGGGAATGGTGACACAATGTACTTTAGTGCAATCAAGGCATGCCTCATTTGGCAAGTAATGGATGCATCAGCACCTGGAATGTAATCCAGGGTTTGAATAGAAAGAATCCCAGATGGCATTTCTTCCGTTTCTAATCATGCCAAACCCTAATCCCTTCAATGCCACGCAGGTGCGTAGGAAGGGACGGGATTCTTCTCTCCCTAAAGCTGACGGTACACAATAGGGTTCTAAAATTGAAAATAATCATTACGAAAATTTGTAAAATGTATGTTTACTTTATGAAATGATTTAAAATAGGAATTCTCAACGTGGGGTACGCGGTAAAATTTTTTGGGGTACGCCATTAGAGCTCAAAAGTCGCTAGATCTAGTAACAAAGTCAGCGTTTTATTCCCATTGTTACACTATAACTATAGTTTTATCTATCTATACAAGGGGTCCGCCAGTTGCATACACTTTTCCAGGGGATAGCTTTTATGCTCCACGTACCCCCTGGAAATGTGTATGTAACTGGCGTACCCCTTTATAAATAGATAAAACTATAGTTATAGTAAAACAATGGGAATAAAATAAAACATATATATCAGTGGTTCTCAAACTTTTATGCTTCACGTACCCCCTGGAAGTGTGTATGTAACTGGCGTACCCCTTGTATAGATAGATAAAACTATAGTTATAGTATAACAATGGGAATAAAATAAAACATATATATCATGTGGTTCTCAACCTTTTATGCTTCACGTACCCCCTGCAAATGTGTATGTAACTGGCGTACCCCTTGTGTAGATAGATAAAACTATAGTTATAGTATAACAATGGGAATAAAATAAAACATATATATCAGTGGTTCTCAACCTTTTATGCTTCACGTACCCCCTGGAAATGTGTATGTAACTGGCGTACCCCTTGTATAGATAGATAAAACTATAGTTATAATATAACAATAGGAAAATAATAAAACATATATATATATACACACATTAAATTTTGTATTCATAAATTACATATATTGATAAACACAAAAAATGGCATAAACAATTTAACAAATCTTATAAAATTATAAACATTTTACTGGGTAATCAGATGTAGCGACTTACGAGCTCTCACGGCGGACCCCCAAAAAATTTTACTGCATACCCCACGTTGAGAACCCCTAGTTTAATAAATAGTTTGGAGAAAGTTTTAATATATTTCTAATTGTTTTCAATTACCTTTCTTGAATTTCCTAGGCCTACTAGTAGCTGTTATCTGGAACAATATCGATATCTTACTATAAAATCAAAAGGTGCCCTGTTGGATTAGAGGTGTTAATCTTGCAAATTTCAACACAACAACCAAGTCTGAAGGAAATCGGTCCCCTGGGAATATCAAAGTCCTTCACGAACTTTGACTTCCCAGTTGGTGTGTTATGATTGGCTCACTCTCTGTCAAGGTCGGATTTTACACAATATACTAATCCGTAGACCCATCTGGTCAGGGGCGGGGGGGGGGGGGGGGGGGGGCTCAGTCGGTAGCACGCCAGACTCGTAACCTACAGTTCACAGGATTCGAGTCCCAGCTGGGTCAGCGTTGAGATTTAAGCCCGCCCTGCACACTGTCAGTAGGGGACACCGATGGGCTTGGAAAGGCCGTTGTCCGTCGGATGAGACGTTAAGCCGTGGCTCCGTGTGCGGGAGAGCCATACCTTGTGCACGTTAAAGAACACGCTGGATGGCCGTGGCCAACAGCTGTTCCAGTGGGTCCCCTCCCCCAACCTTCTCTGAGCCTTCGGGGTCCATGTAACCTGGCCATTTAACCCATGGTATGCAAAAAAGTTCCACTCAGAAGTAAAACAATCCAACGTTAAAGAACACGCTGGATGGTCTTGACGGGAGGCTACCATCTGTCTCCCAACAGCTGTTCCAGTGGGTCCCCTCCCCCAATTTTCCCTGAGACTTCGGGGTCCATGTGACCTGGCCATTTAACCCATGGTGTGCAAAAAAGTGCCGATCAGAGGTAAAACAACCCAACGTTAAAGAACACGCTGGATGGTCTTGACCGGAGGCTACCATCTGTCACCCAACAGCTGTTCCAGTGGGTCCCTTCCCCCAACCTTCTCTGAGCCTTCGGGGTCCTTGTGGCCTGGCCATTTAGCCCATGGTGTGCAAAAAAGTGCCGCTCAGAGGTAAAACAACCCAATGTTAAAGAACACACTGGATGGTCTTGACGGAAGGCTACCATCTGTCACCCAACAGCTGTTCCCGTGGGTCACCTCCCCCAACTTTCCCTGAGCCTTCGGGGTCCATGTGACCTGGCCGTTTAGCCCACTGTGTGCACCAAAGATTGACTTGGTATACGTTAATCTCTATCCCCATCTGGTCTAGGCGTTATCATGCCTTGTGTAAATGTTTATATGAGAAACAAGAATAAGCCTAATATAGCTTCTAGATTATTTCCTTCCTCTGTGTAGGTGAAATATTACCTTTCTATTTAATTGAAAAGAAAGGAGTGCCATTGCAGGTGGTCAACCTAGTTCAAGGTCATAGATAAAGGAGAAGACAGATAGGTAACTAATGCAATTTGTAGTGTAGCGCCACCTAACGTAAGGCCCTAATTACTCATTTTTTCTCTGCTTTTGTCTTGTTAAGGTCTTCTTTAATCTGTCTCTTTTCGTAGATTTTAACAAAAGATGGAAATGTGTGTTGATATGGCGTAAAGTATCAGGAGAAAGGATAAAGTTGTAATCTAGTGACTTGACAAATCTGAAGAAATGAATATGCGAATCCTAGTCTTAATATACTAGGAAAGAGACCGAAAAGTTACAGAGTGTTGAAATAATGGCAAAAAGTCTTCCCAAATAATTTGTTTGTCCATTTTTACATTCTCTCCTATAATCTTAGATTGGGTTGTTTTACCTCTGAGCGGCAATTTTTTGCACACCATGGGCTAAATGACCAGGTCACAAGGACCCCAAAGGCTCAGATAAGGTTTGGGGAAGGGACCCACTGGAACAGCTGTTGGGAGACAGATGGTAGCCTCCCGTCAAGGCCATCCAGCGTGTTCTTTAACGTTAGGTTGTTTTACCTTTGAGCGGCACTTTTTTTCACGTCATGGGCTAAACGGCCAGCTCACAAGAACCCTGAAGGCTCAGAGAAGGTTGGGGGAGGGGACCCACTGGAACAGCTGTTGGGAGTCAGATGGTAGCCTCCTGTCAAGGCCATCCAGCGTGTTCTTTAACGCTCGGTTATTTTACCTCTGAGCACCACTTTTTTTGCATACCATAGGCAAAATGGTCAGGTCACATGGACCAAGAAGGCTCAGAGAAGGTTGGGGAAGGGGACCCACTGGAACAGCTGTTGGGTGACAGATGGTAGCCTCCCGTCAAGGCCATCCAGCGTGTTCTTTAACGTTGGGTTGTTTTACCTTTGAGCGGCAGTTTTTTGCACACCATGGGCTAAATGGCCAGGTCTCAAGAACCCCATAGGCTCAGAGAAGGTTGGGAGAGGGGACCCACTGGAACAGCTGTTGGGAAACAGATAGTAGCCTCCTGTCAAGGCCATCCAGCGTGTTCTTTAACGTTGGGTTGTTTTACCTCTGAGCACCACTTTTTTTGCATACCATAGACTAAATGGCCAGGTCACAAGGACCCCGAATGGTCAGAAAAGGTTGGGGGAGGGGATCCACTGGAACAGCTGTTGGCAGAGAGATGGTAGCCTCCCGTCAAGGCCATCCAGCGTGTTCTTTAACGTGCACAGGGTGTGGCTCTCCCGCACAAGGGCCATGGCTTAACGTCCCATCCGACGGACGACGGCCTTTCCAAGCTCATCGGTGTTCCCTCTGACAGTGGGCAGAGCGGGGAAATTTTTGGAGATAAATCTCAACCCTGACCCAGCTGGGACTCGAACCTGGACCTTCACAGGAGGCTTCGATGTGTCTTCAAAGAGCTGTCCAGTGGGTCCCCTGCCGCTCCCCCAACCTTTTTAAGGCCCTGGTGATACCAAGTTGTGGGCAAAAAAAGTGCACCTAAGAGGTATTATAATCCATTGATGAAACGTATATCAGTATTATTTTTATTACTCCAGAAATGCTATTTCGGTCAGGTCTGCCACCCTCTTATATCAAAACGCAAAAAGGACAAAATGAAAATATTTTCCGAAAAAAAATATTTTTTTGAAATGCAAGAAAAATATTTTGAAATGTTCATTTTTTTTTTCTGGATTGTGGCTCCCAAGATGAGTTACCTCCCTCTCTTCCAACCCTTGTGGGGCGGGGGTGGCTCTGTCGGTAGCGCGCCAGGCTCGTAATCTGTAGTTCCCAGGTTCGAGTACCAGCTGGGTCAGCGTTCAGATTTATCTCCGCAAAATTCCCCGCCCTGCCCACGGTCAGTAGGGGACACCGATGGGCTTGGAAAGGCCGCCGTCCCTCGGATGGGACGTTAAGCCGTGGCCCCGTGTGCGGGAGAGCCATACCCTCTGCACGTTAAAGAACACGCTGGTTGGCCTTGACGGGAGGCTACCATCTGTCTCCCAACAGCTGTTCCAGTGGGTCCCCTCCTTAGCCTTCGGGGTCCATGTGACCTGGCCATTTAGCCCATGGTGTGCAAAAAAAGTGCCGCTCAGAGGTAAAACAACCCAACCCAAATCCAACCCTTGTTCTGCTACTGAGAACCGGTATCTCAGACAAGAACGTTGATTGTGAGAAATCGATTGATGGTTGATAGATTTCAACGCTTGCTACTCCTAAAAACTCGATAATTTCTGCTAGAACATTAAAAACTCCTTTTTTCACAGCCGGAAAGAAGAACAACGAAATTCCTTTTTCCACATGGAAAAAGTCGGAAGCAAAAGATGTAAGACTTGCCCTTGTAAGTCTTTGCCAAAGAATGTAGAGGGAGAAGAAGTTAAGCTTCCATAGAGATTAATGTAAAATCGAGTATCATGCATCTGGCGTAGAGGTGAAACGAACATTACAGGGGACGAACGCTTTTGTAATTACATGTTACTGTCAACTTCCATTCTCTTCGCTTTTCCTATGTAATAATTTCCCACTGATATCCTTGCAGAGTATATTAATATCAATTCTGTTTCCTGTTTCCATGCAACCAAGAAAGCTTCCAATTGTAATAATTTATTCTATAAATTAACTTCAGGCTAATTTAAAATCTTCTCTATCCGTTCAATTTATAATTGTTGGTTCAACGAGAAATAATTCCAATGGAGAAAATAAACCTTCATTAAAATCATGATATTATTTTTTTTAGATACAAAGTGCAGTTACTTTTTTTTCCTTTTTTAAAATATAAATTTTTTGATCATAATTCCTTTGCCCCTTATTGTTTGCTTCCCAGCTTAAGTAATGCACGTTACGAATAGAAACACCACTTGAGGTCGCCACTTACGCTTTGTCAAGGTGGAACTTCTTTTCCTTTTACGTTCTTTGGCTATATGTAAGTATATACAGTACTAAAGAGACTGTCTCTAACGCTTTACCAGTGTAAAAGGGTGGCTTGGGATATCGCTTAGTTTCTCCAAGCATAGGTGGCAAAACAGGTCTGCTCTATGTGTTAACGTACGTATAATCTTCCCATTTCATGTCAGACATATTTCTAGTGAAATTTAATTATGGGAGATTTTGTTGATTTCGACTCCACCAATCATTTCGAAAAAGACTTGAATTAAAAATATTTCGTAGGTAATTTAAAAAATATGATTTCTTCAATAAATCCTTGTGAGTTAAAATGATATTTACTGAAGTATCACAATTAAGAGAAGTTGAAAAAAAACACAGAAAGCCTTGATTCATTATTATTAAGAATATAAAAAGTTCTATATTTTTGGTTCAAATTATTTATTAACAGATAAATATTAATTGTAAATCCTACGGTTTTCAAATGCAAAAAATGTTGAGTCTTATGCTTAACTGCAAAAGAATCATAAAAATCTAATATGGAGTGTAATTGCAATTAATTATAATTACAATGTATTTTTATACAATTTCTGCATAAAATAAATTACTCTCCTATATATTTAAAAGATATAAAAAAAAATTTTAAAAAATGATGTTAGGCGCTTTTTCATCAAATCAATGCATTTCTAAGCGAATTAAAATTCAGCTTAGGTAAATAGCCGTCCCATGGCTGTGGTTAACACGCTTGGCTACTGATCTAAGGGATCTGGGTTCGAGCCTCGGCAAAGGCATGGTTGTGTGTACTGTTTTTCTGCTGAGGTCCTGCCATCCTCACAGACCTTCTAATATGGCATATAAACTGACAGGCTCCTGTCAGACCTCTGTGGCAAGCAGCTGCTTCAGGGGGTATTTATTTCTTTTTATATCTATCTACATACGAGGGTTGGGTTGTTTTACCTCTGAGCGGCACTTTTTTGCACACCATGGGCTAAATGGCCAGGTCACATGGACCCCGTAGGCTCAAAGAAGGTTGGGGGAGGGGACCCACTGGAACAGCTGTTGGAGACAGATGGTAGTCTCCCGTCAAGGCCATCCAGCGTGTTCTTTAATGTGCACAGGAAATGGCTCTCCCACACACGGGGCCACGGCTGAACGTCCCATCCGACGGATAACACACGGGGCCACGGCTTAACGTCCCATCCGACGGACGGCGGGCTTTCCAAGCCCATCGGTGTCCCCTACTGACCGTGGGCAGGGCGGGGAATTTTGCGGAGATAAATCTCAACGCTGACCCAGCTGGAACTCGAACCTGGGAACTACAGATTACGAGCCTGGCGCGCTACCGACTGAGCCACCCCGCCCCTACATACGAGGAAAATAATCAGCTTGCCACAGAGGTCTGACAGGAGCCTGTTAGTTTATATGCCATAGTAGAAGGTCTGTGAGGATGGCAGGACCTCAGCAGAAAAACGACACACACATTCATGCCTTATCTGGGGCTCGAACCCAGGTTTCTGCATAATATTAAATTTATTTTTTACTATATTTGAAAGACATAAAAAAAGTTTTAAAAAATGATGTTAGGCGCTTTTCATTAAATAAATTCACTTATAAGCGAATTGAAATTCAACTTTAGCTAAATAGAAAAAAAAAATGTTTTTTTTAAATTTTTTTAATATATATCTATATGGACAAAGTAGGAAAATAATCAGTAGAATGATTCAAGAAATTTATTACTGTAAAAAAAACGTCAGCCGAAAAGACAGAATAAAGTATTTAAAATTAACCTTTTAAAAAATATCAATATCCACATATCAATCTTTAATATTTTTGTTTTCTCACAAATAAAAAATTCATATTTTTATGGTAGATTTTTCTTTTATTGAATGTTTATGACCAAAACCTCTGATCTAATAGCGTAACGTTTTCGATTGTGAAAAAATGTTTTTTTTTCATATTTGTTCTAGGTAAAATACCCGCGAAGGCTATTCTTTATAGTCCACCTTGCTTCTCGTTTTTCATTGTAGATGGATCAGTTGAGCAGAACGTGACATACAGTCTCAGATGTGCTGCATGTGTCACATTTGGGACTGTACGCTCTGCCGAGAATTTTTTAGCTCCTAAAACGGTCGCTTCAGTTCCCTATATAGCTCAATGCTTTTCCTGGAACAAAGCAAGATTGCCGCGAACAAAGGCGACCACAATCCAGGCTAAACAAATTGAGCAAAAATTGAGTAAAGCGAGGATGGTCTACTGTCTATCGAGGTAAAACTAGAAAACTCCTCGAATTAATGAGCCCGAAATTATCTCTAATTATTTTTACTAAACGGTTATGCTACAGAGTGTGACATTCAGTCATTCATGCAAAATATAGATCATTTCACACAAAGCGATTAAAAATGAAAGTTAAATTCCTTTGCTTTTATGATAGAGGACACAGATTTGGAAACCGAGCGCCCTCTGGCGTGGCGATCTCTTCAAACCGAGACTACTCAGCAATTTCTTAAATAAATCATTTTGAAATAATGTGACTCAAAGTAATTTAAAGATCTCAATCAAACCTCCTTCAATCTCATTTTCCAAAAAAAAAAAATTCGTTCGACAGTTACATAAATTGCAATATATAACAATACGTTTAAATAATAATTTCCAAAAAAGTTAATACAAACAAGTTAGAACGAATGAAATAGCCGTTATACTAAACTTTACTGATACCCATAAGAGAGTTTTTAGAATAAAAATTAATAATTTTCGCCAATTTTGAATTTTTGTATTATCTGCAGAACGAACTAACTAAAGAAAAGCTTCAGCTTCCATTATTCTTAAAATACTAAAGATATGCTTTTGGAAATCGAGATATCAATAGGTCTGATTGAAATTTTAAAAATATGCTAGGTAAAAATTTTCAACAAGGAGCTTAAGAAGTTACTGAGTTACTATTCAAACAACATGCCACTGAATAGTACATACTACTAAAACATGCAACTGTACCTAATAAAGTTGCAGCTGAATGTGTAGGTACGTGGTTTTCTTTGGCAAGATTCAGCGCAAAGAATTTTGTAAGTTATATTTATGAAGTCTGTACCATTCTTAAACATTGGAAGCAGGTCAATATTCCTGTTAACCTCATTACCTGTGATTTTTATTTAATATAAAATTTTTGCAATTTACTAATTTTAATAATCAGATATCGTATTTTTATATTTTAAACTATAATCTTTACATTCATAAAATGTATTTCGGCCTTCACAGACGGTTTGTGAATTAGTTAAACCATATATGAATTTTTCGACTTATAATAATTAAATGAGTGTTCCGTGGCCGAGTGGTTGGCGCGCTTGGCTACTGATCTACGGGACCTGGGTTCGAGCCCTGGGTAAGGCATGGATGTTGTGTTGTTTTCTGCTGAGGTCCTGCCATCCTGTCAGATCCTCGACTATGGCATATAAACTGACAGGCCCCTGTCAGACCTCTGTAGCAAGCAGCTGCTTGAGGGGGTATTTATTTATTATTATTTGAATTTGTTTAGGATCTACTTAAAAGTGATTAACATCTTTATTTTCGCATTACATATTAACATATAAATGCTAAATTAGAATTTCATAGCGGATTAAAGGTTCATTACTCTTAAACTTTAGTTCCTAGGTTCGATAATACAGAGGGTAAGATTATTTTCTCTCAGTGTTATACGAATGAGAGTTTTCACCTCCTGCCACAGAGCGGCGCAACCTCCGCTGAGGTAGCTTTTAAATTGCGCCTTCGGCTGTGAATGGCTGTACTACGTGATGACGTTTTATTGCAGCCAATGGCAGCTCCTACATGCTCCTGACGTCACTTTACTCACTGCTGAGCTTAACAATTTGAAAATATCGTCTCATTGTGTAAAGTGGCTTGTAGCTTTGCGAGTACAATTTCTTTCTCAAGAGTATTGAAATCAGACTGCAAAAAGTAGACCTTGCCCATTGAAATTTTCAAACAAATGAATGAAATTCGGAGATTAGATTCTGATTCCGACAGCAATATGGTGATTGTAAGTATGATTTTTATTCAAAGTAGTCATTGATTGACAGATCTTAAACAAAAGAGATTTCTGAAACGTACACTTTGATAATTCATGTGAATGCAACCTCAATTTTTTGCAATAATTTCTTAATAACCATTTATCAGGTTTTTGTGAATCGTAGCTTGTGTGATGGATTTACAGAGCACTCGTTTGGAATGTATTTCTGGTGGTAACGATTGGAATGAATTTTCGGTTGGAATGTATTCTGGTGGTAACGTTTTGTGAGAAGGATTTTTGAGCATTTCCACAGAAGCAGTAATTGATTTATATAAGGTTTTGAATTGTCTTTGTACAATATGTACGCTGCGAAAAATGATGTAAATAGTTTCCGCATCGGTTAGTTTAGTTCACTGCTTTTGAAACTGTGGGTGGGAAGGATTTCAAAAGTTTCAACAAAATATTCTTTTCAAAACGAGTTATTACGATACAATCGATTTTTTCCTTTGTCAATATTTTGCGGGCCCCCAAAAAAAATTGGATAGGATAGGTAACTGAAAAATTCAGTTCATGTCACCTCAAAAAATATTTTATTTATAGGAAAAATAATATGCAATAACAAACCTCAGAAATTATTTTATTTATACGAAAAATAATAAGTAATAATAAAACACAAAAAATATTTTCTTTATACGAAAAATAATAAGTAATAATAAAACACAAAAAATTATTTTCTTTATACAAAAAATAATAAGTAATAATAAACTTTAAAAATTATTTTATTTATACGAAAAATAATAAGTAATAATAAACCTTAAAATTAATTTATTTATACGAAAAATGGAAAGTAATAATAAACCTCAAAAAGGAAGGAACAGTTTTATCAGACAAGGGGGTAGGAAAAATTTTATCAGACAAGGGGGTAGGAAATTTTATGAGATAAGGGAGCAGGAAAAAATCTTTCAGACAAGGGTTCAAAAAGTATTTTATTAGTTTGCAAGAATCTTTTCTATTCACAATGGGGTCCAAAAAATGTATTATAGAAAGAGGCGAAGAAAAACCTTTGGTCGGTTAGTTGTTAGCGGTTCCCAGCCACGAGATGGCGCTGATCAGGAGAACATATGACGTCCGAACTAACGTCAGAGGATCTGGGTTATTGGTGGCCGACTTCCGATGATTTGTGTTTTTTCGGATAATAATATAAATAAATATCCCCTTAGGCAGCTGCTTGCCACAGAGGTCTGACAGGGGCCTGTCAGTTTATATGCCAGAGTAGAAGGTCTGTGAGGATGACAGGTCCTCAGCAGAAAAAACGGCAAGAACATCCATGCCTTAACTCCAGGGCTCGAACCCAGGTCCCTTAGATCAGCAGCCAAATGCGGTAACCACTCGGCCATGGGACGGTTGAAAAATAAATACCCCCTCAAGCATCTGCTTGCCACAGAGGTCTGACAGGAGCCTGTCAGTTTATATGCCATAGTAGAAGGTCTGTGAGGATGGCAGGACCACAGCAGAAAAACAACACGAACATCCATGCCTTATCCGGGGCTCGAACCCAGGTCCCGTAGATCAATAGCCAAGTTCGCTAACCACTCGGCCATGGGACGGCAAATAAATACCCCCTTAAGCAGCTGCTTACCACAGAGGTCTGACAGGAGCCTGTCAGTATATAGGTGACAGAAATCTCATGTTCTTTGTGGGATTTGTCGTGAATGATTCGATATTTTGTCTATCTTGGGAGGATGATTTTTTGCGAACCTTCACAGGTAAGCGTATGCAGCAAAAATATGTATATTTTTCCATTTTTTTAAAGCGTTTTTTAGGATAGGTAGAAAAGGGAATATTAATGTTCCCTTCTTGTTTCAAAATGCTAATTGTGATAAGTAATTTAAGTGTTTATCATATGAAATTAAAATATTTAATTTTTAGTACAGTTCAAAGTGTTCGTGTGGTGCGTTGTAATGTTATGGCCAAGGTTGGGTTGTTTTAGCCTTAAGCGCCCATTTTTAGCAAGTAACGGGCTAAATGGCCAAGTCACAAGGGTTGGGTTGTTTTACCTCTGAGCGGCACTTTTTTGCACACCATGGGCTAAATGGCCAGGTCATATGGACACCGAAGGCTCAGAGAAGGTTCGGGGTGGGGACGCACTGGAACAGCTGTTGGGTGACAGATGGTAGCCTCCGGTCAAGGCCATCCATCGTGTTCCTTAACGTGCACAGGGTATGGCTCTCCTACACACGGAGCCACGCCTTAACGTCCCATCCGACGGGTGGCGGCCTTTCCAAGCCCATCGGTGTCCCCTACTGACCGTGGGAAGGGCGAGAAATTTTGCGGAGATAAATCTCAACGCTGACCCAGCTGGGACTCGAACCTGGGAACTACAGATTACGAGCCTGGTGCGCTACCGACTGAGCCAACCCCGCCCCCAGTCTGTAGCGTGCCAGGTTCATAATCTGCAGTTACCAGGTTAGAGTCTAAAGTGAGGTCATCACTAGTCTAAAGTAAGGTCATCCTCTCACCATCCCATCGATCAGAAAGGGGGTAAAAAGAGGCATGAAAAGTCCAAAGGATGGAAGGCTACAGTCTGTCTCTCAATGGCTGGCCAATAGGACTAATTTTCCCAAACTTCCCCGAACCCTTCTGATTTCACTACTGTGTTGGGTCGGAGGTGTCACAGTCAGTAGCGCACCAGGCTCTTGATCTGCCATTCCCAGGTTCGAGTCCCAGCTGACTCAACGTGGAGATTTATCTCCGAAAAATTCTCTGCCCTGCCCATGGTCAGTAGGGGATACCAATGGGCTTGGAAAGGTCACTGTCCGTCAGGTGGGATGTTAAGCCTTTCCCAGTATGCAGAAAAGCCATAACCTGTGCAGGTTAAAGAACATGCTGGAGAGCCTTCATCGAAAGCTACCACTGTCTCTCAACATCTGGTCCAGTGGGTCCCCTCCCCCAAACATCTCTGAGCCTTCGGGGTCCATGTGACCTGGCCATTTAGACCGTGTTGTGCAGAAAAGTGCCACTTGGAGGTAAAACAACCCAATCCAACCACTGTGTACAAAAAAAAAAAAAAAATTGTGCCACGCAGATAAAACAAACAAACAATTTTATAAATGATAATGATCCATTTTAATGTCATATTCCAGGAAAAGATTGGGTTGTTTTACCTCTGAGCAGCACGTATTTTGCACACAATGGACTAAATGGCCAGGTCACACAAACCCGAAGATTTGAGCAGGGGGACCCACTGGACAGCTGTTGGCAGACAGATGGTAGCCTCGTCAAGTCCAGCGTGTTCTTTAACGCGCACAGGGTGTGTACACGTCATGTCGCATCTGATGGGCAGTGCCCTTCAATTCTTCTTCTGACGATGGGCAGGGTGGGGATTTTGAATCAGGAAAAGAAAATATCAAATAGTTATATGGAAAATATTATTTAATGTAACTAAAGCCGCCCCATGGCCGAGTGGTTAGCGCTCTTGGCTACTGACTTAAGGGACCTGGGTTCGAGCCTCGGGTAAGGCATGGATGTATGTGTCGTTTTTCTGCTGAGGCCCTGCCATCCTCTCAGACCTTCTACTGTGGCATATAAATTGTCAAACCTCTGTGGCAAGCAGCTGCTTCAGGGGGTATTTATTTTTAAAACTGAAGAAAAGTAAAAAACCTCATATTGTTAACGGAAGAAAACCTCCACCAAAAATCAATAAGAACACTGTTGTATTTTTATCAGTTAAAGTATGCAAAGGTGGATGGTCTTGGCAGGAGGCTCCCAATCTGTCTCTTAACATCTCTCCAGTCAGTTCCCTTCACTCAACCTTCTCTGAGTGTTTCGGGTTTTAAGTGATCTGGCTGTTTAGCCCATTGTGTGTACAAAAGTGTAGCTCAGCAGTCAACATATCCTAACTCTTTTATAAATTTGTGATAATAGCCTGCGAGCCGTAATTTGCCCGGTCTGTTGTAGATGAACCAAGTATTTCTTAACTACATAGAAGTTAGTTTTTCATTATTTGGTAATTTATTTTTATTTTTTAATATAGGTGGACCCGTGTGTAGTCGCAAGATCCCGGATCAGAAACATTACTGCAAGATGGACTCATAGGCTCAGAGTTGAGAGTCATTACAACGTTTGGAATATTAGAGTATGCCTGAGAACAAACAGCAGTTTTGCGTTTTTCTGCCCTACAAGATCTCTGCAAGATCCCTGCAAGATGGGAAATATTTTGAACCAAAATAATTTGGTTTGGTATTATTTTCGTCACAGACTAAAACACGACCAGTTTTTCCATACAGGATGCATCTTCATATAATTGTGTTGCTCAGTATTCCAGAAATATTTCGTAGAAAAATCAAAATAACTTCCAGATGAAGGAGGCAAGAAAAAAGAATTCTGACTCTTCACATCCAGGTTAGTAAAGAGTAGACACCTACCTGTGCGACAGAAAAAGCAGAAAGCTAATCAAAACTTAAAGGATGTGTCTAGAGTGGATTTTACATTGTTTGAAGAATATCGTCGGGAAAGGGCAAAATTTTTGAAGAGAAAAGATGGTAAGGAAAAGACTAAAGTGAAGAACAGTGACAATGTTTCTAAATCTTCCAAGCTGGCAAAAAATGTGCTCTCAGATTGTAATGAGATGCTTCATCCCTTCCTAGAAACAAACTATTATCTGATGCAAATAATTCACAGTCAGTCTCTTTGCACAAACATAAGAATAGTACAAATGCTAAAGGTTTAAAAAGAAACAGACCTTTGTCAAGTGAAAGAGGAACATTAAATAATAAAAGTAAACATTTTACTAAACCTTTCAAAAGAGAAAAGATGGTAAGGAAAAGACTAAAGTGAAGAATAGTGACAATGTTTCTAAATCTTCCAAGCTGCCAAAAAATGTGCTCTCAGATTGTAATGAGATGCTTCACCCCAATCTTCCTAAAAACAAACTATTATCTGATGGAAATAATTCACAGTCTGTCTCTTTGCACAAACATAAGAATAGTACAAATGCTAAAAGTTTAAAAGAATCACAACTTTGTCAAGTGAAAGAGGAACATTAAATAATAAATGTGAACATTTAAGTAAACCTTTCAAAAGAGAAAATGTGGTAAGGAAAAGACTAAAGTGAAGAATAGTGACAATGTTTCTAAATCTTCCAAGCTGTCAAAAAATGTGCTCTCAGATTGTAAATCAGATGCTTCACCCCAACCTTACTAACACAAACTATTATCTGATGCAAATAATTCACAGTCTGTCTCTTTGCACAAACATAAGAATAGTACTAATGCTAAAGGTTTAAAAAGAAACAGACCTTTGTCAAGTGAAAGAGGAACATTAAATAATAAAAGTAAACATTTAATAAACCTTTCAAAAGGGAAAAGATGGTAAGGAAAAGACTAAAGTGAAGAATAGTGACAATGTTTCTAAATCTTCCAAGCTGCCAAAAAATGTGCTCTCAGATTGTAATGAGATGCTTAACTCCAATCTTCCTAAAAGCAAACTATTATCTGATGCAAATAATTCACAGTCTGTCTCTTTGCACAAACATAAGAATAGTACAAATGCTAAAGATTTAAAAAGAATTACAACTTTGTCAAGTGAAAGAGGAACATTAAATAATAAAAGTGAACATTTAAGTAAACCTTTCAAAAGAGAAAAGATGGTAAGGAAAAGACTAAAGTGAAGAATAGTGACAATGTTTCTAAATCTTCCAAGCTGCCAAAAAATGTGCTCTCAGATTGTAATGAGATGCTTCACCCCAATATTCCTAAAAGCAAACTATTATCTGATGCAAATAATTCACAGTCTGTCTCTTTGCACAAACATAAGAATAGTACAAATGCTAAAAGTTTAAAAAGAATCACAACTTTGTCAAGTGAAAGAGGAACATTAAATAATAAATGTGAACATTTAAGTAAACCTTTCAAAAGAGTATCCATTGAAAGTGTTTCAGATGAAAGTGTAGAGAATTTTGGTATTGTTTTTTCACAAGCTAAATATCGCCCAGTTTTTCCACGCCAGATTTCGGGACATCCTAATTATGCGTCTTATTCTTCATATAATTATGGTGCTCAGTATTCCAGTAATATTTCACAGATGCAGAATAATCAAAATAACTTCCAGATGAAGGCTCCAAGTAAAAAGAATTCTAACTCGTCACATCCAGAAGTTATAATTGATGAACATGACATTCTTTCTGCTTTAACTTTTGATCAGTCAGATGACATCCTTAAAAAAGAAATAACGAATAAGTTCCCTGAAATAGATTTAAAATCCCTCAAACTACATTCAGATGAAGACTTCATTAACCTTATTTCAAAAAACAGTAAAAATCTAAGACAAATGAGCATCCTCCTCAAAACACAGATTCAAGTGAAAGAATGCCACATTCAAATGATAAAAAGCCACCTGAAATCGCAAATTCTGCTCCAAAGTCTTCAAATTTAGAAACTATGAGCTCCCAGATGAGCAAGAAAACTTCCTGTGAAAAGCCTAGTGATCTGAAGACATATGATATTGTTCAAAAAATTATGCAAGAAATGGATGGAACTAATGCAAATCTTAAAAAAGTAGATACTTCAAAACATAGCTGTCATAGTGTTGGAAACAGTTCTTCACCATTGGTAATAAGAGTTCAGAAAGATGTAACAAATAAACAAGGCACGCCATCCTATTTCATTAACAGAAATACTAATCAGAGTGTTAGTAGCAGTGCTAAACCAGTCAAACAAAATGAGAAAAATGATGATGCTGATCTGACAAATAAAGCAGGTAATGTCAGTGATTCAACCCCCATAAAAAATGTTATTAACAGTAATGTTTTCAGCAGTCATTTAAATGAAAGTGATGCTGAAAGTGAATTGAGTAAATCACAGGTGCAAACAAATAGCCTCAAAACTCCACCTTCTGAAAACACCAGCACTACAGAATTATGCGTGAAGGAAGATGAACAAAAGGCACTAAAGTTAAATGAAATTAAGACATGCTTGAGGTGCAAATGTGAATTTCTTCAAGGTGCAAATAATTGAACAATTTGTTCACCTTGCAAAAGATCCTTGACTCAAAATCACCCTCTAAATAGTGATCCCATTAAATTACCACTACGAATGAATATACATGATTGAGGTGCAAATATGAAATTCTTCAAGGTGAAAAGAATAGAACAATTTGTTCACCTTGCAAAAGATCCTTGACTCAAAATCACCCTCTAAATAGTGATCCCATTAAATTACCACTACGAATGAATATACATGATTGAGGTGCAAATGTGAAATTCTTCAAGGTGAAAAGAATAGAACAATTTGTTCACCTTGCAAAAGATCCTTTACTCAAAATCACCCTTTAAAAAGTGATCCCATTAAATTACCACTACGAATGAATATACATGCTTGAGGTGCAAATGTGAAATTCTTCAAGGTGAAAAGAATAGAACAATTTGTTCACCTTGCAAAATATCCTTGACTCAAAATCACCCTTTAAAACGTGATCCCATTAAATTACCACTACGAATTAAAATCAGGACATCACCATTAAAAAGCAGGCCTCCGCCATTAAAAAAAATTGCAAAAGTGGAAAGCAAATGGATTTTACTCTTTTGTTAAATAAGTTTTATGCGCTGTCAACTGAATAAAGTTCTTTGTATAAAATTCTATTATTCTATTATCTCTTATGATAATGGCTAAGTTGGATTTCACGTCTTAAAATTTGACAGCGGTAAATTTCATCCACTCTTTGACTAAGCAACCTATAAAATATAAATCTTATTTTTCTTCCATTGCAGTTTTCTGTGTCAGCGTTGAGATTTATCTCCGCAAAACTCCCTGCCCTGTTGCCCACGGTCAGTAGGGTCATGGGCTTGGAAAGCCACCAATGGGCTTGGAAAGGCCACCGTCCGTCGGATGGCACGTTAAGGCGTCGCCCCGTGTGTAGGAGAGCCATACCCTGTGCACGTTAAGGAACACGCTGGATGGCCTTTACCGGAGGCTACCATCTGTCACACAACAGCTGTTCCAGTGGATCCCCTCACCCAACCTTCTCTGAGCGTTCGGGGTCCATGTGACCTGGTCGTTTAGCCCACTGTGTGCACCAAAGATTGACTTGGTATACGTTAATCTCTAGCCCCATCTGGTCTAGGCGTTATCATGTCTTGTGTAAATGTTTATATGAGAAACAAGAATAAGCCTAATATAGCTTCTAGATTATTTCCTTCCTCTGTGTAGGTGAAATATCACCTTTCTATTTAATTGAAAAGAAAGGAGTGCCATTGCAGGTGGTCAACCTAGTTCAAGGTCATAGATAAAGGAGAAGACAGATAGGTAACTAATGCAATTTGTAGTGCAGCGCCACCTAACGTAAGGCCCTAATTACTCATTTTTTCTCTGCTTTTGTCTTGTTAAGGTCTTCTTTAATCTGTCTCGTTTCGTAGATTTTAACAAAAGATGGAAATGTGTGTTGATATGGCGTAAAGTATCAGGAGAAAGGAAAAAGTTTTAATCTAGTGACTTGACAAATCTGAAGAAATGAATATGTGAATCCTAGTCTTATTATACTAGGAAAGAGACCGAAAAGTTGCAGAGTGTTGAAATAGTGGCAAAAAGTCTTGCCAAATAATTTGTTTGTCCATTTTTACATTCTCTCCTATAATCTTAGATTGGGTTGTTTTACCTCTGAGCGGCACATTTTTTGCACACCATGGGCTAAATGACCAGGTCACATGGACCCCAAAGGCTCAGAGAAGGTTGGGGGAGTGGACCCACTGGAACAGCTGTTAGGAGAAAGAAGGTAGCCTCCCGTCAAGGTCATCCAGCTTGTTCTTTAACGTTGGGTTCTTTTACCTTTGAGCGGCACTTTTTTGCACACCATGGGCTAAACGGCCAGGTCACAAGAACGCCGAAGGCTCAGAGAAGGTTGTGGGAGGGGACCCACTGGAACAGCTGTTGGGAGACAGATGGTAGCCTCCCGTCAAGGCCATCCAGCGTGTTCTTTAAGTTTGGGTTGTTTTACCTTTGAACGGAACATTTTTGCACACCATGGGCTAAACGGCCAGGTCACAAGAACCCCGAAGGCTCAGAGAAGGATGGGGGACGGGACCCACTGGAACAGCTGTTGGGAGACAGATGGTAAACTTCCGCCACGTCCATCCAGCGTGTTCTTCCCCGGGTAAGGCATGGTTGTGTGTGTTGTTTTTCTGCTGAGGTCCTGCCATCGTCACAGACCTCCTACTTTGGCATGTATACTGACAGGCTCCTGTCAGACCTCTGTGGGAAGCAGCTGCTTGAATGGGTATTTATTTATTTTTTTTATATCTATCTACATACGAGGAAAATAATCAGCTTGCCACAGAGGTCTGGTAGGAGCCTGTCAGTTTAAATGCCATAGTACAGGGGTGGGCAATTGTTTTCGTATCTACACTGCGCATGCGTATTGACGTGGCCGTCCTAGTGGAAAATACGAGACGAATCTTCGGTCGCGCACGGGAACGAAATCTCGGTTCAAGGCGGATTTTTCTGACTGTCTTGGTGGGCCACAAAAAACTCTTAGCGGGCCGCTATTTGCCCACCCCTGCCATAGTAGAAGGTCTGTGAGGATGGCAGGACCTCAGCAGAAAAACGACACACACATTCATGCCTTATCCGGGGCTCGAACCCAGGTGTGTGCATAGAATTAAATTTATTTTTTACTATATTTGAAAGACATAAAAAAAGTTTTAAAAAATGATGTTAGGCGCTTTTTCATTAAATCAATTCACCTATAAGCGAATTGAAATTCAACTTTAGCTAAATGGAAAAAATTTTTTTTTTTTATTTTTTTAATATATATCTATATGAACAAAGTAGGAAAATAATCAGTAGAACGATTCAAGAAATTTATTACTGTATAAAGAAACGTCAGTCGAAAATACAGAGTAAAGTATATAAAATTAACCTTTTAAAATATATCAATATCTACATATCAATCTTTATTATTTTTGTTTTCTCACAAATAAAAAATGCATATTTTTGTGGTAGATTTATCTTTTATTCAGTGTTTATGACCAAAACCTCTGATCTAATAGCTTAACGTTTTTGATTGTGAAAAAAAGTGTTTTTTTTCATAATTGTAATAAAAAAAATAAATACCCACTCAAGCAGCTGCTTGCCACAGTGGTCTGACAGGAGCCTGTCAGTTTATATGCCATAGTAGAAGGTCTGAGAGGATGGCAGAACCTGAGAAGAAAAACCACACACACAACCATGCCCTACCCGGGACTCGAACCCAGGTCCCGTAGATCCTTTATAGTCTACCTTACTTCTCCTTTTGCATTGTAGAAGGATCACTTGAGCAGAACGTGACATATTTTCTCAGATGTGCTGCATGTGTGACATTTGGGAATGTACGCTCTGCCGAGAATTTTAGGCTCCTAAAACAGTCGCTTCAGTTCCCTATATAGCTCAATGCTTTTCGTGGAACAAAGCAGGATGGCCGCGAACAAATGCGACCACAATCCAGGGTAAATAAATTGAGCAAAAATTGAGTAAAGCGAGGATGGTCTACTGTCTATCGAGGTAAAACTCGAAAACTCTTCGAATTAATGAGCCCGAAATTATCTCAAATTATATTTACTAAACGGTTATGCTACAGAGTGTAACATTCAGTCATCCATGCAAAATATAGATCATTTCACACAAAGCGATTAAAAATGAAAGTTAAATTCCTTTGCTTTTATGATACAGGACACAGATTTGGAAACCGAGCGCCCTCTGGCGTGGCGATCTCTTCAAACCGAGACTGATCTCTTCAAACCGAGACTACTCAGCAATTTCTTAAATAAGTCATTTTGAAATAATGTGACTCAAAGTAATTTAAAGATCTCAATCAAACCTCCTTCAATCTCATTTTCCAAAAAAAAATTCGTTCGACAGTTACATAAATTGCAATATATAACAATACGTTTAAATAATAATTTCCAAAAAAGTTAATACAAACAAGTTAGAACGAAAGAAATAGCCGTTATACTAAACTTTACTGATACCCATAAGAGAGTTTTTAGAATAAAAATTAATAATTTTCGCCAATTTTGAATTTTTGTATTATCTGCAGAACGAACTAACTAACGAAAAGCTTCAGCTTCCATTATTCTTAAAATACTAAAGATATATTTTTGGAAATCGAGATATCAATAGATCTGATTGAAATTTTAAAAATATGCTCGGTAACAATTTCAACAAGGAGCTTAAGTAGTTACTGAGTTACTATTCAAACAACATGCAACTGAATAGTACATACTACTGAAACATGCAACTGTACCTAATAAAGTTGCAGCTGAATGTGTAGGTACGTGGTTTTCTTTGGCAAGATTCAGCGCAAAGAATTTTGTAAGTTATATTTATGAAGACTGTACCATTCTTAAACGTTGGAAGCAGGTCAATTTTCCTGTTAACCTCAATACCTGTGATTTTTATTTAATATAAAATTTTTGCAATTTACTAATTTTAATAATCAGATATCATATTTTTATATTTTAAACTATAATCTTTACATTCATAAAATGTATTTCGGCCTTCACAGACGATTTGTGAATTAGTTAAACCATATTTGAATTTTTCAACTTATAATAATTAAAAGAGTGTTGCGTGGCCGAGTTGTTAACGCGCTTGGCTACTGATCTACGGGACCTGGGTTCGAGCCCCGGGTAAGGCATGGATGTTCGTGTTGTTTTCTGCTGAGGTCCTGTCATCCTCTCAGATCTTCGACTTCGGCATATAAACTGACAGGCTCCTGTCAGACCTCTGTGGCAAGCAGCTGCTTGAGGGGGTATTTATTTATTATTATTTGAATTTGTTTAGGATCTACTTAAAAGTGATTAACATCATTATTTTCGCATTAGATATTAACATATAAATGCTAAAGTAGAATGGCATAGCGGATTAAAGGTTCATTACTGTTAAACTTTAGGTCCTAGGTTCGATAATACAGAGGGTAAGATTATTTTCTCTCAGTGTTATACGAATGAGAGTTTTCACCTCCTGCCACAGAGCGGCGCAACCTCCGCAGAGGTAGCTTTTAAATTGCGCCTTCGGCTGTGAATGGCTGTACTACGTGATGACGTTTTATTCCAGCCAATGGCAGCTCCTATATGCTCCTGACGTCACTTAATTCACTGCTGAGATTAATAATTTGAAAATATCGCCTCATTGTGTAAAGTTGCTTTAGCTTTGCGAGTACAATTTCTCTCTCAACATTATTGAAATCAGACTGCAATGAATGAAATTCGGAGATTAGATTCTGATTCCGACAGCAATATGGTGATTGTAAGTATGATTTTTATTCAACGTAATCATTGATTGACAGATCTTAAACAAAAGGGATTTCTGAAACGTACAGTTTGATAATTCATGTGAATGCAACCTCAATTTTTTGCAATAATTTCTTAATAACCATTTATCAGGTTTTTGTGAATCGTAGCTTGTGTGATGGATTTACAGAGCATTCGTTTTAAATGTATGCTGGTGGTAACGTTTTGTGAGAAGGATTTTTGAGCATTTCCACAGAAGCAGTAATTGATTGATATAAGGTTTTGAATTGTTTTTGTACAATATGTACGCTGCCAAAAATGATGTAAATAGTTTCCGCATCGGTTAGTTTAGTTCACTGCTTTTGAAACTGTGCGTGGGAAGGAATTCAAAAGCTTCAACAAAATATTCTTTTCAAAACGAATTATTACGATGCAATTTATTTTGCGGGCCAAAAAAAAAATTGGATATGATAGGTAACAGAAAAAGTCAGTTCATGTCACCTCAAAAAAATATTTCATTTATGCGAAAAACAATAAGTAACAATAAACCTCAAAAATTATTTTATTTATAGAAAAAATAATAGGTAATAATAAACCATAAAAATTATTTTATTTATACAGAAAATAATAATTAATAATAAACCTCAAAAATTATTTTATTTATGCGAAAAATAAAAAGTAATAATAAACCTCAAAAATTATTTTATTTACACGAAAAATAATAGGTAATAATAAACCTAAAAGAATTATTTTATTTATACGAAAAATAGTAAGTAATAAAAAAAAATACCCCCTCAAGCAGCTGCTTGCCACAGAGGTCTGACAGGAGCCTGTCAGTTTATATGCCATAGTAGAAGTTCTGAGAGGATGTCAGGCGCTCAGCAGAAAAACGACACAAACAGCCATGCCTTACCCGGGGCTCGAACCCAGGTCCCTTAGATCAGTAATATTCCTCAAAAATTATTTTATTGATACAAAAATAATATGTAATAATAAACCTCAGAAATTATTTTATTTATACGAAAAATAATAAGTAATAATAAAACAAAAAATTATTTTCTTTATACAAAAAATAATAAGTAATAATAAACCTTAAAAATATTTTAGTTATACAAAAAATAATAAGTAATAAAAAACCTCAAAAATTATTTTATTTATACAAAAAATAATAAGTAATAATAAACCTCAAAAATTATTTTATTTATACAAAAAATAATAAGTAATAATGAACCTCAAAAACTATTTTATTTATACGAAAGAAAATAAGTACGTAATAATAAACCAATATAAATTTTCTAAACCGTATCAAATATTTAATAAATTTAATGAGAGCATTGTGACCGTAGTTGTTGGGCAATAATTTCTTTTACGTCGATATCGATATTTGTTGTTGCGAGCCGAAGTATATGTTCAAGAGTAGAGTCTTTAAAGCAGTTTCTGTACCTTGATTTTATATATTTCATATCAGAAAATGCGCGCTCGCAGATATATGTACTTCCGAACATAGAAATTATTTGGAGTCCAAAATCTTTCATTTTTGGATATTTTTCTTTAGGTATAAGTTTGAACAATTCTATTTCAGTTTCTCTATTAAATGCAATAATTGGGTCGGCCTGAAGGTCACATAATTCCTTTTGATATTTAGGATCTACGGTGCTAATATCAATATTTAATGGATTACTGAATAAATTTAAACTTTGCTTAAGGCCATCAAATTGAGAAAATCTTCTGTGAAAATCTTCAATTAGATATCTAATTTAGGAACAAATTTTTCAAAATTTACTGTTTTATTAAGTTGCTCTAAGGGACCTAGGTTCGAGCCCGGGTAAGGCATGGTTGTGTGTGTTGTTTTTCTGCTGAGGTCCTGCCATCCTCACAGACCTTCTACTATGGCATATAAACTGGCAGGTTCCTGTCAGACCTCTGTGGCAAGCAGCTGCTTGATGGGGTATTTATTTTTTATTATTATTATTATTATTTATTTATTCTTAGAACTTCTTATAAGTTTCAAAATGAATTAAATTGTTTTCCTGCAAATTTGACTTCAACAGTTGTAGTTTGTTTCTAAACACAATAACATGATTATAAAGATAGCACACGTTTTGATCTTTTTCTTGTAAGGTTTATTCAAAACATTTAAATAATCTGTAATGTCTGTTAGGAAAGCAAGTGAACATAGAAAATTGTCATCAACAAAACTTGCTATTAAATCTTCATCGGTGCCCACTTCTGTGAGGAAAAGACGAATTTCTTTTCGAAGAATAAAAAATATCTTGAGGCATTTTCCGGTACTTAACCAGTGATTAATACTATGCAAAAGCAGATCGCCATACTCAGACAAGGGGGTAGGAAATTTTATGAGATAAGGGAGCAAGAAAAATTTTTAAGACGAAGGTACAAAAAGCATTTTATTAGTTTGCACGAATCTTTTCTATTCACAATGGAGTCCAAAAAAACTATTATAGAAAGAGGCGAAGGAAAACCATGACGTCCGAACTAACGTCAGAGGATCTGGATTATTGGTGGCCGACTTCCGATGATTTGAGTTTTTTCGTCTAGGTAACAGAAATCCCATGTTGTTTGTGGGATTTGTCGTGAACGATTCGATATTTTGTCTATCTTGGGAGGATGATTTTGTGCGAACCTTCACAGGTAAGCGTATCTAGTAAATATATGAATGTTTCTTTTTTTTAAAGCGTTTCTTAGGATAGGGAGAAAAGGGATTATTAATGTTCCCTTCTCGTTTCAAAATGCTAATTGCGATAAGTAATTTAAGTGTTTATTATATGAAATTAAAATATTTTATTTTTAGCACAGTTCAAAGTGTTGGTGTGGTGCGTTGTAATGTTATGGCCAAGGTTGGGTTGTTTTAGCCATAAGCGCCCATTTTTAGCAAGTAACGGGCTAAATGTCTAAATGGCAAAGTCACAAGGGTTGGGTTGTTTTACCTCTGAGTGGCACTTTTTTGCACACCATGAGCTAAATGGCCAGTTCATATGGACCCCGAAGTCTCAGAGAAGGTTCGGGTAGGGGACGCACTGGAACAGCTGTTGGGAGACAGATGGTAGCCTCCGGTCAAGGCCATCCAGCGTGTTCTTTAACGTACCTGTGCAGGTTAAAGAACATGCTGGATAGCCTTGATGGGAAGCTACCATCTGTCTCCCAACAGCTGGTCCAGTGGGTCCCCTCCCCCAAACTTCCCTGAGCCTTCGGGGTCCATGTGACCTGGCCATTTAGACCGTGTTGTGCAAAAAAAAGTGCTGCTTTGAGGTAAAACAACCCAATCCAACCAATGTGAACCAAAATAAAATTGTGCCAGGCAGATAAAAACCAACCAACAATTTTATAAACGATAATGATCCATTTTAATGTCATATTCCAGGAAAAGATCGGGTTGTTTTACCTCTGAGCAGCACGTATTTTGCACACAATGGACTAAATGGCCAGGTCACACAGACCCGAAGGTTTGAGCAGGGGGACCCACTGGACAGCTGCTGGGAGACAGATGGTAGCCTCGTCAAGTCCAGCGTGTTCTTTAACGCGCACAGGGTGTGTACACGTTACGTCGCATCTGATGGGCAGTGCCCTTCAATTCCTCTGCTGACGATGGGCAGTGCCCTTCAATTCCTCTGCTGACGATGGGCAGGGTGGGGATTTTGAAAGAGGAAAAGAAAATATCAAATAGTTATATGGAAAATATTATTTAATGTAACTAAAGCCGCCCCATGGCCGAGTGGTTAGCGCTCTTGGCTACTGACTTAAGAGACCTGGGTTCGAGCCCCGGGTAAGGCATGGATGTATGTGTCGTTTTTCTGCTGAGGTCCTGCCATCCTCTCAGACCTTCTACTGTGGCATATAAATTGACAGGCTCCTGTCAGACCTCTGTGGCAAGCAGCTGCTTGAGGGGGTATTTTCTTTTTTTTAATTTTTAAATCTGAACAATATTAAAACACCTCATATCGTTAACGGAAGAAAACTTAGACCAAAAATCAATAAGAACACTGTTGTATTTTTATCAGTTAAAGTATGCAAAGGTTGATGGTCTTGGCAGGAGGCTTCCAATCTGTCTCTTAACATCTGTCCAGTGGGTTCTCTTCACTTAAACTTCTCTGAGTGTTTCGGGTTTTAAGTGATCTGGCTGTTTAGCCCATTGTGTGTACAAAAGTGCAGCTCAGCAGTCAACCTATCCTAACTCTTTTATAAATTTGTGATAATAGCCTGCGAGCCGTAATTTGCCCGGTCTGTTGTAGATGAACCAAGGATTTCTTAACTACGTAGAAGTTAGTTTTTTATTATTTGGTAATTTATTTTTATTTTTTAATATATGTGGACCCGTGTGTAGTCGCAAGATCCCGGATCAGAAACATTGCTGCAAGATGGACTCATAGGCTCAGAGTTGAGAGTCATTATACCTTTTGGAATCTCAGAGTATACCTGAGAACAAACAGCAGTTTTGCGTTTTTCTGCCCTACAAGATCTCTACAAGATCCCTGCAAGATGGGAAATATTTTGAACCAAAATAGTTTGGTTTGGTATTATTTTCGTCACAGACTAAAACACGACCAGTTTTTCCATACAGGATGCATCTTCATATAATTGTGTTGCTCAGTATTCCAGGAATATTTCGTAGAAAAATGAAAACAACTTCCAGATGAAGGCGGCAAGAAAAAAGAATTCTGACTCGTCACATCCAGGTCAGTAAAGAGTAGGCACATACCTGTGCGACAGAAAAAGCAGGAAGCTAATCAAAACTTAAAGGATGTGTCTAGAGTGGATTTTACATTGTTTGAAGAATATCGTCGGGAAAGGGCAAAATTTTTGAAGAGAAAAGATGGTAAGGAAAAGACTAAAGTGAAGATTAGTGACAATGTTTTAAATCTTCCAAGCTGTCAAAAAATGTGCTCTCAGACTGTAATGAGATGCTTCACCCCAATCTTCCTAAAAACAAACTATTATCTGATGCAAATAATTCACAGTCTGTCTCCTTGCACAAACATAAGAATAGTAAAAATGCTAAAGGTTTAAAAAAAAAACAGACCTTTGTCAAGTGAAAGAGGAACAGTAAAAAATAAATGTAAGCATTTAAGTAAACTTTTCAAAAGAGAAAAGATGGTAGCGAAAAGACTATAGTGAAGAATAGTGACAATGTTTCTAAATCTTCCAAGCTTCCAAAAAATGTGCTCTCAGATTGTAATGAGATACTTCATCCCAATCTTCCTAAAAGGAAACTATTATCTGATGCAAATAATTCACAGTCTGTCTCTTTGCACAAACATAAGAATAGTACAAATGCTAAAGCTTTAAAATAAAACAGACCTTTGTCAAGTGAAAGAGCAACATTAAAAAATAAAAGTAAACATTTAAGTAAACCTTTGAAAAGAGAAAAGATGGTAAGGAAAAGACTAAAGTGAAGAATAGTGACAATGTTTCTAAATCTTCCAAGCTGCCAAAAAATGTGCTCTCAGATTGTAATGAGATGCTTCAACCCAATCTTCCTAAAAGCAAACTATTATCTGATGCAAATAATTCACAGCCTGTCTCTTTGCACAAACATAAGAATAGTACAAATGCTAAAGGTTTAAAACGAAACAGACCTTTGTCAAGTGAAAGAGGAACATTAAATAATATAAGTAAATATTTAAGTAAACCTTCCAAAAGAGAAAAGATGGTAAGGAAAAGACTAAAGTGAAGAATAGTGACAATGTTTCTAAATCTTCCAAGCTGCCAAAAAATGTGCTCTCAGATTGTAATGAGATGCTTCATCCCAATCTTCCTAAAAGCAAACTATTATCTGATGCAAATAATTCACAGTCAGTCTCTTTGCACAAACATAAGAATAGTACAAATGCTAAAGGTTTAAAACGAAACAGACCTTTGTCAAGTGAAAGAGGAACATTAAATAATATAAGTAAATATTTAAGTAAACCTTCCAAAAGAGAAAAGATGGTAAGGAAAAGACTAAAGTGAAGAATAGTGACAATGTTTCTAAATCTTCCAAGCTGCCAAAAAATGTGCGCTCAGATTGTAATGAGATGCTTCATCCCAATCTTCCTAAAAACAAACTATTATCTGATGCAAATAATTCACAGTCTGTCTCTTTGCACCAACATAAGAGTAGTACAAATGCTAAAGGTTTAAATAGAAACAGACCTTTGTCAAGTGAAAGAGGAACATTAAAAAATAAAAGTAAACATTTAAGTAAACCTTTGAAAAGAGAAAAGATAGTAAGGAAAAGACTAAAGTGAAGAATAGTGACAATGTTTCTAAATCTTCCAAGCTGCCAAAAAATGTGCTCTCAGATTGTAATGAGATACTTCATCCCAATCTTCCTAAAAGCAAACTATTATCTGATGCAAATAATTCACAGTCTGTCTCTTTGCACAAACATAAGAATAGTACTAATGCTAAAGCTTTAAAATAAAACAGACCTTTGTCAAGTGAAAGAGCAACATTAAAAAATAAAAGTAAACATTTAAGTAAACCTTTGAAAAGAGAAAAGATGGTAAGGAAAAGACTAAAGTGAAGAATAGTGACAATGTTTCTAAATCTTCCAAGCTGCCAAAAAATGTGCTCTCAGATTGTAATGAGATGCATCAACCCAATCTTCCTAAAAGCAAACTATTATCTGATGCAAATAATTCACAGTCAGTCTCTTTGCACAAACATAAGAATAGTACAAATGCTAAAGGTTTAAAACGAAACAGAACTTTGTCAAGTGAAAGAGGAACATTAAATAATAAAAGTAAACATTTAAGTAAACCTTTCAAAAGAGAAAAGATGGTAAGGAAAAGACTAAAGTGAAGAATAGTGACAATGTTTCTAAATCTTCCAAGCTGCCAAAAAATGTGCTCTCAGATTGTAATGAGATGCTTCATCCCAATCTTCCTAAAAGCAAACTATTATCTGATGCAAATAATTCACAGTCAGTCTCTTTGCACAAACATAAGAATAGTACAAATGCTAAAGGTTTAAAAGGAAATAGAACTTTGTCAAGTGAAAGAGCAACATTAAATAATAAAAGTAAACATTTAAGCAAACCTTTCAAAAGAGAAAAGATGATAAGGAAAAGACTAAAGTGGAGAATTGTGACAATGTTTCTAAATTTTCCAAGCTGCCAAAAAATGTGCTCTAAAATTGTAATGAGATGCTTCATCCCAATTTTCCTAAAAACAAACTATTATCTGATGGAAATAATTCACAGTCTGTCTCTTTGCACAAACATAAGAATAGTACAAATGCTAAAGGTTTAAAAAGAAACAGAACTTTGTCAAGTGAAAGAGGAACATTAAATAATAAAAGTAAACATTTAAGTAAACCTTTCAAAAGAGAAAAGATAGTAAGGAAAAGACTAAAGTGAAGAATAGTGACAATGTTTCTAAATCTTCCAAGCTGCCAAAAAATGTGCTCTAAAATTGTAATGAGATACTTCATCCCAATCTTCCTAAAAGGAAACTATTATCTGATGCAAATAATTCACAGTCTGTCTCTTTGCACAAACATAAGAATAGTACAAATGCTAAAGCTTTAAAATAAAACAGACCTTTGTCAAGTGAAAGAGCAACATTAAAAAATAAAAGTAAACATTTAAGTAAACCTTTGAAAAGAGAAAAGATGGTAAGGAAAAGACTAAAGTGAAAAATAGTGACAATGTTTCTAAATCTTCCAAGCGGCCAAAAAATGTGCTCTCAGATTGTAATGAGATGCTTCATCCCAATCTTCCTAAAAGCAAACTATTATCTGATGCAAATAATTCACAGTCAGTCTCTTTGCACAAACATAAGAATAGTACAAATGCTAAAGGTTTAAAAAGAAACAGATCTTTGTCAAGTGAAAGAGGAACATTAAATAATAAAAGTAAACATTTAAGTAAACCTTTCAAAAGATAAAAGATGATAAGGAAAAGACTAAAGTGGAGAATTGTGACAATGTTTCTAAATTTTCCAAGCTGCCAAAAAATGTGCTCTAAAATTGTAATGAGATGCTTCATCCCAATTTTCCTAAAAACAAACTATTATCTGATGGAAATAATTCACAGTCTGTCTCTTTGCACAAACATAAGAATAGTACAAATGCTAAAGGTTTAAAAAGAAACAGAACTTTGTCAAGTGAAAGAGGAACATTAAATAATAAAAGTAAACATTTAAGTAAACCTTTCAAAAGAGAAAAGATAGTAAGGAAAAGACTAAAGTGAAGAATAGTGACAATGTTTCTAAATCTTCCAAGCTGCCAAAAAATGTGCTCTCAGATTGTAATGAGTTGCTTCATTCCAATCTTCCTAAAAGCAAACTATTATCTGATGCAAATAATTCACAGTCTGTCTGTTTGCACCAACATAAGAGTAGTACAAATGCTAAAGGTTTAAAAAGAAACAGATCTTTGTCAAGTGAAAGAGGAACATTAAATTATAAAAGTAAACATTTAAGAAAACCTTTCAAAAGAGTATCCATTGAAAGTGATTCAGATGAAAGTGTAGAGAATTTTAGTATTGTTTTTCCACAAGCTAAATATCGCCCAGTTTTTCCACGTGAAATTTCGGGACAACCTAATTATGCGTCTTATTCTTCATATAATTATGGTGCTCAGTATTCCATTAATATTTCACAGATGCAGAATAATGAAAATAACTTCCAGATGAAGGCTCCAAGTAAAAAGAATTCTAACTCGTCACATCCAGAAGTTATAATTGATGAACATGACATTCTTTCTGCTTTAACTTTTGATCAGTCAGATGACATCCTTGAAAAAGAAATAACGAATAAGTTCCCTGAAATAGATTTAAAATCCCTCAAACTACATTCAGATGAAGACTTCATTAACCTTATTTCAAAAAACAGTAAAAAATCTAAGACAAATCAGCCTCCTCCTCAAAACTCAGATTCAAGTGAAAGAATGCCACATTCAAATGATAAAAAGCCACCTGAAATCGCAAATTCTGCTCCAAAGTCTTCAAATTCAGAAAATATGAGCTCACAGGTGAACAAAAAAACTTCCTGTGAAAAGCCTAGTGATCTGAAGACTTATGATATTGTTCAAAAAATTATGCAAGAAATGGATGGAACTAATGCAAACCATAAAAGTGTAGATACTTCAAAACAATGCTGTCATAGTGTTGGAAACAGTTCTTCACCATTGGTAATAAGAGTTCAGAAAGATCTAACAAATAAACAAGGCACGCCATCCTATTTCATTAACAGAAATACTAATCAGAGCGTTAGTAGCAGTGCTAAACCAGTCAAACAAAATGAGAAAAATGATGATGCTGATCTGACAAATAAAGCAGGTAATGTCAGTGATTCAACCCCCATAAAAAATGTTATTAACAGTAATGTTTTCAGCAGTCATTTAAATGAAAGTGATGATGAAAGAGAATTGAGTACATCACAGGTGCAAACAAATGGCCTCAAAACTCTACCTTCTGAAAACACCAGCACTACAGAATTATGCGTGCAGGAAGATGAACAAAAGGCACTAAAGCTAAATGAAATTAAGACATGCTTGAGGTGCAAATGTGAATTTCTTCAAGGTGAAAAGAATAGAACAATTTGTTCACCTTGCAAAAGATCCTTGACTCAAAATCACCCTTTAAAATGTGATCCCATTAAATTACCACTACGAATTAAAAGCAGGACATCACCATTAAAAAGCAGGCCTTCGCCATTAAAGAAATTGCAAAAGTGGAAAGCAAATGGATTTTACTCTTTTGTTAAATAAGTTTTATGCGCTGTCAACTGAATAAAGTTCTTTGTATAAAATTCTATTATTCTATTATCTCTTATGATAATGGCTAAGTTGGATTTCACGTCTTAAAATTTGACAGCGGTAAATTTCATCCACTCTTTGACTAAGCAACCTATGAAATATAAATCTTATTTTTCTTCCATTGCAGTTTTCTGTGTCAGCGTTGAGATTTATCTCCGCAAAACTGCTGCCTTGTTGCCCACGGTCAGTAGGGGACACCGATGGGCTTGGAAAGGCCACCGTCCGTCGGATGGGACGTTAAGGCGTGGCTCCGTGTGTAGGAGAGCCATACCCTGTGCACGTTAAGGAACACGCTGTATGGCCTTGACCGGAGGCTACCATCTGTCTCCCAACAGCTGTTCCAGTGGGTCCCCTCCCCCAACCTTCTCTGAGCCTTCGGGGTCCATGTGACCTGGCCATTTAACCCATGGTGTGCAAAAAAAGTGCCGCTCAGAGGTAAAACAACCCAACGTTAAAGAACACGCTGGATGGTCTTGACGGAAGGCTACCATCTGTCTCCCAACAGCTGTTCCAGTTGGTCCCCTCCCCCAACTTTCATGTGACCTGCCCATTTAGCCCACTGTGTGCACCAAAGATTGACTTGGTATACGTTAATCTCTAGCCCCATCTGGTCTAGGCGTTGTCATGCCTTGTGTAAATGTTTATATGAGAAACAAGAAGAAGCCTAATATAGCTTCTAGACTATTTCGTTCCTCTGTGTAGGTGAAATATCACCTTTCTATCTAATTGAAAAGAAAGAAGTGCCATTGCAGGGGTCAACCTAGTTCAAGGTCATAGATAAAGGAGAAGACAGATAGGTAACTAATGCAATTTGTAGTGCAGCGCCACCTAACGTAAGGCCCTAATTACTCATTTTTTCTCTGCTTTTGTCTTGTTAAAACCGCCATTAATCTGTCTCTTTTCGTAGGTTTTAACAAAAGATGGAAATGTGTGTTGATATGGCGTAAAGTATCAGAAGAAAGGAAAAAGTTTTAATCTAGTGACTTGACAAATCTGAAGAAATGAATATGCGAATCCTAGTCTTAATATACTAGGAAAGAGACCGAAAAGTTACAGAGTGTTGAAATAATGGCAAAAAGTCTTCCCAAATAATTTGTTTGTCCATTTTTACATTCCCTCCTGTAATCTTAGATTGGGTTGTTTTACCTCTGAGCGGCACATTTTTGCACACCATGGGTTAAATGACCAGGTCACATGGACCCCAAAGGCTCAGAGAAGGTTTGGGGAGTGGACCCACTGGAACAGCTCTTAGGAGAAAGAAGGTAGCTTCCCGTCAAGGTCATCCAGCGTGTTCTTTAACGTTGGGTTGTTTTACCTTTGAGCGGCACTTTTTTGCACACCATGGGCTAAACGGCCACGTCACAAGAACGCCGAAGACTCAGAGAAGGTTGGGGGAGGGGACCCACTGGAACAGCTGTTGGGAGACAGATGGTAGCCTCCCGTCAAGGCCATCCAGCATGTTCTTTAACTTTGGGATGTTTTACCTTTGAGCGGCACTTTTTTGCACACCATGGGCTAAACGGCCAGGTCACAAGAACGCCGAAGGCTCAGAGAAGGTTGGGGGAGGGGACCATCTGGAACAGCTCTTGGGAGACAGATGGTAGCCTTCCGCACGTCCATCCAGCGTGTTCTTTTTCCCCGGGTAAGGCATGGTTGTGTGTGTTGTTTTTCTGCTGAGGTCCTGCCATCCTCACAGACCTCCTACTTTGTCATGCAAACTGATAGGCTCCTGTCAGACCTCTGTGGCAAGCAGCTGCTTGAATGGGTATTTATCTATTTTTTTTATATCTCTCTACATACGAGGAAAATAATCAGCTTCCCACACAGGTCTGGTAGGAGCCTGTCAGTTTATATGCCATAGTACAGGGGTGGGCAATTGTTTTCGTATCTACACTGCGCATGCGTATTGACGTGGCCGTCCTAGTCGAAAATACGAGACGAATCTTCGGTCGCGCACGGGAACGAAATCTCGGTTCAAGGCGTATTCTTCTGACTGTCTTGGTGGGCCACAAAGAAACTTAGCGGGCCGCTATTTGCCCACCCCTGTCGTAGTAGAAGGTCTGTGAGGATGGCAGGACCTCAGCAGAAAAACGACACACACATTCATGCCTTATCTGGGGCTCGAACCCAGGTGTCTGCATAAAATTAAATTTTTTTTTACTATATTTGAAAGAAATAGAAAAAGTTTTAAAAAATGATGTTAGGCGCTTTTTCATTAAATCAATTCACTTATAAGCGAATTGAAATTCAACTTTAGCTAAATAGAAAAAAAAAAATATTTTTTTTTAATTTTTTTAATATATATCTATATGAACAAAGTAGGTAAATAATCAGTAGAACGATTCAAGAAATTTATTAGTGTAAAAAAAACGTCAGTCGAAAATACAGAGTAAAGTATTTAAAATTAACCTTTAAAAAGATATCAATATCTACATATTGATATCTTTTTAAATCTTTAATATTTTTGTTTTCTCACAAATAAAAAATGCATATTTTTGTGGTAGATTTATCTTTTATTGAGTGTTTATGACCAAAACATCTGACCTAATAGCTTAACGTTTTTGATTGTGAAAAAAATGTTTATTTTCATAATTGTAATAAAAAAAAAATGTCCACTCAAACAGCTGCTTGTCACAGATGTCTGACAGGAGCCTGTCAGTTTATATGCCATAGTAGAAGGTCTGAGAGGATGGCAGGACCTCAGCAGAAAAACCACATACACACTCGTGCCTTCTTTTGCATTGTAGAAGGATCACTTGAGCAGAACGTGAGATACAGTCTCAGATATGCTGCATGTGTCACATTTGGGACTGTACGCTCTGCCGAGAAGTTTTAGGCTACTAGAACAGTCACTTCAGTTCCCTATATAGCTCAATGCTTTTCTTGGAACAAAGCAAGATGGCCGCGAACAAATGCGAGCACAATCCAGGCTAAATATATTGAGCAAAAATTGAGTAAAGCGAGGATGGTCTACTCTCTATCGAGGTAAAACTCGAAAACTCCTTGAATTAATGAGCCCGAAATTATCTCTAATTATTTTTACTAAACGGTTATGCTACAGAGTGTGACATTCAGTCATCCATGCAAAATATAGATCATTTCAAACAAAGCGATTAAAAATGAAAGTTAAATTCCTTTGCTTTTATGATAGAGGACACAGATTTGGAAACCGAGCGCCCTCTAGCGTGGCGATCTCTTCAAACCGAGACTAGTCAGCAATTTCTTAAATAAGAAATTTTGAAATAATGTGACTCAAAGTAATTTAAATATCTCAATCAAACCTCCTTCAATCTCATTTTCCAAAAAAAAATTCGTTCGACAGTTACATAAATTGCAATATATAAAAAAATAATAAATAAATACCCCCTCAAGCAGCTGCTTGCCACAGAGGTCCGACAGGAGCCTGTCAGTTTATATGCCACAATAGATCTGAGAGGATGGCAGGACCTCAGCAGAAAAACGACACACACATCCATGCCTAATTCCGGGGCTCGTACCCAGGTCCCTTAGATCAGTAGCCAAGCGTGCTAACCACTATAACAATACGTTTAAATAAAAATTTCCAAAAAAGTTAATACAAAGAAGTTAGAACGAAAGAAATAGCCGTTATACTAAACTTTACTGATACCCATAAGAGAGTTTTTAGAATAAAAATTAATAATTTTCGCCAATTTTGAATTTTTGTATTATCTGCAGAACGAACTAACTAACGAAAAGCTTCAGGTTCCATTATTCTTAAAATACTAAAGATATGTTTTTGGAAATGGAGATATCAATAGATCTGATTGAAATTTTAAAAATATGCTCGGTAACAATTTTTAACAAGGAGCTTAAGAAGTTACTGAGTTACTATTCAAACAACATGCAACTTAATAGTACATATTACTGAAACATGCAACTGTACCTAATAAAGTTGCAGCTGAATGTGTAGGTGCGTGGTTTTCTTTGGCAAGATTCAGCGCAAAGATTTTTGTAAGTTATATTTATGAAGTCTGTACCATTCTTAAATATTGGAAGCAGGTCAATTTTCCTGTTAACCTCATTACCTGTGATTTTTATTTAATATAAAATTTTTGAAATTAACTAATTTTAATAATCAGGTATCGTATTTTTATATTTTAAACTATAATCTTTACATTCATAAAATGTATTTCGGCCTTCACAGACGATTTGTGAATTAGTTAAACCATATTTGAATTTTTCAACTTATAATAATTAAAAGAGTGTTGCGTGGCCGAGTGGATAACACGCTTGGCTACTGATCTACGGAACCCGTGTTCGAGCCCCGGGTAAGGCATGGATGTTCGTGTTGTTTTCTGCTGAGGTCCTGTCATCCTCTCAGATCTTCGACTTCGGCATATAAACTGACAGGCTCCTGTCAGACCTCTATGGCAAGCAGCTGCTTGAGGGAGTATTTATTTATATTTATTATTATTTGAATTTGTTTAGGGTCTACTTAAAAGTGATTAACATCTTTATTTTCGCATTACATATTAACATATAAATGCTAAAGTAAAATGACATAGCGGATTAAAGGTTCATTACTCTTAAACTTTAGTTCCTAGGTTCGATAATACAGAGGGTAAGATTATTTTCTCTCAGTGTTATACGAATGAGAGTTTTCACCTCCTGCCACAGAGCGGCGCAACCTCCGCTGAGGTAGCTTTTAAATTGCGCCTTCGGCTGTGAATGGCTGTACTACGTGATGACGTTTTATTCCAGCCAATGGCAGCTCCTACATGCTCCTGACGTCACTTTACTCACTGCTGAGCTTAATAATTTGAAAATATCGCCTCATTGTGTAAAGTGGCTTGTAGCTTTGCGAGTACAATTTCTTTCTCAAGAGTATTGAAATCAGACTGCAATGAATGAAATTCGGAGATTAGATTCTGATTCCGACAGCAATATGGTGATTGTAAGTATGATTTTTATTCAAAGTAATCATTGATTGACAGATCTTAAACAAAAGGGATTTCTGAAAAGTACAGTTTGATAATTCATGTGAATGCAACCTCAATTTTTTGCAATAATTCCTTAATAGCCATTTATTAGGTTTTTGTGAATCGTAGCTTGTGTGATGGATTTACAGAGCATTCGTTTTGAATGTATGCTGGTGGTAACGTTTTGTGAGAAGGATTTTTGAGCATTTCCACAGAAGCAGTAATTGATTTATATAAGGTTTTGAATTGTCTTTGTACAAACTGTACGCTGCCAAAAATGATGTAAATAGTTTCCGCACCGGTTAGTTTAGTTCACTGCTTTTGAAACTGTGGGTGGGAAGGATTTCAAAAGTTTCAACAAAATATTCTTTTCAAGACGAATTATTACGATACAATCGATTTTTTCCTTTGTCAATATTTTGCGGGACAAAAAAAAAAAATTGGATAGGATAGGTAACTGAAAAAGTCAGTTCCTGTCGCCTCAAAAAATATTTTATTTATACGAAAAATAATATGTAATAATAAACCTCACAAATTATTTTATTTATACGAAAAATAATAAGTAATAATAAAACACAAAAAATTATTTTCTTTATACAAACAATAATAAGTAATAATAAACTTTAAAAATTATTTTATTTATACGAAAAATGATAAGTAATAATAAACCTTAAAATTAATTTATTTATACGAAAAATGGAAAGTAATAATAAACCTCAAAAAGGAAGGAACAGTTTTATCAGACAAGGGGGTAGGAAAAATTTTATCAGACAAGGGGGTAGGAAATTTTATGAGATAAGGGGGCAGGAAAAAATCTTTAAGACAAGGGTACAAAAAGTATTTTATTAGTTTGCAAGAATCTTTTCTATTCACAATGGGGTCCAAAAAATATATTATAGAAAGAGGCGAAGAAAAACCTTTGGTCGGTTAGTTGTTAGCGGTTCCCAGCCACGAGATGGCGCTGATCAGGAGAACATATGACGTCCGAACTAACGTCAGAGGATCTGGGTTATTGGTGGCCGACTTCCGTTGATTTGTGTTTTTTCGGATAATAATAAAAATAAATACCCTCTCAAGCAGCTGCTTGCACAGAGATCTGAGAGGAGACTGTCAGTTTATATGCCAGAGTACAAGGTCTGTGAGGATCGCAGGTCCTCAGCAGGAAAAACGACAAGAACATCCATGCCTTAACTCCGGGGCTCGAACCCAGTTCCCTTAGATCAGCAGCCAAGTGCGCTAACCACTCGGCCACATGACGGTTAAAAAATAAATACCCCCTCAAGCATCTGGTTGCCACAGAGGTCTGACAGGAGCCTGTCAGTTTATATGCCATAGTAGAAGGTCTGAGAGGATGACAGGACCTCAGCAGAAAAACAAGACGAACATCCATGCCTTATCCGGGGTTCGAACCCAGGTTCCGTAGATCAATAGCCAAGTGCGCTAACCACTCGGCCATGGGACGGCAAATAAATACCCCCTTAAGCAGCTGCTTACCACAGAGGTCTGACAGGAGCCTGTCAGTTTATAGGTGACAGAAATCTCATGTTGTTTGTGGGATTTGTCGTGAATGATTCGGTGTCTGTCTTGGGAGGATGTTTTTTTGGGAACCTTCACAGGTAAGCGTATCCAGTAAAAATATGTATATTTTTTCATTTTTTTAAAGCGTTTTTTAGGATAGGGAGAAAAGGGAATATTAATGTTCCCTTCTTGTTTCAAAATGCTAATTGTGAAAAGTAATTTAAGTGTTTATTATATGAAATTAAAATATTTAATTTTTAGTACAGTTCAAAGTGTTGGTGTGGTGCGTTGTAATGTTATGGCCAAGGTTTGGTTGTTTTAGCCATAAGCGCCCATTTTTAGCAAGTAACGGGCTAAATGTCTAAATGGCAAAGTCACAAGGGTTGGGTTGTTTTACCTCTGAGTGGCACTTTTTTGCACACCATGAGCTAAATGGCCAGTTCATATGGACCCCGAAGTCTCAGAGAAGGTTCGGGTAGGGGACGCACTGGAACAGCTGTTGGGAGACAGATGGTAGCCTCCGGTCAAGGTCATCCAGCGTGTTCCTTAACGTGCACAGGGTATGGCTCTCCCGCACACGGGACCAAGGCTTAACGTCCCATCGGAAGGGCGGCGGCCTTTCCAAGCCCATCGGTGTCCCCTACTGACCGTGGGCAGGGAGAGGAATTTTGCGGAGATAAATCTCAACGCTGACCCAGCTGGGACTCGAACCTGGGAACTACAGATTACAAGACTGGTGCGCTACCGACTGAGCGAACCCCGCCCCCAGTCTGTAGCGTGCCAGGTTCATAATCTGCAGTTACCAGGTTAGAGTCTAAAGTGAGGTCATCGCTAGTCTAAAGTAAGGTCATCCTCTCACCATCCCATCGATCAGAAAGGGGGTAAAAAGAGGCATGAAAAGTCCAAAGGATGGAAGGCTACAGTCTGTCTCTCAATGACTGGCCAATAGGTCTAATTTTCCCGAACTTCCCAGAACCCTTGTGATTTCACTACTGTGTGTGGGTCGGAGGTGTCGCAGTCGGTAGCTCACCAGGCTCTAGATCTGACATTCCCAGGTTCGAGTCCCAGCACAGTCAGCGTGGAGATTTATCTCCGAAAAATTCTCTGCCCTGCCCATGGTCAGTAGGGAACACCGATGGGCTTGGAAAGGTCACTGTCCGTCAGGTGGGATGTTGAGCCTTTGCCAGTATGCAGAATAGCCATAACCTGTGCAGGTTAAAGAACATGCTGGAGAGCCTTGATGAGAAGCTACCACTGTCTCCCAACAGCTGGTCCATTGGGTCCCCTCCCCCAAACATCTCTGAGCCTTCGGGGTCCATGTGACTTGGCCATTTAGACCGTGTTGTGCAGAAAAGTGCCACTTGGTGGTAAAACAACCCAATCCAACCACTGTGTACAAAATAAAATTTTGCCACGCAGATAAAACAAACCAACAATTTTATAAATGATAATGATCCATTTTAATGTCATATTCCAGGAAAAGATTGGGTTGTTTTACCTCTGAGCAGCACGTATTTTGCACACAATGGACTAAATGGCAAGGTCGCACAGACCCGAAGGTTTGAGCAGGGGGACCCACTGGACAGCTGCTGGGAGACAGATGGTAGCCTCGTCAAGTCCAGCGTGTTCGTTAATGCGCACAGGGTGTGTACACGTCATGTCGCATCTGACGGGCAGTGCCCTTCAATTATTCTACTGACGATGGGCAGGGTGGGGATTTTGAATGAGGAAAAGAAAATATCAAATAGTTATATGAAAAATATTATTTAATGTAACTAAAGCCGCCCCATGGCCGAGTGGTTAGCGCGCTTGGCTACTGACTTAAGGGACCTGGGTTCGAGCCCCGGGTAAGGCATGGATGTATGTGTCGTTTTTCTGCTGAGGTCCTGCCATCCTCTCAGACATTCTACTGTGGCATATAAATTGACAGGCTCCTGTCAGACCTCTGTGGAAAGCAGCTGCTAGAGGGGGTATTTACTTTTTATTTTATTTTTAAAACTGAACAAAAGTAAAACACCTCATATTGTTAACGGAAGAAAACCTCCACCAAAAATCAATAAGAACACTGTTGTATTTTTATCAGTTAAAGTATGCAAAGGTAGATGGTCTTGGCAGGAGGCTCCCAATCTGTCTCTTAACATCTGTCCAGTGGGTTCCCTTCACTTAAACTTCTCTGAGTGTTTCGGGTTTTAAGTGATCTGGCTGTTTAGCCCATTGTGTGTACAAAAGTGTAGCTCAGCAGTCAACCTATCCTAATTCTTTTATAAACCTGTGATAATAGCCTGCGAGCCGTAATTTCCCCGGTCTGTTGTAGATGAACCAAGCATTTCTTAACTACATAGAATTAGTTTTTTATTATTGGGTAATTTATTTTTATTTTTTAATATAGGTGGACCCGTGTGTAGTCGCAAGATCCCGGATCAGAAACATTGCTGCAAGATGGACTCATAGGCTCAGAGTTGAGAGTCATTATACCTTTTGGAATCTCAGAGTATGCCTGAGAACAAACAGCAGTTTTGCGTTTTTCTGCCCTACAAGATCTCTGCAAGATCCCTGCAAGATGGGAAATATTTTGAACCAAAATAGTTTGGTTTGGTATTATTTTCGTCACAGACTAAAACTCGACCAGTTTTTCCATACAGGATGCATCTTCATATAATTGTGTTGTCAGTATTCCAGAAATATTTCGTAGAAAATTGAAAATAACTTCCAGATGAAGGCGGCAAGAAAAAAGAATTCTGACTCTTCACATCCAGGTCAGTAAAGAGTTGACACCTACCTGTGCGACAGAAAAAGCAGGAAGCTAATCAAAACTTAAAGGATGTGTCTAGAGTGGATTTTACATTGTTTGAAGAATATCGTCGGAAAAGGGCAAAATTTTTGAAGAGAAAAGATGTTAAGGAAAAGACTAAAAAGATATTAAGGAAAGACTAAATCTTCCAAGTTGCCAAAAAATGTGCTCTCAGATTGTAATGAGATGCTTCATCCCAATCTTCCTAAAAACAAACTATTATCTGATGCAAATAATTCACAGTCAGTCTCTTTGCACAAACATAAGAATAGTACAAATGCTAAAGGTTTAAAAAGAAACAGAACTTTGTCAAGTGAAAGAGGAACATTAAATAATATAAGTAAATATTTAAGTAAACCTTCCAAAAGAGAAAAGATGGTAAGGAAAAGACTAAAGTGAAGAATAGTGACAATGTTTCTAAATCTTCCAAGCTGCCAAAAAATGTGCTCTCAGATTGTAATGAGATGAGTAGTATCGTCACACCCGGGGAATCCCCCACTAGTGCTCTCCCCCAGTATGACGTCACCGACCACGCCCCTATGACGTCACCGACCACGCCCACTCCCCTATGACGCAACATGCCGTAATCATTACGTAATAGGCCACGCCCCTTTATTAATAATTCATCTCCCTTTATTAAACCCCCCTTTCCCCCTCAGTGGCGCCATCTGTTGACAGTGAGAAGTACTATTTTCCCAAAAAACCTTTATTTTCACTCTAATTTCTCGTTTTCGGACCCCCCCGGTCGCCCTACCTATATTTTAAGCCCTACCCCTTATTAAAAACCCTCCTGGCGCCATCTGTTGACAGTGAGAAGTACTATTTTCCCAAAAACCCCTTTATTTTAAGTCTAATTTCTCGTTTTCTGCCCCCACGGTCGACCTACCTATATTTTAAGCCCTCCCCCTTATGAAAAAACCTCTGGTTGACCATTTTAAGGCCCCACTCCTTCACTCTGCTGATGCAAGTCTCAGAATAATTGCATGGAACGATTGACTGGTCTTAGAATAATTGTACAGAAAAGGATGATACAAAATTCCTTAGTAATTAAACACTCATCAAAATTCCCTTACCTCTATTAAAAATCATCCTACAGTTGAAACTCATTTTACTCTTACGGTTTCCATAGAAAATACCATAGGGTGAAATTAATAATGGTTTAAATTATTCGTAGGGATGACATGTTAAATCTGCTTTTAGAACACACGTCTGCAGTGGAAAAATTTTCAAACTCCGTTAATCAACTCCCTAGTAATTAAACACCCGTCAAAATATTCCTCACCTTTATTAAAATCACTCCACGGTCGAAATAAAAATCAGTTTTCTGTAGATGTGTTTCACCGGAAAAAAAAAAATCGTCCCTCGCTCTGTGGATTCCAGGACGCATGGGAATACGCCGTGTACTTGCTGTGGCTTAGATGCGGGTCAGATTTTTCAGATATTATAGCATTCTTTATAACTAGCTTTTTCTATGTATTTCTTACATCAAAACCAACACTACCACTGAACTCTTTTGAATGCGGATCTCAAATTGTAAATCAAACTCACAAAGCTGTATTTATCCCACCAAGACGGCTAAACGATTTTCTTATAATTAAAATTCCCTAGTAATTAAACACTCATCAAAATATTCCTCACCTTTATGAAAATCACTCCACGGTCGAAATAAAAATCAGTATTCTGTAGATGTGTATCACCGGAAAAAAAAAAATCGTCCCTCGCTCTGTGGATTCCAGGACACACGGGAATACGCCTTGTACTTGCTGTGACTTAGATGCGGGTCAAACATTTCAGATATTAACCTAGCTTTTTCTATGTATTTCTTACATCAAAGCCAACACTAGCACTGAACTCTTTTGAATGCAGATCACAAATTGTAAATCAACTCACAGAGTTGTATTTATTCCTTAGTAATTAAAATCCTTTGCTATTCATTTAGCCAGGACGACTAAACGATTCCTTTATAATTAAAATTCCCTGCTATTAAACTCCCTAGTAATTAAACACTCATCAAAATTCCCTGACCTTTATTAAAAAAACCACCGTACGGTTGAATCAGTTTTCTGTATATGCGTTTTATCGAAAAAAAAAAAAACACTCCGGCCAACGAGAGTCGAACGCACTACCCCAGCTTTACTCTATTCTTGAACAAGAATCAACCTGCAATGGAAAAGCCTCTGTTCCTGCATTCGTGGAGTCATGCACATACGTGTCACTCACTTACCGGTCAGGTAGCAAGCTTCGAAACATCTCGTGACACGATGAGGTAATCGCCCCGGGAGTTTGAGTGTCCAGCGCTCAGTGTGATTACTCATACGTTGTTGTTCTGTAAGGGTAGGTGACGTCACAGCAAGGGGAAAGTAACGTGGAGTGACCAGCGAGTGACACGTATCAGAAGGCTGAGCACTGTTTATATATACAGGGGACTTGTTAAGACATGAACATTCTGCTCAGTGTTCTATCGGTCTCTCGAGCTGTCATAGTTTTGAAGTCTCTGGTAGAATGTCGAGAACGCTTCAATCGTTTTATGTGACTGCATGATGCATATTGGCGTCTGTAGGTATTCCTTCATATCAGAAAGATATAACCTATGAGGAATGCTTGCAGACATTAATGAATGTTATAACCGACAAAATCCTGCATATGCTCAGTACGATGCAAGGTGAGGCGGTCATAGAAACGTACGACATTGCCCATGAGTTTCTATGCCGTGTGTGTTTTGCGGAAGTAGAAGCGTTAAACCACGTCAAAAGGATAGACTACCTATCTGTGGTCGAGGATGCCATGACCTCGATAGAGATTGCTGGCATTGTGGAGGTTGTAGGATAATTAAAAACAACAACAACAAAAGGTTCTTTTCAGAACCACTTCATTTGTGTAGAAAGGATTATCGATCGTACAATTTCTGTTCACAACTCTTCTCTATCTATACATTTTTCTTCTCTATCACCCCCGTTAACAGAGTAAATTTTATAGGGATGTTTAACCTTCAGTATAATTTTACACAGTGTGTTAGGATTAACAACTCTTATAGCATAGTTATTGCGGGTAGGCTCCCTCTCCACTTTTAAAATTTAGATCTTACACCGGCAGTCTTTTCATATACGTATTTTTATAACCATTTTAAAACCAACACTTATTTCTTTTATCCCTAGCGATTACTGGTTGTTGCATTTTTTACTAGAAGAAACCCTATCCGTGCAGTAACAGCCCCCGCAGAAAAAAAAAAAAAAAAAAAAAATTGCTATCGGGCGAAAAATTAATAAAATCTGATTTTATTCGTCGTGATGAAAAATATTGATGGGGTAATAGGTTCGACTTAAAAGACTTCGTGTTCGGATCCTCACCACGGACAACCTCTCGCTGACGGACGGTTGAACCCTACGAAATTATTCCAAACGGGGTATCACAAGGTTTTTATTGAGGAATGAATCTTGGACTGTACTGCTTCCGTACATCGTGAAAACCCACTCACAGCCTTGATCTGTGTTCCCAATTTCCTTTACTAAGTCACTTCAAAAAACATTGTGATTGCAAAAGTATGACTAACTGTTTTATTACGTCACGTTTTAAAAATACTTATTACTGTTGTAATCCGCTGTACGGGAGAGTAACACTTCGAAGAAAAATCAGGTAAAACAGTTTTTAAAAAAATCGTTTCCTCCGTCGTTTGCGTATGTCTCATCACGCTGGTGAAACCGGGTGAAAAAATATTTTTTTTTTTTGTACGAAGGAACTAATGCTTTTACACCTTCAACGACTTTTTCTGACATTCGCTAATCAAAGTGTCTATCTACACATCAGACTTGTCATTACATCGACAAACTACCTGTCCATAGGCGGAGTAAGCATTTAGAATGAAAAATTGAGTCAGCTTCACGACACAGATTCGTAAAACGCTCATTAATTATTTTGTGAGAGAAAGCATGCATAAAGTTCAAACACTAATACATCTTCCCTTTCTAATAAACCATACGATCAAAGCAGATAAATTGCAAGCATCATCGGATCTGATTCCGTATATCTGCTTACGACGAAAATCTCACAATAGCCTATTCAGTACTTTAACCCCCCCGATACAGTATGTTACTAGGTCGTTTAACTAAATTACGTGCATAAACGAAAATGTAAAGGGATATCTGTAAATTCGCACAACGGGATAGGTGAATATTTTTACAATTCTTTTGAAGGCAGAATAACTGTGACGAGAGAGAAAGTATAAAAATGCAGTGGGATGGCTGTAAAAACAACACATTACAGCGCAAATACTGTAAGATAGAAAAAAACGACTATTAACAAGTGTCATATAAGGAGCGACCGATAAAAGTCACACCGTAGCGGAAGGAGTAATGCAGGAAAAATCATAAAATATTAACCCCCCTCCCCCACGCTAGTAAATCACGGTCCATTGCGTACACACGGATGAATATCACAAAAATACTTTGCATATAGTAAAGAACCACCGAAGTTTGGAAATTTAAAATCTGAAAACTCACTGTTTATAGTATTTCCGTGAAAAGTCACCCCCCAGAATCGAGATCTAGCTCTGTCGCCAGTTATTCCAGCGTACTATCTCTTTTCAGCACGTTTGAATAAGTGCATGTGAAGGTGGCTAGCTGCAGACACAAGCTGTTCGACAAAGATAGGATGTTTCACTACAATCTAACACGGAGATGTCTGTTAAGTTATTTTTTCCTCCTATTTCTACACTAGCGTGGAAGTCTTAGAACAAGTGGTTCGGGTTAGCATACGTTTTTGATATTATCTTGTTTGGCAATCTGCAAGAACACTGTCTGTGGAACATTACCCCTCTGCAAGCTAGTACTAATTACTTCACGATTCTGAGGGACGAAGGTTGTAATCGTTGGCAGATATTTTTCAGAAATATGTAATCAACCATAGTGTTCGGATATTTGATCCATAGTAAGACATGAACGTTGTTTACCTGTCATCAGCGACCCCTTCTACGGATCGTATGAGAGGTAATTGTTACGACAATTAGCTACGTGAAGTCGTGTTTATTTTAAAAGCAAAGACACACTAATTACCGACTAGCTAGAGAACGATATATTAACCTGCTAAAGTTTGATTTTAACGATCAGATAGTGTATATATCATCACTATTTTAGTTCATAATAATATTCCAACTCTTAAAGGAAATATTGTCTCGTTATAAGCGATTACATACAAAGAGATACACACTCTATACTTTAAATCTATAGAGACAACGATCACTATCCATGGAACACATCTGTGAAATATCACCACATTTTTGTTTTTAACGTACGGTTGAATCGTTCTACGATGCTAGCTTTGGTTTCCCATCCCTTTCTTTTACACCCACCGGATATAAAACATTCGACCCAACATAGCTTGCTAGCTGTGCGAGGTCTTGATACAGAGAACAATATTAACACTTCTAAGGCTGACCTTAAAATCCCCGTTAACTATACAAAAGAAATCACATTGACAAAAATATCAGAGACATTCATATTTATTTACATTAAGATCACATTAATATTTAGTTCGTACATACCAGTTCACCGTGCACCTCTTTTAGTACTGTTGCAAAGTTCAATTTAGACATAAATGTAATATTAGCAGGACGATTGAGTTCAATACATGATTCTTCCACAAAACGTTCGGCAATATCGGTTAAATTAACGTTTCTTACCACTTCTGTGAAATAATCGTAAGCTGATTCAGCGTTTATGGTGAGGCACGAATGGCGAAGTTGACTCGGATGATCCACTTCACACCCGAAACAGTTCTTACGTAGCAGCGTAAACAGTTCTTACGTAGCAGCGTAAACAGTTCTTTTCGGAGAACTGTTTTCAAAGTCCGCTTTAAACAGTCCATAAGCTTTACGAAATCACTGCTGTCTTGTTCAAGGGGTCGATCGTTAGATGGTGGGCTTCGAGGAAGATTTGCCGCTAATTCTACCTTCCGCACTGCATTCCAAAATTTACCGTTTTCAAACTTCAGAGCCATCAAACTGTAGGTGATTGGATCGCATAAATCTGTCAACTGCTGCCACTGTTCGACGCTGAGTCGAACCGATGACGAAAATATAAGTCCTCCGTCACGGGGGATGCTTTTTTTAATGACCACGCCGTGTCCACCTTTGAGCACGACGAGGCAAACCATAGCGTCCAGTTCATACTCGCCGTATTCGACATCTTCGAACGCTTCGACGATTGTAGACGCATACGAAACCAGTTCATGCCACTGCTCTTCAGACAGCATCACACCGTCCTTTGTAGGATATAGTTTTAACGAGTCATCACTCTGGAACGCACGTATGTGCACTTTAGGATATGACCGATATTCACAAACGCTCGCAAACAAATCCGATCCGAGTTGAAACATAAGTCTATCATCATCTCTAACAGCAAGTCGCTTCGCAGGAAGATCACCATCGGTCAGGGGACGTTTAGCACAAGCCATAGCAAGTCGATACTGGAAAAAATAATGCCTTACTGCCCGTCGAAGGGTAATACTTATACCTTAAACCTGTGACGTGTCCCTGTAACTCCATCCCATTGGTCGAGATCCGGTAGATTTGTCATCTCTTAGTAAACATAATGACGTCTACAAATATTTACGAGCTTGTATAGACGTGCTTTCGAAATATGCATGTGGTGCTCCTTTAAAACGGAAATCGTGGGAGCTTTTGATCACAAAAACCTTTCAGAACACCTCTGAGTGGCCTACCACGTAATCATTACATAATCATTACGTGGCAGGCCACTCCCCTTATTAAAACACCCCTCTTTATATCACCACGTTTTTGTTTTTAACGTACGGTTGAATCGTTCTACGATGCTAGGTTTGGTTTCATTATGAGTGTGTTTTTAAGATACTTTTGAAATCCTCTGTTAGTGAATTCAACCCCCCCTTATCTGTTTGTAATTTCAGAGGTGTTCTGAAAGGTTTTTGTGATCAAAAGCTCCCACGATTTCCGTTTTAAAGGAGCACCACATGCATATTTCGAAAGCACGTCTATACAAGCTCGTAAATATTTGTAGACGTCATTACGTTTACTAAGAGATGACAAATCTACCGGATCTCGACCAATGGGATGGAGTTACAGGGACACGTCACAGGTTTAAGGTATAAGTATTACCCTTCGACGGGCAGTAAGGCATTATTTTTTCCAGTATCGACTTGCTATGGCTTGTGCTAAACGTCCCCTGACCGATGGTGATCTTCCTGCGAAGCGACTTGCTGTTAGAGATGATGATAGACTTATGTTTCAACTCGGATCGGATTTGTTTGCGAGCGTTTGTGAATATCGGTCATATCCTAAAGTGCACACACGTGCGTTCCAGAGTGATGACTCGTTAAAACTATATCCTACAAAGGACGGTGTGATGCTGTCTGAAGAGCAGTGGCATGAACTGGTTTCGTATGCGTCTACAATCGTCGAAGCGTTCGAAGATGTCGAATACGGCGAGTATGAACTGGACGCTATGGTTTGCCTCGTCGTGCTCAAAGGTGGACACGGCGTGGTCATTAAAAAAAGCATCCCCCGTGACGGAGGACATATATTTTCGTCATCGGTTCGACTCAGCGTCGAACAGTGGCAGCAGTTGACAGATTTATGCGATCCAATCACCTACAGTTTGATGGCTCTGAAGTTTGAAAACGGTAAATTTTGGAATGCAGTGCGGAAGGTAGAATTAGCGGCAAATCTTCCTCGAAGCCCACCATCTAACGATCGACCCCTTGAACAAGACAGCAGTGATTTCGTAAAGCTTATGGACTGTTTAAAGCGGACTTTGAAAACAGTTCTCCGAAAAGAACTGTTTACGCTGCTACGTAAGAACTGTTTCGGGTGTGAAGTGGATCATCCGAGTCAACTTCGCCATTCGTGCCTCACCATAAACGCTGAATCAGCTTACGATTATTTCACAGAAGTGGTAAGAAACGTTAATTTAACCGATATTGCCGAACGTTTTGTGGAAGAATCATGTATTGAACTAAATCGTCCTGCTAATATTACATTTATGTCTAAATTGAACTTTGCAACAGTACTAAAAGAGGTGCACGGTGAACTGGTATGTACGAACTAAATATTAATGTGATCTTAATGTAAATAAATATGAATGTCTCTGATATTTTTGTCAATGTGATTTCTTTTGTATAGTTAACGGGGATTTTAAGGTCAGCCTTAGAAGTGTTAATATTGTTCTCTGTATCAAGACCTCGCACAGCTAGCAAGCTATGTTGGGTCGAATGTTTTATATCCGGTGGGTGTAAAAGAAAGGGATGGGAAACCAAAGCTAGCATCGTAGAACGATTCAACCGTACGTTAAAAACAAAAATGTGGTGATATTTCACAGATGTGTTCCATGGATAGTGATCGTTGTCTCTATAGATTTAAAGTATAGAGTGTGTATCTCTTTGTATGTAATCGCTTATAACGAGACAATATTTCCTTTAAGAGTTGGAATATTATTATGAACTAAAATAGTGATGATATATACACTATCTGATCGTTAAAATCAAACTTTAGCAGGTTAATATATCGTTCTCTAGCTAGTCGGTAATTAGTGTGTCTTTGCTTTTAAAATAAACACGACTTCACATAGCTAATTGTCGTAACAATTACCTCTCATACGATCCGTAGAAGGGGTCGCTGATGACAGGTAAACAACGTTCATGTCTTACTATGGATCAAATATCCGAACACTATGGTTGATTACATATTTCTGAAAAATATCTGCCAACGATTACAACCTTCGTCCCTCAGAATCGTGAAGTAATTAGTACTAGCTTGCAGAGGGGTAATGTTCCACAGACAGTGTTCTTTCAGATTGCCAAACAAGATAATATCAAAAACGTGTGCTAACCCGAACCACTTGTTCTAAGACTTCCACACTAGTGTAGAAATAGGAGGAAAAAATAACTTAACAGACATCTCCGTGTTAGATTGTAGTGAAACATCCTATCTTTGTCGAACAGCTTGTGTCTGCAGCTAGCCACCTTCACATGCACTTATTCAAACGTGCTGAAAAGAGATAGTACGCTGGAATAACTGGCGACAGAGCTAGATCTCGATTCTGGGGGGTGACTTTTCACGGAAATACTATAAACAGTGAGTTTTCAGATTTTAAATTTCCAAACTTCGGTGGTTCTTTACTATATGCAAAGTATTTTTGTGATATTCATCCGTGTGTACGCAATGGACCGTGATTTACTAGTATGGGGGAGGGGGGTTAATATTTTATGATTTTTCCTGTATTACTCCTTCCGCTACGGTGTGACTTTTATCGGTCGCTCCTTATATGACACTTGTTAATAGTCGTTTTTTTCTATCTTACAGTATTTGCGCTGTAATGTGTTGTTTTTACAGCCATCCCACTGCATTTTTATACTTTCTCTCTCGTCACAGTTATTCTGCCTTCAAAAGAATTGTAAAAATATTCACCTATCCCGTTGTGCGAATTTACAGATATCCCTTTACATTTTCGTTTATGCACGTAATTTAGTTAAACGACCTAGTAACATACTGTATCGGGGGGTTAAAGTACTGAATAGGCTATTGTGAGATTTTCGTCGTAAGCAGATATACGGAATCAGATCCGATGATGCTTGCAATTTATCTGCTTTGATCGTATGGTTTATTAGAAAGGGAAGATGTATTAGTGTTTGAACTTTATGCATGCTTTCTCTCACAAAATAATTAATGAGCGTTTTACGAATCTGTGTCGTGAAGCTGACTCAATTTTTCATTCTAAATGCTTACTCAGCCTATGGACAGGTAGTTTGTCGATGTAATGACAAGTCTGATGTGTAGATAGACACTTTGATTAGCGAATGTCAGAAAAAGTCGTTGAAGGTGTAAAACATCCCTTGTGATCCTGACAGCATCGACCGGGGAATGAACTCAGAAAATTGTGGGATCGGAACTTTACAGAGGTCTATTCATATTTGATAATTTCTCGAGGCTTATGATAGTATAGTGAGCGAGGATCCCAGTCTATATTACTGTTGTCAAGCTTTGTACATTATGTTTCACACAAGTCCGTTCACGGTTTTCTAGTGCACGGTCGTATCGTTTAGTGCGGGTCGTCCTTGGCGTCGAAGTCGCTCGCGTTCCGCAGAAAACTGCGCATTATCGCGGTTGGAAAAAATAAAAAGGTTGAAACTCAACCCCAGAATGTCATATGAAAATTTGAAGTGAGCTTGTATAAGGATACTAATACTACCACCTAACAAAGGACACCGGGGACGGATTTATTCCCTTTTCTAATGCACGAGGTCAAATCCTATTCTTCCTGAATCGAACCATACTCCTTTAAGCAGGAACTAAAGTTGTTGTTTTTTTACGGAAACGTATGAATTCTACTTTTAACATTCTGGCGCACAGTCTTTACTCGGTAAAAGCATGTAACTGGGACTGCATCGAGTAGCGTTAGTTCCTTCCTACAAAAAAAAAATATTTTTTCACCCGGTTTCACCAGCGTGATGAGACATACGCAAACGACGGAGGAAACGATTTTTTTAAAAACTGTTTTACCTGATTTTTCTTCGAACAGTGTTACTCTCCCGTACAGCGGATTACAACAGTAATAAGTATTTTTAAAACGTGACGTAATAAAACAGTTAGTCATACTTTTGCAATCACAATGTTTTTTGAAGTGACTTAGTAAAGGAAATTGGGAACACGGATCAAGGCTGTGAGTGGGTTTTCACGATGTACGGAAGCAGTACAGTCCAAGATTCATTCGTCAATAAAAACCTTGTGATTCCCCGTTTGGAATAATTTCGTAGGGTTCAACCGTCCGTCAGCGAGAGGTTGTCCGTGGTGAGGATCCGAACACGAAGTCTTTTAAGTCGAACCTATTACCCCATCAATATTTTTCATCACGACGAATAAAATCAGATTTTATTAATTTTTCGCCCGATAGCATTTTTTTTTTTTTTTTTTTTTTTGCGGGGGCTGTTACTGCAGGGGTAGGGTTTCTTCTAGTAAAAAATGCAACAACCAGTAATCGCTAGGGATAAAAGAAATAAGTGTTGGTTTTAAAATGGTTATAAAAATACGTATATGAAAAGACTGCCGGTGTAAGATCTAAATTTTAAAAGTGGAGAGGGAGCCTACCCGCAATAACTATGCTATAAGAGTTGTTAATCCTAACACACTGTGTAAAATTATACTGAAGGTTAAACATCCCTATAAAATTTACTCTGTTAACGGGGGGTGATAGAGAAGAAAAATGTATAGATAGAGAAGAGTTGTGAACAGAAATTGTACGATCGATAATCCTTTCTACACAAATGAAGTGGTTCTGAAAAGAACCTTTTGTTGTTGTTGTTTTTAATTATCCTACAACCTCCACAATGCCAGCAATCTCTATCGAGGTCATGGCATCCTCGACCACAGATAGGTAGTCCATCCTTTTGACGTGGTTTAACGCTTCTACTTCCGCAAAACACACACGGCATAGAAACTCATGGGCAATGTCGTACGTTTCTATGACCGCCTCACCTTGCATCGTACTGAGCATATGCAGGATTTTGTCGGTTATAACATTCATTAATGTCTGCAAGCATTCCTCATAGGTTATATCTTTCTGATATGAAGGAATACCTACAGACGCCAATATGCATCGTGCAGTCACATAAAACGATTGACGCGTTCTCGACATTCTACCAGAGACTTCAAAACTATGACAGCTCGAGAGACTGATAGAACACTGAGCAGAATGTTCATGTCTTAACAAGTCCCCTGTATATATAAACAGTGCTCAGCCTTCTGATACGTGTCACTCGCTGGTCACTCCACGTTACTTTCCCCTTGCTGTGACGTCACCTACCCTTACAGAACAACAACGTATGAGTAATCACACTGAGCGCTGGACACTCAAACTCCCGGGGCGATTGCCTCATCATGTCACGAGATGTTTCGAAGCTTGCTACCTGACCGGTAAGTGAGTGACACGTATGTGTATGACTCCACGAATGCAGGAACAGAGGCTTTTCCATTGCAGGTTGATTCTTGTTCAAGAATAGAGTAAAGCTGGGGTAGTGCGTTCGACTCTCGTTGGCCGGAGTGTTTTTTTTTTTTTCGATAAAACGCATATACAGAAAACTGATTCAACCGTACGGTGGTTTTTTTAATAAAGGTGAGGGAATTTTGATGAGTGTTTAATTACTAGGGAGTTTAATAGCAGGGAATTTTAATTATAAAGGAATCGTTTAGTTGTCCTGGCTAAATGAATAGCAAAGAGTTTTAATTACTAAGGAATAAATACAACTCTGCGAGTTGATTTACAATTTGAGATCTGCATTCAAAAGAGTTCAGTGCTAGTGTTGGCTTTGATGTAAGAAATACATAGAAAAAGCTAGGTTAATATCTCAAATGTCTGCCCCACATCTAAGCCACAGCAAGTACATGGTATAGTCCGGGAACCCAAGACAGTCGGACGGAATCCACAGAGCGAGGGATGATTTTTTTTTTTCCCCCGGTGAAACACATCTACAGAAAACTAATTTTTATTTCGACCGTGGAGTGATTTTAATAAAGGTTAGGAATATCTTGACGAGTGTTTAATTACTAGGGAGTTGATTAACGGAGTTTGAAAATATTTCCACTGCAGACGTGTGTTCTAAAAGCAGATTTAACATGTCATCCCTACGAATAATTTAAACCATTATTAATTTCACCCTATGTTATTTTCTATGGAAACAGTAAGAGTAAAATGAATTTCAACTGTAGGATGATTTTTAATAGAGGTAAGGGAATTTTGATGAGTGTTTAATTACTAGGGAGTTTAATAGCAGGGAATTTTAATTATAAAGGAATCGTTTAGTCGTCCTGGCTAAATGAATAGCAAAGGATTTTAATTACTAAGGAATAAATACAACTCTGTGAGTTGATTTACAATTTGTGATCTGCATTCAAAAGAGTTCAGTGCTAGTGTTGGCTTTGATGTAAGAAATACATAGAAAAAGCTAGGTTAATATCTGAAATGTTTGACCCGCATCTAAGTCACAGCAAGTACAAGGCGTATTCCCGTGCGTCCTGGAATCCACAGAGCGAGGGACGATTTTTTTTTTTTCCGGTGATACACATCTACAGAATACTGATTTTTATTTCGACCGTGGAGTGATTTTAATAAAGGTGAGGAATATTTTGATGAGTGTTTAATTACTAGGGAATTTTAATTATAAGAAAATCGTTTAGCCGTCTTGGTGGGATAAATACAGCTTTGTGAGTTTGATTTACAATTTGAGATCCGCATTCAAAAGAGTTCAGTGGTAGTGTTGGTTTTGATGTAAGAAATACATAGAAAAAGCTAGTTATAAAGAATGCTATAATATCTGAAAAATCTGACCCGCATCTAAGCCACAGCAAGTACACGGCGTATTCCTATGCGTCCTGGAATCCACAGAGCGAGGGACGATTTTTTTTTTCCGGTGAAACACATCTACAGAAAACTGATTTTTATTTCGACCGTGGAGTGATTTTAATAAAGGTGAAGAATATTTTGACGGGTGTTTAATTACTAGGGAGTTGATTAACGGAGTTTGAAAATTTTTCCACTGCAGACGTGTGTTCTAAAAGCAGATTTAACATGTCATCCCTACGAATAATTTAAACCATTATTAATTTCACCCTATGGTATTTTCTATGGAAACCGTAAGAGTAAAATGAGTTTCAACTGTAGGATGATTTTTAATAGAGGTAAGGGAATTTTGATGAGTGTTTAATTACTAAGGAATTTTGTATCATCCTTTTCTGTACAATTATTCTAAGACCAGTCAATCGTTCCATGCAATTATTCTGAGACTTGCATCAGCCGAGTGAAGGAGTGAGGCCATAAAATGGTCAACCAGAGGGTTTTTCATAAGGGGGAGGGCTTAAAATATAGGTAGGTCGACCGTGGGGGCCGAAAACGAGAAATTAGACTTAAAATAAAGGGGTTTTTGGGAAAATAGTACTTCTCACTGTCAACAGATGGCGCCAGGAGGGTTTTTAATAAGGGGGAGGGCTTAAAATATAGGTAGGGCGACCGGGGGGTCCGAAAACGAGAAATTAGAGTGAAAATAAAGGGTTTTTTGGGAAAATAGTATTTCTCACTGTCAACAGATGGCGCCACTGAGGGTGAAAGGGGGTGAAAGGGGGGTTTAATAAAGGGGGATGAATTATTAATAAAGGGGCGTGGCCTGTTACGTAACGATTATGTAATGATTACGCCATGTTGCGTCATAGGGGAGTGGGCGTGGTCGGTGCCGTCATAGGGGGCGTGGTCGGTGACATCATAGGGGGGAAAGCACTAGTGGGGGATTCCCCGGGTGTGACGATACTACTGAGATGCTTCATCCCAATCTTCCTAAAAACAAACTATTATCTGATGCAAATAATTCACAGTCTGTCTCTTTGCACAAACATAAGAATAGTACAAATGCTAAAGGTTTAAAAAGAAACAGAACTTTGTTAAGTGAAAGAGGAACATTAAATAATATAAGTAAATATTTAAGTAAAACTTCCAAAAGAGAAAAGATGGTAAGGAAAAGACTAAAGTGAAGAATAGTGACAATGTTTCTAAATCTTCCAAGCTGCCAAAAAATGTGCTCTCAGATTGTAATGAGTTGCTTCATTCCAATCTTCCTAAAAGCAAACTATTATCTGATGCAAATAATTCACAGTCTGTCTCTTTGCACCAACATAAGAGTAGTACAAATGCTAAAGGTTTAAAAAGAAACAGATCTTTGTCAAGTGAAAGAGGACCATTAAATAATAAAAGTAAACATTTAAGTGAATCTTTCAAAAGAGTATCCATTGAAAGTGATTCAGATGAAAGTGTAGAGTATTTTGGTATTGTTCTTTCACAAGCTAAAGATCGCCCAGTTTTTCCACGCCAGATTTCGCGACAATCTAATTATGCGTCTTATTCTTCATATAATTGTGGTGCTCAGTATTCCAGTAATATTTCACAGATGCAGAATAATCAAAATAACTTCCAGATGAAGGTTCCAAGTAAAAACAATTCTAGCTCTTCACATCCAGAAGTTATAATTGATGAACATGACATTCTTTTTGCTTTAACTTTTGATCAGTCAGATGACATCCTTAAAAAAGTAATAACGAATAAGTTCCCTGAAATAGATTTAAAATCCCTCAAACTACATTCAGATGAAGACTTCATTAACCTTATTTCAAAAAACAGTAAAAAGTCTAAGACAAATGAGCATCCTCCTCAAAACTCAGATTCAAGTGAAAGAATGCCACATTCAAATGATAAAAAGACACCTGAAATCGCAAATTCTGCTCCAAAGTCTTCATATTCAGAAAATATGAGCTCCCAGATGAACAAGAAAACTTCCTGTGAAAAGCCTAGTGATGTGAAGACATATGATATTGTTAAAAAGATTATGCAAAAAATGGATGGAACTAATGCAAACCTTAAAAAAGTAGATACTTCAAAACATAGCTGTCATAGTGTTGGAAACAGTTCTTCACCATTGGTAATAAGAGTTCAGAAAGATCTAACAAATAAACAAGGCACGCCAATCTATTTCATTAACAGAAATACTAATCAGAGTGTTAGTAGCAGTGCTAAACCAGTCAAACAAAATGAGAAAAATGATGATTTTGATCTGACAAATAAAGCAGGTAATATCAGTGATTCAACCCCCATAAAAAATGTTATTAATGTTGTTTTCAGCAGTCATTTAAATCAAAGTGATGCTCTAAGTGAATTGAGTAAATCACAGGTGAAAAACAAATGGCCTCAAAATTCCACCTTCTGAAAACACCAGCACCACAGAATTATGCGTGAAGGAAGATGAACAAAAGGCACTAAAGTTAAATGAAATTAAGACATGCTTGAGGTGCAAATGTGAATTTCTTCAAGGTGAAAAGAATACAACAATTTGTTCACCTTGCAAAAGATCCTTGACTCAAAATCACCCTTTAAAAAGTGAATATCATTAAATTATCACTACGAATGAATATACAGGCTTGAGGTGCAAATGTGAATTTGTTCAAGGTGAAAAGAATACAACAATTTGTTCACGTTGCAAAAGAGCCTTGACTCAAAATCACCCTTTTAAAAGTGATCCCATTAAATTACCACTACGAATGAATATACAGTTTTCAGGTGCAAATGTGAATTTCTTCAAGGTGAAAAGAATAGAACAATTTGTTCACCTTGTAAAAGATCCTTGACTCAAAATCACCCTGTAAAAAGTGATCCCATTAAATTACCACTAAGAATGAATATACATGTTTGAAGTGCAAATGTGAATTTCTTCAAGGTGAAAAGAATATAACAATTTGTTCACCTTGCGAAAGATCCTTGACTCAAAATCACCCTTTAAAAAGAGATGCCATTAAATTATCACTACGAATGAATATTCATGCTTGAGGTGCAAATGTGAATTTCTTCAAGGTGAAAAGAATAGAACAATTTGTTCACCTTGCAAAAGATCCTTGACTCAAAATCACCGTTTAAAATGTGATCCCATTAAATTACCACTACGAATGAATATACAGGCTCTAGGTGCAAATGTGAATTCCTTCAAGGCGAAAAGAATAGAACAATTTATTCACCTTGCAAAAGATCCTTGACTTAAAATCACCCTTTAAAATGTGATCCCATTAAATTACCACTACGAATGAATATACAGGCTTGAGGTGCAAATGTGAATTTCTTGAAGGTGAAAAGAATAGAACAATTTGTTCACCTTGCAAAAGATCCTTAACTCAAAATCACCCTTTAAAAATGATCCCATTAAATTACCACTACGAATTAAAAGCAGGACATCACCATTAAAAAGCAGGCGTTCGCCATTAAAGAAATTGCAAAAGTGGAAAGCAAATGGAGTACGTAAAAAACCTTATAATGCTCAAGATAGAATCAGTAAAGTTTTGAAAAAACTGTCCAAATATGACCAAAGAATTCTGTCATATAAAATCCCTAATATCAATAAAAATAAATTCACACCATAACTTGGTCCAAGAAAATAGCAGTGCATTAATACCATCATCAGAGAAAGATCATAAAGGTAATAAACAGCATGAGTGTGAAAAATCTAATGATGATGTTAAAAAATCTGCAAGAGAAAAAGATGGTGATAGCAATATTTCTGGTACAGTTAACAATAAACTGAGTAAGTTACAGAAAAATACTCAAATGCAAAGACAACTCCTTCCAAAATTACATTCTAAATCCACTTCAGAGAACATTTCTGATAAAAATATTTCAGATGTTAGTAACAATAAACCTAGTAAGTTACCAAGCAGTTCTGTAAAACAGAATGAGGCACTTTTGCAGTCACATGTTTAATCCACTTCAGAGCTTACTGGTGAACTGTCAGATAAGGCAGTTAACCCTTTCACGACTAAGGGAAACATTTTTCCCATTTTAAAATTGGTGATTGTCGTATTTAATTATAACCTTATCTGAAATTTTTATACAGAATGTCAAAACAGAACATATGCCGAACGCAATTACGTAAACGGGAACGTTTAGAAAACGAAAACAGAACTGTCAGGACGTATAATATATGTACTCTGTGCAATGTCCATCTTTGCCTCACTACCAAAAGAAATTGCTTCGCAGAATATCATAATTAGCACATCATTTTGTATAGCAATTTTATTTCATAATTTTGTATTATTTTAGTTAACATTTTGTTCTAATAAACCAATAAATAAAAGACATTGCATAATAAGCCTACCTATAATTTGTGTTACCTTTATAGTCCATTGGGAAAAATATTTCCCATAAAATTCCAAAAAAACTACACATTGTTATGTATTTTTCTTATGATTTTTATTTATTTTACGCCTAAACAAACTAAAATAAACAGTTACATAATAATATTTACTCTTAGAAACCTTATGGTCCTGAAAGGGTTAAAAGCAGTATTATAGGTACTGAAGAAAGTCACTCTAAATTAAAAGATAAAGAAACTGAAGATTTAAATGAACGTGCGCACAAAAATGGCTGCAAGATAAAGAACATTAACCGAGGACTTTTTCTTATGACATTTCCTGAGCGAGATGAAGAAATTGATTTATAATGTGGCAAAGAAAGTAAAAAAAGTGGAAAAAGAAATACCAAACAAAGCTAAAGAAGTGGTGGAGAAAAAAGATGAAATTTCTCTCCAGAATGAGAATCTTAATTTAGTGCCTGCAAAGGAAAATAGTGGTCCACCACCACCTTTATATACCACTTTTATAATACCCCAGTTGCCTTCCATAATACTTACAACTGTATGGATTCCATAATCCCTAATATCAATAATATTGATATATAATATTGATATTAGGAATTTGTTAATGGATTCCATAATCCATAAACCACAACTGATTTCCAGAAGCCAAGTTATCAATTAACCCCTGACATATATTGTCAGAATAATGCAATATTGCTGCGAAATAAAACTGATTTTGTCTCACCAGGAAATATTGTGAAATCCAGTGAGATTTCAGAAGAAACAAGAGTTAACAGGGATACCAGTAGCCTAAAAAATAACATTTCATCCAATGCAGAAAATTCTAGTGATAGAGATTTTCATCTTAATGCTGCATCTAATTTAGAAAACACTATTGATAATCCTCCTAATATTGGGGCGGGGGTGGCTCAGTCGGTAGCGCGCCAGGCTCGTAATCTGTAGTTCCCAAGTTCGAGTCCCACTTGGGTCAGCGTGGAGATTTATCTCCGCAAAATTTCCCGCCCTGCCCACGGTCAGTAGGAGACACCGATGGCCTTGGAAAGGCCGCCGTCCGTCGGATGGGACGTTAAGCCGTGGCCCCGTGTGCGAAGAACACGGTGGATAGCCTTGACGAGAGGCTACCATCTGTCTCCCAACAGCTGTTCCAGTGGGTTCCCTCCCCCAACCTTCTCTGAGCCTTCGGGGTCCATGTGACCTGGCCATTTAGCCCATGGTGTGCAAAAAAGTGCCGCTCAGAGATAAAACAACCCAACCCAAATATATGTTCTCAGAATTCGACCTTCTGAAAACATGAGCATTACTGAATTATGTGTGAATACGATGAACAAAATGCAGTAAATCTAAATGAAATTAACCAAGGTTAAGTGGTGCAAAGGTCAACAATATTTTAACCTTGAGAAAGATATTTGACTCAAAAACAAATTATTCTGAAAACCATATGAAAAGCATTTTATTAATCTAAACTCTCGATCATAAAGTGGATTTTATGAATGAAGATTATGAAGTTTTTCCAAAGAAAATATGAATCTGCTTACCAGAATTTATATTTGTAATTTGAAAACTAATATTTTACTGACATGCATATTATTGTTAAATGTGTAATATATGTTAAATTTCCAACAAGAAGACAAAACTGCTGAAATATAGAAGCTAGGCCATATACGTTACGTGGAATCCTATGGTGAAAAATCAAACATTTTATTTGCATTTACCTTAAGCAACAATATATAAATTTCAAGACTTTCAGATAGTTTATCTAAATCGATGAAAATATGTGTTTTTGTTAAATCATTCGTACTGTTATTCTATATTCTCCCAACTGAATAAATTTTGGAAATCATTCATGTAAAGTAACCCTTTTACGATTTCGAAAAACCGTCAAATAAAGTTGATCTAAATTAATGTAAATTGTTGTCGTCTTTTCTATTATCTCTTATGATAATGGCTATGTTGGATTTCCTGTCTTAAAATTTGACAGCGGTAAATTTCATCAACTCTTTGACTAAGCAACCTCTAAAATATAAATCTTATTTTTTTTTCCATTGCAGTTTTCTGGGTCAGCTTTGAGATTTATCTCCGCGAAACTCCCTGCCCTGCTGCCCACGGTCAGTAGGGGACACCGATGGGCTTGGAAAGACCGCCGTCCGTCGAATGAGACTTTAAGGCGTGGCCCCGTGTGTAGGAAAGCCATACCCTGTGCACGTTAAGGAACACGCTGGATGGCCTTGAAGGGAAGCTACCATCTGTCTCCCAACAGCTGTTCCAGTGGGTCCCCTACCCCAACTTTCTCTGAGCCTTCGGGGTCCTCGTGACCTGGCCATTTAACCCATGGTGTGCAAAAAAGAGCCGCTCACAGGTAAAACAACCCAACGTTAAAGACCACGCTGGATGGTCTTGACGGAAGGCTACCATCTGTCTCCCAGCAGCTGTTCCAGTGGGTCCCCTCCCCCAAATTTCCCTGAGCTTTCGGGGTCCATGTGACTTGGCCGTTTAGCCCACTGTGTGCACCAAAGATTGACTTGGTATACGTTAATCTCTAGCCCCATCTCGTCTAGGCGTTATATTGCCTTGTGTAAATGTTTATATGAGAAACAAGACGAAGCCTAATATAGCTTCTGGATTATTTCCTTCCTCTGTATAGGTGAAATATCACCTTTCTATTTAATTGGAAAGAAAGGAGTGCCATTGCAGGTGGTCAACCTAGTTCAAGGTCATAGATAAAGGAGAAGACAGATAGGTTACTAATGCAATTTGTAGTGCAGCGCCACCTAACGTAACGTCCTAATTACTCATTTTTTCTCTGCTTTTGTCTTGTTAAGGCCGCCATTATTCTGTCTCGTTTCGTAGATTTTAACAAAAGATGGAAATGTGTGTTGATATGGCTTAAGTATCAGGAGAAAGGAAAAAGTTTTAATCTAGTGACTTGACAAATCTGAAGAAATGGATATGCGAATCCTAGTCTTAATATACTAGGAAACAGACCGAAAGTTACAGAGTGTTGAAATAATGGCACAAAGTCTTGCCAAATAATTTGTTTGTCCATTTTTACATTCTCTCCTATAATCTTAGGTTGGGTTGTTTTACCTTTGAGCGGCACTCTTTGCACACCATGGGCTAAATGACCAGGTCACATGGACCCCGAAGGCTCAGAGAAGGCTGGGGGAAGGGTCCCACTGGAGCAGCTGTTGGGAGACAGATGGTAGCCTAACGTCAAGGCCATCCAGCGTGTTGTTTAACGTTGGGTTTTTTTACCTTTGAGCGGCACTTTTTTTAACGTCATGGGCTAAACGACCTGCTCACAAGAACCCTGAAGGTTCAGAGAAGGTTGGGGGAGGGGACCCATTGGAACAGCTGTTGGGAGTCAGATGGTAGACTCCCGTCAAGGCCATAGAGCGTGTTCTTTAACGTTCGGTTATTTTACCTCTGAGCACCACTTTTTTTGCATACCATAGGCTAAATGGTCAGGTCAAAAGGACCCCGAAGGCTCAGAGAAGTTTGGGGAAGAGACCCAGTGGAACAGCTGTTTGGAGACAGATGGTAGCCTCCTGTCAAGGCCATCCAGCGTGTTCTTTAACGTTGGGTTGATTTACCTCTGAGCGGCACTTTTTTGCACACCATGGACTAAATGGTCAGGTCACATGAACCCCTAAGGCTCAGAGAAGGTTGGGGGAGTGGACCCACTGGAACAGCTGTTGGGAGACAGATGGTAGCCTCCCGTCAAGGCCATCCAGCGTGTTGTTTAACGTTGAGTTGTTTTACCTTTGAGCGGCACTATTTTTCAAAACGGCCAGGTCACAAGAACCCCGACGGCTCAGAGAATGTTGGGGGAGGGGACTCACTGGAACAGCTGTTGGGAGACAGATGGTAGTCTCCCGTCAAGGTCATCCAATGTGTTCTTTAACGTATAATATAATGTATAATAATCTAATGCACAGGGTATCGCTCTCCCGAACACGGGGCCGCGGCTTAACGTCCCAACCGACGGACAACGGCCTTTCCAAGCCCATCGGTGTCCCCTACTGATCGTGGGCAGGGCAGGAAGTTTTGCGGAGATAAATCTCAACGCTCACCCAGCTGGGACTCGAACCTGGGCCTTCACAGGAGGCTACGATGTGTCTCCAAAATGCTGTCCAGTGGGTCACCTGCCGTTCCTCCAACCTTTTCGAGGCCCTGGTGATGTCACGTTGTGGGCAGAAAAGTGTAGCTAAGAGGTATTACAATCCATTGATGAAACGTATATCAGTATTTTTTTTTATTACTCCAGAAATGCTACTTCTGTCAGGTCTGCCACCCTCTTATATCAAAACGCAAAAAGGACAAAATAAAAATATTTTCCGAAAAAAAATATTTTTTTGAAATACAAATAAAAAAACTTTTGAAATATTAATTTTTTGTGTCTTCTGGATTGTGGCTCCCAAGACGAGTTACCTCCCTCTCTTCCAACCCTTGTTCTGCTACAGAGAGGGGAGGCTCCGTCGGTAGCTCGTCAGGCTCGTAATCTGTAGTTCCCAGGTTCGAGTGCCAACTGGGTCAGCGTTGAGATTTATCTCCGCAAAATTCCGCGCCTGCCAAGATCAGTAGGGGACACCGATGGGCTTGGAAAGGCCGCCGTCCGTCGGATGGGACGTTAAGCCGTGGCCCGTGTGCGGGAGAGTCATACCCTGTGCACGTTAAAGAACACGCTGGATGGCCTTGACGGGAGGCTACCATCTGTCTCCCAACAGGTGTTCCAGTGGGTCCCCTCCCCAACCATCTCTGATCCTTCGGGGTCCTTGTGACCTGGCCATTTAGCCCATGGTGTGCAAGAAAGTGCAGCTCAGAGGTAAAACAACCCAACGTTAAAGAACACGCTGGATGGCCTTGAAGGGAGGCTACCATCTGTTTCCCAACAGCTGTTCCAGTGGGTCCCCTCCCCCAACCTTCTCTGAGCCTTCGGGGTCCATGTGACCTGGCCATTTAGCCCATGGTGTGCAAAAAAGTACTGCTCAGAGGTAAAACAACCCAACCCAACTCTTCCAACCCTTGTTCTGCTACTGAGAACCGCTATCTCAGGCAAGAACGTTGATTGTAAGAAATCGATTGATGGTTGATAGATTACAACGCTTGCTACTCCTGAAAACTCGATAATTTCTGCCAGAAGATTAAAAACTCCTTTTTTCACAGGCGGAAACAACAACATTAAATGTTCCTTTTTGCACATGGAAAAAGTCGGAAGCAAAAGATGTAAGACTTGCCCTTGTAAGTCTTTGCCCAAGAATGTAGAGGGAGAAGAAGTTAAGCTTCCATAGAGATTAATGTAAAATCGAGTATCGTGCATTTGGCGTAGAGGTGAAACGAACATTACAGGGGTTTCACCTCTACGAGACGCTTAGACGAACAGGGGACGAACGCTTTTGTAATTACATGTTACTGTCAACTTCCATTCTCTTCGCTTTTCTTATGTAATAATTTCCCACTGATATCCTTGCAGAGTATATTAATATATATTCTGTTTCCATGCAACCAAGAAAGCTTCTAATTGTAATAATTTATTCTATAAATTAACTTCAGACTAATTTCAAATCTTCTCTATCCGTTCAATTTATAATTGGTGGTTCAACGAAAAATAATTCCAATGGAGAAAATAAACCTTTATTAAAATCATGATATTATTTTTTTCAATTACAAAGTGCAGTTACTTTTTTTCCTTTTTTAAAATATAAATTTTTTGATGCATAATTCCTTTGCCCCTTATTGTTTGCTTCCCAGCTTAAAAAAATGCACGATACGAATCGAAACACCACTTGAGGTCGCCACTTACGCTTTGTCAAAGTGGAACTTCCTTTCCTTTTACGTTCTTTGGCTATATACAGTACTAAAGAAACTGTCTCTAACGCTTTACTAGTGTAAAAGTGTGGCTTGGGATATCGCTTAGTTTCTCCGAGCATAGGTGGCAAAACAGGTCCGCTCTATGTGTTAACGTACGTATAATCTTCCCATTTCATGTCAGACATATTTCTAGTGAAATTTAATTATGGAAGATTTTGTTGATTTCGACTCAACCAATCATTTCGAAAAAGACTTGAATTAAAAATATTTCGTAGGTAATTTAAAAAATATGATTTCTTCAATAAATCCTTGTGAGTTAAAATGATATTTACTGAAGTATTACAATTAAGAGAAGTTAAAAAAAGAACCAGAAAGCCTTGATTCATTATTATTAAGAATATAAAAAGTTCTATACTTTTGGTTCAAATTATTTATTAACAAACAAATATTAATTGTAAATCCTAAGGTTTCCAAATGCAAAAAATGTTGAATCTTATGCCTAACTGCAAAAGAATCATAAAAATCTAATATGGACTGCAATTGCAATTAATTATAATTACAATGTATTTTTATACAATTTCTGCATAAAATTAAATTACTTTCCTATATATTTGAAAGATATAAAAGAAAGTTTTAAATAATGATGTTAGCAGCTTTTCATCAAATTAATTCTAAGCGAATTAAAATTCAACTTAGGTAAATAGCCGTCCCATGGTCGTGTGATTAACACGCTTGGCTACTGATCTAAGGGATCTGGGTTCGAGCCTCGGCTAAGGCATGGTTGTGTGTGCTGTTTTTCTGCTGAGGTCCTGCCATCCTCACAGACCTTCTGATATGGCATATAAACTGATAGGCTCCTGTCAGACCTCTGTGGCAAGCAGTTGCTTGAGGGGGTATTTATTTTTTTTTATATCTATCTACATACGAGGGTTGGGTTGTTTTACCTCTGAGCGGCACTTTTTTGCACACCATGGGCTAAATGGCCAGGTCACATGGACCCCGTAGGCTCAGAGAAGGTTGGGGGAGGGGACCCACTGGAACAGCTGTTTGGCCCGTCAAGGCCATCCAGCGTGTTCTTTAATGTGCACAGGGTATGGCTCTCCCACACACGGGGCCACGGCTTAACGTCCCATCCGACGGACGGCGGGCTTTCCACGCCCATCGGTGTCCCCTGCTTACCGTGGGAAGGGCGGGGAATTTTGCGGAGATAAATCTCAACGCTGACCCAGCTGGACCTCGAACCTGGGAACTACAGATTACGAGCCCGGCGCGCTACCGACTGAGCCACCCCCGCCCCTACATACGAGGAAAATAATCAGTTTGCCACAGAGGTATGACAGGAGCCTATCAGTTTATATGCCATAGTAGAAGGTCTGTGAGGATGGCTGGACCTCAGCAGAAAAACGACACACACATTCATGCCTTATCCGGGGCTCGAACCCAGGTGTCTGCATAAAATTAAATTTATTTTTTACTGTATTTGAAAGACATAAAAAAAGTTTTCAAAAATGATGTTAGGCGCTTTTTCATTAAATCACTTCACTTATAAGCGAATTGAAAATCGACTTTAGCTAAATAGAAAAAAAAATGTTTTTTTAAAATTTTTTTAATATATATCTATTTGAACAAAGTAGGAAAATAATCAGTAGAATGATTCAAGAAATTTATTACTGTAAAAAAAACGTCAGCCGAAAAGACAGAATAAAGTATTTAAAATTAACCTTTTAAAAGATATCAATATCTACATATCAATCTTTAATATTTTTGTTTTCTCACAAATAAAAAAATGCATATTTTTATGGTAGATTTATCTTTTATTGAGTGTTTATGACCAAAACCTCTGATGTAATAGCTTAACGTTTTCGATTGTGAAAAAAATGTTTTTCTTTATAATTGTTCTAGGTTAAATACCCGCGAAGGTTATCCTTTACAGTCTACCTTACTTCTCCTTTCTCCTTTTGCATTGTAGAAGGTTCAGTTCAGCAGAACGTGACATACAGTCTCAGATGTGCTTCATGTGTCACATTTGGGACTGTACGCTCTGCCGAGAAGTTTTAGGCTCCTAGAACAATCACTTCAGTTCCCTGTATAGCTCAATGCTTTTCCTGGAACAAAGCATGATGGCCGCGAACAAAGGCGACCACAATCCAGGCTAAACAAATTGAGCAAAAATTGAGTAAAGCGAGGATGGTCTACTGTCTATCGAGGTAAAACTCGAAAACTCCTCGAATTAATGAGCCCGAAATTATCTCAAATTATTTTTACTACACGGTTATGCTACAGAGTGTGACATTCAGTCATCCATGCAAAATATAGATCATTTCACACAAAGCGATGAAAAATGAAAGTTAAATTCCTTTCCTTTTATGATAGAGGACACAGATTTGGAAACCGAGCGCCCTCTAGCGTGGCGATCTCTTCAAACCGAGACTACTCAGCAATTTCTTAAATAAGTCATTTTGAAATAATGTGACTCAAAGTAATTTAAAGATCTCAATCAACCTCCTTCAATCTCATTTTCCAAAAAAAAATTCGTTCGACAGTTACATAAATTGCAATATATAACAATATGTTTAAATAATAATTTCCAAAAAAGTTAATACAAACAAGTTAGAACGAAAGAAATAGTCGTTATACTAAACTTTACTGATACCAATAAGAGAGTTTTTAGAATAAAAATTAATAATTTTCGCCAATTTTGAGTTTTTGTATTATCTGCAGAACGAACTAACTAACGAAAAGCTTCAGCTTCCATTATTCTTAAAATACTAAAGATATGTTTTTGGAAATCGAGATATCAATAGATCTGATTGAAATTTTAAAAATATGCTTGGTAACAATTTTTAACAAGGAGCTTAAGAAGTTACTGAGTTACTATTCAAACAACATGCAACTGAATAGTACATACTACTGAAACATGCAACTGTACCTAATAAAGTTGCAGCTGAATGTGTAGGTGCGTGGTTTTCTTTGGCAAGATTCAGCGCAAAGAATTTTGTAAGTTATATTTATGAAGTCTGTCATCATCATCATCATCACCACCACCACCACCACCACCACCACCACCACCACCACCACCACCACCATCATCATCATCATCATCATCATCATCATCCTCAAGCAGCCATGGGCTACGGAGGTCCAACCAGACGGTGCAATTTAGTTCTCCAAGCAAGTCTATCCTGATCTACATCTACTGCATCTGGCCACTGCACACCAATTCTAAGTCCTGTTTGACATTGCCCGCCCACCGCATCCTAGGTCTCCCCTTCTTTCTGAGACCTTTAGGCACACTGTTCATAACCCTATTCGCCAATCTATAATTATTCATACGGGCAACATGGCCAAACCAACGGAGTCTTTCTCTGCACAATATGCTGCTTAAAGAAAGTTGCAAACTCCTTTGCCTAATCTCATCATTAGTTATAAAGTTGAACCACCTAATGCCCAAGATACTGCGTAAGCATCTGGAATCAAAAGCATCTAGTTTCCTGTTATCATGTTTACAAAATGTCCACGTTTCACTACCATAACTAACCCTAGAAAGAACAAACTATTATACAGCCTAATTTTAGTCTTTAAGTGTATACGCCTATTTCTCCACACTCTCCATAGATTCTTAAAATTCCCGGCAGCAATCCCTATTCGTCTGTTAATCTCATGCCGCACATCACCATTATCTGTTACATAGCTCCCAAGATAATTAAACTGTGACACCTGCTCAAGACTGCAACCATCCAGATTAACTGAATCACAGCCTGCCTGACCAATTTTCATCACTTTAGTTTTCTCTCTGTTTATAACCAAACCTACTCTACTACCAGTCGCATCAACAGCTCGAATGAAAGAGTTCATCTCATCAACATCATTTACCAAAAGGGCTAAATCATCAGCATAATCTAAATCAGAAATTTTCGTATCTCCAGTCCATTTAAGGCCAAAATCTTTCCCTTGAAGTGAATTTCGCATAACATAATCAATAACCAAACTTAAGAGAAAAGGAGACAAAATGCAGCCTTGTCGAACACCAGAAGTAATTCTAAACCAATTGCTACAAGCCTTACCAACTCTCACACACGACTCAGTGTTATTATAGAGAGCTTTCATTATGGTAACTAACTTCTCAGGTATACCATATGATTTCACAATCAACCACAAATTATTACGATCAACAGAGTCGAAAGCCTTTTTGAAATCAACAAAGCTAGCAACCAAGGGTTTCTGAAACTCTAAACATTTCTCAAGAATCTGCCTAAGTGAAAATATCTGATCCACACATCCCCTACCACTTCTGAATCCACATTGCTCATCACGCAATTGACTGTCAACCAGATTCTTAATTCTATTAAGCACAATCATGGAAAGAACTTTATCTGGAACAGAGAGTAGGCTGATACCCCTATAGTTATCACAAGAACTGCGATCACCTTTTTTGAAAATAGGGATAACAATAGCTCTGGTAAAATCCTTAGGAAACATGCCTTTATCATAAAAGATATTCAGAATTTCAGTCATCCAAGTGGTAACCGAAACATTTCCAGCTCTAAGCATTTCGGTAGTAATTTCATCTACCCCTGGGGATTTATGAAGTTTAAGTTTAGAAACAGCCAAAATAACTTCAGATTGTGTTATAGGGCCAACATTAAAGCCACCAATGCATCTATCATCATTGCAAACAATGGGAATAGAACTAACCGCATTGTTCAGAATATCACTGAAATGCTCAGCCCACCTAGTCATGACAGAATCCTCACCTTCTATAACCTTACCCTGTTTATCCTTCAATCCCTGTATACCTGTCCGTTTTCTACCACACAAAACATTAACTATCTGGTACAGCTCTCTGCTGTTGTGCTGTCTAACTGCTTCCTCTGCTTTGTCAGCCAAACCATCAAGCCAAAGATTCTTATCAGCAGCTAACTGATCTTTTACACGTTTATTAAGCTCTCTGTAATGCTTTCTATTAGTACTAGTAGGGTATTGATTAAGGACATTCCTGCAGTTCTTTCTTTCTGAAATAAGCTCAAGTGCCTTATCACTCAGATAATTCTGGCTCTTCTGCTCCTTTTTTCCTAAAAGAGTACTGTTAGTGTCCAAAAAAACCTGTTTAAAATGATCCCATTCTTCCTCAACTTCAGTAATAAGCAAACCATGACTGTCATAATGACTAAGTAACCTATCATGGTAAGCTTTGGCTATAACTGAGTCTTTCAGAGCTTCAGTATTAAAAGCAAATTTTTTAACCCTAGCACAACACTTTTTAAGTTTAAGTTGTAAGACACTTTTTACAAGGTAATGGTCAGATCCAATTTCAGCTCGCCTATATGCCCTGGTATTTCTAACAGAACTAGCCCATTTGCTGTTAATTAATATATAATCAATCATATTCCTATGCAGCCCATCAGGTGAAACCCATGTGTATGTCGCGGTGTTTGTAATATGTGTTAGTTATTCTGAATCCATTGATTTTATTTACCTGTACGAGACGTTGCCCATTGCCATTGCAGCTACCAATAACAAAAGCGCCTATTACTCCTGCCCAAAGGTCAGAGTCAGTACCAACTTTGGATTGAAGTCACCAAGAACAAGGGTAATATCTCCTTTCTTCACAGAATTCAAAATATCCTGAAGTTGTTCATAAAATCTATCCTTCTCATCCTCATCGGCATTCTCAGTGGGGGCATAACTGCAGATAACATTCAGGTCTTTAACGCTTGTCTGAAATTCTGCTGTAAGAAACCTTTCATTAATGCATTCATATCCTAGAAGAGCATCACTAGCGTGTCTGCTGAGAAGCAGACCCACGCCTTGTTGATGCTTATCCCTACCTTGCTATCCCTCCCTGAAAAGAGAAATTTAAGATTATTTTTAAGAATCTCACCTTTATCTGTCCATCTGGTCTCTTGCAAGCCGAGAACATCTAAATTATAATGGTGGAATTCTTGTGTGAGGACATCAAGAGAAAAAGCTCTGTGCAGAGTCCTCACATTCCAACTACCTATGGAGAGAAAATGGTTAGTGGGATGTTTAAAGAAACTATGTTTATTGAGAGAGGGAATGGCGACAATATCAAACAGCCCCCTAATCGCAGACATGGGGCAAAGACCCGTTCCACCACCACTAAAGGCTGAAGCCATCTACACTGGAAGACTTCCTCCAATGTAGAATTTTACAATGCCAATAGAAGCAAAGAGTTCAGGTGCCTGCGATGACTTCTGCTCAGGATTATCCACCAGCTGATAAACATATCCTGTGAATCTATTCACTTGGGGCTGTCAACCCACAAACAAACAGAAAACACAGCGGAAGATTTTCACTCCACGAAAGCCAACCAGTGCAGCTAAATCAGGATCCATAATCAAGCTCAGAGCCATATATCTGTCCAGTCCAGTTGGTTTATATGGTCAGCACCAGGACCCTGTGTGATTGACCACTCCTCAGCAGTGTAGAAAAAAAAAAGAAAAGTAGCCATAGTTGTCCAGATCAGTAGGCCACACTAATCTGGCAGCCCTCCCCTTCCGTTCACTTCCACAAGAGAGTATCTCTTTTGAAAGGTACTAACGGTCTGCACCACGAGAAGGCGGGGTCGGACATTAGGTGCTAAGCCTGGCCGGTTGTATGCATCATCACAGGGGATTGGTGCATAGCTCTCCTTCCAGTGACTACCTAGCTACCATTTACAGACCAACTGTCTGTACCATTCTTAAATATTGGAAGCAGGTGTATTTTCCTGTTAACCTCATTACCTGTGATTTTTATTTAATATAAAATTTTTGCAATTAACTAATTTTAATAATCAGATATCGTATTTTTATATTTTAAACTATATAATCTTTACATTCATAAAATGTATTTCGGCCTTCACAGACGATTTGTGAATTAGTTAAACCATATTTGAATTTTTCAACTTATAATAATTAAAAGAGTGTTGCGTGGCCGAGTTGTTAACGCGCTTGGCTACTGATCTACGGAACCCGGGTTCAAGCCCTGGGTAAGGCATGGATGTTCGTGTTGTTTTCTGCTGCGGTCCTGTCATCCTCTCAGATCTTCGACTTCGGCATATAAGCTGACAGGCTCCTGTCAGACCTCTTGTGGCAAGCAGCTGCTTGAGGGGGTATTTATTTTTATTTATCATTATTTGAATTTGTTTAGAATCTACTTAAAAGTGATTAACATCTTTATTTTCGCATTACATATTAACATATAAATGCTAAAGTAGAATGGCATAGCGGATTAAAGGTTCATTACTGTTAAAGTTAAAGTTTAGGTCCTAGGTTCGATAATACAGAGGATAAGATTATTTTCTCTCAGTGTTATACGAATGAGAGTTTTCACCTCCTGCCACAGAGCGGCGCAACCTCCGCTGAGGTAGCTTTTAAATTGCGCCTTCGGCTGTAAATGGCTGTACTACATGATGACGTTTTATTCCAGCCAATGGCAGCTCCTACATGCTCCTGACGTCATTTTACTCACTGCTGAGCTTAAGAATTTGAAAATATCGCCTCATTGTGTAAAGTGGCTTTAGCTTTGCGAGTACAATTTATCTCTCAACATTATTGAAATCAGACTGCAATGAATGAAATTTGGAGCCTAGTTTCTGATTCCGACAGCAATATGGTGAATGTAAGTATGATTTTTATTCAAAGTAAACATTGATTGACAGATCTTAAACAAAAGGGATTTCTGAAACGTACAGTTTGATAATTCATGTGAATGCAACCTCAATTTTTTGCAATAATTTCTTAATAACCATTTATCAGGTTTTTGTGAATCGTAGCTTGTGTGATGGATTTACAGAGCATTCGTTTTGAATGTATGCTGGTGGTAACGTTTTGTGAGAAGGATTTTTGAGCATTTCCACAGAAGCAGTAATTGATTTATATAAGGTTTTGAATTGTCTTTGTACAATATGTACGCTGCCAAAAATGATGTAAATAGTTTCCGCATCGGTTAGTTTAGTTCACTGCTTTTGAAACTGTGCGTGGGAAGGATTTCAAAAGTTTCAACAAAATATTCTTTTCAAAACGAATTATTACGATACAATCGATTTTTCCTTTGTCAATATTTTGCGGGCCAAAAAAAAAAAATTGGATAGGATAGGTACTGAAAAGTCAGTTATGTCACCTCAAAAAATATTTCATTTATACGAAAAATAATAAGTAATAATAAACCTCAAAAACTATTTTATTTGCACAAAAAATAATAGGTAATAATAAACCTTAAAAATTATTTTATTTATACAAAAAATAATAATTAATAATAAACCTCAAAAATTATTTTATTTATACGAAAAATAAAAAGTAATAATAAACCTCAAAAATTATTTTATTTACACGAAAAATAATAGGTAATAATAAACCTAAAAAATTATTTTATTTATACGAAAAATAGTAAGTAATAATTAAAAAATACCCCCTCAAGCAGCTGCTTGCCACAGAGGTCTGACAGGAGCCTGTCAGTTTATATGCCATAGTAGAAGGTCTGTGAGGATGGCAGGACCTCAGCAGAAAAACGACACAAACAGCCATGCCTTACCAGGGGCTCGAACCCAGGTCCCTTAGATCAGTAATATTCCTCAAAAATTATTTTATTTATACAAAAAAAATATGTAATAATAAACCTCAGATATTATTTTATTTATACGAAAAATAATAAGTAATAATAAAACACAAAATTATTTTCTTTATACAAAAAATAATAATTAATGATAAACCTTAAAAAATATTTTATTTATACGAAAAATAATAAGTAATAATAAATCTTAAAAATTATTTTATTTATACGAAAAATAATAAGTAATAATAAACCTTAAAAATTATTTTATTTATACGAAAAATTATAAGTAATAATAAACCTCAGAAATTATTTTATTTTTACCAAAAATAATAAGTAATAACAAAACACAAAATTATTTTATTTATACGAAAAATTGTAAGTAATAATAAACCTCCAAAATTATTTTATTTATACAAAAAATAATAAGTAATAATAAACCTCAAAAATTATTTTATTTATACAAAAAATAATTAATAATATTAAACCTCAAAAATTATTTTATTTATACGAAAAATAATAAGCAATAATGAACCTCAAAAACTATTTTATTTTTACGAAAGCAAATAAGTACGTAATAATAAACCAATATAAATTTTCTATACCTTATCAAATATTTAATAAATTTAATGATAGCATTGTGACCGTAGTTGTTGGGCAATAATTTCTTTTACGTCGATATCGATATTTGTTTTTGCGAGCCGAAGTATATGTTCAAGAGTAGAGTCTTTCAAGCAGTTTCTGTACCTTGATTTTCTATATTTCATATCAGAAAATGCGCGCTCGCAGATATATGTACTTCCGAACATAGAAATTATTTGGAGTCCAAAATTTTTCATTTTTGGATATTTTTTCTTCAGGCATAAGTTTGAACAATTCTATTTCAGTTTCTCCATTAAATGCAATAACTGGGTCGGCCTGAAGGTCATATAATTCCATTTGATATTTAGGATCTACGGTGCTAATATCAATATTTAATGGATTAAAGAATAAATTTAAACTTTGCTGAAGGTCATCAAATTGAGAAAATCTTCTATTAAAATCTTCAGTTAGGATATCTAATTTAGGAACAAATTTTTCAAAATTTACTGTTTTATTAAGTTGCTTTATTTCTTCTTAGAACTCTTTACAAGTTTCAAAATGAATTAAATTGTTTTCCTGCAAATTTGACTTCAACAATTGTAGTTTGTTTCTAAACCCAGTAACATGATTATAAACACAGCACACGTTTAGATCTTTTTCTTGTAAGGTTTATTCAAGACATTTAAATAATCTGTAATGTCTGTTAGGAAAGCAAGTGAACATAGATTATTTTCACCAACGAAACTTGCTATTAAATCTTCATCGGTGCCCACTTCTGTGAGAAAAGGTTGAATTTCTTTACGAAGTGTAAAAAATATCTTGAGGCATTTCTGGCACTTAACCAGTATTTATTACTTTGCAAAAGCAGATCGCCATACTCAGGCAAGGGGGTAAGAAATTTTATTAGATAAGGGGGCAGGAAAAAATTTTTAGACAAGGGTATAAAAAGTATTTTATTAGTTTGCAAGAATCTTTTCTATTCACATTGGAGTCCAAAAAAAAGTATTATAGAAAGAGGCGAAGGTAAACCTTTGGTCGGTTAGTTGTTAGCGGTTCCCAGCCACGAGATGGCGCTGATCAGGAGAACATATGACGTCCGAACTAACGTCAGAGGATCTGGGTTATTGGTGGCCGACTTCCGATGATTTGAGTTTTTTCGGATAGGTAACAGAAATCCCATGTTGTTTGTGGGATTTGTCGTGAATGATTCGATATTTTGTCTATCTTGGGAGGATGATTTTTTGCGAACCTTGACAGGTAAGCGTATCCAGTAAAAATATGTATGTTTCTTTTTTTTAAAGCGTTTTTTATGATAGGGAGAAAAGAGATTATTAATGTTTCCTTCTTGTTTCAAAATTCTAATTGTGATAAGTAATTTAAGTGTTTATTATATGAAATTAAAATATTTAATTTTTAGTACAGTTCAAAGTGTTGGTGCGGTGCGTTGTAATGTTATGGCCAAGGTTGGGTTGTTTTAGCCATAAGCGCCAATTTTTAGCAAGTAACGGGCTAAATGGCCAAGTCGCAAGGGTTGGGATGTTTTACCTCTGAGCGGCAGTTTTTTGCAACAACATGGGCTAAATGGCCAGGTCACATGGACCCCAAAGGCTCAGAGAAGGTTGGGGGAGAGGACCAACTGCAACAGCTGTTGGGAGACTGATGGTAGCCTCCCGTCAAGGCCATCCAGCGTGTTCTTTATGGCTCTCCCACACACGGGGCCACGGCTTAACGTCCCATCCGATGGACAGCGGCATTTCCAAGCCCATCGGTGTCCCCTACTGACCGTGGGCATGGTGGGGAATTTTGCGGATGTAAATCTCAACGCTGACCCAGATGGGACCCGAACCTGGGAACTACAGATTACGAGCCTGGTGCGCTACCGGCTGAGACACCCCCGCCCCAGTCTGTAGCGTGCCAGGTTCATAGTCTGCAGTTCCCAGGTTAGAGTCTAAAGTGAGGTCATCGCTAATCTAAAGTAAGGTCATCCTCTCACCATCCCATCGATCAGAAAGGGGGTACAAAGAGGCATGAAAAGTCCAAAGGATGGAAAGCTACTGTCTGTCTCTCAATGGCTGACCAATAGGTCTAATTTTCCCAAATTTCTCTGAGCCCTTGTGACTTCACTATTGTGTGTGGATCGGAGGTGTCACAGTCGGTAGCGCGCCAGACTCGTGATCTGCCATTTCCAGGTTCGAGTCCCAGCTGAGTCAGCGTGGAGATTTATCTCTGAAAAATTATCTGCCCTGCCCATGGTCAGTAGGGGACACCGATGGGTTTGGAAAGGTCAATGTCCGTCAGATGGGATGTTAAGCCTTTGCCAGTATGTGGAAAAGCCATAACCTGTGCAGGTTAGGGTTGTTTTTTTTTACCTCTGAGCAGCACTTTTTTGCACACCATGGGCTAAATGGCCAGGTCACATGGACCCCGAAGGCTCAGAAAAGGTTGGGGGAGGGGACCCACTGGAACAGCTGTTCGGAGACAGATGGTAGCCTCCCATCAAGGCCATCCAGCGTGTTCTTTAACGTGCCTGTGCAGGTTAAAGAACATGGTGGATAGCCTTGATGGGAAGCTACAATCTGTCTCCCAACAGCTGGTCCAGTGGGTCCCCTCCCCCAAACTTCTCTGAGCCTTCGGGGTCCATGTGACCTGGCCATTTAGACCGTGTTGTGCAAAAAAAGTGCCGCTTGGAGGTAAAACAACCCAATCCAACCACTGTGTACAAAAATTAACTAGTGCCACGCAGATAAAAACCAACCAACAATTTTGTAAATGATAATGATCCATTTTAATGTCATATTCCAGGAAACGATTGGGTTGTTTTATCTCTAAGCAGCACGTATTTTGCACACAATGGACCAAATGGCCAGGTCACACAGACCCGAAGGTTTGAGCAGGGGGACCCACTGGACAGCTGCTGGGAGACAGATGGTAGCCTCGTCAAGTCCAGCGTGTTCTTTAACGCGCACAGGGTGTGTACACGTTATGTCGTATCTGACCGGCAGTGCCCTTCAATTCCTCTACTGATGATGGGCAGGGTGGGGATTTTGAATCAGGAAAAGAAAATATCAAATAGTTATATGAAAAATATTATTTAATGTAACTAAAGCCGCCCCATGGCCGAGTGGTTAGCGCTCTTGGCTACTGACTTAAGGGACCTGGGTTCGAGCCCCGGGTAAGGCATGGATGTATGTGTCGTTTTTCTGCTGAGGTCCTGCCATCCTCTCAGACCTTCTACTGTGGCATATAAACTGTCAGACATCTGTGGCAAGCAGCTGCTTGAGGGGGTATTTATTTATTTTTTTTATTTTTAAAACTGAACAAAAGTAAAACACCTCATATTGTTAACGGAAGAAAGCCTCCACCAAAAATCAATAAGAACACTGTTGTATTTTTATCAGTTAAAGTATGCAAAGGTGGATGGTCCTGGCAGGAGGCTTCCAATCTGTCTCTTAACATCTGTCCAGTGGGTTCCCTTCACTTAACCTTCTCTGAGTGTTTCGGGTTTTAAGTGATCTGGCTGTTTAGCCCATTGTGTGTAGAAAAGTGTAGCTCAGCAGTCAACCTATCCTAACTCTTTTATAAATTTGTGATAATAGCCTGCGAGCCGTAATTTGCCCGGTCTGTTGTAGATGAACCAAGCATTTCTTAACTACATAGAAGTTAGTTTTTTATTATTTGGTAATTTATTTTTATTTTTTAATATAGGTGGACCCGTGTGTAGTCGCAAGATCCAGGATCAGAAACATTGCTGCAAGATGGACTCATAGGCTCAGAGTTGAGAGTCATTATACCTTTTGGAATCTCAGAGTATGCCTGAGAACAAACAGCAGTATTGCGTTTTTCTGCCCTACAAGATCTCTGCAAGATCCCTGCAAGATGGGAAATATTTTGAACCAAAATAGTTTGTTTGGTATTATTTTCGTCACAGACTAAAACTCGACCTGTTTTTCCATACAGGATGCATCTTCATATAATTGTGTTGCTCAGTATTCCAGAAATATTTCGTAGAAAAATCAAACTAACTTCCAGATGAAGGCGGCAAGAAAAAAGAATTCTGACTCTTCACATCCAGGTGAGTAAAGAGTAGGCACCTACCTGTGAGACAGAAAAAGCAGGAAGCTAATCAAAACTTAAAGGATGTGTCTAGAGTGGATTTTACATTGTTTGAAGAATATCGTCGGGAAAGGGCAATATTTATGAAGAAAAAAGTTGGGTTGTTGTTTTACCTCTGAGCGGCACTTTTCTGCACACAATGGGCTAAATGGCCAGGTCACATGGACCCCGAAGGCTCAGAGAAGGTTGGGAGAGGGGACCCACTGGAACAGCTGTTGGGAGACAGATGGTACCCTCCCGTCAAGGCCATCCAGCGTGTTCTTTAACGTGCACAGGGTATGGCTCTCCCACACACGGGGCCACGGCTTAACGTCCCATCCGACGGACGGCGGTTGGGACGCCCTGCCCACGGCCCCGCCCTGCCCACGGTCAGTAGGGGACACCGATGGGCTTTCCAAGCCCATCGGTGTCCCCTACTGACCGTGGGCAGGGCGGGGAATATTGCGGATGAAGAGAAAAGATGGTAAGGAAAAGACTAAAGTGAAGAATAGTGACAATGTTTCTAAATCTTCCAAGCTGCCAAAAAATGTGCTCTCAGATTGTAATGAGATGCTTCATCCCAATCTTCCTAAAAGCAAACTATTACCTGATGCAAATAATTCACAGTCTGTCTCTTTGCACAAACATAAGAATAATACAAATTCTAAAGGTTTAAAAAGAAACAGACGTTTGTCAAGTGAAAGAGGAACATTAAATAATAAAAGCAAATAATTTAAGCAAACCTTTCAAAGGAGAATAGATGGTAAGGAAAAGACTAAAGTGAAGAATAGTGACAACGTTTCTAAATCTTCCAAGCTGCTAAAAAATGTGCTCTCAGATTGTAATGAGGTGCTTCACCCCAATATTCCTAAAAACAAACTATTATCTGATGCAAATAATTCACAGTCTGTCTCTTTGCACAAACATAAGAATAGTACAAATGCTAAAGGTTTAGAAAGAAACAGAACTCTGTCAAGTGAAAGAGGAACATTAAATAATAAAATTAAACATTTAAGTAAACCTTTCAAAAGAGAAAAGATGGTAAGGAAAAGACTAAAGTGAAGAATAGTGACAATGTTTCTAAATCTTCCAAACTGCCACAAAATGTGCTCTCAGATTGTAATGAGATGCTTCATCCCAATCTTCCTAAAAGCAAACTATTATCTGATGCAAATAATTCACAGTCTGTCTCTTTGCACAAACATAAGAATAGTACAAATGCTAAAGGTTTAGAAAGAAACAGAACTTTGTCAAGTGAAAGAGGAACATTAAATAATAAAATTAAACATTTAAGTAAACCTTTCAAAAGAGAAAAGATGGTAAGGAAAAGACTAAAGTGAAGAATAGTGACAATGTTTCTAAATCTTCCAAGCTGCAAAAAAATGTGCTCTCAGATTGTAATGAGATGCTTCATCCCAATCTTCCTAAAAGCAAACTATTATCTGATTCAAATAATTCACAGTCTGTGTCTTTGCACAAACATAAGAATAGTACAAATGCTAAACGTTTAAAAAGAAACAGACCTTTGTCAAGTGAAAGAGGAACATTAAATAATAAAAGCAAATAATTTAAGTAAACCTTTCAAAGGAGAATAGATGGTAAGGAAAAGACTAAAGTGAAGAATAGTGACAATGTTTCTAAATCTTCCAAGCTGCCACAAAATGTGTTCTCAGATTGTAATGAGATGCTTCATCCCAATCTTCCTAAAAGCAAACTATTACCTGATGCAAATAATTCACAGTCTGTCTCTTTGCACAAACATAAGAATAGTACAAATTCTAAAGGTTTAAAAAGAAACAGACCTTTGTCAAGTGAAAGAGGAACATTAAATAATAAAAGAAAACATTTAAGTAAACCTTTCAAAAGAGAAAAGATGGTAAGGAAAAGACTAAAGTGAAGAATTGTGACAATGTTTCTAAATCTTCCAAGCTGCTAAAAAATGTGCTCTCAGATTGTAATGAGGTGCTTCACTCCAATATTCCTAAAAGCAAACTATTATCTGATGCAAATAATTCACAGTCTGTCTCTTTGCACAAACATAAGAATTGTACAAATGCTAAAGGTTTAAAAAGAAAGACCTTTGTCAAGTGAAAGAGGAACATTAAATAATAAAAGTAAACATTTAAATAAACCTTTCAAAAGAGAAAAGATGGTAAGGAAAAGACTAAAGTGAAGAATAGTGACAATGTTTCTAAATCTTCCAAACTGCCACAAAATGTGCTCTCAGATCGTAATGAGATGCTTCATCCCAATCTTCCTAAAAGCAAACTATTATCTGATGCAAATAATTCACAGTCTGTCTCTTTGCACAAACATAAGAATAGTACAAATGCTAAAGGTTTAGAAAGAAACAGAACTTTGTCAAGTGAAAGAGGAACATTAAATAATAAAAGAAAACATTTAAGTAAACCTTTCAAAAGAGAAAAGATGGTAAGGAAAAGACTAAAGTGAAGAATTGTGACAATGTTTCTAAATCTTCCAAGCTGCTAAAAAATGTGCTCTCAGATTGTAATGAGGTGCTTCACTCCAATATTCCTAAAAGCAAACTATTATCTGATGCAAATAATTCACAGTCTGTCTCTTTGCACAAACATAAGAATTGTACAAATGCTAAAGGTTTAAAAAGAAAGACCTTTGTCAAGTGAAAGAGGAACATTAAATAATAAAAGTAAACATTTAAGTAAACCTTTCAAAAGAGAAAAGATGGTAAGGAAAAGACTAAAGTGAAGAATAGTGACAATGTTTCTAAATCTTCCAAACTGCCACAAAATGTGCTCTCAGATCGTAATGAGATGCTTCATCCCAATCTTCCTAAAAGCAAACTATTATCTGATGCAAATAATTCACAGTCTGTCTCTTTGCACAAACATAAGAATAGTACAAATGCTAAAGGTTTAGAAAGAAACAGAACTTTGTCAAGTGAAAGAGGAACATTAAATAATAAAAGTAAACATTTAAGTAAACCTTTCAAAAGAGAAAAGATGGTAAGGAAAAGACTAAAGTGAAGAATAGTGACAATGATTCTAAATCTTCCAAGCTGCCAAAAAATGTGCTCTCAGATTGTAATGATATGCTTCACCCCAATCTTCCTAAAAACAAACTATTATCTGATGCAAATAATTCACAGTCTGCGTCTTTGCACAAACATAAGAATAGAACAAATGCTAAAGGTTTAGAAAGAAACAGAACTTTGTCAAGTGAAAGAGGAACCTTAAATAATAAAAGTGAACATTTAAGTAAACCTTTTAAAAAAAATGGTAAGGAAAAGACTAAAGTGAAGAATAGTGACAATGTTTCTAAATCTTCCAAGCTGCCACAAAATGTGCTCTCAGATTGTAATGAGATGCTTCATCCCAATCTTCCTAAAAGCAAACTATTATCTGATGCAAATAATTCACAGTCTGTCTCTTTGCACAAACATAAGAATAGTACAAATGCTAAAGGTTTAGAAAAAAACAGAACTTTGTCAAGTGAAAGAGGAACATTAAATAATAAAAGTAAACATTTAAGTAAACCTTTCAAAAGAGAAAAGATGGTAAGGAAAAGACTAAAGTGAAGAATAGTGACAATGTTTCTAAATCTTCCAAGCTGCCACAAAATGTGCTCTCAGATTGTAATGAGATGCTTCATCCCAATCTTCCTAAAAGCAAACTATTATCTGATGCAAATAATTCACAGTCTGTCTCTTTGCACAAACATAAGAATAGTACAAATGCTAAAGGTTTAGAAAAAAACAGAACTTTGTCAAGTGAAAGAGGAACATTAAATAATAAAAGTAAACATTTAAGTAAACCTTTCAAAAGAGAAAAGATGGTAAGGAAAAGACTAAAGTGAAGAATAGTGACAATGTTTCTAAATCTTCCAAGCTGCCACAAAATGTGCTCTCAGATTGTAATGAGATGCTTCATCCCAATCTTCCTAAAAGCAAACTATTATCTGATGCAAATAATTCACAGTCTGTCTCTTTGCACAAACATAAGAATAGTACAAATGCTAAAGGTTTAGAAAGAAACAGAACTTTGTCAAGTGAAAGAGGAACATTAAATAATAAAAGTAAACATTTAAGTAAACCTTTCAAAAGAGAAAAGATGGTAAGGAAAAGACTATAGTGAAGAATAGTGACAATGTTTCTAAATCTTCCAAGCTGCCACAAAATGTGTTCTCAGATTGTAATGAGATGCTTCATCCCAATCTTCCTAAAAGCAAACTATTACCTGATGCAAATAATTCACAGTCTGTCTCTTTGCACAAACATAAGAATAGTACAAATTCTAAAGGTTTAAAAAGAAACAGACCTTTGTCAAGTGAAAGAGGAACATTAAATAATAAAAGAAAACATTTAAGTAAACCTTTCAAAAGAGAAAAGATGGTAAGGAAAAGACTAAAGTGAAGAATTGTGACAATGTTTCTAAATCTTCCAAGCTGCTAAAAAATGTGCTCTCAGATTGTAATGAGGTGCTTCACTCCAATATTCCTAAAAGCAAACTATTATCTGATGCAAATAATTCACAGTCTGTCTCTTTGCACAAACATAAGAATTGTACAAATGCTAAAGGTTTAAAAAGAAAGACCTTTGTCAAGTGAAAGAGGAACATTAAATAATAAAAGTAAACATTTAAGTAAACCTTTCAAAAGAGAAAAGATGGTAAGGAAAAGACTAAAGTGAAGAATAGTGACAATGTTTCTAAATCTTCCAAACTGCCACAAAATGTGCTCTCAGATTGTAATGAGATGCTTCATCCCAATCTTCCTAAAAGCAAACTATTATCTGATGCAAATAATTCACAGTCTGTCTCTTTGCACAAACATAAGAATAGTACAAATGCTAAAGGTTTAGAAAGAAACAGAACTTTGTCAAGTGAAAGAGGAACATTAAATAATAAAAGTAAACATTTAAGTAAACCTTTCAAAAGAGAAAAGATGGTAAGGAAAAGACTAAAGTGAAGAATAGTGACAATGATTCTAAATCTTCCAAGCTGCCAAAAAATGTGCTCTCAGATTGTAATGATATGCTTCACCCCAATCTTCCTAAAAACAAACTATTATCTGATGCAAATAATTCACAGTCTGTGTCTTTGCACAAACATAAGAATAGAACAAATGCTAAAGGTTTAGAAAGAAACAGAACTTTGTCAAGTGAAAGAGGAACCTTAAATAATAAAAGTGAACATTTAAGTAAACCTTTTAAAAAAAAATGGTAAGGAAAAGACTAAAGTGAAGAATAGTGACAATGTTTCTAAATCTTCCAAGCTGCCACAAAATGTGCTCTCAGATTGTAATGAGATGCTTCATCCCAATCTTCCTAAAAGCAAACTATTATCTGATGCAAATAATTCACAGTCTGTCTCTTTGCACAAACATAAGAATAGTACAAATGCTAAAGGTTTAGAAAAAAACAGAACTTTGTCAAGTGAAAGAGGAACATTAAATAATAAAAGTAAACATTTAAGTAAACCTTTCAAAAGAGAAAAGATGGTAAGGAAAAGACTAAAGTGAAGAATAGTGACAATGTTTCTAAATCTTCCAAGCTGCCACAAAATGTGCTCTCAGATTGTAATGAGATGCTTCATCCCAATCTTCCTAAAAGCAAACTATTATCTGATGCAAATAATTCACAGTCTGTCTCTTTGCACAAACATAAGAATAGTACAAATGCTAAAGGTTTAGAAAGAAACAGAACTTTGTCAAGTGAAAGAGGAACATTAAATAATAAAAGTAAACATTTAAGTAAACCTTTCAAAAGAGAAAAGATGGTAAGGAAAAGGCTAAAGTGAAGAATAGTGACAATGTTTCTAAATCTTCCAAGCTGCAAAAAAATGTGCTCTCAGATTGTAATGAGATGCTTCACCCCAATCTTCCTAAAAGCAAACTATTATCTGATTCAAAAAATTCACAGTCTGTGTCTTTGCACAAACATAAGAATAGTACAAATGCTAAAGGTTTAAAAAGAAACAGACCTTTGTCAAGTGAAAGAGGAACATTAAATAATGAAAGCAAATAATTTAATTAAACCTTCCAAAAGAGAAAAGATGGTAAGGAAAAGACTAAAGTGAAGAATAGTGACAACGTTTCTAAATCTTCCAAGCTGCTAAAAAATGTGCTCTCAGATTGAAATGAGGTGCTTCACCCCAATATTCCTAAAAACAAACTATTATCTGATGCAAATAATTCAAAGTCTGTCTCTTTGCACAAACATAAGAATAGTACAAATGCTAAAGGATAAAAAAGAAACAGACCTTTGTCAAGTGAAAGAGGAACATTAAATAATAAAAGTAAGTAATTTAAGTAAACCTTTCAAAAGAGAAAAGATAGCAAGGAAAAAGACTAAAGTGAAAAATAGTGACAATGTTTCTAAATCTTCCAAGCTGCCAAAAAATGTGCTCTCAGATTGTAAGGAGATGCTTCACCCCAATCTTCCTAAAACAAACTATTATCTGATGCAAATAATTCACAGTCTGTCTCTTTGCACAAAGATAAGAATAGTACAAATGCTAAAGATTTAAAAAGAAACAGACCTTTTTCAAGTGAAAGAGGAACATTAAATAATAAAAGTAAACATTTAAGTAAACCTTTCAAAAGATAAAAGATGGTAAGGAAAAAACTAAAGTTAAGAATAGTGACAATGTTTCTAAATGTTCCAAGCTGCCAAAAAATGTGCTCTCAGATTGCAATGAGATGCTTCACCCCAATCTTCCTAAAAACAAACTATTATCTGATGCAAATAATTCACAGTCTGTCTCTTTGAACAAACATAAGAATAGTACAAATGCTAAAGGTTTAAAAAGAAATAGACCTTTGTCAAGTGAAAGAGGAACATTAAATAATAAAAGTAAACATTTAAGTAAACCTTTCAAAAGAGTATCCATTGAAAGTGATTCAGATGAACGTGTAGAGAAATTTGGCATTGTTTTTTCACAAGCTAAAGATTGCCCAGTTTTTCCACGCCAGATTTCGGGACAACCTAATTATGCGTCTTATTCTTCATATAATTATGGTGCTCAGTATTCCAGTAATATTTCACAGATGCAGAATATTCAAAATAACTTCCAGATGAAGGCTCCAAGTAAAAAGAATTCTAACTCGTCACATCCAGAAGTTATAATTGATGAACATGACATTCTTTCTGCTTTAACTTTTGATCAGTCAGATGACATCCTTAAAAAAGAAATAACGAATAAGTTCCCTGAAATATATTTAAAATCCCTCAAACTACATTCAGATGAAGACTTCATTAACCTTATGTCGAAAAACATTAAAAATTCTAAGACAAATCAGCATCCTCCTGAAAACTCAGATTCAAGTGAAAGAATACCACATTCAAATCATAAAAAGCCACCTGAAATCGCAAATTCTGCTCCAAAGTCCATGTGAAAAACCTAGTGATTCGGAGACATATGATATTGTTCAAAAAATTATGCAAGAAATGGATGGAACTAATGCAAACCTTAAAAAAGTAGATACTTCAAAACAGCTGTCAGAGTGTTGGAAACAGTTCTTCACCATTGATAATAAGAGTTCAGAATGATCTAACAAATAAACAAGGCACACCATCCTGTTTCTTTAACAGAAATACTAATCAGAGTGTTAGTAGCAGTGCTAAGCCAGTCAAACAAAATAGGAAAAATGATGATGCTGATCTGACAAATAAAGCAGGTAATGTCACTGATTCAAACCCCATAAAAAATGTTATTAACAGTAATGTTTTCAGCAGTCATTTAAATGAAAGTGATGCTGAAAATGAATTGAGTAAATCACAGGTGCAAAAAAATGGCCTCAAAACTCCACCTTCTGAAAACACCAGCACTACAGAATTATGCGTGAAGGAAGATGAACAAAAGGCACTAAAGCTAAATGAAATTAAGACATGCTTGAGGTGCAAATGCGAACTTCTTGAAGGTGAAAATAATAGAACAATTTATTCACCTTGCAAAAGATCCTTGACTCAAAATCACCCTTTAAATAGTGATCCCATTAAATTACCACTACGAATCAATATACATGCTTGAGGTGCAAATTGAATTTCTTCAACGTGAAAAGAATAGAACAATTTGTTCACCTTGCAAAAGATCCTTGACTCAAAATCATCCTTTGAAAAGTGATCACATTAAATTACCACTACGAATGAATATTTATGCTTGAGGTGCAAATGTGAATTTCTTCAAGGTGAAAAGAATAGAACAATTTATTCACCTTGCAAAAGATCCTTGACTCAAAATCACCCTTTAAATAGTGATCCCATTAAATTACCACTACGAATCAATATACATGCTTGAGGTGCAAATGTGAATTTCTTCAAGGTGAAAAGAATAGAACAATTTGTTCACCTTGGAAAAGATCCTTGACTCAAAATCATCCTTTGAAAAGTGATCCCATTAAATTACCACTACGAATGAATATTTATGCTTTAGGTGCAAATGTGAATTTCTTCAAGGTGAAAAGAATAGAACAATTTGTTCACCTTGTAAAATATCCTTGACACAAAATCACCCTTTAAAAAGTGAACCCATTAAATTACCACTACGAATGAATATACAGGCTTGAGGTGCAAATGTGAATTTCTTCAAGGGGAAAAGAATAGAACAATTTGTTCACCTTGCAAAAGATCCTTGACTCAAAATCACCCTTTAAAAAGTGATCCCATTAAATTACCACTACGAATTAAAAGCAGGACATCACCATTAAAAAGCAGGCCTTCGCCATTAAAAAAAATTTCAAAAGTGGAAAGCAAATGGATTTTACTCTTTTGTTAACAAGTTTTATGCGCTGTCAACTGAATAAAGTTCTTTGTATAAAATTCTGTTGTTCTATTTTCTCTTATGATAATGCCTAAGTTGGATTTCACGTCTTAAATTTGACAGCGGTAAATTTCATCAACTCTTTGACTAAGCAACTTGTAAAATATAAATCTTATTTTTCTTCCATTGCAGTTTTCTGGGTCAGCGTTGAGATTTATCTCCGCAAAACTCCTTGCCCTGTTGCCCACGGTCAGTACGGGACACCCCGATGGGCTTGGAAAGGCCACAGTCCGTCGGATGGGACGTTAAGGCGTGGCCCCGTGTGTAGGAGAGCCATACCCTGTGCACGCTAAGGAACACGCTGGATGGCCTTGACCGGAGACTACCATCTGTCACCCAACAGGATAAAGGAGAAGACAGATAGGTAACTAATGCAATTTGTAATGCAGCGCCACCTAACGTAAGGCCCTAATTACTCATTTTTTCTCTGCTTTTGTCTTGTTAAAACCGCCATTAATCTGTCTCTTTTCGTAGATTTTAACAAAAGATGGAAATGTGTGTTGATATGGCGTAAAGTATCAGAAGAGAAGAAAAAGTTTTAATCTAGTGACTTGACAAATCTGAAGAAATGAATATGTGAATCCTAGTCTTAATATACTAGGAAAGAGACCGAAAAGTTACAGAGTGTTGAAATAATGGCAAAATGTCTTCCGAAATAATTTGTTTGTCCATTTTTACATTCTCTCCTATAATCTTAGATTGGGTTGTTTTACCTCTGAGCGGCACCTTTTTGCACACCATGGGCTAAATGACCAGGTCACATGGACCCCAAAGGCTCAGAGAAGGTTGGGGGAGTGGACCCACTGGAACAGCTGTTAGGAGAAAGAAGGTAGCCTCCCTCAAGGTCATCCAGCGTGTTCTTTAACATTGGGTTGTTTTACCTTTGAGCGGCACTTTTTTGCACACCATGGGCTAAACGGCCAGGTCACAAGAACCACGAAGGCTCAGAGAAGGTTGGGGGACGGGACCCACTGGAACAGCTGTTGGGAGACAGATGGTAGCCTTCCGCCACGTCCATCCAGCGTGTTCTTCTTCCCCGGGTAAGGCATGGTTGTGTGTGTTGTTTTTCTGCTGAGGTCCTGCCAGCCTCACAGACCTACTACTTTGGCATGTAAACTGACAGGCTTCTGTGAGACCTCTGTGGCTAGCAGCTGCTTGAATGGGTATTTATTTATATCTATCTACCTACGAGGAAAATAATCAGCTTGCCACAGAGGTCTGGTAGGAGCCTGTCAGTTTATATGCCATAGTACAGGGGTGGGCAATTGTTTTCGTATCTACACTGCGCATGCGTATTGACGTGGCCGTCCTAGTGGAAAATACGAGACGAATCTTCGGTCGCGCACGGGAACGAAATCACGGTTCAAGGCGGATTTTTCTGACTGTCTTGGTGGGCCACAAAAAACTCTTAGCGGGCCGAATAAGGCCCGCGGGCCGCTATTTGCCCACCCCTGCCATAGTAGAAGGTCTGTGAGGATGGCAGGACCTCAGCAGAAAAACGACACACACACATTCATGGCTTATCCGGGGCTCGAACCCAGGTGTCTGCATGAAATTAAATTAATTTTTTACTATATTTGAAAGACATATAAAAAGTTTTAAAAAATGATGTTAGGCGCTTTTTCATTAAATCAATTCACTTATAAGCGAATTGAAATTCAACTTTAGCTAAATAGAAAAAAAAATATTTTTTTTAAATTTTTTTAATATATATCTATATGAACAAAGTAGGAAAGTAATCAGTAGAACGATTCAAGAAATTTATTACTGTAAAAAAAAACGTCAGTCGAAAATACAGAGTAGAGTATTCAAAATTAACGTTTAAAAAGATATCAATATCTACATATCAATCTTTATTATTTTTGTTTTCTCACAAATAAAAAAATGCATATTTTTGTGGTAGATTTATCTTTTATTGAGCGTTTATGACCAAAACCTCTGATCTAATAGCTTAACGTTTTTGATTCTGAAAAAAATGTTTTTTTTCATAATTGTAATAAAAAAAAATACCCACTCAAGCAGCTGCTTGCTACAGAGGTCTGACAGGAGCCTGTCAGTATATATGCCATAGTAGAAGGTCTGAGAGGATGGCAGGACCTCAGCAGAAAAACCACACACACACACCCATGCCTTACCCGGGGCTCGAACCCAGGTCCCGTAGATCCTTTATAGTCTACCTTACTTCTCCTTTTGCATTGTAGAAGAATCAGGTGAGCAGAACGTGAGATACAGTCTTAGATGTGCTGCACGTGTCACATTTGGGACTGTACGCTCTGCCGAGAAGTTTTAGGCTCCTAAAACAGTCGATTCAGTTCCCTATATAACTCAATGCTTTTCCTGGAACAAAGCATGATGGCCGCGAACAAAGGCGACCACAATCCAGGCTAAACAAATTGAGCAAAAATTGAGTAAAGCGAGGATGGTCTACTGTCTATCGAGGTAAAACTCGAAAACTCCTCGAATTAATGAGCCCGAAATTATCTCTAATTATTTTTACTAAACGGTTATGCTACAGAGGGTGACATTCAGTCATCCATGCAAAATATAGATCACTTCACACAAAGCGATTAAAAATGAAAGTTAAATTCCTTTGCTTTTATGATAGAGGACACAGATTTGGAAACCGAGCGCCCTCTGGCGTGGCGATCTCTTCAAACCGAGACTACTCAGCAATTTCTTAAATAAGTCATTTTGAAATAATGTGACTCAAAGTAATTTAAAGATCTCAATCAAACCTCCTTCAACATCATTTTCCAAAAAAAAAATTCGTTCGACAGTTACATAAATTGCAATATATAACAATACGTTTAAATAATAATTTCCAAAAAGTTAATACAAACAAGTTAGAACGAAAGAAATAGCCGATATACTAAACTTTACTGATACCCATAAGAGAGTTTTTAGAATAAAAATTAATAATTTTCGCCAATTTTGAATTTTTGTATTATCTGCAGAACGAACTAACTAACGAAAAGCTTCAGCTTCCATTATTCTTAAAATACTAAAGATATGTTTTTCGAAATCGAGATATCAATAGATCTGATTGAAATTTTAAAAATATGCTCGGTAACAATTTTTAACAAGGAGCTTAAGAAGTTACTGAGTTACTATTCAAACAACATGCAGCTGAATAGTACATACTACTGAAACATGTAACTGTACCTAATAAAGTTGCAGCTGAATGTGTAGGTACGTGGTTTCCTTTGGCAAGTTTCAGCGCAAAGAATTTTGTAAGTTATATTTATGAAGTCTGTACCATTCTTAAATATTGGAAGCAGGTCAATTTTCCTGTTAACCTCATTACCACTGATTTTTATTTAATATTAAATTTTTCCAATTTACTAATTTTAATAATCAGATATCGTATTTTTATATTTTAAACTATAACTTTACATTCATAAAATGTATTTCGGCCTTCACAGACGATTTGTGAATTAGTTAAACCATATTTGAATTTTTCAACTTATAATAATTAAAAGAGCGTTCCGTGGCCGAGTGGTTAGCGCGATTGGCTACTGATCTACGGAACCCGGGTTCGAGCCCCGGGTAAGGCATGGATGTTCGTGTTGTTTTCTGCTGAGGTCGTGTCATCCTCTCAGATCTTCGACTTCGGCATATAAACTGACAGGCTCCTGTCAGACCTCTGTGGCAAGCAGTTGCTTGAGGGGGTATTTCTTTATTATTATTTGAATTTGTTTAGGATCTACTTAAAAGTGATTAACATCTTTATTTTGGCATTACATATTAACATATAAATGCTAAAGTAGAATGGAATAGCAGATTAAAGTTTCATTAACTTTAGGTCCTAGGTTCGATAATACAGAGGATAAGATTATTTTCTCTCAGTGTTATACGAATGAGAGTTTTCACCTCCTGCCACAGAGCGACGCAACCTCCGCTGCGGAAGCTTTTAACATTGCGCATTCGGCTGTGAATGGCTGTACTACGTGATGACGTTTTATTCCAGCCAATGGCAGCTCTTATATGCTCCTGACGTCACTTGATTCACTGGTGAGCTTAAGAATTTGAAAATATCGCCTCATTATGTAAAGTGGCTTTAGCTTTGCGAGTACAATTTCTCTCTCAACGTTATTGAAATCAGACTGCAATGAATGAAATTCGGAGATTAGATTCTGATTCCGACAGCAATATGGTGATTGTAAGTATGATTTTGATTCAAAGTAATCATTGATTGACAGATCTTAAACAAAAGGGATTTCTGAAACGCACAGTTTGATAATTCATGTGAATGCAACCTCAATTTTTTGCAATAATTTTTTAATAACCATTTATCAGGTTTTTGTGAATCGTAGCTTGTGTGATGGATTTGCAGAGCATTCGTTTTGAATGTATGCTGGTGGTAACGTTTTGTGAGAAGGATTTTTGAGCATTTCCACAGAAGCAGTAATTGATTTATATAAGGTTTTGAATTGTCTTTGTACAATATGTACGCTGCCAAAAATGATGTAAATAGTTTCCGCATCGGTTAGTTTAGTTCACTGCTTTTGAAACTGTGCGTGGGAAGGATTTCAAAAGTTTCAACAAAATATTTTTTTCGAAACGAATTATTACGATACAATCGATTTTTTCCTTTGTCAGAATTTTGCGGGCCAAAAAAAAATTGGATGTGATAGGTAACTGAAAAAGTCAGTTCATGTCTCCTCAAAAAAAATTTCATTTATACGAAAAATAATAAGTAATAATAAACCTCAAAAATTATTTTATTTACGCAAAAATAATAGGTAATAATAAACCTTAAAAATTATTTTATTTATACAAAAAATAATAATTAATAATAAACCTCAAAAATTATTTTATTTATACGAAAAATAAAAAGTAATAATAAACCTCAAAAATTATTTTATTTACACAAAAAATAATAGGTAATTATAAACCTAAAAAAATTATTTTATTTATACGAAAAATAGTAAGTAATAAAAAAAAATACCCCCTCAAGCAGCTGCTTGCCACAGAGGTCTGACAGGAGCCTGTCAGTTTATATGCCATAGTAGAAGGTCTGAGAGGATGGCAGGCCCTCAGCAGATAAACGACACAAACAGCCATGCCTTACCCGGGGCTCGAACCCAGGTCCCTTAGATCAGTAATATTCCTCAAATATTATTTTATTTATACAAAAATATTATGTAATAATAAACCTCAGGGAATTATTTTACTTATACGAAAAATAATAGGTAATAATAAAACACAAAATTATTTTCTTTGTACAAAAAATAATAAGTAATAATAAACCAAAAAAATATTTTATTTATACGAAAAATAATAAGTAATAATAAACCTTAAAAATTATTTTATTTATACGAAAAATAATAAGTAATAATAAACCTTAAAATTATTTTATTTATACGAAGAATCATAAGTAATAATAACCTCAGAAATTATTTTATTTTTACGAAAAATAATAAGTAATAATAAAACATAAAATTATTTTATTTATACGAAAAATTGTAAGTAATAATAAACCTCAAAAATTATTTTAGTTATACAAAAAATAATAAGTAATAAAAAACCTCAAAAATTATTTTATTTATACAAAAAATAATAAGTAATAATAAACCTCAAAAATTATTTTATTTATACGAAAAATAATAAGTAATAATGAACCTCAAAAACTATTTTATTTATACGAAAGAAAATAAGTACGTAATAATAAACCAATATAAATTTTCTAAACCTTATCAAATATTTAATAAATTTAATGAGAGCATTGTGACCGTAGTTGTTGGGCAATAATTTCTTTTACGTCGATATCGATATTTGTTTTTGCGAGCCGAAGTATATGTTCAAGAGTAGAGTCTTTCAAGCAGTTTCTGTACCTTGATTTTATATATTTCATATCAGAAAATGCGCGCTCGCAGATATATGTACTTCCGAACATAGAAATTGTTTGGAGTCCAAAATCTTTCATTTTTGGATATTTTTCTTTAGGTATAAATTTGAACAATTCTATTTCAGTTTCTCTATTAAATGCAATAATTGGGTCGGCCTGAAGGTCACATAATTCCATTTGACATTTAGGATCTACGGTGCTAATATCAATATTTAATGGATTACTGAATAAATTTAAACTTTGCTTAAGGCCATCAAATTGAGAAAATCTTCTGTGAAAATCTTCAATTAGGATATCTAATTTAGGAACAAATTTTTCAAAATTTACTGTTTTATTAAGTTGCTCTAAGGGACCTAGGTTCGAGCCCAGGGTAAGGCATGGTTGTGTGTGTTGTTTTTCTGCTGAGGTCCTGCCATCCTCACAGACCTTCTACTATGGCATAAAAACTGGCAGGCTCCTGTCAGACCTCTGTGGCAAGCAGCTGCTTGAGGGAATATTTATTTTTTATTATTATTATTATTTATTTATTTATTCTTAGAACTCTTTATAAGTTTCAAAATGAAATAAATTGTTTTCCTGCAAATTTGACTTCAACAATTGTAGTTTGTTTCTAAACCCAGTAACATGATTATAAAGACAGCACACGTTTTGATCTTTTTCTTGTAAGGTTTATTCAAAACATTTAAATAATCTGTAATGTCTGTTAGGATAGCAAGGGAACATAGAAAATTTTCATCAACAATACTTGCTATTAAATCTTCATCGGTGCCCACTTCTGTGAGAAAAAGATGAATTTCTTTTCGAAGTATAAAATATATCTTGAGGCATTTTCCGGAACTTAACCAGTGATTATTAGTATGCAAAAGCAGATCGCCATACTCAGACAAGGGGGTAGGAAATTTTATGAGATAAGGGGGCAGGAAAAAATTTTTAAGACAAGGGTACAAAAAGCATTTTATTAGTTTGCAAGAATCTTTTCTATTCACAATGGAGTCCAAAAAAACTATTATAGAAAGAGGCGAAGAAAAACCTGTGGTCAGTTAGTTGTTAGCGGTTCCCAGCCACGAGATGGCGCTGATCAGGAGAACATATGACGTCCGAACTAACGTCAGAGGATCTGGGTTATTGGTGGCCGACTTCCGATGATTTGAGTTTTTTCGAATAGGTAACAGAAATCCCATGTTGTTTGTGGGATTTGTCGTGAACGATTCGATATTTTGTCTATCTTTGGAGGATGATTTTTTGAGAACCTTCACAGGTAAGCGTATCCAGTAAAAATATGAATGTTTCTTTTTTTCAAAGCGTTTCTTAGGATAGGGAGAAAAGGGATTATTAATGTTCCCTTCTTGTTACAAAATGCTAATTGTGAAAAGTAATTTAAGTGTTTATTATATGAAATTATAATATTTAATTTTTAGTACAGTTCAAAGTGTTGGTGTGGTTCGTTGTAATGTTATGGCCAAGGTTGGGTTGTTTTAGCCATAAGCGCCCATTTTTATATGAAATTATAATATTTAATTTTTAGTACAGTTCAAAGTGTTGGTGTGGTTCGTTGTAATGTTATGGCCAAGGTTGGGTTGTTTTAGCCATAAGCGCCCATTATTAGCAAGTAACGGGCTAAATGGCCAAGTCACAAGGGTTGGGTTGTTTTACCTCTGAGCGGCAGTTTTTTGCACACCATGGGCTAAATGGCCAGGTAACATGGACCCCGAAGGCTCAGAGCAGGTTGGGGGAGGGGGCACACTGGAACAGCTGTTGGGAGACTGATGGTAGCCTCCCGTCAAGGCCATCCAGCATATCCTTTATGGCTCTCCCACACATGGGGCCACGGCTTAACGTCCCATCCGATGGATGGCGGCCTTTCCAAGCCCATCGGTGTCCCCTACTGACCGTGGGCAGGGCGGGGAATTTTGCGGAGGAAAATCTGAACGCTGACCCAGCAGGGACCCGAACCAGGGAACTACAGATTACGAGCCTGGTGCGCTACCGACTGAGCCACCAACGCCCCCAGTCTGTAGCGTGCCAGGTTCATAATCTGCAGTTACCAGGTTAGAGTCTACAGTGAGGTCATCGCTAATCTAAAATAAGGTCATCCTCTCACCATCCCATCGATCAGAAAGGAAGGTACAAAGAGGCATGAAAAGTCCAAAGGATGGAAGGCTACTGTCTGTCCAATAGGTCTAATTTTCCCAAACTTCTCCGAGCCCTTGTGACTTCACTATTGTGTGTGGATCGGAGGTGTCACAGTCGGTAGCGCGCCAGGCTCGTGATCTGCCATTTCCAGGTTCGAGTCCCAGCTGAGTCAGCGTGGAGGTTTATCTCCGAAAAACTCTCTGCCCTGCCCATGGTCAGTAGGGGACACCGATGGGTTTGGAAAGGTCACTGTCCGTCAGATGGGATGTTAAGCCTTTGCCAGTATGCGGAAAAGCCATAACCTGTGCAGGTTAGGTTTGGGTTTTTTTACCTCTGAGCAGCACTTTTTTGCACACCATGGGCTAAATGGCCAGGTTACATGGACCCCGAAGGCTCAGAGAAGGATGGGGGAGGGGCCCCACGGGAACATCTGTTGGGGGACAGATCTAGCCTCCCGTCAAGGCCATCCAGCGTGTTCTTTAACGTGCCTGTGCAGGTTAAAGAACATGCTGGATAGCCTTAATGGGAAGCTACCATCTGTCCAGTGGGTCCCCTTCCCCAAACTTCTCTGAGCTTACGGGATCCATGTGATCTGGCCATTTAGACCATGTTGTGCAAAAAAAGTGCCGCTTGGAGGTAAAACAACCCAATCCAACCACTGTGTACAAAAATAAAATTGTGCCACGCAGATAAAAACCAACCAAAAATTTTATAAACGATAATGGTCCATTTTAATGTCATATTCCAGGAAAAGATCGGGTTGTTTTACCTCTGAGCAGCACGTATTTTGCACAAAATGGACTAAATGGCCAAGTCACACAGACCCGAAGGTTTGAGCAGGGGGACCCACGGGACAGCTGCTGGGAGACAGATGGTAGCCTCGTCAAGTCCAGCGTGTTCTTTAACGCGCACAGGGTGTGTACATGTTATGACGCATCTGATGGGCAGTGCCCTTCAATTCCTCTACTGACGATGGGCAGGGTGGGGATTTTGAATGAGGAAAAGTAAATATCAAATAGTTATATGAAAAATATTATTTAATGTAAATAAAGCCGTCCCATGGCCGAGTGGTTAGCGCGCTTGGCTACTGACTTAAGGGACCTGGGTTCGAGCCCCGGGTAAGGCATTGATATATGTGTCGTTTTTCTGCTGAGGTCCTGCCATCCTCTCAGACCTTCTACTGTGGCATATAAATTGAAAGGCTCCTGTCAGACCTCTGTGGCAAGCAGCTGCTTGAGGGGGTATTTTTTATTTTTTTATTTTTTAAAACTCAACAAAAGTAAAACACCTCATATTGTTAACGGAAGAAAACCTCCACCAAAAATCAATAAGAACACTGTTGTATTTTTATCTGTTAAAGTATGCAAAGGTGGATGGTCTTGGCAGGAGGTTTCCAATCTGTCTCTTAACATCTGTCCAGTGGGTTCCCTTCACTTAACCTTCTCTGAGTGTTTCGGGTTTTAAGTGATCTGGCTGTTTAGCCCATTGTGTGTACAAAAGTGTAGCTCAGCAGTCAACGTATCCTAACTCTTTTATAAATTTGTGATAATAACCTGCGAGCTGTAATTTGCCCGGTCTGTTGTAGATGAACCAAGCATTTCTTAAATAATAGAAGTTAGTTTTTTATTATTTGGTAATTTATTTTTATTTTTTAATATAGGTGGGCCCGTGTGTAGTCGCAAGATCCCGGATCAGAAACATTGCTGCAAGATGGACTCATAGGCTCAGAGTTGAGAGTCATTATACCTTTTGGAATCTCAGAGTATGCCTGAGAACAAACAGCAGTTTTGCGTTTTTCTGCCGTACAAGATCTCTGGAAGATCCCTGCAAGATGGGAAATATTTTGAACCAAAATAGTTTGGTTTGGTATTATTTTCGTCACAGACTAAAACTCGACCAGTTTCGTAGAAAAATCAAAATAACTTCCAGATGAAGGCGATAAGAAAAAAGAATTCTGACTCTTCACATCCAGGTCAGCAAAGAGTAGGCACCTTCCTGTGCGACAGAAAAAGCAGGAAGCTAATCAAAACTTAAAGGATGTGTCTAGAGTGGATTTCACATTGTTTGAAGAATATCGTCGGAAAAGGGCAAAAGTTTTGAAGAGAAAAGATGGTAAGGAAAAGACTAAAGTGAAGAATAGTGACAATGTTTCTAAATCTTCCAAGCTGCCAAAAAATGTGCTCTCAGATTGTAATGAGATGCTTCACTCCAATCTTCCTAAAAGCAAACTATTATCTGATGCAAATAATTCACAGTCTGTCTCTTTGCACAAACATAAGAATAGTACAAATGCTAAAGGTTTAAAAAGAATGACCTTTGTCAAGTGAAAGAGGAACATTAAATAATAAAAGTAAACATTTAAGTAAACCTTTCAAAAGAGAAAAGATGGCAAGGAAAAGACTAAAGTGAAGAATAGTGACAATGTTTCTAAATCTTCCAAGCTGCCAAAAAATGTGCTCTCAGATTCTAATGAGATGCTCATCCCAATCTTCCTAAAAACAAACTATTATCTGATGCAAATAATTCACAGTCTGTCTCTTTGCACAAACATAGGAATATTACAAATGCTAAAGGTTTAAAAAGAATGACCTTTGTCAAGTGAAAGAGGAACATTAAATAATAAAAGTAAACATTTAAGTAAACCTTTCAAAAGAGAAAAGATGGTAAGGAAAAGACTAAAGTGAAGGATAGTGACAATGTTTCTAAATCTTGCAAGTTGCCAAAAAATGTGCTCTCAGATTGTAATGAGATGCTTCATCGAAATCTTCCTAAAAGCAAACTATTATCTGATGCAAATAATTCACAGTCTGTCTGTTTGCACAAACGTAAGAATAGTACAAATGCTAAAGGTTTAAAAAGAATGACCTTTGTCAAGTGAAAGAGGAACATTAAATAATAAATGTAAAAATTTAAGTAAACCTTTCAAAAGAGAAAAGATGGTAAAGAAAAGACTAAAGTGAAGAATAGTGACAATGTTTCTAAATCTTCCAAGATGCCAAAAAATGTGCTCTCAGATTCTAATGAGATGCTCATCCCAATCTTCCTAAAAACAAACTATTATCTCGTGCAAATAATTCACAGTCTGTCTCTTTGCACAAACATAAAATATTACAAATGCTAAAGGTTTAAAAAAAAAACAGACCTTTGTCAAGTGAAAGAGAAACATAAAATAATATTAGTAAATATTTAAGTAAACCTTCCAAAAGAGAAAAGATGGTAAGGAAACGACTAAAGTGAAGAATAGTGACAATGTTTCTAAATCTTCCAGCTGCCAAAAAATGTGCTCTCAGATTGTAATGAGATGCTTCACCCCAATCTTCCTAAAAACAAACTATTATCTGATGCAAATAATTCACAGTCTGTCTCTTTGCACAAACATAAGAATAGTACAAATGCTAAAGGTTAAAAAGAAACAGACCTTTGTCAAGTGAAAGAGGAACATTAAATAATAAAAGTAAACATTTAAATAAACCTTTCAAAAGAGTATCCATTGAAAGTGATTCAGATGAAAGTGTAGAGAATTTTGGTATTGTTTTTTCACAAGCTAAAGATCGCCCAGTTTTTCCTCGCGAGATTTCGGGACAACCTAATTATGCGTCTTATTCTTCATATAATTATGGTGCTCAGTATTTCAGAAATATTTCACAGATGCAGAATAATCAAAATAACTTCCAGATGAAGGCTCCAAGTAAAAAGAATTCTAGCTCGTCACATCCAGAAGTTATAATTGATGAACATGACATTCTTTCTGCTTTAATTTTGATCAGTCAGATGACATCCTTAAAAAAGAAATAACGAATAAGTTCGCTGAAATAGATTTAAAATCCCTCAAACTACATTCAGATGAAGACTTCATTATCCTTATTTCAAAAAACAGTAAAAAGTCAGACAAATCAGCATACTCCTCAAAACACAGATTCAAGTGAAAGAATGCCTCATTCAAATGATAAAAAGCCACCTGAAATTGCAAATTCTGTTCCAAAGTCTTCAAATTCAGAAAATATGAGCTCCCAGATGAGCAAGAGAACTTCCTGTGAAAAGCCTAGTGATCTGAAGACATATGATATTGTTAAAAAAATTATGCAAGAAATGGATGGAACTAATGCAAACCTTAAAAAATTAGATACTTCAAAACATAGCTGTCATAGTGTTGGAAACAGTTCTTCACCATTGGTAATAAGAGTTCAGAAAGATCTAACAAATATACAAGGCACGCCATCCTATTTCATAAACAGAAATACTAATCAGAGTGTTAGTAGAGTGCTAAACCAGTCAAACAAAATGAGAAAAATGATGATGATAATCTGACAAAGCAGGTAATGTCAGTGATTCAACCCCCATAAAAAATGTTATTAACAGTAATGTTATTTTCAGCAGTCATTTAAATGAAAGTGATGTTGAAAGTGAATTGTGTAAATCACAGGTGCAAACAAATGGCCTCAAAACTCCGCCTTCTGAAAACACCAGCACTACAAAATTGTGCGTGAAGGAAGATGAACAAAAGGCACTAAATCTAAATGAAATTAGGACGTGATTGAGGTTCTTTCAAGTTGAATTTCTTCAAGGTGAAAAGAATAGAACAATTTGTTCAACTTGCAAAAGATCCTTGACTCAAAATCACCCTTTAAAAAGTGATCCCATTAAATTACCACTACGAATGAATATACATGCTTGAGGTGCAAATGTGAATTTCTTCAAGGTGAAGAGAATAGAACAATTTGTTCACCTTGCAAAAGATCCTTGACTCAAAATCACCCTTTAAAAAGTGATCCCATTAAATTACCACTACGAATGAATATACATGCTTGAGGTGCAAATGTGAATTTCTTCAAGGTGAAAAGAATAGAACAATTTGTTCACCTTGCAAAAGATCCTTGACTCAAAATCACCCTTTAAAAAGTGATCCCATTAAATTACCACTGCGAATGAATATGCATGCTTGAGGTGCAAATGTGAATTTCTTCAAGGTGAAAAGAATAGAACAATTTGTTCACCTTGCAAAAGATCCTTGACTCAAAATCACCCTTTATAAAGTGGTCCCATTAAATTACCACTATGAATTAAAAGCAGGACATCGCTTTTAAAAAGCAGGCCTTCGCCATTAAAGAAATTGCAAAAGTGGAAAGCAAATGGAGTACGTAAAAAACCTTATAATGCTCAAGATAGAATCAGTAAAGTTTTGAAAAAACTGTCCAAATATGACCAAAGAATTCTGTCATATAAAATCCCAAATATCAATAAAAAAAATTCACACCATAATTTGGTCCAAGAAAATAGCAGTGCATTAATACCATCATCAGAGAAAGATCATAAAGGTACTAAACAGCATGAGTCTGAAAATTCTAATGATAATAAAAATTCTGCAAGAGAAAAAGACGGTGATGGCAATATTTCTGGTACAATTAACAATAAACTGAGTAAGTTACAGAAAAATACTCAAAAGCAAAGACAACTCCTTCCAAAATTACATTCTAAATCCACTTCACAGAACATTTCTGATAAAAATATTTCAGATGTTAGTAACAATAAACCTAGTAAGTTACCAAGCAGTTCTGTAAAACAGAATGAGGCACTTTTGCAGTCACATGTTGAATCCACTTGAGAGCTTTCTGGTGAACTCTCAGATAAGGCAGTTAAAAGCAGTATTATAGGTACTGAAGAAAATCACTCTAAATTAAAAGATAAAGAAACTGAAGATTTAAATGAACGTGCGCACAAAAATGGCTGCAAGATAAAGAACAATAAATGAGGAATTTTTCTTATGATATCTCCTGAGAGAGATGGGGCGGTGGTGGCTCAGTCGGTAGCACGCCAGGCTCTTAATCTGTAGTTCCCAGGTTCGAGTCCCAGCTGGGTCAGAGTTGAGATTTATCTCCGCAAAATTCCCCGCCCTGCCCAGGTGAGTAGGGGACACCGATGGGCTTGGAAAGACCGCCGTCCGTCGGATGGGACGTTAAGCCGTGGCCACGTGTGCGGGAGAGCCATACCCTGTTCACGTTAAAGAACACGCTGGATGGCCTCGACGGGGTTCTACCATCTGTCTCCCAACAGCTGTTCCAGTGGATCCACTCCCCCAACCTTCTCTGAGGTTTCGGGGTCCATGTGACCTGGCCATTTAGCCCATGGTGTGCAAAAAAGTGCCGCTCAGATGTAAAACAACCGAACCAAATATATGTTCTCAGAATTCGACCTTCTGAAAACAAGCATTACTGAATTATGTGTGAATACGATGAACAAAATGCAGTAAATCTAAATCAAATTAACCAAGGTTAAGTAGTGCAAAGGTCAACAATATTTTAACCTTGAGAAAGATATTTGACTGAGAAACAAATTATTCTGAAAACCATATGAAAAGCATTTTATTAATCTAAACTCTCGATCATAAAGTGCATTTTACGAATGAAGATTATGAAGTTTTTCCAAAGAAAATATGAATCTGCTTCCCAGAATTTATATTTGTGTAATTACAAAACTAATATTTTACTGACATGCATATTATTGTTAAATGTGTAACATAAAATTATGTTAAATTTCCAACAATATGACAAAACTGCTGAAATATAGAAGCTAGGCCATATACGTTACGTGGAATACTATGGTGAAAAATCAAACAATTTATTTGCATTTACCTTAAGCAAGAATATATAAATTTCAAGACTTTCAGATAGTTTATCTCAATCGATGAAAATATGTTGTTTTTGTTAAATCATTCGTACTGTTATTGTATATTCTCACAATTGAATAATTTTTGGAATGCATTCATGTTAAGTAGCCCTTTTACAATTTCGAAAGACCGTCAAATAAAGTTGACCTAAATTAATGTAAATTGTTTTTTTATTTTGCATTCTTTTTGAAATGAACATTCGTGCAATAATGATTGTTTTTGAAATTTTACTCTTTTGTTAAATAAGTTTAATGTGCTGTCAACTGAATAAAGTTCTTTATATAAAATTCTATTTCCAGTCGTCTTTTCTATTATTCTATTATCTCTTATGATAATGGCTATGTTAGATTTCACGTCTTTAAATTTGACAGCGGTAAATTTCATCCACTCTTTGACTTAGCAACCTATAAAATATAAATCTTATTTTTCTTCCATTGCAGTTTTCTGCATCAGCGTGGAGATTTATCTGCGCAAAATTCCCCGCCCTGCCCACGGTCAGTAGGGGACACCGATGGGCTTGGAAAGACCGCCGTCCGTCGGATGAGATGTTAAGCCGTGGCCCCGTGTGCGGGAGAGACATACCATGTGCACGTTAAAGAACACGGTTCATGGCCTTGACGGGAGGCTACCATGTCTCCCAACAGCTGTTCCAGTGGGTCCCCTCCCCCAACATTCTCTGAGCCTTCGGGGTCCATGTGACCTGGCCATTTAGCCTATGGTGTGCAAAAAAGTGCCGCTCAGAGGTAAAACAACCCACACATCGTCCATCATATAATATCTAAACTAGCAGTTCTGTGTGTATATATAAGATGTACTCTATGAATGTTAAAGAGCATGTTGGATAGCATTTATGGGAGGCTTCCATCTCTCTCTTAATAGCTATCCATTGAGCCCCCCCCCCTACCAACATTTTTTGAGCTCTTCGGGGGGGGGGGATTCATGTGACCTGGCGATTTAGCCCAATGTGTGCAACAAAAAAAAAAGAAGCCTCTCGGAGGTGAAACCATCTGAGATCTCGGAAGTCACACAGATGCAACACCTTAATATAAGAATGCTGCAAAACCTGAAATTTAGTATCCATGATAATTCGGGAGATTGTAGATTTTGAATACATTAAATTTGTGATCTGGTGTAAGCTACTGGGGCAACAGAACTAAAAATGGTGCCAAGTGGTATTTTGTGTGAAATATCTCGATTATTTCGCTAGAAAGGTGAGATTTGGTACACAGAACAGTTTCGGGTTGGAGATTCCAGAAACATTAAATTTCAGGTCTGGTGTAGCATTCAAGGGTAAGTATCTGCCTGGATGACCTCAAGTATGGGTTGGGTTATTTTACCTCTGAGCGGCACTTTTTTGCACACCATGGGCTAAATGGCCAGGTCACATGGACCCCGAAGGCTCAGAGAAGGTTGGGGGAGGGGACCCACTGGAACAGCTGTTGGGAGACAGATGGTAGCCTCTCGTCAAGGCCATCCAGCGTGTTCTTTAACGTTGGGTTGTTTTATCTCTGAGTACCACTTTTTTTGCATACCATAGGCTAAATGGCCAGGTCCCAAGGACCCTGAAGGGTCAGAAAATGTTGGGGGAGGGGACCCACTGGAACAGCTGTTGGGAGACAGATGGTAGCCTCCCGTCAAGGCCATCCAGCGTATAATCTTCGCATTTCATGTCAGACATATTTCTAGTGAAATTTAATTATGGAAGATTTTGTTGATTTCGACTCAACCAATCATTTCAAAAAAGACTTGAATTAAAAATATTTCGTAGGTAATTAAAAAAATATGTTTTCTTCAATAAATCCTTGTGAGTTGAAATGATATTTACTGAAGTATCACAATTAAGAGAAGTTAGAAAAACAACAGAAAGCCTTGATTCATTATTATTAAGTATATACAAAGTTCTACATTTTTAGTTCAAATTATTTATTAACAGATAAATATTAATTGCAAATCCTACGGTTTTCAAATGCAAAATATGTTGAGTCTTACGCTTAACTGCAAAAGAATCATAAAAATCTAATATGGAGTGCAATTGCAATTAATTATAATTACAATGTATTTTTATACAATTTCTGCATAAAATTAAATTACTTTCCTATATATTTGAAAGACATAAAAAAAGTTTTAAAAAATGATGTTAGGCGCTTTTTCATCAAAGCAATGCTTTTCTAAGTGAATTAAAACTCAGCTTAGGTAAATAGCCGTCCCATGGCCGAGTGGCAGCTTGGTTGAAATGCTTGGCTACTGATCTAAGGGATCTGGGTTCGAGCCCGGGTAAGGCATGGTTGTGTGTGTTGTTTTCCTGTTGAGGTCCTGCCATCCTCACAGACCTTCTACTATGGCATATAAACTGACAGGCTCCTGTCAGACCTCTGTGGCAAGCAGCTGCTTGAGGGGGTATTTATTTATTTTTTTTATATCTATCTACATACTAGGAAAATAATCAGCTTGCCACAGAGGTCTGACAGGAGCCTGTCAGTTTATATGCCATAGTAGAAGGTCTGTGAGGATGGCAGAACCTCAGCAGAAAAACGAAACAAACATTCATGCCTTATCCGGGGCTCGAACCCAGGTGTCTGCATAAAATTAAAAATATATTTACTATATTTGAAAGATATAAAATAATTTTAAAAAATGATGTATGGCGCTTTTTCATTAAATCAATTGACTTATAAGCGAATTAAAATTCAACTTTAGCTAAATAGAAAAAAAAATGTTTTTTTTATATTTTTTTTAATATATATCTTTATGAACAAAGTAGGAAAATAATCAGTAGAAATTCAAGAAATTTATTAATGTAAAAAAAAACGTCAGTCGAAAAGACAGAGTCATCATCATCATCATCATCATCCTCAAGCAGCCATGCGCTACGGAGGTCCAACCAGACCGCGCAGTTTAATTCTCCAAGCATATCTGTCCTGAGCTACATCTGCTGCATCCGGCCACTGTACACCAATTCTAAGAAGGTCCTGTTTGACATTGTCTGCCCACCGCATCCTAGGTCTCCCCCTCCTTCTGAGGCCTCTAGACACACTGTTCATAACCCTATTCGCCAATCTATAATTATCCATACGGGCAACATGGCCAAACCAGCGGAGTCTCTCTCTGCACAATATGCTCCTTAAAAGAGGTTGCAGACTCCTTTGCCTAACCTCATCATTAGTTACAAAGTTAAACCACCTAATACCCAAGATACTGCGTAAGCATCTAGAATCAAAAGCATCTAGTTTCCTGTTATCTTGCTTACACAGCGTCCAAGTTTCACTACCATAACTAACCCTAGAGAGAACCAAACTATTATACAGTCTAATTTTAGTCTTTAGGTGTATACGCCTATTTCTCCACAATCTCCATAGATTCTTAAAAGTCCCGGCAGCAATACCTATTCGTCTGTTAATCTCATGCCGCACATCACTAGTATCAGTTACGCAGCTCCCAAGGTAATTAAACTGTGACACCTGCTCAAGACTGCAACCATTCAGATTAACTGAATCACAACCTGCCTGACCAATTTTCATCACTTTAGTTTTCTCTCTGTTTATAACCAAACCTACTGTACTACCAGTCTCATCAACAGTTCGAATGAAAGAGTTCATCTCATCAACATCATTTGCCAAAAGGGCTAAATCATCAGCATAATCTAAATCAGAAATTTTCGTATCTTCAGTCCATTTAAGGCCAAAATTTTTCCCTTGAAGTGAATTTTGCATAACATAATCAATAACCAAGCTAAAGAGAAAAGGAGACAAAATGCACCCTTGTCGAACACCAGAAGTAATGCTAAACCAATTGCTACAAGACTTACCAACCCTCACACATGACTCAGTGTTATTATAGAGAGCTTTCATTATGTTAACTAACTTGTCAGGTATACCATATGATCTCACAATCAACCACAAATTATGACGATCAACAGAGTCGAAAGCCTTTATGAAATCAAGAAAGCTAGCAACCAAAGGTTTCTGAAACTCTAAACATTTCTCAAGAATCTGCCTAAGTGAAAATATCTGATCCACACATCCCCTACCACTTCTGATTCCACATTGCTCATCACGCAATTGCCTGTCAACCAGATTCTTAATTCTATTAAGCACAATCATGGAAAGAACCTTTCCTGGAACGGAGAGTAGGCTGATACCCCTATAGTTATCACAAGAACTGCGATCACCTTTTTTGAAAATAGGGATAATAATAGCTCTGGTAAAATCTTTAGGAACCATGCCTTTATCATAAAAGATATTCAGAATTTCAGTCATCCAAATGGTAACTGAAGCATTCCCAGCTCTAAGCATTTCCGTAGTAATTTCATCCACCCCTGAGGATTTATGAAGTTTAAGTTTAGAAATAGCCAAACTAACTTCAGATTGTGTTATAGGGCCAACATTAAAGCCAACAATGCATCTATCATCATTGCAAACAATGGGAGTAGAACTAACCACATTGTTTAGAACATCACTGAAATGCTCAGCCCACCTAGCCATGACAGAATCCTCACCTTCTATAACCTTGCCTTGTTTATCCTTCAATCCCTGTATACCTGTTCGTTTTCTACCACACAAATCATTAACTATCTGGAACAGCTCTCTGCTGTTGTGCTGTCTAACTGCTTCCTCAGCTTTGTCAGCAAGGCCATCAAGCCAAAGATTCTTATCAGTAGCTAACTGATCCTTTACACGTTTATTAAGTTCTTTGTAATGCTTTCTATTAGGACTAGTAGGGTACTGATTAAGGACATTCCTGCAGTTCCTTCTTTCAGAAATAAGCTCAAGTGCCTTATCACTTAAATAATTCTGCCTTCTCTGCTCCTTTTTCCCTAAAAGAGTACTGTTAGTTTCCAAAAACGCCTGTTTAAAATGGCCCCATTTTTCCTCAACTTCAGTATTAAGCAAATCATGACTGTCATAATGACTAAGTAACCTATCATGGTAAGCTTTAGCTATAACTGGGTCTTTCAGAGCTTCAGTATTAAAGGTAAATTTTTTAACCCTAGCACAACACTTTTTAAGTTTAAGTTGCAAGATACTTTTAACAAGGTAATGGTCAGATCCCATTTCAGCTCCCCTATATGCCCTGGTATTTCTAACAGAACTAGCCTATTTGCTGTTAATTAATATATAATCAATCATATTCTTATGCAGCCCATCAGGCGAAACCCATGTGTATTTATGTATGTCGCGGTGTTTGTAATATGTGTTAATTATTCTGAAACCATTTAGTTTACTTACCTGTAGGAGACGTTGCCCATTGCCATTGCAGCTACCAATACCAAAAGGGCCTATTACTCCTCCCCAAAGGTCAGAGTCGGTACCAACTTTGGCATTGAAGTCACCAAGAACAAGGGTAATATCTCCTTTCTTGACAGAATTCAAAATATCCTGAAGTTGTCTGTAAAACCTATCCTTCTCATCCTCATCAGAATCCTCAGTGGGGGCATAACAGCAGATAACATTCAAGTCTTTAATGCTTGTCTGAAATTTTGCTGTAAGAAACCTTTCATTAATGCACTCATATCCTAGAAGAGCATCACTAGCATGTCTGCTGAGCAGCAGACCCACGCCTTGGTGATGCTTTCCATCCTCCCTCCCTGTAAAGAGAAATTTAAAGTTATTTTTAAGTATCTCACCTTTACCTGTCCATCTGGTCTCTTGCAAGCCTAGGATATCTAGGTTATAGCGCTAGAATTCCTGCATGAGGACATCAAGAGAATAATCTCTATGTAATGTCCTCACGTTCCACGTTCCTGCAGAGAGAAAATGATTAGTAGGATTTTTAAAGAAATTAGGTTTATTGAGATTGCTAGGGCCAACAATATCAAACAGCCCCCTGATCGCAGGCATGGGGCAAAGACCTGTTCCTCCTCCGCTAAAGGCTGAAGTCACCGATGCTGGTAGGAACTTCAGGCACCACCTTTTCAAGTGGACTTTTTCAAGAACCCTATGGCCTGCCTGAGACACGTTACTCCAGTTTAGGCTTGACGATGCCCAACTAGCTAAGTAAGGTTCAGGTACCTGCGATGGCCTCTGATTAGGATTATCCACCAGCTGATATAAGGTATCCCATGCATCTGTTCACTTAGAGCTGGCAACCCAGAAGCAAACAGAAAACACAGCGGCAGAATCTCCCTCAACAGAGGTCCACCAGTGAAGCAAGTCCAGGATCCATAATCAAGCTCAAATCCATAATCAAGTCCAGTCTAGTAGGTATAAATGGTCAGCACCAGGACCCTGTGAAGTTGACCACTCCTAAGCAGGGTTGAAAAAAAAAAGAAAAAAGTGGCCATAGATGACCAGATCAGTAGGCCATACTGAACTGACAGCCCTCCCCTTCCGTTCCCTTCCAAAAGAGAATATCTCTTTTGAAAGGTACTAACGGACAGCACCACGAGAAGGCGGGGTCGGACATTAGGTGCTAGACCTGGCCGGTTCTGTGCATCATCACTGGGGATTGGTACACAGCTCTCCTTCCAGTTTACGCCTAGCTACCACATGCAGCATATCTGAGACTGTATGTCACGTTCTGCTCAACTGATCCTTCTACAATGAAAAAGGAGAAGTAAGGTAGACTATAAAGGATAGCCTTCGCGGGTATTTTATCTAGAACAATTATAAAAAAACACATTTTTTTCACAATCAAAAACGTTAAGCTATTAGTTCAGAGGTTTTGGTCATAAACACTCAATAAAAGATAAATCTACCACAAAAATATGCATATTTTATTTGTGAGAAAAAAAAAATATTAAAGATTGATATGTAGATATTAATATCTTTTAAAAGGTTAATTTTAAATACTTTACTCTGTCTACCATTTACAAGCCAAATGGCAGACAGAGTAAAGTATTTAAAATTAACCTTTTAAAAGATATCAATATCTACATATCAATCTTTAATATTTTTTTTTTCTCACAAATAAAATATGCATATTTTTATGGTAGATTTATCTTTTATTGAATGTTTATGACCAAAACCTCTGATGTAATAGCTTAACGTTTTTGATTGTGAAAGAAATGTTTTTTTTTATAATTGTTCTAGGTAAAATACTCGCGGAGGCTATCCTTTATAGTCTACCTTACTTCTCCTTTTGCATTGTAGAAGGTTCAATTGAGCAGAACGTGACATACAGTCTCAGATGTGCTGCATGTGTCACATTTGGGACTGTACGCTCTGCCGCGAAGTTTTAGGGTCCTAAAACAGTCGCTTCAGTTCCCTATATAGCTCAATGCTTTTCCTGGAACAAAGCAAGATGGCCGCGAAGAAAGGTGACCACAATCCAGGCTAAACAAATTGAGCAAAATTTGAGTAAAGCGAGGATGGTCTACTGTCTATCGAGGTAAAACTCGAAAACTCCTCGAATTAATGAGCCCGAAATTATCTCTCATTATTTTTACTAAACGGTTATGCTACAGAGTGTGACGTTCAGTCATCCATGCAAAATATAGATCTTTTCACACAAAGCGATTAAAAATTAAAGTTAAATTCCTTTGCTTTTATGATAGAGGACACAGATTTGGAAACCGAGCGCCCTCTGGCGTGGCGATCTCTTCAAACCGAGACTACTCAGCAATTTCTTAAATAAGTCATTTTGAAATAATGTGACTCAAAGTAATTTAAAGACCTCAATCAAACCTCCTTCAATTTCATTTTCCAAAAACAAAAAATTCGTTCGACAGTTACATAAATTGCAATATATAACAATACGTTTAAATAATAATTTCCAAAAAAGTTAATACAAACAAGTTAGAACGAAAGAAATAGCCGTTACACTAAATTTTACCGATACCCATAAGAGAGTTTTTAGAATAAAAATTAATAATTTTCGCCAATTTTGAATTTTTGTATTATCTGCAGAACGAAGTAACTAACGAAAAGCTTCAGCTTCCATTATTATTAAAATATTAAAGGTATGTTTTTGGATATCGAGATATCAATAGATCTGATTGAAATTTTAAAAATATGTTCGGTAACAATTTTTAACAAGTAGCTTAAGAAGTTACTGGGTTGTGGTGGGTGTTTTACCTCTGAGCGGCACTTTTTTGCACACCATCGGCTAAATGGGCAGGTCACATGGACCCCGAAGGCTCAGAGAAGGTTGGGGGAGGGGACCCACTGGAACAGCTGTTCGGAGACAGATGGTAGCCTCCCGTCAAAGCCATCCAGTGTGTTCTTTAACGTGCACAGGGTATGGCTCTCCCGCACACGGGGCCACGGCTTAACGTCCCATCCGATTGAACGGCGGCATTTCCAAGCCCACCGGTGTCCCCTACTGACCGTGGGCAGGGAATTTTGCGGAGATAAATCTCAACGCTGACTCGAACCTGGGAACTACAGATTACGAGCCTGCCGCGCTACCGACTGAGCCACCCCCGCCCCTAAGAAGTTACTGAGTTACAATTCAAACAACATGCAACTGAATAGTATATACTACTGAAACAAGCAACTGTACCTAATAAAGTTGCAGCTGAATGTGTAGGTACGTGGTTTTCTTTGGCAAGATTCAGCGCAAAGAATTCTGTAAGTTATATTTGTGAAGTCTGTACCATTCTTAAACATTGGAAGCAGGTCAATTTTCCTGTTAACCTCATTACCTGTGATTTTTATTTAATATAAAATTTTTGCAATTAAGTAATTTTAATAATCAGATATCGTATTTTTATATTTTAAAGTATATGCTATACATTCATAAAACGTATTTCGGCCTTCACAGACGATTTGTGAATTAGTTAAACCATATTTGAATTTTTCAACTTATAATAATTAAAAGAGTGTTTTGAATTTATTTAGGATCTCCCTTAAAAGCGATTAACATCTTTATTTTCGCATTACATATTAACATATAAATGCTAAAGTAGAATGGCATAGCGGATTAAAGGTTCATTACTGTTAAACTTTAGGTCCTAGGCTCCATAATACAGAGGGTAAGATTATTTTCTCTCAGTGTTATACGAATGAGAGTTTTCACCTCCTACCACAGAGCGGCGCAACCTCCGCTGAGGAAGCTTTTAACATTGCGCATTCGGCTGTGAATGGCTGTACTACGTGATGACGTTTTATTCCAGCCAATGTCAGCTCCTACATGCTCCTGACGTCACTTTATTCCCTGCTGAGCTAAAGAATATGAAAATATCGCCTCATTGTGTAAAGTGGCTTGTAGCTTTGCGAGTACAATTTCTCTCTCAACAGTATTGAAATCAGACTGCAATGAATGAAATTCGGAGATTAGATTCTGATTCCGACAGCAATATGGTGAATGTAAGTATGATTTTTATTCAAAGTAATCATTGATTGACAGATCTTAAACAAAAGGGATTTCTGAAACGTACAGTTTGATAATTCATGTGAATGCAACCTCAATTTTTTGCAATAATTCCTTAATAACCATTTATCAGGTTTTTCTGAATCGTAGTTTGTGTGATCGATTTACAGAGCATTCGTTTTGAATGTATGCTGGTGGTAACGTTTTGTGAGAAGGATTTTTGAGCATTTCCACAGAAGGAGTAATTGATTTATGTAAGGTTTTGAATTGTCTTTGTACAATATGTACGCTGCCAAAAATGATGTAAATAGTTTCCGCATCGGTTAGTTTAGTTCATTGCTTTTGAAACGGTGCGTGGGAAGGATTTCAAAAGTTTCAACAAAATATTCTTTTCAAAACGAATTATTACGATACAATCGATTTTTTTCCTTTGTCAATATTTTGCGGGCCAGAAAAAAAAATTGGATGGGATAGGTAACTGAAAAAGTCAGTTCATGTCACCTCAAAAAATATTTTATTTATACGAAAAGTAATAAGTAATAATAAACTTCAAAATTTATTTTATATATTCGAAAAATAATAAGTAATAATACATCTCAAAAATAATTTTATTTACACAAAATATAATAGGTAATAATAAACCTTAAAAATTATTTTATTTATACAAAAAATAATAATTAATAATAAACCTCAAAAATTATTTTATTTATACGAAAAATAAAAAGTAATAATAAACCTCAAAAAATTATTTTATTTACACGAAAAATAATAGGTAATAATAAACCTCAAAAAATTATTTATACGAAAAATAGTAAGTAATAAAAAATAAATAAATAAATACCCCCTGAAGCAGCTGTTTGCCTCAGAGGTCTGACAGGAGCCTGTCAGTTTATACGCCACAGTAGAAGGTCTGAGAGGATGGCAGGCCCTCAGCAGAAAAACAATACAAACATCCATGACCTTACCCGGGGCTCGAACCCAGGTCCCTTAGATCAGTAATATTCCTCAAAAATTATTTTGTTTATGCAAAAAATAATATGTAATAATAAACCTCAGAAATTATTTTATTTATACGAAAAATAATAAGTAATAATAAAACAAAAAATTATTTTCTTTATACAAAAAATAATAATTAATAATAAACCTTAAAAATTATTTTATTTATAAGAAAAATAATAATTAATAATAAATCTTAAAAATTATTTTATTTGTACGAAAAATAATAAGTAATAATAAACCTTAAAAATTATTTTATTTATACAAAAAATAATAAGTAACAATAAACCTTAAAAATTATTTTATTTATACGAAAAATAATAAGTAATAATAAAACAAAATTATTTTATTTATACGAAAAATAGTAAGTAATAATAAACCTCAAATATTATTTTATTTATACAAAAAATAATAAGTAATAATAAACCTCAAAAATTATTTTATTTATACAAAAAATTATATGTAACAATAAACCTTAAAAAGTATTTTATTTATACGAAAAATAATAAGTAATAATAAACCTCAGAAATTATTTTATTTATACGAAAAATAATAAGTAATAATAAAACAAAATTATTTTATTTATACGAAAAATAGTAAGTAATAATAAACCTCAAAAATTATTTCATTTATACAAAAAATAATAAGTAATAATAAACCTCAAAAATTATTTTATTTATACAAAAAATAATAAGTAATAATAAACCTCAAAAATTATTTTATTTATACGAAAAATAATAAGTAATAATGAACCTCAAAAACTTATTTATACGAAAGAATATAAGTACGTAATAATAAACCAATACAAATTTTCTAAACGTTATCAAATATTTAATAAATTTAATGAGAGCATTGTGACCGTAGTTGTTGGGCAATAATTTTTTTATGTCGATATCGATATTTGTTTTTGCGAGCCGAAGTATATGTTCAAAAGTAGAGTCTTTCAAGCAGTTTCTGTACCTTGATTTTATATATTTCATATCAGAAAATGCGCGCTCGCAGATATATGTACTTCCGAACATAGAAATTGTTTGGAGTCCAAAATCTTTCATTTTTGGATATTTTCTCTTTAGGAATAAGTTTGAACAATTCTATTTCAGTTTCTCCATTAAATGCAATAATTGGGTCGGCCTGAAGGTCATATAATTCCTTTTGATACCTAGGATCTACGGTGCCTGTATTATACTATTGTGCGTGGATCGGAGGTGTCACAGTCGGTAGCGCGCCAGGCTCATGATCTGCCATTTCCAGGTTCGAGTCCCAGCTGAGTCAGCGTGGAGATTTATCTCCGAAAAATTCTCTGCCCTGCTCATGGTGATTTGATTTTTGGTACGTCCTGCCAAGACCATCCACCTTTAACGTTCCTGTGCACGTTAAAGAACATGCTGGATAGCCTTGATGGGAAGCTACCATCAGTCCCAACAGCTGGTCCAGAGGGTTCCCTCCCCCAAACTTCTCTGAGCCTTCGGGGTCCATGTCACCTGGCCATTTAGACCGTGTTGTGCAAAAAAAGTGCCGCTTGCAGGTAAAACAACCCAATCCAACCACTGTGTACAAAAATAAAATTGTGCCACGCAGATAAAAACCAACAAACAATTTTATAAATGATAATGATCCATTTTAATGTCATATTCCAGGAAAAGATCGGGTTGTTTTACCTCTGAGCAGCACGTATTTTGCACACAATGGACTAAATGGCCAGGTCACACAGACCCGAAGGTTTGAGCAGGGGGACCCACTGGACAGCTGCTGGGAGACAGATGGTAGCCTCGTCAAGTCCAGCGTGTTCTTCAACGCGCACAAGGTGTGTACACGTTAGGTCGCATCTGATGGGCAGTGCCCTTTAATTCCTCTACTGACAATGGGCAGGGTCGGGAATTTGAATCAGGAAAAGAAAATATCAAATAGTTATATGAAAAATATTATTTAATGTAACTAAAGCCGTCCCATGGCCGAGTGGTTAGCGCGCTTGGCTACTGACTTAAGGGACCTGGGTTCGAGCCCCGGGTAAGGCATGGATGTATGTGTCGTTTTCCTGCTGAGGTCCTGCCATCCTCTCAGACCTTCTACTGTGGCATATAAACTGACAGGCTCCTGTCAGAACTCTGTGGCAAGCAGCTGCTTGAGGGGGTATTTATTTATTTTTTTATTTTTAAAACTGAACAAAAGTAAAACACCTCATATTGTTAACGGAAGAAAACCTCCACCAAAAATCAATAAGAACACTGTCGTATTTTTATCAGTTAAAGTATGCAAAGGTGGATGGTCTTGGCAGGAGGCTTCCAATCTGTCTCTTAACATCTCTCCAGTGGGTTCCCTTCACTCAACCTTCTCTGAGTGTTTCGGGTTTTAAGTGATCTGGCTGTTTAGCCCATTGTGTGTACAAAAGTGTAGCTCAGCAGCCAACCTATCCTAATTCTTTTATAAATTTGTGATAATAGCCTGCGAGCCGTAATTTGCCCGGTCTGTTGCAGATGAACCAAGCATTTCTTAACTACATAGAAGTTAGTTTTTTATTATTTGGTAATTTATTTTTATTTTTTAATATAGGTGGACCCGTGTGTAGTCGCAAGATCCCGGATCAGAAACATTGCTGCAAGATGGACTCATAGGCTCAGAGTTGAGAGTCATTATACCTTTTGGAATCTCAGAGTATGCCTGAGAACAAACAGCAGTTTTGCGTTTTTCTGCCCTACAAGATCTCTACAAGATCCCTGCAAGATGGGAAATATTTTGAACCAAAATAGTTTGGTTTGGTATTATTTTCGTCACAGACTAAAACTCGACCAGTTTTTCCATACAGGATGCATCTTCATATAATTGTGTTGCTCAGTATTCCAGGAATATTTTGTAGAAAAATCAAAACAACTTCCAGATGAAGGCGGCAAGAAATAAGAATTCTGACTCTTCACATCCAGGTCAGTAAAGAGTAGGCACCTACCTGTGCGACAGAAAAAGCAGGAAGCTAATCAAAACTTAAAGGATGTGTCTAGAGTGGATTTTACATTGTTTGAAGAATATCGTTGGGAAAGGGCAAAATTTATGAAGGGAAAAGATGGTAAGGAAAAGACTAAAGTGAAAATAGTGACAGAACAGAATAATTTCTAAATCTTCCAAGCTGCCAAAAAATGTTCTCTTAGATAGTAATGAGATGCTTCATCCCAATCTTCCTAAAAGCAAACTATTATCTGATGTATATAATTCACAGTCTGTCTCTTTGCACAAACATAAGAATAGTACAAATGCTAAAGGTTTAAAAAGAAACAGACCTTTATCTAGTGAAAGAGGAACATTAAATAATAAAAGAAAACATTTAAGTAAACCTTTCAAAAGAGAAAAGATGGTAAGGAAAAGACTAAAGTGAAGAATAGTGAAAATGTTTCTAAATCTTCCAAGCTGCCAAAAAATGTGCTCTCAGATTGTAATGAGATGCTTCACCCCAATCTTCCTAAGAACAAACTATTATCTGATGCAAATAATTCACAGTCTGTCTCTTTCCATAAACATAAGAATAGTACAAATGCTAAAGGTTTAAAAAAAAACAGACATTTGTCAAGTGAAAGAGGAACATTAAATAATAAAATTAAACATTTAAGTAAACCATTCAAAAGAGTATCCATTGAAAGTGATTCAGATGAAAGTGCAGAGATCACCAGAAGTTATAATTGATGAACATGACATTCTTTCTGCTTTAACTTTTGATCAGTCAGATGACATCCTTAAAAAAGTAATAACGAATAAGTTCCTTGAAATTGATTTAAAATCCCTCAAACTACATTCAGACGAAGACTTCATTAACCTTATTTCAAAAAACATTAAAAAGTCTAAGACAAATCAGCATACTCCTCAAAATTCAGATTCAAGTGAAAGAATACCACATTCAAATGATAAAAAGCCACCTGGAATCGCAAATTCTGCTCCAAAGTCTTCAAATTCAGAAAATATGAGCTCACAGATGAACAAGAAAACTTCCTGTGAAAAGCTTAGTGACCTGAAGACATATGATATTGTTCAAAAAATTATGCAAGAAATGGATGGAACTAATGCAAATCTTAAAAATGTAGATACTTCCAAACATAGCTGTCATAGTGTTGGAAACAGTTTTTCACCATTTGTAATAAGAGTTCAGAAAGATCTGACAAATAAACAAGGCACGCCATCCTATTTCATTAACAGAAATACTAATCAGAGTGTTAGTAGCAGTGCTAAACCAGTCAAACAAAATGAGAAAAATGATGATATTGATCTGACAAATAAAGCAGGTAGTGTCAGTGATTCAACCCCCATAAAAAATGTTATTAATGTTGTTTTCAGCAGTCATTTAAATCAAAGTGATGCTGAAAGTGAATTGAGTAAATCACAGGTGCAAACAAATGGCCTCAAAACTCCACCTTATGAAAAAACCAGCAGTACAGAATTATGCGTGAAGGAAGAGGAACAAAAGGCACTAAAGTTAAATGAAATTAAGACATGCTTGAGGTGCAAATGTGAATTTCTTCAAGGTGAAAAGAATACAACAATTTTATCACCTTGCAAAAGATCCTTGACTCAAAATCACCCTTTAAAAAGTGAATATCATTAAATTATCACTAAGAATGTATATACAGGCTTGAGGTGCAAATGTGAATTTCTTCAAAGTGAAAAGAATAGAACAATTTGTTCACGTTGCAAAAGAGCCTTGACTCAAAATCACCCTTTTAAAAGTGATCCCATTAAATTACCACTACGAATGAATGTACAGGCTTCAGGTGCAAATGTGAATTTCTTCAAGGTGAAAAGAATAGAACAATTTGTTCACCTTGCAAAAGATCCTTAACTCAAAATCACCCTTTAAAAAGTGATCCCATTAAATTACCACTACGAATTAAAAGCAGGACATCACCATTAAAAAGCAGGCCTTCGCCATTAAAGAATTTGCAAAAGTGGAAAGCAAATGGAGTACGTAAAAAACCTTATAATGCTCAAGATAGAATCAGTAAAGTTTTGAAAAAACTGTCCAAATATGACCAAAGAATTCTGTCATATAAAATCCCTAATATCAATAAAAAAAATTCACACCATAATTTGGTCCAAGAAAATAGCAGTGCATTAATACCATCATCAGAGAAAGATCATAAAGGTAATAAACAGCATGAGCGTGAAAAATCTAATGATGACGTTAAAAATTCTGCAAGAGAAAAAGACGGTGATAGCAATATTTCTGGTACAATTAATAATAAACTGAGTAAGTTACAGAAAAATACTCAAAAGCAAAGACAACTCCTTCCAAAATTACATTCTAAATCCACTTCACAGAACATTTCTGATAAAAATATTTCAGATGTTAGTAACAATAAACCTAGTAAGTTACCAAGCAGTTCTGTAAAACAGAATGAGGCACTTTTGCAGTGACATGTTGAATCCACTTCAGAGCTTACTGGTGAACTCTCAGATAAGGCTGTTAAAAGCAGTGTTATATGTACTGAAGAAAATCACCCTAAATTAAAAGATAAAGAAACTGAAGATTTAAATGAACGTGGGCACAAAAATGGCTGCAAGATAAAGAGCATTAACCGAGGACTTTTTCTTATGACATTTCCTGAGCGAGATGAAGAAATTGATTTATAATGTGACAAAGAAAGTAAAAAAAGTGGAAAAAGAAATACGAAACAAAGTTAAAGAAGTGGTGGAGAAAAAAGATGAAATTTCTCTCCAGAATGAGAATCTTAATTTAGTGCCTGCAAAGGAAAATAGTGGTCCACCACCACCTTTATATACCACTTTTATAATACCCCAGTTGCCTTCCATAATACTTACAACTGTATGGAATCCATAATCCCTAATATCAATAATATTGATATTAGGAATTTGTTAATGGATTCCATAATCCATAAACCACAACTGATTTCCAGAAGCCAAGTTACCAATTAACCCCTGACATAAATTGTCAGAATAATGCAATATTGCTGCCAAATAAAACTGATTTTGTCTCACCAGGAAATATTGTGAAATCCAGGTAGATTTCAGAAGAAACAAGAGTTAACAGGGATACCAGTAGCCTAAAAAATAACATTTCATCCAATGCAGAAAATTCTAGTGATAGAGATTTTCATCTTAATGCTGCATCTAATTTAGAAAACACTATTGATAATCCTACTAATATTGGGGCGGGGGTGGCTCAGTCGGTAGCGCGCCAGGCTCGTAATCTGTAGTTCCCAGGTTCGTGTCCCACCTGGGTCAGCGTGGAGATTTATCTCCGCAAAATTTCCCGCCCTGCCCACGGTCAGTAGGAGACACCGATGGCCTTGGAAAGGCCGCCGTCCGTCGGATGAGACGTTAAGCCGTGGCCCCGTGTGCGCAGAACACGCTGGATAGCCTTGACGAGAGGCTACCATGTGTCTCCCAACAGCTGTTCCAGTGGGTTCCCTCCCCCAACCTTCTCTGAGCCTTCGGAGTCCATGTGACCTGGCCATTTAGCCCATGGTGTGCAAAAAAGTGCCGCTCAGAGATAAAACATCTCAACCGAAATATATGTTCTGAGAATTCGCCCTTCTGAAAACATGAGCATTACTGAATTATGTGTGAATACGATGAACAAAATGCAGTAAAATCTAAATGAAATTAACCAAGGTTAAGTGGTGCAAAGGTCAACAATATTTTAACCTTGAGAAAGATATTTGACTCAAAAACAAATTATTCTGAAAACAATATGAAAAGCATTTTATTAATCTAAACTCTCGATCATAAAGTGGAATTTATGAATGAAGATTATGAAGTTTTTCCAAAGAAAATATGAATCTGCTTACCAGAATTTATATTTGTGTAATTTCAAAACTAATATTTTACTGACATGCATATTATTGTTAAATGTGTAACATATTATGTTAAATTTCCAACAATATGACAAAACTGCTGAAATATAGAAGCTAGGCCATATACGTTACGTGGAATCCTATGATGAAAAATCAAACAATTTATTTGCATTTACCTTAAGCAAGAATATATAAATTTCAAGACTTTCAGATAGTTTATCTAAATCGATGAAAATATGTTGTTTTTGTTAAATCATTATTCGTACTGTTATTCTATATTCTCCCAACTGAATAATTTTTGGAATGCATTCATGTAAAGTAACCCTTTTACGATTTCGAAAAACCGTCAAATAAAGTTGATCTAAATTAATGTAAATTGTTTTTTAATTTGCATTCTTTTTGAAATGAACATTCGTGCAATAATGATTGTTTTTGAAATTTTATTCTTTTGTTAAATAAGCTTTTTGTGCTGTCAACTGAATAAAGTTCTTTGTACAAAATTCTATTTCCGGTCGTCTTTTCTATTATCTCTTATGATAATGGCTATGTTGGATTTCACGTCTTAAAATTTGACAGCGGTAAATTTCATCAACTCTTTGACTAAGCAACCTCTAAAATATAAATCTTATTTTTTTTTCATTGCAGTTTTCTGGGTCAACGTTGAGATTTATCTCCGCAAAACTCCCTGCCCTGCTGCCCACGGTCAGTAGGGGACACCGATGGGCTTGGAAAGACCGTCGTCCGTCGGATGGGACGTTAAGGCGTGGCCCCTGTGCACGTTAAGGAACACGCTGGATGGCCTTGACGGGAAGCTACCTTCTGTCTCCCAACAGCTGTTCCAGTGGGTCTCCTCCCCCAACCTTCTCTGAGCCTTCGGGGTTCGTGTGACCTGACCATTTAGCCCATGGTGTGCCAAAAAGTTCCACTCAGAAGTGAAACAACCCAACGTTAAAGAACACGCTGGATGGCCTTGACGGGAGGCTACCATCTGTCTCCCAACAGCTGTTCCAGTGGGTCCCCTCCCCCAACTTTCTCTGAGCCTTCGGGGTCCGTGTGACCTGGCCATTTAGCCCATGGTGTGCAAAAAAGTTCCACTCAGAAGTAAAACAACCCAACGTTAAAGAACACGCAGGATGGTCTTGACGGAAGGCTACCATCTGTCTCCCAACAGCTGTTCCAGTGGGTCCTCTCCTCTAACCTTCTCTGAGCCTTCGGGGTTCGTGTGACCTGGCCATTTGTCCCATGGTGTGCAAAAAATTTCCACTCAGAAGTAAAACAACCCAACGTTAAAGAACACGCTGGATGGCCTTGACGGGAGGCTACCATCTGTCTCCCAACAGATGTTCCAGTGGGTCCCCTCCCCCAACCTTCTCTGAGTCTTCGGGGTCCATGTGACCTGGCCATTTAACCCATGGTGTGCAAAAAAATTGCCGTTCAGAGGTAAAACAACCCAACGTTAAAGAACACGCTGGATGGTCTTGACGGAAGGCTACCATCTGTCTCCCAACAGCTGTTCCAGTGGGTCCCCTCCCCCAAATTTCCCTGAGCTTTCGGGGTCCATGTGACCTGGCCGTTTAGCCCACTGTGTGCACCAAAGATTGACTTGGTATACGTTAATCTCTAGCCCCATCTCGTCTAGGCGTTATATTGCCTTGTGTAAATGTTTTAATGAGAAAGAAGAATAAGCCTAATAAAGGAGTGCCATTGCAGGTGGTCAACCTAGTTGAAGGTCATAGATAAAGGAGAAGACAGATAGGTAACTCATGCAATTTGTAGTGCAGCGCCACCTAGCGTAAGACCCTAATTACTTATTTTTTCTCTGCTTTTGTCTTCTTAAGGTGTTCTTTAATCTGTCTCATTTCGTAGATTTTAACAAAAGATGGAAATGTGTGTTGATATGGCTTAAGTATCAGGAGAAAGGAAAAAGTTTTAATCTAGTGACTTGACAAATCTGAAGAAATGAGTATGTGAATCCTAGTCTTAATATACTAGGAAAGAGACCGAAAAGTTAAAGAGTGTTGAAATAATGGCACAAAGTCTTGCCAAATAATTTGTTTGTCTATTTTTACATTCTCTCCTATAATCTTAGGTTGGGTTGTTTTACCTCTGAGCGGCACTTTTTTGCACACCATGGGCTAAATGGCCAGGTCACATGGACCCCGAAGGCTCAGAAGGTTGGGGGAGGGGACCCACTGGAACAGCTATTGGGAGACAGATGGTAGCCTCCCGTCAAGGCCATCCAGCGTGTTCTTTAACGTTGGGTTGTTTTACCTCTGAGCGGCACTTTTTTGCACACCATGGGCTAAATGCCCAGGTCACATGGACCCCGAAGGCTCAGAAGGTTGGGGGAGGGGACCCACTGGAGCAGCTGTTGGGAGACAGATGGTAGCCTCCCGTCAAGGCCATCCAGCGTGTTCTTTAACGTTGGGTTGTTTTACCTCTGAGCTGCACTTTTTTGCACATCATGGGCTAAATGGCCAGGTCACATGGACCCCGAAGGCTCAGAAGGTTGGGGGAGGGGACCCACTGGAACAGCTGTTGGGAGACAGATGGTAGCCTCCCGTCAAGGCCATCCAGCGTGTTCTTTAACGTTGGGTTGTTTTACCTTTGAGCGACACTTTTTTGCACACCGTGGGCTAAACGGCCAGGTCACAAGAACCCCGAAGGCTCAGAGAAGGTTGGAGGAGGGGACCCACTGGAACAGCTGTTGGGAGACAGATGGTAGTCTCCCGTCAAGGTCATCCAATGTGTTCTTTAACGTGCACAGGGTATCACTCTCCCGAACACGGGGCGGCGACTTAACGTCCCAACCGACGGACAACGGCCTTTCCAAGCCCATCGGTGTCCCCTACTGACCTGGGCAGGGTGGGGAATTTTGCGGAGATAAATCTCAACGCTGACCCAGCTGGGACTCGAACCTGGGCCTTCACAGGAGGCTACGATGTGTCTCTAAAATGCTGTCCAGTGGGTCACCTGCCGTTCCTCCAAGATTTTCGAGGCTCTGGTGATGTCACGTTCTGGGCAAAAAAGTGTAGCTAAGAGGTATTACAATCCATTGATGAAACGTATATCAGTATTTTTTTTATTACTCCAGAAATGCTATTTCTGTCAGGTCTGCCACCCTCTTATATCAAAACGCAAAAAGGACAAAATGAAAATATTTTCCGAAAAAAAATATTTTTTTGAAATTCAAGAAAAAAACTTTTGAAATATTAATTTTTTTTGTCTTCTGGATTGTGGCTCACAAGACGAATTACCTCCCTCTCTTCCAACCCTTTTTCTGCTACTGAGAGGGGCGGGGGTGGCTCCGTCGGTAGCGCGTCAGGCTCGTAATCTGTAGTTCCCAGGTTCGAGTTCCAACTGGGTCAGCGTTGAGATTTATCTCCGCAAAATTCCGCGCCCTGCCCACGATCAGTAGGGGACACCGATGGGCTTGGAAAGGCCGCCGTCCCTCGGATGGGACGTTAAGCCGTGGCCCCGTGTGCGGGAGAGTCATACCTTGTGCACGTTAAAGAACACGCTGGATGGCCTTGACGGGAGGCTACCATCTGTCTCCCAACAGCTGTTCCAGTGGGTCCCCTCCCCCAACCATCTCTGAGCCTTAGGGGTCCTTGTGACCTGGCCATTTAGCCCATGGTGTGCAAAAAAGTGCCGCTCAGAGGTAAAACAACCCAACGTTAAAGAACACGCTTGATGGCCTTGAAGGGAGTCTACCATCTGTTTCCCAACAGCTGTTCCAGTGGGTCCCCTCCCCCAACCTTCTCTGAGCCTTCGGGGTCCATGTGACCTGGTCATTTAGCCCATGGTGTGCAAAAAAGTACCGCTCAGAGGTAAAACAACACAACCCAACTCTTGTTCTGCTACTGAGAACCGCTATCTCAGGCAAGAACGTTGATTGTGAGAAATCGATTGATGGTTGATAGATTACAACGCTTGCTACTCCTGAAAACTCGATAATTTCTGCCAGAAGATTAAAAACTCCTTTTTTCACAGGCGGAAACAACAACATTAAATGTTCCTTTTTCCACATGAAAAAAGTCGGAAGCAAAAGATGTAAGACTTGCCCTTGTAAGTCTTTACCAAAGAAGGTAGAGGGAGAAGAAGTTAAGCTTCCATTGAGATTAATGTAAAATCGAGTATCGTGCATTTGGCGTAGAGGTGAAACGAACATTACAGGGGACGAACGCTTTTGTAATTACATGTTACTGTCAACTTCCATTCTCTTCGCTTTTCCTATGTAATAATTTCCCACTGATATCCTTGCAGAGTATATTAATATCTAATCTGTCTCCATGCAATCAAGAAAGCTTCTAATTTATTCTTATAATTTATTCTATAAATTAACTTCAGGCTAATTTCAAATCTTCTCTATCCGTTCAATTTATAATTGTTGGTTCAACGAAAAATAATTCCAATGGAGAAAATAAACCTTTATTAAAATCATGATATTATTTTTTTCAAATACAAAGTGCAGTTACTTTTTTTCCTTTTTTAAAATATAAATTTTTTGATGCATAATTCCTTTGCCCCTTATTCTTTGCTTCCCAGCTTAAAAAATGCACGTTACGAATAGAAACACCACTTGAGGTCGCCACTTACGCTTTGTCAAAGTGGAACTTCCTTTCCTTTTACGTTCTTTGGCTATATACAGTACTAAAGAAACTGTCTCTAACGCTTTACCAGTGTAAAAGTGTGGTTTGGGATATCGCTTAGTTTCTCCGAGCATAGGTGGCAAAACAGGTCTGCTCTATGTGTACGTATAATCTTCCCATTTCATGTCAGACATATTTCTAGTGAAGTTTAATTATGGGAGATTTTGTTGATTTCGACTCAACCAATCATTTCGAAAAAGACTTGAATTAAAAATATTTCGTAGGTAATTTAAAAAATATGATATCTTCAATAAATCCTTGTGAGTTAAAATGATATTTACTGAAGTATTACAATTAAGAGAAGTTAAAAAAAGAACCAGAAAGCCTTGATTCATTATTATTAAGAATATAAAAAGTTCTATATTTTTGGTTCAAATTATTTATTAACAGATAAATATTAATTGTAAATTCTACGGTTTTCAAATGCAAAAAATGTTGAGTCTTATGCTAACTGCAAAAGAGTCATAAAAATCTAATATGGAGTGCAATTGCAATTAATTATAATTACAATGTATTTTTATACAATTTCTGCATAAAATTAAATTACTTTCCTATATATTTGAAAGATATAAAAAAAAAGTTTTAAAAATGATGTTAGGCGCTTTTTCATCAAAGCAATGCATTTCTAAGCGAATTAAAATTCAGCTTAGGAAAATAGCCGTCCCATGGCCGTGTGGTGAACACGCTTGGCTACTGATCTAAGGGATCTGGGTTCGAGCCTCGGCTAAGGCATGGTTGTGCGTCCTGTTTTTCTGCTGAGGTCCTGCCATCCTCACAGACCTTCTAATATGGCATATAAACTGACAGGCTCCTGTCAGACCTCTGTGGCAAGCAGCTGCTTGAGGGGTATTTATTTATTTTTTTTTATATCTATCTACATACGAGGGTTGGGTTGTTTTACCTCTGAGCGGAACTTTTTTGCACACCATGGGCTAAATGGCCAGGTCACATGGACCCCGTAGGCTCAGAGAAGGTTGGGGGAGGGGACCCACTGGAACAGCTGTTTGGAGACAGATGGTAGTCTCCCGTCAAGGCCATCCAGCGTGTTCTTTAATGTGCACAGGGTATGGCTCTCCCACACATGGGGCCACGGCTTAACGTCCCATCCGACGGTTAACACACGGGGTCACGGATTAAGGTCCCATCCGATGGACGGCGGGCTTTCCAAGCCCATCGGTATCCCCTACTGATCGTGGGCAGAGCGGGGAATTTTGCGGAGATAAATTTCAACGCTGACCCAGCTGGAACTCGAACCTGGGAATACAGATTACGAGCCTGGCGCGCTACCGACTGAGCAACCCCCGCCCCTACATACGAGGAAAATAATCAGCTTGCCACAGAGGTCTGACAGGGTTGGGTTGGGTTGTTTTACCTCTGAGCGGCACTTTTTTGCACACCATGGGCTAAATGGCCAGATCACAAGGACCCCGAAGGCTCAGAGAAGGTTGGGATAGGGGACCCACTGGAACAGCTGTTGGGAGACAGATGGTAGTCTCCCGTCAAGGCCATCCAGCGTGTTCTTTAACGTGCACAGGGTATGTCTCTCCCGCACACGGGGCCACGGCTTAACGTCCCATCCGACGGACGGCGGCCTTTCCAAGCCCATCGGTGTCCCCTACTGACCGTGGGCAGAGCGGGGAATTTTGCGGAGATAAATCTCAACGCTGACCCAGCTGGAACTCGAACCTGGGAATACAGATTACGAGCCTGGCGCGCTACCGACTGAGCAACCCCCGCCCCTACATACGAGGAAAATAATCAGCTTGCCACAGAGGTCTGACAGGAGTCTGTCAGTTTGTATGCCATAGTAGAAGGTCTGTGAGGATGACAGGACCTCAGCAGAAAAAAGACACACATTCATGCTTTATCCGGGGCTCGAACCCAGGTGTCTGCATAAAATTAAATTTATTTTTTACTATATTTGAAAGACATAAAAAAAGTTTTAAAAAATGATGTTAGGCTCTTTTCATTAAATCAATTCACTTATAAGCGAATTGGAATTCAACTTTAGCTAAATAGAAAAAAAAAATATTTTTTTTTATTTTTTTGATATATATCTATATGAACAAAGTAGGAAAATATTCAGATGAATGATTCAAGAAATTTATTACTATAAAAAAAACGTCAGCCGAAAAGACAGAATAAAGTATTTAAAATTAACCTTTTAAAAGATATCATTATCTACATATCAATCTTTAATATTTTTGTTTTCTCACAAATAAAAAATGCATATTTTTATGATAGATTTATCTTTTATTGAGTGTTTATGACCAAAACCTCTGATCTAATAGCTTAAGGTTTTCGATTGTGAAAAAATGTTTTTTTTTTATAATTGTTCTAGGTAAAATACCCGCAAAGGCTATCCTTTATATTCTACTTTACTTCTCCTTTTGCATTGTAGAAGGTTCAGTTCAGCAGAACGTGACATACAGTCTCAGATGTGCTGCATGTGTCACATTTGGGACTGTACGCTCTGCCGAGAAGTTTTAGGCTCCTAAAACAGTCGCTTCACTTCCCTATATAGCTCAATGCTTTTCCTGGAACAAAGCATGATGGCCGCGAACAAAGGTGACCACAATCCAGGCTAAACAAATTGAGCAAAAATTGAGGAAAGCGTGGATGGTCTACTGTCTATCGAGGTAAAACTCGAAAACTCCTCGAATTAATGAGCCCGAAATTATCTCAAATTATTTTTACTGAACGGTTATGCTACAGAGTGTGTCATTCAGTCATCCATGCAAAATATAGATCATTTCACACAAAGCGATTAAAAATGAAAGTTAAATTCCTTTGCTTTTATGATAGAGGACACAGATATGGAAACCGAGCGCCCTCTAGCGTGGCGATCTCTTCAAACCGAGACTACTCAGTAATTTCTTAAAGAAGACATTTTGAAATAATGTGACTCAAAATAATTTAAAGATCTCAATCAAACCTCCTTCAATCTCATTTTCCAAAAAAAAATTCGTTCGACAGTTACATAAATTGCAATATATAACAATAAGTTTAAATAAAAATTTCCAAAAAAGTTAATACAAACAAGTTAGAACGAAAGAAATAGCCGTTATACTAAACTTCACTGATACCCATAAGAGAGTTTTTAGAATAAAAATTAATAATTTTCGCCAATTTTGAATTTTTGTATTATCTGCAGAACGAACTAACTAACGAAAAGCTTCAGCTTCCATTATTCTTAAAATACTAAAGATATGTTTTTGGAAATCGAGATATCAATAGATCTGATTGAAATTTTAAAAATATGCTCGGTAAAAATTTTCAACAAGGAGCTTAAAAAGTTACTGAGTTACTATTCAAACAACATGCAACTGAATAGTACATACTACTGAAACATGCAACTGTACCTAATAAAGTTGCAGCTGAATGTGTAGGTGCGTGGTTTTCTTTGGCAAGATTCAGCGCAAAGAATTTTGTAAGTTATATTTATGAAGTCTGTCATCATCATCATCATCATCATCATCATCATCATCAAGCAGCCATGGGCTACGGAGGTCCAACCAGACGGTGCAATTTAGTTCTCCAAGCAAGTCTATCCTGAGCTACATCTACTGCATCTGGCCACTGCACACCAATTCTAAGTCCTGTTTGACATTGTCCGCCCACCGCATCCTAGGTCTCCCCTTCTTTCTGAGGCCTTTAGGCACACTGTTATCGCCAATCTATAATTATTCATACGGGCAACATAGCCAAACCAACGGAGTCTCTCTCTGCACAATATGCTGCTTAAAGGAGGTTGCAAACTCCTTTGCCTAACCTCATCATTAGTTACAAAGTTGAACCATCTAATGCCCAAGATACTGCGTAAGCATCTGGAATCAAAAGCATCTAGTATCCTGTTATCATGTTTACAAAGTGTCCAAGTTTCACTTCCATAACTAACCCTAGAAAGAACCAAACTATTATACAGCCTAATTTTAGTCTTTAGATGTATACGCCGATTTCTCCACACTCTCCATAGATTTTTAAAAGTCCCGGCAGCTATCCCTATTCGTCTGTTAATCTCATGCCGCACATCACCATTATCTGTTACATAGCTCCCAAGATAATTAAACTGTGACACCTGCTCAAGACTGCAACCATTCAGATTAACTGAATCACAGCCTGCCTGACCAATTTTCATCACTTTAGTTTTCTCGCTGTTTATAACCAAACCTACTGTACTACCAGTCTCATCAACAACAGCTCGAATGAAAGAGTTCATCTCATCAACATCATTTGCCAAAAGTGCTAAATCATCAGCATAATCTAAATCAGAAATTTTCTTATCTCCAGTCCATTTAAGGCCAAAATCTTTCCCTTGAAGTGAATTTCGCATAACATAATCAATAACCAAACTAAAGAGAAAAGGAGACAAAATGCAGCCTTGTCGAACACCAGAAGTAATTCTAAACCAATTGCTACAAGCCTTACCAACTCTCACACGCGACTCAGTGTTATTATAGAGAGCTTTCATAATGGTAACTAACTTCTCAGGTATACCATATGATTTCACAATCAACCACAAATTATTACGATCAACAGAGTCGAAAGCCTTTTTGAAATCAACAAAGCTAGCAACCAAAGGTTTCTGAAACTCTAAACATTTCTCAAGAATCTGCCTAAGTGAAAATATCTGATCCACACATCCCCTACCACTTCTGAATCCACATTGCTCATCACGCAATTGACTGTCAACCAGATTCTTAATTCTATTAAGCACAATCATGGAAAGAACTTTACTTGGTCAGAGAGTAGGCTAATACCCCTATAGTTATCACAAGAACTGCGATCACCTTGTTTGAAAATAGGGATAACAATAGCTCTGGTGAAATCCTTAGGAACCATGCCTCTATCATAAAAGACATTCAGAATTTCAGTCATCCAAGTGGTAACCGAAACATTTCCAGCTCTAAGCATTTCGGTAGTAATTTCATCTACCCCTGGGGATTTATGAAGTTTAAGTTTGGAAACAGCCAAAATAACTTCAGATTGTGTTATAGGGCCAACATTAAAGCCACCAATGCATCTATCATCATTGCAAACAATGGGAATAGAACTAACCGCATTGTTCAGAATATCACTGAAATGCTCAGCCCACCTAGCCATGACAGAATCCTCACCTTCTATAACCTTACCCTGTTTATCCTTCAATCCCTGTATACCTGTTCGTTTTCTACCACACAAAACATTAACTATCTGGTACAGCTCTCTGCTGTTGTGCTCTCTAACTGCTTCCTCGGCTTTGTCAGCCAAACCATCAAGCCAAAGATTCTTATCAGCAGCTAACTGATCTTTTACACGTTTATTAAGCTCTCTGTAATGCTTTCTATCAGTACTAGTAGGGTATTGATTAAGGACATTCCTGCAGTTCTTTCTTTCTGAAATAAGCTCAAGTGCCTTATCACTCAGATAATTCTGGCTCTTCTGCTCCTTTTTTCTAAAAGAGTACTGTTAGTGTCCAAAAAAGCCTGTTTAAAATGATCCCATTCTTCCTCAACTTCAGTAGTAAGCATACCATGACTGTCATAATGACTAAGTAACCTATCATGGTAAGCTTTGGCTATAACTGAGTCTTTCAGAGCTTCAGTATTAAAAGCAAATTTTTTAACCCTAGCACAACACTTTTTAAGTTTAAGTTGTAAGACACTTTTAACAAGGTAATGGTCAGATCCAATTTCAGCTCCCCTATATGCCCTGGTATTTCTAACAGAACTAACCCATTTGCTGTTAATTAATATATAATCAATCATATTCCTATGCAGCCCATCAGGTGAAACCCATGTGTATGTCGCGGTGTTTGTAATATGTGTTAGTTATTCTGAATCTATTGATTTTATTTACGTGTAGGAGACGTTGCCCATTGCCATTGCAACTACCAATACCAAAAGGGCCTATTACTCCTGCCCAAAAGTCAGAGTCAGTACCAACTTTGGCATTGAAGTCACCAAGAACAAGGGTAATATCTCCTTTCTTGACAGAATTCAAAATATCCTGAAGTTGTTCATAAAATCTATCCTTCTCATCCTCATCGGCATCTTCAGTGGGGGCATAACAGCAGATAACATTCAGGTCTTTAACGCTTGTCTGAAATTTTGCTGTAAGAAACCTTTCATTAATGCACTCATATCCTAGAAGAGCATCACTAGCGTGTCTGCTGAGAAGCAGACCCACGCCTTGGTGATGCTTATTGTCGTCCCTCCCTGAAAAGAGAAATTTAAGATTATTTTTAAGAATCTGACCTTTATCTGTCCATCTGGTCTCTTGCAAGCTGAGAACATCTAAATTATAATGGTGGAATTCTTGTGTGAGGACATCAAGAGAAAAAGCTCTGTAAAGAGTCCTCACATTCCAACTACCTATGGAGAGAAAATGGTTAGTGGGATGTTTAAAGAAACTATGTTTATTGAGAGAGGGAATGGCGACAATATCAAACAGCCCCCTAATCGCAGACATGGGGCAAAGACCCATTCCCCCACCACTAAAGGCTGAAGCCATCTACACTGGAAGACTTCCTCCAATGTAGAATTTGACGATGCCAATAGAAGCTAAGAGTTCAGGTGCCTGCGATGACTTCTGCTCAGGATTATTCACCAGCTGATAAACATATCCTGTGAATCTATTCACTTGGGGCTGTCAACCCACAAGCAAACAGAAAACACAGCGGAAGCTTTTTCCTCCACAGAAGCCAACCAGTGCAGCTAAATCAGGATCCATAATCAAGCTCAGAGCCATATATCTGTCCAGTCCAGTTGGTTTATATGGTCAGCACCAGGACCCTGTGTGGTTGACCACTCCTCATCAGGGTAGAAAAAAGAAAGAAAAGTAGCCACAGTTGTCCAGATCAGTAGGCCACACTAATCTGGCAGTCCTCCCCTTCCGTTCACTTCCACAAGAGAGTATCTCTTTTGAAAGGTACTAACGGTCTGCACCACGAGAAGGCGGGGTCGGACATTAGGTGCTAGGCCTGGCCGGTTCTATGCATCATCACAGGGGATTGGTGCATAGCTCTCCTTCCAGTGACTACCTAGCTACCATTTACAGACCAACTTTCTGTACCATTCTTAAATATTGGAAGCAGGTCTATTTTCCTGTTAACCTCATTACCTGTGATTTTTATTTAATATAAAATTTTTGCAATTAACTAATTTTAATAATCAGTTATCGTATTTTTATATTTTAAACTATATTCTTTACATTCATAAAATGTATTTCGGCCTTCACAGACGATTTGTGAATTAGTTAAACCATATTTGAATTTTTCAACTTATAATAATTAAAAGAGTGTTCCGTGGCCGAGTGGTTAGCGCGCTTGGCTACTGATCTACGGAACTCGGGTTTGAGCCCTGGGAAAAGCATGGATTTCGTGTTGTTTTCTGCTGAGGTCCTGTCATCCTCTCAGATCTTCGACTTCGGCATATAAACTGACAGGCTCCTGTCAGACCTCTGTGGCAAGCAGCTGCTTGAGGGAGTATTTATTTTTATTTATCATTATTTGAATTTGTTTAGGATCTGCTTAAAAGTGATTAACATCTTTATTTTCGCATTACATATTAACATATAAATGCTAAAGTAGAATGACATAGCGGATTAAAGGTTCATTACTGTTAAACTTTAGGTCCTAGGTTCGATAATACAGAGGATAAGATTATTTCTCTCAGTGTTATACGAATGAGAGTTTTCATCTCCTGCCACAGAGCGGCGCAACCTCCGCTGAGGAAGCTTTTAACATTGCGCATTCGGCTGTGAATGGCTGTACTACGTGTTGACGTTTTATTGCAGCCAATGGCAGCTCCTACATGCTCCTGACGTCACTTTACTCACTGCTGATCTTAAGAATTTGAAAATATCGCCTCATTGTGTAAAGTGGCTTTAGCTTTGCGAGTACAATTTCTCTCTCAACATTATTGAAATCAGACTGCAATGAATGAAATTTGGAGCCTAGTTTCTGATTCCGACAGCAATATGGTGATTGTAAGTATTTTTATTCAAAGTAATCATTGATTGACAGATCTTAAACAAAAGGGATTTCTGAAACGTACAGTTTGATAATTCATGTGAATGCAACCTCAATTTTTTGCAATAATTTCTTAATAACCATTTATCAGGTTTTTGTGAATCGTAGCTTGTGTGATGGATTTACAGAGCATTCGTTTTGAATGTATGCTGGTGGTAACGTTTTGTGAAAGGATTTTTGAGCATTTCCACAGAAGCAGTAATTGATTTATATAAGGTTTTGAATTGTTTTTGTACAATATGTACGCTGCCAAAAATGATGTAAATAGTTTCCGCATCGGTTAGTTTAGTTCACTACTTTTGAAACTGTGCGTGGGAAGGATTTCAAAAGTTTCAACAAAATATTCTTTTCAAAACGAATTATTACGATACAATCGATTTTTTCCTTTGTCAATATTTTGGGGGCCAAAAAAAAAATTGGATAGGATAGGTAATGAAAAAGTCAGTTCATGTCACCTCAAAAAAATATTTCATTTATACGAAAAATAATAAGCAACAATAAACCTCAAAAATTATTTTATTTACACGAAAAATAATAGGTAATAATGAACCTAAAGAAATTATTTTATTTATACGAAAAATAGTAAGTAATAATAAAAAAATACCCCCTCAAGCAGCTGCTTGCCACAGAGGTCTGACAGGAGCCTGTCAGTTTATATGCCATAGTAGAAGATCTGAAAGGATGGCAGGCCCTCAGCAGAAAAACGACACAAACAGCCATGCCTTACCCGGGGCTCGAACCCAGGTCCCTTAGATCAGTAATATTCCTCAAAAATTATTTTATTTATACAAAAATATTATGCAATAATAAACCTCAGAAATTATTTTATTTATACGAAAAATAATAAGTAATAATAAAACACAAAATTATTTTCTTTATACAAAAAACAATAAGTAATAATAAACCTTAAAACATTTTATTTATACGAAAAATAATAAGTAATAATAAACCTTAAAAATTATTTTATTTATACGAAAAATAATAAGTAATAATAAATCTTAAAAATTATTTTATTTATACAAAAAATTATAAGTAATAATAAACCTCAAAAATTATTTTATTTATACGAATAATAATAAGTAATAATGAACCTCAAACACTATTTTATTTATACGAAAGGAAATAAGTATGTAATAATAAACGAATATAAATTTTCTAAACCTTATCAAATATTAAATAAATTTAATGAGAGCATTGTGACCGTAGTTGTTGGGCAATAATTTCTTTCACCTCGATATCGATATTTGTTGTTGCGAGCCGAAGTATATGTTCAAGAGTAGAGTCTTTCAAGCAGTTTCTGTACCTTGATTTTCTACATTTCATATCATAAAATGCGCGCTCACAGATATATGTACTTCCGAGCATAGAAATTATTTGGAGTCCAAAATCTTTCATTTTTGGATATTTTTTCTTTAGGCATAAGTTTGAACAATTTTATTTCAGTTTCTCCATTAAATGCAATAACTGGGTCGGTCTGAAGGTCATATAATTCCATTTGATATTTAGGATCTACGGTGCTAATATCAATATTTAATGGATTACTGAATAAATTTAAACTTTGCTTAAGGCCATCAAATTGAGAAAATCTTCTGTGAAAATCTTCAATTAGGATATCTAATTTAGGAACAAATTTTTCGAAATTTACTGTTTTATTAAGTTGCTTTATTTCTTCTTAGAACTCTTTACAAGTTTCAAAATGAATTAAATTGTTTTCCTTCAAATTTGACTTCAACAATTGTAGTTTGTTTCTAAACCCAGTAACATGATTATAAAGACAAGCACACGTTTTGATCTTTTTCTTGTAAGGTTTATTCAAAACATTTAAATAATCTGTAATGTCTGTTAGGAAAGCAAATGAACATGGAAAATTTTCTCCAACAAAACTTGCTATTAAATCTTCATCGGTGCCCACTTTTGTGAGAAAAAGACGAATTTCTTTTCGAAGTATAAAAAATATCTTGAGGCATTTTCCGGCACTTAACCAGTGTTTATTACTATGCAAAAGCAGATCGCCATACTCAGAGAAGGGGGAAGGAAATTTTATGAGATAAGGGGGCAGGAAAAAATTTTTAAGACAAGGGTACAAAAAGTATTTTATTAGTTTGCAAGCATCTTTTCTATTCACAATGGAGTCCAAAAAAAGTATTATAAAAAGAGGCGAAGGAAAACCTTTGGTCGGTTAGTTGTTAGCGGTTCCCAGCCACGAGATGGCGCTGATCAGGAGAACATATGACGTCCGAACTAACGTCAGAGGATCTGGGTTATTGGTGGCCGACTTCCGATGATTTGAGTTTTTTCGGATAGGTAACAGAAATCACATGTTGTTTGTGGGATTTGTCGTGAAAGATTCGATATTTTGTCTATCTTGGGAGGATGATTTTGTGCGAACCTTCACAGGTAAGCGTATCCAGTAAAAATATGTAGGATAGATAGATATTTTAGGATAGGGAGAAAAGGGATTATTAATGTTCCCTTCTTGTTTAAAAATGCTAATTGTGATAAGTAATTTAAGTGTTTATTATATGAAATTAAAATATTCAAATTTTAGTACAGTTCAAAGTGTTGGTGTGGTGCGTTGTAATGTTATGGCCAAGGTTGGGTTGTTTTAGCCATGAGCGCCCATTTTTAGCAAGTAACTGGCTAAATGGCCAAGTCACAAGGGTTGGGTTGTTTTACCTCTGAGCGGCAGTTTTTTGCACACCATGGGCTAAATGGCCAGGTCACATGGACCCCGATGGCTCAGAGAAGGTTGGGGGAGAGGACCCACTGGAACAGCTGTTGGGAGACTAATGGTAGCCTCCCGTCAAGGCCATCCAGCATGTCCTTTATGGCTCTCCCACACACGGGGCCACGGCGTAACGTCCCATCCGATGGACGGCAGCCTTTCCAAGCCCATCGGTGTCCCCAACTGACCGTGGGTAGGGCGAGGAATTTTGCGGAGAAAAATCTCAACGCTGACCCAGCTGGGACCCGAACTTGGGAACTACAGATTACGATTCTGGTGCGCTACCGACTGAGCCACCCCCGCCCCCAGTCTGTAGCGTGCCAGGTTCATAATCTGCAGTTACCAGGTTAGAGTCTAAAGTGAGGTCATCGCTAATCTAAAGTAAGGTCATCCTCTCACCATCTAATCGATCAGAAATGGGGGTACAAAGAGGCATGAAAAGTCCAAAGGATGGAAGGCTACTGTCTGTCTCTCAATGGCTGACCAATAGCTCTAATTTTCCCAAACTTCTCCTAGCCCTTGTGACTTCACTATTGTGTGTGGATCGGAGGTGTCACAGTCGGTAGAGCGCCAGGCTCGTGATCTGCCATTTCCAGGTTTGAGTCCCAGCTGAGTCAGCTTGGAGATTTATCTCCGAAAAATTCTCTGCCCTGCCCAGGGGACACCGATGGGTTTGGAAAGGTCAATGTCCGTCAGATGGGATGTTAAGCCTTTGCCAGTATGCAGAAAAGCCATAACCTGTGCAGGTTAGGGTTGTGTTGTTTTACCTCTGAGCAGCACTTTTTTGCACACCATGGGCTAAATGGCCACGTCACATGGACCCCGAAGGCTCAGAGAAGGTTGGGGGAGGGGACCCACTGGAACAGCTGTTGGGAGACAGATCGTAGCCTCCCGTCAAGGCCATCCAGCGTGTTATTTAACGTGCCTGTGCAGGTTAAAGAACATGCTGGATAGCCTTGATGGGAAGCTACCATCTGTCACCCAACAGCTGGTCCAGTGGGTCCCCTTCCCCAAACATCTCTGAGCCTTCGGGGTCCATGTGACCTGGCCATTTAGACCGTGTTGTGCAAAAAAAGTGCCGCTTGGAGGTAAAACAATCCAATCCAACTACTGTGTACAAAAATAAAATTGTGGCACGCAGATAAAAACCAACCAACAATTTTATAAATGATAATGATCCATTTTAATGTCATATTCCAGGAAAAGATCGGGTTGTTTTACCTCTGAGCAGCAGGTATTTTGCACACAATGGACTAAATGGCCAGGTCACACAGACCCAAAGGTTTGAGCAGGGGGACCCACTGGACAGCTGTTGGCAGACAGATGGTAGCCTCGTCAAGTCCAGCGTGTTCTTTAACGCGCACAGGGTGTGTACACGTTATGTCGTATCTGATGGCAGTGCCCTTCAATTCCTCTTCTGACGATGGGCAGGGTGGGGATTTTGAATCAGGAAAAGAAAATATCAAATAGTTATATGAAAAATATTATTTAATGTAACTAAAGCTGTCCCATGGCCGAGTGGTTAGCACGCTTGGCTACTGACTTAAGGGACCTGGGTTCGAGCCCTGGGTAAGGCATGGATGTATGTGTCGTTTTTCTGCTGAGGACCTGCCATCCTCTCAGACCTTCTACTATGGCATATAAACTGACAGGCTCTTGTCAGACCTCTGTGGCAAACAGCTGCTTGAGGGGGTATTTATTTTTGTTTTATTTTTAAAACTGCACAAAACTAAAACACCTCATATTGTTAACGGAAGAAAACCTCCACCAAAAATCAATAAGAACACTGTTGTATTTTTTTCAGTTAAAGTATGCAAAGGTGGATGGTCTTGGCAGGAGGCTTCCAATCTGTCTCTTAACATCTGTCCAGTGGGTTCCCTTCACTTAAACTTCTCTGAGTGTTTCGGGTTTTAAGTGATCTGGCTGTTTAGCCCATTGTGTGTACAAAAGTGTAGCTCAGCAGTCAACCTATCCTAACTCTTTTATAAATTTGTGATAATAGCCTGAGATCCGTAATTTGCCCGGTCTGTTGTAGATGAACCAAGTATTTCTTAACTACATAGAAGTTAGTTTTTCATTATTTGGTAATTTATTTTTATTTTTTAATATAGGTGGACCCGTGTGTAGTCGCAAGATCCCGGATCAGAAACATTACTGCAAGATGGACTCATAGGCTCAGAGTTGAGAGTCATTACAACGTTTGGAATCTTAGAGTATGCCTGAGAACAAACAGCAGTTTTGCGTTTTTCTGCCCTACAAGATCTCTGCAAGATCCCTGCAAGATGGGAAATATTTTGAACCAAAATAGTTTGGTTTGGTATTATTTTCGTCACAGACTAAAACACGACCAGTTTTTCCATACAGGATGCATCTTCATATAATTGTGTTGCTCAGTATTCCAGAAATATTTCGTAGAAAAATCAAAATAACTTCCAGATGAAGGCGGCAAGAAAAAAGAATTCTGACTCTTCACATCCAGGTCAGTAAAGAGTAGGCACCTACCTGTGCGACAGAAAAAGCAGGAAGCTAATCAAAACTTAAAGGATGTGTCTAGAGTGGATTTTACATTGTTTGAAGAATATCGTTGGGAAAGGGCAAAATTTATGAAGGGAAAAGATGGTAAGGAAAAGACTAAAAAGATGTTAAGGAAAAGATTAAATCTTCCAAGCTGGCAAAAAATGTGCTCTCAGATTGTAATGAGATGCTTCATCCCAATCTTCCTAAAAGCAAACTATTATGTGATGCAAACAATTCACAGTCTGTCTCTTTGCACAAACATAAGAAGAGTACAAATGCTAAAGGTTTAAAAAAAAACAGGTCTTTGTCAAGTGAAAGAGGAACATTAAATAATATAAGTAAATATTTAAGCAAACCTTTCGAAAGAGAAAAAATGGTAAGGAAAAGACTAAAGTGAAGAATAGTGACAATGTTTCTAAATCTTCCAAGCTGCCAAAAAATGTGCTCTCAGATTGTAATGAGATGCTTCACCCCAATCTTCCTAAAAACAAACTATTATCTGATGCAAATAATTCACAGTCTGTTTCTTTGCACAAACATAAGAATAGTACAAATGCTAAAGGTATAAAAAAAAACAGACCTTTGTCAAGTAAAAGAGGAACATTAAATAATATAAGTAAATATTTAAGTAAACCTTCCAAAAGAGAAAAGATGGTAAGGAAAAGACTAAAGTGAAGAATAGTGACAATGTTTCTAAATCTTCCAAGCTGCCAAAAAATGTGCTCTCAGATTGTAATGAGATGCTTCATCCCAATCTTCCTAAAAGCAAACTATTATGTGATGCAAACAATTCACAGTCTGTCTCTTTGCAGAAACATAAGAATAGTACAAATGCTAAAGGTTTAAAAAAAAACAGACCTTTGTCAAGTGAAAGAGGAACATTAAATAATATAAGTAAATATTTAAGCAAACCTTTCAAAAGAGAAAAAATGGTAAGGAAAAGACTAAAGTGAAGAATAGTGACAATGTTTCTAAATCTTCCAAGCTGCCAAAAAATGTGCTCTCAGATTGTAATGAGATGCTTCATCCCAATCTTCCTAAAAGCAAACTATTATGAGATGCAAACAATTCACAGTCTGTCTCTTTGCACAAACATAAGAAGAGTACAAATGCTAAAGGTTTAAAAAAAAACAGGTCTTTGTCAAGTGAAAGAGGAACATTAAATAATATAAGTAAATATTTAAGCAAACCTTTCAAAAGAGAAAAAATGGTAAGGAAAAGACTAAAGTGAAGAATAGTGACAATGTTTCTAAATCTTCCAAGCTGCCAAAAAATGTGCTCTCAGATTGTAATGAGATGCTTCACCCCAATCTTCCTAAAAACAAACTATTATCTGATGCAAATAATTCACAGTCTGTCTCTTTGCACAAACATAAGAATAGTACAAATGCTAAAGGTTTAAAAAAATACAGACCTTTGTCAAGTGAAAGAGGAACATTAAATAATATAAGTAAATATTTAAGTAAACCTTCCAAAAGAGAAAAGATGGTAAGGAAAAGACTAAAGTGAAGAATAGTGACAATGTTTCTAAATCTTCCAAGCTGCCAAAAAATGTGCTCTCAGATTGTAATGAGATGCTTCATCCCAATCTTCCTAAAAGTAAACTATTATCTGATGCAAATCATTCACAGTCTGTCTCTTTGCACAAACATAAGAATAGTACAAATGCTAAAGGTTTAAAAAAAAACAGACCTTTGTCAAGTGAAAGAGGAACATTAAATAATATAAGTAAATATTTAAGTAAACCTTTCAAAAGAGAAAAGATGGTAAGGAAAAGACTAAAGTAAAGAATAGTGACAATGTTTCTAAATCTTCCAAGCTGCCAAAAAATGTGCTCTCAGATTGTAATGAGATACTTCACCCCAATCTTCCTAAAAACAAACTATTATCTGATGCAAATAATTCACAGTCTGTCTCTTTGCACAAACATAAGAATAGTACAAATGCTAAAGGTTTAAAAAAGAACAGACCTTTGTCAAGTGAAAGAGGAACATTAAATAATATAAGTAAATATTTAAGTAAACCTTTCAAAAGAGAAAAGATGGTAAGGAAAAGACTAAAGTGAAGAATAGTGACAATGTTTCTAAATCTTCCAATCCGCCAAAAAATGTGCTCTCAGATTGTAATGAGATGCTTCATCCCAATCTTCCTAAAAACAAACTATTATCTGATGCAAATCATTCACAGTCTGTCTCTTTGCACAAACATAAGAATAGTACAAATGCTAAAGGTTTAAAACGAAACAGAACTTTGTCAAATGAAAGAGGAACATTAAATAATAAAAGTAAACATTTAAGTAAACCTTTCAAAAGAGAAAAGATGGTAAGGAAAAGACTAAAGTGAAGAATAATGACAATGTTTCTAAATCTTCCAATTTGCCAAAAAATGTGCTCTCAGATGGTAATGAGATGCTTCACTCCAATCTTCCTAAAAACAAACTATTATCTGATGCAAATAATTCACAGTCTGTCTCTTTGCACAAACATAAGAATAGTACAAATGCTAAAGGTTTAAAAAAAAAAAAACAGACCTTTGTCAAGTGAAAGAGGAACATTTAATAATAAAAGTAAACATTTAATTAAACCTTTCAAAAGAGAAAAGATGGTAAGGAAAAGACTAATGTGAAGAATAGTGACAATGTTTCTAAATCTTCCAAGCTGCCAAAAAATGTGCTCTCAGATTGTAATGAGTTGTTTCATCCCAATCTTCGTAAAAGCAAACTATTTTCTGATGCAAATAATTCAGTCTGTCTCTTTGCACAAACATAAGAATAGTACAAATGCTAAAGGTTTAAAAAGAAACAGACTTTTGTCAAGTGAAAGAGGAACATTAAATAATAAAAGTAAACATTTAAGTAAACCTTTCAAAAGAGTATCCATTGAAAGTGATTCAGATGAAAGTGTAGAGAATTTTGGTATTGTTTTTTCACAAGTTTAAGATCGCCCAGTTTTTCCACGCCAGATTTCGGGACAACCTAATTATGCGTCTTATTCTTCATATAATTTTGGTGCTCAGTATTCCAGTAATTTTTCACAGATGCAGAATAATCAAAATAACTTCCAGATGAAAGCTCCAAGTAAAAAGAATTCTAGCTCTTCACATCCAGAAGTTATAACTGATGAACATGGCGTTCTTTCTGCTTTAACTTTTGATCAGTCAGATGACATCCTTAAAAAAGAAATAACGAATAAGTTCATTGAAATAGATTAAAAATCCCTCAAACTACATTCAGATGAAGACTTCATTAACCTTATTTCAAAAAACAGTAAAAATTCTAAGACAAATCAGCATCCTCCTCAAAACACAGTTTCAAGTGAAAGAATGCCACATTCAAATGATAAAAAGCCACCTGAAATCGCAAATTCTGTTCCAAAGTCTTCAAATTCAGAAAATATGAGCTCACAGATGAGCAAGAAAACTTCCTGTGAAAAGCCTAGTGATCTGAAGACATATGATATTGTTCCAAAAGTTATGCAAGAAATGGATGGAACTAATGCAAAGCTTAAAAAAGTAGATTCTTCAAATCGTAGCTGTCATAGTGTTGGAAACAGTTCTTCACCATTGGTAATAAGAGTTCAGAAAGATCTAACAAGTAAACAAGGCACGCCAATCTATTTCATTAACAGAAATACTAATCAGAGTGTTAGTAGCAGTGCTAAACCAGTCAAACAAAATGAGAAAAATGATGAATTTGATCTGAAAAATAAAGCAGGTAATATCAGTGATTCAACCCCCATAAAAAATGTTATTAATATTGTTTTCAGCAGTCATTTAAATCAAAGTGATGCTCTAAGTGAATTGAGTAAATCACAGGTGAAAAACAAATGGCCTCAAAATTCCACCTTCTGAAAACACCAGCAATACATAACTATGCGTAAAGGAAGATGAACTTGAGGTGCAAATGTGAATTTCTTCAACGTGAAAAGAATACAACAATTTGTTCACCTTGCAAAAGATCCTTGACTCAAAATCACCCTTTAAAAAGTGAATATCATTAAATTATCACTACGAATGAATATACAGGCTTGAGGTGCAAATGTGAATTTTTTCAAGGTGAAAAGAATAGAACAATTTGTTCACGTTACAAAAGAGCCTTGACTCAAAATCACCCTTTTAAAAGTGATCCTTTAAATTACCACTACGAATGAATATACATGCTTGAGGTGCAAATGTGAATTTCTTCAAGGTCAAAAGAATAGAACAATTTGTTCACCTTGCAAAAGATCCTTGACTCAAAATCACCCTTTAAAAAGTGATCCCTTTAAATTACCACTACGAATGACTAGACATGCTTGAGGTGCAAATGTGAATTTCTTCAAGGTGAAAAGAATACAACAATTTGATCACTTTGCAAAAGATCCTTGACTCAAAATCATTCTGTAAAAATTGATCCCATTAAATTACCACTAAGAATGAATATACATGTTTGAAGTGCAAATGTGAATTTCTTCAAGGTGAAAAGAATAGAACAATTTGTTCACCTTGCGAAAGATCCTTGACTCAAAATCACCTTTTAAAAAGTGATACCTTTAAATTATCACTACGAATGAATATGCATGCTTGAGGTGCAAATGTGAATTTCTTCAAGGTGAAAAGAATAGAACAATTTGTTCACCTTGCAAAAGATCCTTGACTCAAAATCACCCTTTAAAAAGTGAACCCATTAAATTACCACTACGAATGAATATACAGGCTTGAGGTGCAAATGTGAATTTCTTCAAGGTGAAAAGAATAGAACAATTTGTTCACCTTGCAAAAGATCCTTGACTCAAAATCACCCTTTAAAAAGTGAACCCATTAAATTACCACTACGAATGAATATACAAGCTTGAGGTGCAAATGTGAATTTCTTCAAGGTGAAAAGAATAGAACAATTTGTTCACCTTGCAAAAGATCCTTAACTCAAAATCACCCTTTAAAAAGTGATCCCATTAAATTACCACTACGAATTAAAAGCAGGACATCACCATTAAAAAGCAGGCCTTCGCCATTAAAGAAATTGCAAAAGTGGAAAGCAAAGGGAGTACGTAAAAAACCTTATAATGCTCAAGATAGAATCAGTAAAGTTTTGAAAAAACTGTCCAAATATGACCAAAGAATTCTGTCATATAAAATTCCTAATATCAATAAAAAAAAATTCACACCATAATTTGGTCCAAGAAAATAGCAGTGCATTAATACCATCATCAGAGAAAGATCATAAAGGTAATAAACAGCATGAGCGTGAAATATCTAATGATGATGTTAAAAATTCTGCAAGAGAAAAAGACGGTGATAGCAATATTTCTGGTAAAATTAATAATAAACTGAGTAAGTTACAGAAAAATACTCAAAAGCAAAGACAACTGCTTCCAAAATTACATTCTATATCCACTTCAGAGAACATTTCTGATAAAAATATTTCAGATGTTAGTAACAATAAACCTAGTAAGTTACCAAGCAGTTCTGTAAAACAGAATGAAGCACTTTTGCAGTGACATGTTGAATCCACTTCAGAGCTACCTGGTGAACTCTCAGATAAGGCAGTTAACCCTTTCACGACTAAGGGAAACATTTTTCCCATTTTAAAATTGGTGATTGTGGTATTTAATTATAACCTTATCTGAAATTTTTATACAGAATGTCAAAACAGAACATATGCCGAACGCAATTACGTAAACGGGAACGTTTAGAAAACGAAAACAGAACTGTCAGGACGTATAACATATGTACTATGTTCAATGTCCATCTTTGCCTCACTACCAAAAGAAATTGCTTCGCAGAATATCATAATTAGCACATCATTTTGTATAGCAATTTTATTTCATAATTTTGTATTATTTTAGTTAACATTTTGTTCTAATAAACCAATAAATAAAAGACATTGCATAATAAGCCTAACTATAATTTGTGTTACCTTTATAGTCCATTGGGAAAAATATTTCCCATAAAATTCCAAAAAAACTACACATTGTTATGTATTTTTCTTATGATTTTTATTTATTTTACGTCTAAACAAACTAAAATAAACAGTTACATAATAATATTTACTCTTAAAAACCTTATGGTCCTGAAAGGGTTAAAAGCAGTATTATAGGTACTGAAGAAAGTCACTCTAAATTAAAAGATAAAGAAACTGAAGATTTAAACGAACGTGCGCACAAAAATGGCTGCAAGATAAAGAACATTAACCGAGGACTTTTTCTTATGACATTTCCTGAGCGAGATGAAGAAATTGATTTATAATGTGACAAAGAAAGTAAAAAAATGGAAAAAGAAATACCAAACAAAGCTAAAGAAGTGGTGGAGAAAAAAGATGAAATTTCTCTCCAGAATGAGAATCTTAATTTAGTGCCTGCAAAGGAAAAGAGTGGTCCACGACCACCTTTATATTCCACTTTTATAATACCCCAGTTGCCTTCCATAATACTTACAACTCTATGGATTCCATAATCCCTAATATCAATAATATTGATATATAATATTGATATTAGGAATTTGTTTATGGATTCCATAATCCATAAACCACAACTGATTTACAGAAGCCAAGTTATCAATTAACCCCTGACATAAATTGTCAGAATAATGCAATATTGCAGCCAAATAAAACTGATTTTGTCTCACCAGGAAATATTGTGAAATCCAGTGAGATTTCAGAAGAAACAAGCGTTAACAGGGATACCAGTAGCCTAAATAATAACATTTCATCCAATGCAGAAAATTCTAGTGATAGAGATTTTCATCTTAATGCTGCATCTAATTTAGAAAACACTATTGAAAATCCTCCTAATATTGGGGCGTCGGTGGCTCAGTCGGTAGCGCGCCAGGCTCGTAATCTGTAGTTCCCAGGTTCGAGTCCCACCTGGGTCAGCGTGGAGATTTATCTCCGCAAAATTTCCCGCCCTGCCCACGGTCAATAGGAGACACCGATGGCCTTGGAAAGACCGCCGTCCGTCGGATGGGACGTTAAGCCGTGGTCCGTGTGCGAAGAACACGCTGGGTAGCCTTGACGAGAGGCTACCATCTGTCTCCCAACAGCTGTTCCAGTGGGTTCCCTCCCCCAACCTTCTCTGAGCCTTCGGGGTCCATGTGACCTGGCCATTTAGCCCATGGTGTGCAAAAAAGTGCCGCTCAGAGATAAAACAACCCAACCCAAATATATGTTCTCAGAATTCGCCCTTCTGAAAACATGAGCATTACTGAATTATGTGTGAATACGATGAACAAAATGCAGTAATCTAAATGAAATTAACCAATGTTAAGTTCTGCAAAGGTCAAACAATATTTTAACCTTGAGAAAGATATTTGACTCAAAAACAAATTATTCTGAAAACAATATGAAAAGCATTTTATTAATCTAAACTCTCGATCATAAAGTGGAATTTATGAATGAAGATTATGAAGTTTTTCCAAAGAAAATATGAATCTGCTTACCAGAATTTATATTTGTGTAATTTCAAAACTAATATTTTACTGACATGCATATTATTGTTAAATGTGTAACATATGTTAAATTTCCAACAAGAAGACAAAACTGCCGAAATATAGAAGCTAGGCCATATACGTTACGTGGAATCCTATGGTGAAAAATCAAACATTTTATTTGCATTTACCTTAAGCAACAATATATAAATTTCAAGACTTTCAGATAGTTTATCTAAATCGATGAAAATATGTGTTTTTGTTAAATCATTCGTACTGTTATTCTATATTCTCCCAACTGAATAAATTTTGGAAATCATTCATGTAAAGTAACCCTTTTACGATTTCGAAAATCCGTCAAATAAAGTTGATCTAAATTAATGTAAATTGTTGTCGTCTTTTCTATTATCTCTTATGATAATGGCTATGTTGGATTTCATGTCTTAAAATTTGACAGCGGTAAATTTCATCAACTCTTTGACTAAGCAACCTCTAAAATATAAATCTTATTTTTTTTCCATTGCAGTTTTCTGGGTCAGCGTTGAGATTTATCTCCGCAAAACTCCCTGCCCTGCTGCCCACGGTCAGTAGGGGACACCGACGAGCTTGGAAAGACCGTCGTCCGTCGGACCATTAACCATCGTCGTCCGTCGTCCTGGCCATTTAACCCATGGTGTGCAAAAAAGTTCCACTCAGAAGTAAAACAACTCAATGTTAAAGAACACGCTGGATGGCCCTGACGGGAGGCTACCATCTGTCTCCCAGCAGCTGTTCCAGTGGGTCCCCTCCCCCAACCTTCTCTGAGCCTTCGGGGTTCGTGTGACCTGGCCATTTAGCCCACGGTGTGCAAAAAAGTTACACTCAGAAGTAAAACAACCCCACTTTAAAGAACACGCTGGATGGTCTTGACGGAAGGCTACCATCTGTCTCCCAACAGCTGTTCCAGTGGGTCCCCTCCCCCAACTTTCTCTGAGCCTTCGGGGTCCATGTGACCTGGCCATTTAACCCATGGTGTGCAAAAAAGAGCCGCTCACAGGTAAAACAACCCAACGTTAAAGAACACGCTGCATGGTCTTGACGGAAGGCTACCATCTGTCTCCCAACAGCTGTTCCAGTGGGTCCCCTCCACCAACTTTCTCTGAGCCTTCGGGGTCCATGTGACCTGGCCATTTAACCCATGATGTGCAAAAAGAGCCGCTCACAGGTAAAACAACCCAACGTTAAAGAACACGCTGGATGGTCTTGACGGAAGGCTACCATCTGTCTCCCAACAGCTGCTCCATTGGGTCCCCTTCCCCAAATTTTCCTGAGCTTTCGGGGTCCATGTGACCTGGCCGTTTAGCCCACTGTGTGCACCAAAGATTGACTTGGTATACGTTAATCTCTAGCCGCATCTCATCTAGGCGTTATCATGCCTTGTGTAAATGTTTATATGAGAAACAAGAATAAGCCTAATAAAGGAGTGCCATTGCAGGTGGTCAACCTAGTTCAAGGTCATAGATAAAGGAGAAGACAGATTAATGCAATTTGTAGTGCAGCGCCACCTAACGTAAGGCCCTAATTACTTATTTTTTCTCTGCTTTTGTCTTGTTAAGTCTGTCTCGTTTTTTTAATCTGTCTCGTTTCGTAGCTTTTTAACAAAAGATGGAAATGTGTGTTGATATGGCGTAAAGTATCAGAAGAAAGGAAAAAGTTTTAATCTAGTGACTTGACAAATCTGAAGAAATGAATATGCGAATCCTAGTCTTAATATACTAGGAAAGAGACCGAAAAGTTACAGAGTGTTGAAATAGTGGCAAAAAGTCTTGCCAAATAATTTGTTTGTCTATTTTTACATTCTCTCCTATAATCTTAAGTTGGGTTGTTTTACCTCTGAGCGGCACTTTTTTGCACACCATGGGCTAAATGACCAGGTCACATGGACCCCAAAGGCTCAGAGAAGGTTGGGGGAAGGAACTCACTGGAGCAGCTGTTGGGAGACAGATGGTAGCCTAACGTCAAGGCCATCCAGCGTGTTGTTTAACGTTCGGTTGTTTTACCTTTGAACGGCACTTTTTTTCACGTCATGGGCTAAACGACCTGCTCAGAAGAATCCTGAAGGCTGAGAGAAGGTTGGGGGAGGGGACCCACTGGAACAGCTGTTGGGAGTCAGATGGTAGACTCCCGTCAAGGCCATAGAGCGTGTTCTTTAACTTTCGGTTATTTTACCTCTGAGCACCACTTTTTTTGCATACCATAGGCTAAATGGTCAGGTCACAAGGACCCCGAAGGCTCAGAGAAGTTTGGGAGAAGGGATCAACTGGAACAGCTGTTTGGAGACAGATGGTGTCCTCCCGTCAAGGCCATCCAGCGTGTTGTTTAACGTTGGGTTGTTTTACCTTTGAGCGGCACTTTTTTGCACACCGTGGATTAAATGGTCAGGTCACATGAACCCCTAAGGCTCAGAGAAGGTTGGGGGAGGGGACCCACTGGAACAGCTGTTGGGAGACAGATGGTAGCCTCCCGTCAAGGCCATCCAGCCTGTTGTTTAACGTTGGGTTGTTTTACCTTTGAGCGGCACTTTTTTGCACACCGAGGGCTAAACTGCCAGGCCACAAGAACCCCGATGGCTCAGAGAAGGTTGGGGGAGGGGACCCACTGGAACAGCTGTTGGGAGACAGATGGTAGTCTCCCGTCAAGGTCATCCAATGTGTTCTTTAATGTGCACAGGGTATCGCTCTCCCGAACACGGGGCCGCGGCTTAACGTGCCATCCGACGGACAATGGCCTTTCCAAGCCCATCGGTGTCCGCTACTGACCTGGGCAGGGCGGGGAATTTTGCGGAGATAAATCTCAACGCTGACCCAGCTGGGACTCGAACCTGGGCCTTCACAGGAGGCTACGATGTGTCTCCAAAATACTGTCCAGCGGGTCACCTGCCGTACCTCCAACCTTTTCGAGGCCCTGGTGATGTCAAGTTGTGGGCAAAAAAGTGTAGCTAAGAGGTGTTACAATCCATTGATGAAACGTATATCAGTATTTTCTTATTACTCCAGAAATGCTATTTCTGTCAGGTCTGCCACCCTCTTATATCAAAACGGAAAAAGGACAAAATGAAAATGTTTTCCAAAAAAAAATATTTTTTTGAAATACAAGAAAAAAACTTTTGAAATATTAATTTTTTTTGTCTTCTGGATTGTGGCTCCCAAGACGAGTTACCTCCCTCTCTTCCAACCCTTGTTCTGCTGCTGAGAGGGGCGGGGGTGGCTCCGTCGGTAGCGCGTCAGGCTCGTAATCTGTAGTTCCCAGGTTCGAGTTCCAACTGGGTCAGCGTTGAGATTTATCTCTGCAAAATATCACGCCCTGCCCACAATCGGTACACCGATGGGCTTGGAAAGGCCGCCGTCCGTCGGATGTGACGTTAAGCCGTGGCCCCGTGTGCGGGATAGTCATACCCTGTGCACGTCAAATAACACGCTGGATGGCCTTAACGGGAGGCTACCATCTGTCTCCCAACAGCTGTTCCAGTGGGTCCCCTCCCCCAACCATCTCTGAGCCTTCGGGGTCCTTGTGACCTGGCCATTTAGCCCATGGTGTGCAAAAAAGTGCCGCTCAGAGGTAAAAGAACCCAACGTTAAAGAACACGCTGGATGGCTTTAAAGGGAGGCTACCATCTGTTTCCCAACAGCTTTCCAGTGGGTCCCCTCCCCCAACCTTCTCTGAGCCTTCGGGGTCCATGTGACCTGGCCATTTAGCCCATGGTGTGCAAAAAAGTACCGCTCAGAGGTAAAACAACCCCACCCAAATCTTCCAACCCTTGTTCTGCTACTGAGAACCGCTATCTCAGGCAAGAACGTTGATTGTGAGAAATCGATTGATGGTTGATAGATTAGAACGCTTGCTACTCCTGAAAACTCGATAATTTCTGCCAGAAGATTAAAAACTCCTTTTTTCACAGCCGGAAACAAGAACATTAAATATTCCTTTTTCCACATGGAAAAAGTCGGAAGCAAAAGATGTAAGACTTGCCCTTGTAAGTCGTTGCCAAAGAATGTAGAGGGAGAAGAAGTTAAGCTTCCATTGAGATTAATGTAAAATCGAGTATCGTGCATTTGGCGTAGAGGTGAAACGAACATTACAGGGGACGAACGCTTTTGTAATTACATGTTACTGTCAACTTCCATTCTCCTCGCTTTGACTATGTAATAATTTCCCACTGATATCCTTGCAGAGTATATTAATATATATTCTGTTTCCTGTTTCTATGCAACCAAGAAAGGTCCTAATTGTAATAATTTATTCTATGAATTAACTTCAGGCTAATTTCAAATCTTCTCTATCGGTTCAATTTATAATTGTTGGTTCAACGAAAAATAATTCCAATGGAGAAAATAAACCTTTATTAAAATCATGATATTATTTTTTTTTAAATACAAAGTGCAGTTACTTTTTTTCCTTTTTTTAAAATATAAATTTTTTGATGCATAATTCCTTTGCCCCTTATTGTTTGCTTCCCAGCTTAAACAAATGCACGATACGAATCGAAACACCACTTGAGGTCACCACTTACGCTTTGTCAAAGCTGAGCTCCTTTTCCTTATACGTTCTTTGTCTTTGCTCATTGAGCTATATACAGTAGTAAAGAGACTGTCTCTAACGCTTTACCAGTGTAAAAGTGTGGCTTGGGATATCCCTTGGTTTCTCCGAGTATAGGTGGCAAAACAGGTCTGCTCTATGTGTTAACGTACATATAATCTTCGCATTTCATGTCAGACATATTTCTAGTGAAATTTAATTATGGAAGATTATGTTGATTTCGACTTCACCAATCATTTCGAAAAAGACTTGAATTAAAAATATTTCTTAGGTAATTAAAAAATATGATTTCTTCAATAAATCCTTGTGAGTTAAAATGATATTTACTGAAGTATTATAATTAAGAGAAGTTAAAAAAAGAACAAGAAAGCCTTGATTCATTATTATTAAGAATATAAAAAGTTCTATATTTTTGGTTCAAATTATTTATTAACAGATAAATATTAATTGTAAATTCTACGGTTTTCAAATGCAAAAAATGTTGAGTCTTATGCTAACTGCAAAAGAATCATAAAAATCTAATATGGAGTGCAATTGCAATTAGTTATAGTTACAATGTATTTTTATACAATTTCTGCATAAAATTAAATTACTTTCCTATATATTTGAAAGATATAAAAAAAAGTTTTAAAAAATGATGTTACGCGCTTTTTCATCAAATCAATGCATTTCTAAGCGAATTAAAATTCACCTTAGGTAAATAGCCGTCCCATGGCCGTGTGGTTAACACGCTTTGCTACTGATCTACGGGATCTGGGTTCGAGCCTCGGCTAAGGCATGGTTGTGTGTGCTGTTTTTCTGCTGAGGTCCTGCCATCCTCACAGACCTTCTAATATGGCATATAAACTGACAGGCTCCTGTCAGACCTCTGTGGCAAGCAGCTGCTTGAGGTGGTATTAATTTTTTTTTTTCTATATATATATATACATACGAGGGTTGGGTTGTTTTACCACTGAACGGCACTTTTTTGCATACCATGGGCTAAATGGCCAGGTCACATGGACCCCGTAGGCTCAGAGAAGGTTGGGGGAGGGGACCCACTGGAACAGCTGTTTGGAGACATATGGTAGTCTCCCGTCAAGACCATCCAGCGTGTTCTTTAATGTGCGCAGGGTATGGCTCTCCCACACACGGAGCCACGGCTTAACGTCCCATCCGACGGTTAACACACGGGGCCACGGCTTAACGTCCCATCCGACGGACGGCGGACTTTCCAAGCCCATCGGTGTCCCCTACTGACCGTGGGCAGGGCAGGGAATTTTGCGGAGATAAATCTCAACGCTGACCCAGCTGGAACTCGAACCTGGGAAATACAGATTACGAGCCTGGCGCGCTACCGACTGAGCAACCCCCGCCCCTACATACGAGGAAAATAATCAGCTTGCCACAGAAGTCTGACAGCAGCCTGTCAGTTTATATGCCATAGTAGACTGTCTGTGAGGATGGCAGGACCTCAGTAGAAAAACGACACACACATTCATGCCTTATCCGGGGCTCGAACCGAGGTGTCTGCATAAAATTAAATTTATTTTTTACTGTATTTGAAAGACATAAAAAAAGTTTTAAAAATTGATGTTAGGCGCTTTTTCATTAAATCACTTCACTTATAAGCGAATTGAAATTCAACTTTAGCTAAATAGAAAAAAAAATGTTTTCTTTTAAATTTTTTTAATATATATCTATTTGAACAAAGTAGGAAAATAATCAGTAGAATGATTCAAGAAATTTATTACTGTAAAAAAAACGTCAGCCGAAAAGACAGAATAAAGTATTTAAAATTAACCTTTTAAAAGATATCAATATCTACATATCAATCTATATTTAATGTTATAGATCTATATATACAAAAAATTATATACAAAAAATCTATATTTAATATTTTTGTTTTCTCACAAATAAAAAATGCATATTTTTATGGTAGACTTATCTTCTATTGAGTGTTTATGACCAAAACCTCTGATGTAATAGCTTAACGTTTTCGATTGTGAAAAAAATGTTTTTCTTTATAATTGTTCTAGGTAAAATACCCGCGAAGGCTATCCTTTATAGTCTACCTTACTTCTCCTTTTGCATTGTAGATGGATCAGTTGAGCAGATCATGACATACAGTCTCAGATGTGCTGCATGTGTCACATATATGACTGTACGGTCTTCCGAGAAGTTTTAGGCTCCTAGAACAGTCGCTTCACTTCCCTATATAGCTCAATGCTTTTCCTGGAACAAAGCAAGATGGACGCGAACAAAGGCGACCACAATCCAGGCTAAACAAATTGAGCAAAAATTGAGTAAAGCGTGGATGGTCTACTGTCTATCGAGGTAAAACTCGAAAACTCCTCGAATTAATGAGCCCGAAATTATCTCAAATTATTTTTACTGAACGATTATGCTACAGAGTGTGACATTCAGTCATCCATGCAAAATATAGATCATTTCACACAAAGCGATGAAAAATGAAAGTTAAATTCCTTTGCTTTTATGATAGAGGACACAGATTTGGAAACCGAGCGCGCTCCTAGCGTGGCGATCTCTTCGAACCGAGACTACTCAGTAATTTCTTAAATAAGTCATTTTTAAATAATGTGACTCGAAATAATTTAAAGATCTCAATGAAACCTCCTTCAATCTCATTTTCCAAAAAAAAAATTCGTTCGACAGTTACATAAATTGCAATATATAACAATAAGTTTAAATAATAATTTCCAAAAAAGTTAATACAAACAAGTTAGAACGAAAGAAATAGTCGTTATACTAAACTTTACTGATACCCATAGGAGAGTTTTTAGAATAAAAATTAATAATTTTCGCCAATTTTGAATTTTTGTATTAACTGCAGAACGAATTAACTAACGAAAAGCTTCAGCTTCCATTATTCTTAAAATACTAAAGATATGTTTTTGGAAATCGAGATATCAATAGATCTGATTGAAATTTTAAAAATATTCTCGGTAACAATTTTTAACAAGGAGCTTAAGAAGTTACTGAGTTACTATTCAAACAACATGCAACTGAATAGTACATACCACTGAAACATGCAATTGCACCTAATAAAGTTGCAGCTGAATGTGTAGGTACGTGGTTTTCTTTGGCAAGATTCAGCGCAAAGAATTTTGTAAGTTATATTTATGAATGTACCATTCTTAAACATTGGAAGCAGGTCAATTTTCCTGTTAACCTCATTAACTGTGATTTTTATTTAATATAAAATTTTTGCAATTAACTAATTTTAATAATCAGTTATCGTATTTTTATATTTTAAACTATATTCTTTACATTCATAAAATGTATTTCGGCCTTCACAGACGATTTGTGAATTAGTTAAACCATATTTGAATTTTTCAACTTATAATAATTAAAAGAGTGTTCCGTGGCCTAGTGGTTAGCGCGCTTGGCTACTGATCTACGGGACCTGGGTTCGAGCCCCGTGTAAGGCATGGATGTTCGTGTTGTTTTCTGCTGAGGTCCTGCCATCCTTTCAGATCTTCGACTATGGCATATAAACTGACAGGCTCCTGTCAGACGTCTGTGGCAAGCAGCTGCTTGAGGGGGTATTTATTTTTATTTATTATTATTTGAATTTCTTTAGGGTCTACTTAAAAGTGATTTTCGCATTACATATTAACATATAAATGCTAAAGTAGAATGATATTGCGGATTAAAGGTTCATTACTCTTAAACTTTAGGTCCTATGTTCGATAATACAGAGGGTAAGATTATTTTCTCTCAGTGTTATACGAATGAGAGTTTTCACCTCCTGCCACAGAGCGGCGCACCCTCCGCTGAGGTAGCTTTTAAATTGCGCCTTCGGCTGTGAATGGCTGTACTATGTGATGACGTTTTATTCCAGCCAATGGCAGCTCCTACATGCTCCTGACGTCACTTTACTCACTGCTGAGCTTAATAATTTGAAAATATCGCCTCATTGTGTAAAGTGGCTTTAGCTTTGCGAGTACAATTTCTTTCTCAAGAGTATAGACTGCAATGAATGAAATTTGGAGCCTAGTTTCTGATTCCGACAGCAATATGGTGATTGTAAGTATGATTTTTATTCAAAGTAGTCATTGATTGACAGATCTTAAACAAAAGGGATTTCTGAAACGTACAGTTTGATAATTCATGTGAATGCAACCTCAATTTTTTGCAATAATTTCTTAATAACCATTTATCAGGTTTTTGTGAATCGTAGCTTGTGTGATGGATTTACAGAGCTTTCGTTTTGAATGTATGCTGGTGGTAACGTTTTGTGAGAAGGATTTTTGAGCATTTCCACAGAAGCAGTAATTGATTTATATAAGGTTTTGAATTGTCTTTGTACAATATGTACGCTGCCAAAAATGATGTAAATAGTTTCCGCATCGGTTAGTTTAGTTCACTGCTTTTGAAACTGTGCGTGGGAAGGATTTCAAAAGTTTCAACAAAATATTCTTTTCAAAACGAATTTTTACGATACAATCGATTTTTTCCTTTGTCAATATTTTGCAGGCCAAAAAAAAATTGGATAGGATAGGTACTGAAAAAGTCAGTTCATGTCACCTCAAAAAATATTTCATTTATACGAAAAATAATAAGTAATAATAAACCTCAAAAATTATTTTATTTACACAAAAAATAATAGGTAATAATAAACCTTAAAAATTATTTTATTTATACAAAAAATAATAATTAATAATTAACCTCAAAAATTATTTTATTTATACGAAAAATAAAAAGTAATTATAAACCTCAAAAATTATTTTATTTACACGAAAAATAATAGGTAACAATAAACCTAAAAAAATTATTTTATTTATACGAAAAATAGTAAGTAATAAAAAAAATATCCCCTCAAGCTGCTGCTTGCCACAGAGGTCTGACAGGAGCCTGTCAGTTTATATGCCATAGTAGAAGGTCTGAGAGGATGGCAGGCCCTCAGCAGAAAAACGACACAAACAGCCATTCCTTACCCGGGGCTCGAACCCAGGTCCCTTTGATCAGTAATATTCCTCAAAAATTATTTTATTTATACAAAAATAATATGTAATAATAAACCTCAGAAATTATTTTAGTTATACGAAAAATAATAAGTAATAATAAAACACAAAATTATTTTCTTTATACAAAAATTAATAAGTAATAATAAACCTTAAAAATATTTTATTTATACGAAAAATAATAAGTAATAATAAACCTTAAAAATTATTTTATTTATACGAAAAATAATAAGTAATAATAAACCTTAAAAATTATTTTATTTATACGAAAAATTATAAGTAATAATAAACCTCAGAAGTTATTTTATTTTTACCAAAAATAATAAGTAATAATAAACCTCAAAAATTATTTTATTTATACAAAAAATAATAAGTAATAATAAACCTCAAAAATTATTTTATTTATACGAAAAATAATAAGTAATAATGAACCTCAAAAACTATTTTATTTATACGAAAGGAAATAAGTATGTAATAATAAACCAATATAAATTTTCTAAACCTTATCAAATATTAAATAAATTTAATGAGAGCATTGTGACCGTAGTTGTTGGGCAATAGTTTCTTTCACCTCGATATCGATATTTGTTGTTGCGAGCCGAAGTATATGTTCAAGAGTAGAGTCTTTCAAGCAGTTTCTGTACCTTGATTTTCTATATTTCATATCAGAAAATGCGCGCTCACAGATATATGTACTTCCGAGCATAGAAATTATTTGGAGTCCAAAATCTTTCATTTTTGGATATTTTTTCTTTAGGCATAAGTTTGAACAATTCTATTTCAGTTTCTCCATTAAATGCAATAATTGGGTCGGCCCGAAGGTCATATAATTCCATTTGATATTTAGGATCTACGTGCTAATATCAATATTTAATGGATTACTGAATAAATTTAAACTTTGCTGAAGGTCATCAAATTGAGAAAATCTTCTATTAAAATCTTCAGTTAGGATATCTAATTTAGAAACAAATTTTTCAAAATTTACTGTTTTATTAAGTTGCTTTATTTCTTCTTAGAACTCTTTACAAGTTTCAAAATGAATTAAATTGTTTTCCTTCAAATTTGACTTCAACAATTGTAGTTTGTTTCTAAACCCAGTAACATGATTATAAAGACAGCACACGTTTTGATCTTTTTCTTGAAAGGTTTATTCAAGACATTTAAATAATCTGTAATGTCTGTTAGGAAAGCAAGTGAACATAGAAAATTTTCACCAACCAACCTTGCTATTAAATCTTCATCGGTGCCCACTTCTGTGAGAAAAAGATGAATTTCTTTTCGAAGTGTAAAAAATATCTTGAGGCATTTCCGACACTTAACCAGTGATTATTACTATGCAAAAGCAGATCGCCATACTCAGACAAGGGGGTAGGAAATTTTATGAGATAAGGGGACAGGAAAAAATTTTTAAGACAATGGTACAAAAAGTATTTTATTAGTTTGCAAGAATCTTTTCTATTCACAATGGAGCCAAAAAAAAGGATTATAGAAAGAGGCGAAGGAAAACCTTTGGTCGGTTAGTTGTTAGCGGTTCCCAGCCACTAGATGGCGCTGATCAGGAGAACATATGACGTCCGAACTAACGTCAGAGGATCTGGGTTATTGGTGGCCGACTTCCAATGATTTGAGTTTTTTCGTCTAGGTAACAGAAATCCCATGTTGTTTGTGGGATTTGTCGTGAAAGATTCGATATTTTGTCTATCTTGGGAGGATGATTTTGTGCGAACCTTCACAGGTAAGCGTATCCAGTAAAAATATGTATGTTTCTTTTTTTTAAAGCGTTTTTTAGGATAGGGAGAAAGGGGATTATTAATGTTCCCTTCTTGTTTCAAAATGCTAATTGTGATAAATAATTTAAGTGTATATTATATGAAATTAAAATATTTAATTTTTAGTACAGTTCAAAGTGTTCGTGTGGTGCGTTGTAATGTTATGGCCAAGGTTCGGTTCCTTTAGCCATAAGCGCCCATTTTTAGCAAGTAACGGGCTAAATGGCTAAGTCACAAGGGTTAGGTTGTTTTACCTCTGAGCGGCAGTTTTTTGCACACCATGGGCTAAATGGCCAGGTCACTTGGACCCCGAAGGCTCAGAGCAGTTTGGGGGAGGGGACCCACTGGAAGAGCTGTTGGGAGACTGATGGTAGCCTCCCGTCAAGGCCATCCAGCATGTTCTTCATGGCTCTCCCACACACGGGGCCACGGCTTAACGTACCATCCGATGGACGGCGGCCTTTCCAAGCCCATCGGTGTCCCGTTCTGACCGTGTGCAGGGCGGTGAATTTTGCGGAGGTAAATCTCAACGCTGACCCAGCTGGGACCCGAACCTGGGAACTACAGATTGCGAGCCTGGTGCGCTACCGACTGAGCCACTAGCGCCCCCAGTCTGTAGCGTGCCAGGTTCATAATCTGCAGTTACCAGGTTAGAGTCTAAAGTGATGGGATGGTGAGAGGATGACCTAATCTAAAGTAAGGTCATCCTCTCACCATCCCATCGATCAGAAAGGGGGGGTACAAAGAGGCATGAAAAGTCCAAAGGATGGAAGGCTACTGTCTGTCTCTCAATGGCTGACCAATCGGTCTAATTTTCCCAAACTTCTCTGAGCCCTTGTGACTTCACTATTGTGTGTGGATCGGAGGTGTCACAGTCGGTAGCGCGCCAGGCTCGTGATCTGCCATTATCAGGTTCGAGTCCCAGCTGAGTCAGCGTGGAGATTTATCTCCGAAAAATTCTCTGCCCTGCCCATGGTCAGTAGGGGACACCGATGGGTTTGGAAAGGTCAAAATCCGTCAGATGGGATGTTAAGACTTTGCCAGTATGCAGAAAAGCAATAACCTGTGCAGGTTAGGGTTGGGTTGTTTTACCTCTGAGCAGCACTTTTTTGCACACCATGGGCTAAATGGCCAGGTCACATGGACCCCGAAGGTTGGGGGAGGGGACCCACTGGAACAACTGTTGGGAGACAGATCGTAGCCTCCCGTCAAGGCCATCTAGCGTGTTTTTTAACATGCCTGTGCAGGTTAAAGAACATGCTGGATAGCCTTGATGGGAAGCTACTGTGGCATATAAACTGACAGGCTCCTGTCAGACCTCTGTGGCAAGCAGCTGCTTGAGAGGGTATATATTTTTTTTTTTTTAGTTTTGAAACTGAACAAAAGTAGAACACCTCATATTGTTAACGGAAGAAAACCTCCACCAAAAATCAATAAGAACACTGTTGTATTTTTATCAGTTAAAGTATGAAAAGGTTGATGGTCTTGGCAGGAGGCTTCCAATCTGTCTCTTAACATCTGTCCAGTGGGTTCCCTTCACTTAACCTTCTCTGAGTGTTTCGGGTTTTAAGTGATCTGGCTGTTTAGCCCATTGTGTGTACAAAGGTGTAGCACAGCAGTCAACCTATCCTAACTCTTTTATAAATTTGTGATAATAGCCTGCGAGCCGTAATTTCCCCGGTCTGTTGTAGATGAACCAAGGATTTCTTAACTACGTAGAAGTTAGTTTTTTATTATTTGGTAATTTATTTTTATTTTTTAATATAGGTGGACCCGTGTGTAGTCGCAAGATCCCGGATCAGAAACATTGCTGCAAGATGGGCTCATAGGCTCAGAGTTGAGAGTCATTATACCTTTTGGAATCTCAGAGTATGCCTGAGAACAAACAATAGTTTTGCGTTTTTCTGCCCTACAAGATCTCTGCAAGATCCCTGCAAGATGAGAAATATTTTGAACCAAAATAGTTTGGTTTGGTATTATTTTCGTCACAGACTAAAACTCGACCAGTTTTTCCATACAGGATGCATCTTCATATAATTGTGTTGCTCAGTATTCCAGGAATATTTCGTAGAAAAATCAAAATAACTTTCAGATGAAGGCGGCAAGAAAAAAGAATTCTGACTCTTCACAGCCAGGTCAGTAAAGAGCAGGCACATACCTGTGAGACAGAAAAAGCAGGAAGCTAATCAAAACTTAAAGGATGTGTCTAGAGTGGATTTTACATTGTTTGAAGAATATCGTCGGAAAATGGCAAAATTTTTGAAGAGAAAAGTAAACATTTAAGTAAACCTTTCAAAAGAGAAAAGATGGTAAGGAAAAGACTAAAGTGAAGAATAGTGACAATGTTTCTAATTCTTCCAAACTGCCAAAAAATGTGCTCTCAGATTGTAATGAGATGCTTCATCCCAATCTTCCTAAAAACAAACTATTATCTGATGCAAATAATTCACAGTCTGTCTCTTTGCACAAACATAAGAATAGTACAAATGCTATAGGTTTAAAAAGAAAGAGACCTTTGTGAAGTGAAAGAGGAACATTAAATAATATAAGTAAATATTTAAGTAAACCTTCCAAAAATGAAAAGATGGTAAGGAAATGACTAAAGTGAAGAATAGTGACAATGTTTCTAAATATTCCAAACTGCCAAAAAATGTGCTCTCAGATTGTAATGAGATGCTTCACCCTAATCTTCCTAAAAACAAACTATTATCTGATGCAAATAATTCACAGTCTGTCTCTTTGCACAAACATAAGAATAGTACAAATGCTAAAGGTTTAAAAAGAAACAGACCTTTGTCAAGTGAAAGAGGTACATTAAATAATAAAAGTAAACATTTAAGTAAACCTTTCAAAAGAGTATCCATTGAAAGTGATTCAGATGAAAGTGTAGAGAATTTTGGTATTGTTTTTTCACAAGCTAAAGATCGCCCAGTTTTTCCACGCCAGATTTCGGGACAACCTAATTATGCGTCTTATTCTTCATATAATTATGGTGCTCAGTATTCCAGTAATATTTCACAGATGCAGAATAATCAAAATAACTTCCAGATGAAGGCTCCAAGTAAAAAGAATTCTAGCTCTTCACATCCAGAAGTTATAATTGATGAACATGACATTCTTTCTGCTTTAACTTTTGATCAGTCAGATGACATCCTTAAAAAAGAAATAACGAATAAGTTCCCTGAAATAGATTTAAAATCCCTCAAACTACATTCAGATGAAAACTTCATTAAACTTATTTCAAAAAACAGTAAAAATTCTAAGACAAATCAGCATCCTTCTCAAAACACAGATTCAAGTGAAAGAATGCCACATTCAAATGATAAAAAGCCACCTGAAATCGCAAATTCTGCTCCAAAGTCTTCAAATTCAGAAACTATGAGCTCCCAGATGAGCAAGAAAACTTCCTGTGAAAAGCCTAGTGATCTGAAGACATATGATATTGTTCAAAAAATTATGCAAGAAATGGATGGAACTAATGCAAACCGTAAAAAAGTAGATACTTCAAAACATAGCTGTCATAGTGTTGGAAACAATTCTTCACCATTGGTAATAGGAGTTCAGAAAGATCTAACAAATAAACAAGGCACGCCAATCTATTTCATTAGCAGAAATGCTAATCAGAGTGTTAGTAGCAGTGCTAAACCAGTCAAACAAAATGAGAAAATTGATGATTTTGATCTGACAAATAAAGCAGGTAATATCAGTGATTCAATCCCCATAAAAAATGTTATTAGTGTTGTTTTTAGCAGTCATTTAAATCAAAGTGATGCTCTAAGTGAATTGAGTAAATCACAGGTGCAAACAAATGGCCTCAAAATTCCACCTTCTGAAAACACCAGCACTACAGAATTATGCGTGAAGGAAGATGAACAAAAGGCACTAAAGTTAAATGAAATTAAGACATGCTTGAGGTGCAAATGTGAATTTCTTCAAGGTGAAAATAATGCAACAATTTGTTCACCTTGCAAAAGATCCTTGACTCAAAATCACCCTTTAAAAAGTGATCCCATTAAATTACCACTACGAATGAATATACAGGCTTGAGGTGGAAATGTGAATTTCTTCAAGGTGAAAAGAATAGAACAATTTGTTCACCTTGCAAAAGATCCTTAACTCAAAATCACCCTTTAAATGTGATCCCATTAAATTACCACTACGAATTAAAAGCAGGACATCACCATTAAAAAGCAGGCCTTCGCCATTGAAGAAATTGCAAAAGTGGAAAGCAAATGGAGTACGTAAAAAACCTTATAATGCTCAAGATAGAATCAGTAAAGTTTTGAAAAAACTGTCCAAATATGACCAAAGAATTCTGTCATATAAAATCCCTAATATCAATAAAAAAATTCACACCATAATTTGGTCCAAGAAAATAGCAGGGCATTAATACCATCATCAGAGATTGATCATAAAGGTAATAAACAGCATGAGTGTGAAAAATCTAATGATGATGTTAAAAATTCTGCAAGAGAAAAAGACGGTGATAGCAATATTTCTGGTACAATTAACAATAAACTGAGTAAGTTACAGAAAAATACTCAAAAGCAAAGACAACTCCTTCCAAAATTACGTTCTAAATCAATTTCAGAGAACATTTCTGATAAAAATATTTCAGATGTTAGTAACAATAAACCTAGTAAGTTACCAAGCAGTTCTGTAAAACATAATGAGGCACTTTTGCAGTCACATGTTGATTCCACTTCAGAGCTTACTGTTGAACTCTCAGATAAGGCAGTTAACCCTTTCACGACTAAGGGAAACATTTTTCCTCATTTTAAAATTGGTGATTGTGGTATTTAATTATAACTTATCTGAAATTTTTATACAGAATGTCAAAACAGAACATATGCCGAACGCAATTACGTAAACGCGAACGTTTAGAAAACAAAAACAGAACTGTCAGGACGTATAATATATGTACTATGTGCAATGTCCATCTTTGCCTCACTACCAAAAGAAATTGCTTCGCAGAATATCATAATTAGCACATCATTTTGTATAGCAATTTTATTTCATAATTTTGTATTATTTTAGTTAACATTTTGTTCTAATAAACCAATAAATAAAAGACATTGCATAATAAGCCTAACTATAATTTGTGTTACCTTTATAGTCCATTGGGAAAAATATTTCCCATAAAATTCCAAAAAAACTACCCATTGTTATGTATTTTTCTTATGATTTTTATTTATTTTACGCCTAAACAAACTAAAATAAACAGTTACATAATAATATTTACTCTTAGAAACCTTATGGTCCTGAAAGGGTTAAAAGCAGTATTATAGGTACTGAAGAAAGTCACTCTAAATTAAAAGATGAAGAAACTGAAGATTTAAATGAACGTGAGCACAAAAATGGCTGCAAGGTAAAGAACATTAACCGAGGACTTTTTCTTATGACATTTCCTGAGCGAGATGAAGAAATTGATTTATAATGTGACAAAGAAAGTAAAAAAATGAAAAAAGAAATACCAAACAAAGCTAAAGAAGTGGTGGAGAAAAAAGATGAAATTTCTCTCCAGAATGAGAATCTTAATTTAGTGCCTGCAAAGGAAAATTGTGGTCCACCACCACCTTTATATACCACTTTTATAATACCCCAGTTGCCTTCCATAATACTTACAATTGTATGGATTCCATAATCCCTAATATCAATAATATTGATATTAGGAATTTGTTTATGGATTCCATAATCCATAAACCACAACTGATTTCCAGAAGCCAAGTTATCAATTAACCCCTGACATAAATTGTCAGAATAATGCAATATTGCTGCCAAATAAAACTGATTTTGTCTCACCAGGAAATATTGTGAAATCCAGTGAGATTTCAGAAGAAACAAGAGTTAACAGATGGATACCAGTAGACTAAATAATAACATTTCATCAAATGCAGAAAATTCTAGTGATAGAGATTTTCATCTTAATGCTGCATCTAATTTAGAAAACACTATTGATAATCCTCCTAATATTGGGGCGGGGGTGGCTCAGTCGGTAGCGCGCCAGGCTCCTAATCTGTAGTTCCCAGGTTCGAGTCCCACTTGGGTCAGCGTGGAGATTTATCTCCGCAAAATTTCCCGCCCTGCCCACGGTCAGTAGGAGACACCGATGGCCTTGGAAAGACCGCCGTCCGTCTGATGCGACGTTAAGCCGTGGCCCCGTGTGCGAAGAACATGCTGGATAGCCTTGACGAGAGGCTATCATCTGTCTCCCACCAGCTGTTCCAGTGGGTCCCCTCCCCCAACCTTCTCTGAGGTTTCGGGGTCCATGTGACCTGGCCATTTAGCCCATGGTGTGCAAAAAAGTGCCGCTCAGATATAAAACAACCCAACCAAATATATGTTCTCAGAATTCGACCTTCTGAAAACAAGCATTACTGAATTATGTGTGTATACGATGAACAAAATGCAGTAAATCTAAATCAAATTAACCAAGGTTAAGTAGTGCAAAGGTCAACAATATTTTAACCTTGAGAAAGATATTTGACTGAGAAACAAATTATTCTGAAAACCATATGAAAAGCATTTTATTAATCTAAACTCTCGATCATAAAGTGGATTTTATGAATGAAGATTATGAAGTTTTTCCAAAGAAAATATGAATCTGCTTACCAGAATTTATATTTGTGTAATTTCAAAACTAATATTTTACTGACATGCATATTATTGTTAAATGTGTAACATATTGTTGCGGATCACAAAAATGGATAGCCGCTGAGCGTGAGTATTAAAAGCTATATTTCAAAACCAAATTCAATACAAGGTAAATTGTTACAAAGGAAATATGGATGAAGTATCTTATTAACAAATCAACTATTAACATGCACAAGTCATCAATCTTCCTGCGTAGAGCACACAATATCAGCTCTGTGTATTTTACTAAATACTACCTTTTACTTGATTTACCAGGTCACCCGAAGATCTTCACTCGTAAACCAATTCTCGTCCTGTGCTAATAACTTTTCACACACTAGCCGAACAAAAAGACAGTCCGTGTAGACATTCGAAGTTAGCCATAAAAGTTCCCACTTTTATACTTCCGTGTATACACAACACATCAAGTTACTTCTTGATACTTAACGATAAAAGATCCCACTTTTATCCTTCCGCGTATACACAACACATCAAGTTACTTCTTGATACTTACGCGCACTGTCTCAGAACAGCTCACCGTCCATTTTCGAACTCACCGACCGTTACAACACAACAACCGTTACAATACAAAACGACCGTTAACGCTCCACTCTTCTTCTCCAAATTCTCCCAAAGTTCTTATTCGTTGGCTGAAACTTTGCTTTCGGTTGCCAGATTCTTCTGTCGTAACACTGCCCCCTTCCTAGGTATTGTTCGTCCCGAACAATTCTGGATTCCAAAGCTTCTTCAGTTCTTCGATGAAACGGGGCCAAACGATCCACGTGAACCACCTTGCACTTTGTAGCTGGACATCGACGAATGCGATATACCACGTCTGTGTCAAAATGAAAGCGAATCTCATTATGACGTAGATTTCTTTTCTGACTGAAGCCTCGTCCACAAACATAATACGTGTAAGGCCTATAGCCCTTGTGAACACGTTTATGTCTCTGCAGGGAGAAGAATCGACTAAGAGTTTTCGTGCAAAACCTGTAAAAAGTTTTCTTCTTTGTCGAAAGTTTTCTTCTTTGGATTTTTACTTCTATGAAGAGTAACAAGGAATGAAAGTCATTAGTGACATAAAATCTAGGGAGGAGTTTCATCCTCCAGTCTGACCCTTTTGTCAGTTGACTTTCACTTAATTCAGAACTGTCGTGATGAACCTTCAGCCATACTTCACCTGAATCAATTTGATCCCCAAGGTGCTTCACAACTATAATATCAGCTCCATAATTCTTTTTAGCTCTTCGGTCCATCTCCTCCTTCCATACTCTTGCTAGAACTGCAGCTTCTAATCCGACAACCTTACCTGTTTCTCCTGTATAAGTGAAATCAGTGATGTGTCGGGCTGCTAGCAATATTTTTTCTGTTTTACCTTCACATAGCCAGCTTGCAACATCTTCAGATACTCCTTGTTCTATTAACATGTTACGAAACTTGTTCAAAGCATTGCCGTTATGCAGAACCTTGCGGACACGTGATGCTTCATCTACCCTATTATCCACAATGTTCACCAAACGCAGAAGTTCTCCTCCTAACTCTTCGACGAGCTCTTGCAGTTCCAAGGATCCGTCACCAAGGAAACACTGAACAGCTTCCATCACTTCCAGAGAGTTGTCAACAGAGTTTTCAAGAGGTGAATCCATGTTGCTGATAACAGCTGAACAACTCAAACTCTTCATTCCACGAGCTTGTGATGCTGCAACCATTTTCTTAACTAAATCAACAGCAACATCTTCTGTACTGATGAGATCAATAGCTCCTTTTCCGTATTCATCATCATAAACCAAAGCGCACACTCCTTCAGCCAGCTTTTTGGACACAATTGAGCATCTCATTAGAGGAACGCTATCTACGGTAGCCGTCAGATCCTTGCAGCGGTAAATCTCCTTATCTGTTGGCACCAGCTCCTCTGTCTGTCCTACGATGCAGCATCCGACGTCTTCCATCATCTGCTGGATTTTATCTTTAGTGCAGTCGACTGTGAAGCCAGGGATGGATTCCAATTTGTACAGAGTATCTCCCGTTAATTGGAGAGCACGACCGCAGATCATAGGGACCTTGAGACCTAAAGCAGCAAGTGCAGGAGCCAAGACAAGACTCACTTTGTCGCCGACACCTCCTGTACCGTATTTATCTACCATCCGATGGCGCCACTCGGGTCTCCAGCAAAACACATGACCCGAGGAGGTCATAGTTGCTGTTTCTTCGGAATTCACTTTCTTGGAGCTCTCATTGTAATTAGCCAGGGAAATATCAGTCATGATTGCCAAATTGTTCATTCTGGAGATCAGCGACGAGTTCTGTAACATGATATTGTCCACTTTAGAGCTCTTGTAATCGTGATAAAACTTTTCTATATCCTTATAATCTAAATGGTTATAATGTCCAAATCTGCACATTGACTGTTCAGAAAAGAAATTCAGCATGGTTTCGTTGAGATTGTCTGAGGGCTTTACTTCTCTCTGATCGTAACTCTGAGGCTTAGTTTCATCCAGAAAGTTAGTCTTTGAAGTACTGTCTCTGCCTGAAGCTCTTTTACTAGCATCACCTGTTATGCTTCTAAGCCATCCTTCGGAATTCCTCTTCCTTAAATCCCCACTTTCTATAAACGATTCGAGTGTGGCTATATGCTTCGGAAAAATCTCTCCGACTTCCGCGGTAAAGTCGAATGGCACTTTGTATCTATGATGAATGGACGCCTCTTCTTTACTCGGACCATTCTGCGAAACGTAAACTCTGTTTCGTTCCCCTTCATTACCACTCGTTACTCTGCCTTTGCGATAATTGTCCATGACGCATTTTGCTGAGAGCGAGGAATAGAATACCTTTCGTGTGGATCTCTCTTCAGATCGTGCCAGACTTGTATACCTAGGTATTTTGAAGTGCAAAGCGTACTGTATAGTCTCGCAGCTCTCTGATCTGTGTGATTGTTCTTCACAGTTCCTAGACATGTCACCAGCGACATAGACACTCTGCCATGCATTACCAGTAGTTGCGTGGTCAAAGGCATTATCTGTGCTATCTCTACGTTTCTTGATTTCCAGTAGCAGATCCACATTTCGAGATTCTCCTTTCTTGCGAAGATTCGATTCTTTTGTAGTCTTCCTCTCGCAGTCTTCTCGCACTTTCTCCATCTCTCTCGAGATCTCTTCAATCCATATGGCTTCATCAGAACGCTGCTGCCCCAGCGAGCTTCTCCTGTCCATCGAATTTTGTAGAAACGAATTGAATCTACATTGCTTCTTTTTCAGACAGCGAAGAATCCCGGAATGTTTTCTGGTTCCGCATCGTTTCTTAAATTGCTTCTTTTTCAGATAGCAAAGGATCTTGGAATGTTTTCTGGTTCTGCATCGTTTCTTTCCCGCCTCAGCATTATGTTCATCTGTACTATAGCTCCCACTGCTGGAGATATATTCATCTTCAACCAATTTCGTTGTCTTAACTGTAACTGTAACAACATCTCTACCAGCTCTCGCTTCTTGCATAATTTTGTTCCTATAATTTTTATACTGCTCAACAATATTCTTATGGTTAGCATCTTTAAAACATTGTTCATCTGTAATGTTACCTCCAGTGCTATTAGTTTTGTAAATTTCACCTATTGGTTTTGGATTCACATTTTGATATGCGTTGCCTTTCTCTTTTTCTTTTCCATGTTTACAATCTAACTTAACACTATCAAGATCATCTTTTTCACTGACAAATTCAACATTTAAACTATTGCATTGTCTATTGAGTTCGGTTTTATGATCCTTGAAGTGATCAATAATCTTATCAATTTGAGAAGCCACTTCAGCTCTCATCTCAGTATTTTGTGCCGCTATTTCGGCTTTCAAATCATCTTTTTGAGAAACTATCTCCGTTCTCAACTCATTATTTTGTGCGGCCATTTCGGCTTTCAAGTCATTACTTTGACTTTTAATGTCATTCATCTGTGTAGCCATATCGGCTTTCAAGTCATTATTTTGACTTTTAATGTCATTCAACAACTTTACCAATTCATCCATACTTCTAGTTAACGGCATTCAATAAATTATCCCACTTCTGACACCAAATGTTGCGGATCACAAAAATGGATAGCCGCTGAGCGTGAGTATTAAAAGCTATATTTCAAAACCAAATTCAATACAAGGTAAATTGTTACAAAGGAAATATGGATGAAGTATCTTATTAACAAATCAACTATTAACATGCACAAGTCATCAATCTTCCTGCGTAGAGCACACAATATCAGCTCTGTGTATTTTACTAAATACTACCTTTTACTTGATTTACCAGGTCACCCGAAGATCTTCACTCGTAAACCAATTCTCGTCCTGTGCTAATAACTTTTCACACACTAGCCGAACAAAAAGACAGTCCGTGTAGACATTCGAAGTTAGCCATAAAAGTTCCCACTTTTATACTTCCGTGTATACACAACACATCAAGTTACTTCTTGATACTTAACGATAAAAGATCCCACTTTTATCCTTCCGCGTATACACAACACATCAAGTTACTTCTTGATACTTACGCGCACTGTCTCAGAACAGCTCACCGTCCATTTTCGAACTCACCGACCGTTACAACACAACAACCGTTACAATACAAAACGACCGTTAACGCTCCACTCTTCTTCTCCAAATTCTCCCAAAGTTCTTATTCGTTGGCTGAAACTTTGCTTTCGGTTGCCAGATTCTTCTGTCGTAACACATATGTTAAATTTCCAACAAGAAGACAATACTGCTGAAATATAGAAGCTAGGCCATTTACGTGGAATCCTATGGTGAAAAATCAAACAGTTTATTTGCATTTACCTTAAGCAACAATATATAAATTTCAAGACTTTCAGATAGTTTATCTAAATCGATGAAAATATGTTGTTTTTGTTAAATCATTCGTACTGTTATTCTATATTCTCCCAACTGAATAATTTTTGGAATGCATTCATGTAAAGTAACCCTTTTACGATTTCGAAAAACCGTCAAATAAAGTTGATCTAAATTAATATAAATTGTTTATGCCGTCCCGTGGCCGAGTGGTTAGCACGCTTGGCTACTGATCTAAGGACCTGGGTTCGAGTCCCGGAATTAGGCATGTATGTGTGTGTCGTTTTTCTGCTGAGGTCCTGCCATCCTCTCAGATCTCCTACTGTGGCATATAAACTGACAGGCTCCTGTCAGACCTCTGTGGCAAGCAGCTGCTTGAGGGGGTATTTATTTATTTATTTTGCATTCTTTTTGAAATGAACATTCGTGCAATAATGATTGTTTTTGAAATTTTACTCTTTTGTTAAATAAGCTTTATGTGCTGTCAACTGAATAAAGTTCTTTGTACAAAATTCTACTTCCGGTCGTCTTTTCTATTATCTCTTATGATAATGGCTATGATGGATTTCACGTCTTAAAATTTGACAGCGGTAAATTTCATCAACTCTTTGACTAAGCAACCTCTAAAATATAAATCTTATTTTTTTTTCCATTGCAGTTTTCTGGGTCAGCGTTGAGATTTATCTCCGCAAAACTCCCTGCCCTGCTGCCCACGGTCAGTAGGGGACACCGATGAGCTTGGAAAGACCGTCGTCCGTCGGATGGGACGTTAAGGCGTGGCCCCGTGTGTAGGAGAGTCATACCCTGTGCACGTTAAGGAACACGCTGGATGGCCTTGACGGGAAGCTACCATCTGTCTCCCAACAGCTGTTCCAGTGTGTCCCCTCCCCCAACTTTCTCTGAGTCTTCGGGGTCCTCGTGACCTGGCCATTTAACCCATGGTGTGCAAAAAAGAGCCGCTCGCAGGTAAAACAACCCAACGTTAAAGAACACGCGGGAGGGTCTTGACGGAAGGCTACCATCTGTCTCCCAACAGCTGTTGCAGTGGGTCCCCTCCCCCAAATTTCCCTGAGCTTTCGGGGTCCATGTGACCTGGCCGTTTAGTCCACTGTGTGCACCAAAGATTGACTTGGTATACGTTAATCTCTAGCCCCATCTCGTCTAGGCGTTATCATGCCTTGTGTAAATGTTTATATGAGAAACAAGAATAAGCCTAATAAAGGAGTGCCATTGCAGGTGGTCAACCTAGTTCAAGGTCATAGATAAAGGAGAAGACAGATAGGTAACTAATGCAATTTGTAGTGCAGCGCCACCTAACGTAAGGCCTTAATTACTTATTTTTTCTCTGCTTTTGTCTTGTTAAGGTCATCTTTTATCTGTCTCGTTTCATAGATTTTAACAAAAGATGGAAGTGTGTGTTGATATGGCTTAAGTATCAGGAGACAGGAAAAAGTTTTAATCTAGTGACTTGAGAAATCTGAAGAAATGGATATGCGAATCCTAGTCTTAATATACTAGGAAAGAGACCGAAAAGTTACAGAGTGTTGAAATAGTGGCAAAAAGTCTTGCCAAATAATTTGTTTGTCTATTTTTACATTCTCTCCTATAATCCTAGGTTGGGTTGTTTTACCTCTGAGCGGCACTCTTTTGCACACCATGGGCTAAATGACCAGGTCACATGGACCCCAAATGCTCAGAGAAGGTTGGGGGGAGGGACCCACTGGAGCAGCTGTTGGGAGACAGATGGTAGCCTAACGTCAAGGCCATCCAGCGTGTTGTTTAACGTTCGGTTGTTTTACCTTTGAGCGGCACTTTTTTTCACGACATGGGCTAAACGACCAGCTCACAAGAACCGTGAAGGCTCAGAGAAGGCTGGGGGAGGGGACCTACTGGAACAGCTGTTGGGAGTCAGATGGTAAACTCCCGTCAAGGCCACAGAGCGTGTTCTTTAACGTTCGGTTATTTTACCTCTGAGCACCACTTTTTTTGCATACCATAGGCTAAATGGTCAGGTCACAAGGACCCCGAAGGCTCAGAGAAGTTTGGGGGAAGGGACCCACTGGAACAGCTGTTTGGAGACAGATGGTAGCCTCCCGTCAAGGCCATCCAGCGTGTTGTTTAACGTTGGGTTGTTTTACCTTTGAGCGGCACTTTTTTGCACAACGTGGGCTAAACGGCCAGGTCACAAGAACCCCGAAGGCTCAGAGAAGGTTGAGGGGAGGGGACCCACTGGAAGAGCTGTTGGGAGACAGATGGTAGTCTCCCGTCAAGGTCATCCAATGTGTTCTTTAACGTGCACAGGGTATCGCTCTCCCGAACACGGGGCCGAGGCTTAACGTCCCATCCGACGGACAACGGCCTTTCCACCCATCGGTGTCCCCTACTGACCTGGGCAAGGCGGGGAATTTTGCGGAGATATATCTCAACGCTGACCCAGCTGGGACTCGAACCTGGGCCTTCACAGGAGGCTACCATGTGTCTCCAAAATGCTGTTCAGTGGGTCACCTGCCGTTCCTCCAACCTTTTCGAGGCCCTGGTGATGTCACGTTGTGGGCAGAAAAGTGTAGCTAAGAGGTATTACAATCCATTGATGAAACGTATATCAGTATTTTTTTTATTACTCCAGAAATGCTCTTTCTGTCAGGTCTGCCACCCTCTTATATCAAAACGCAAAAAGGACAAAATGAAAATATTTTTCGAAAAAAAAATTTTTTTGAAATACAAGAAAAAACTTTTGAAATATTAATTTTTTTTGTCTTCTGGATTGTGGCTCCCAAGACGAGTTACCTCCCTCTCTTCCAACCCTTGTTCTGCTACTGAGAGGGGCGGGGTGGCTCCGTCGGTAGCGCGTCAGGCTCGTAATTTGTAGTTCCCAGGTTCGAGTTCCAACTGGGTCAGCGTTGAGATTTATCTGCGCAAAATTCCGCGCCCTGCCCACGATCAGTAGGGGACACCGATGGGCTTGGAAAGGCCGCCGTCCGTCGGATGGGACGTTATTCCGTGGCCCCGTGTGCGGGAGAGTCATACCCTGTGCACGTTAAAGAACACGCTGGATGGCCTTAACGGGAGGCTACCATCTGTCTCCCAACAGCTGTTCCAGTGGGTCACCTCCCCCAACGATCTCTGAGCCTTCGGGGTCCTTGTGACCTGGCCATTTGGCCCATGGTGTGCAAAAAAGTGCCGCTCAGAGGTAAAATAACCCAACGTTAAAGAACACGCTGGATGGCCTTGAAGGGAGGCTACCATCTGTTTCCCAACAGCTGTTCCAGTGGGTCCCCTCCCCCAACCTTCTCTGAGCCTTCGGGGTCCATGTGACCTGGCCATTTAGCCCATGGTGTGCAAAAAAGTACCGCCCAGAGGTTAAACAACCCAACTCTTCCAATCCTTCTTCTGCTGCTGAGAACCGCTATCTCAGGCAAGAACGTTGATTGTGAGAAATCGATTGCTGGTTGATAGATTACAACGCTTGCTACTCCTGAAAACTCGATAATTTCTGCTAGAAGATGAAAAACTCCTGTTTTCACAGGCGGAAACAACAACATTAAATGTTCCTTGTTCCACATGGAAAAAGTCGGAAGCAAAAGATGTAAGACTTGCCCTTGTAAGTCTTTGCCAAAGAATGTAGAGGGAGAAGAAGTTTAGCTTCCATTGAGATTAATGTAAAATCGAGTATCGTGCATTTGGCGTAGAGGTGAAACGAACATTACAGGGGACGAACGCTTTTGTAATTACATGTTACTGTCAACTTCCATTCTCTTCGCTTTTCCTATGTAATAATTTCCCACTGATATCCTTGCAGAGTATATTAATATATATTCTGTTTCCATGCAACCAAGAAAGCTCCTAATTGTAATAATTTTTTTCTATAAATTAACTTCAGGCTAATTTGAAATCTTCTCTATCCGTTCAATTTATAATTGTTGGTTCAACGAAAAATAATTCCAATGGAGAAAATAAACCTTTATTAAAATCGTGATATTATTTTTTTCAAATACAAAGTGCAGTTACTTTTTTTCCTTTTTTAAAATATAAATTTCTTGATGCATAATTCCTTTGCCCCTTATTGTTTGCTTCCCAGCTGAAACAAATGCACGATACGATCGAAACACCACTTGAGGTCGCCACTTACGCTTTGTCAAAGCTAAACTTCTTTTCCTTATACGTTCTTTGTCTTTGCTCATTGAGCTATATACAGTACTAAAGAGACTGTCTCTAACGCTTTACCAGTGTAAAAGTGTGGCTTGGGATATCGCTTAGTTTCTCCGAGCATAGGTGGCAAAACAGGTCTGCTCTATGTGTTAACGTACGTATAATCTTCCCATTTCATGTCAGACATATTTCTAGTGAAATTTGATTATGGGAGATTTTGTTGATTTCGACTCCACCAATCATTTCGAAAAAGACTAGAATTAAAAATATTTCGTAGGTAATTTAAAAAATATGATTTCTTCAATAAATCCTTGTGAGTTAAAATGATATTTACTAAAGTATTATAATTAAGAGAAGTTAAAAAAAGAATCAGAAAGCCTTGATTCATTATTATTAAGAATATAAAAAGTTCTATATTTTTGGTTCAAATTATTTATTAACAGATAAATATTAATTGTAAATCCTACGGTTTTCAAATGCAAAAAATGTTGAGTTTTATGCTAACTGCAAAAGAATCATAAAAATCTAATATGGAGTGCAATTGCAATTAATTATAATTACAATGTATTTTTATACAGTTTCTGCATAAAATTAAATTACTTTCCTATATATTTGAAAGATATAAAAAAAAGTTTTAAAAAATGATGTTAGGTGCTTTTTCATCGAATCAATGCATTTCAAAGCGAATTAAAATTCAGCTTAGGTAAATAGCCGTCCCATGGCCGTGTGGTTAACACGCTTGGCTACTGATCTAAGGGATCTGGGTTCGAGCCTGGGCTTAGGCATGGTTGTGTGTGCTGTTTTTCTGCTGAGGTCCTGCCATCCTCACAGACCTTCTAATATGGCACATAAACTGACAGGCTCCTGTCAGACCTCTGTGGCAAGCAGCTGCTTGAGGGGGTATTTTTTTTATGTCTATCTACATACGAGGATTGGGTTGTTTTACCTCTGAGCGGCACTTTTTTACACACCATGGGCTAAATGGCCAGGTCACATGGACCCCGTAGGCTCAGAGAAAGTTGGGGGAGGAGACCCACTGGAACAGCTGTTTGGAGACAGATGGTAGTCTCCCGTCAAGGCCATCCAGCGTGTTCTTTAATGTGCACAGGGTATGGCTCTCCCACACACGGGGCCACGGCTTAACGTCCCATCCGACGGACAGCGGGATTTCCAAGCCCATCGGTGTCCTCTAATGACCGTGGGCAGTGTGGGGAATTTTGCGGAGATAAATCTCAACGCTGACCCAGCTGGGACTCGGACCTGGGAACTACAGATTACGAGCCTGGCGCGCTACCGACTGAGCCACCCCCGCCCCTACATACGAGGAAAATAATCAGCTTGCCATAGAGGTCTGACAGGAGCCTGTCAGTTTGTATGCCATAGTAGAATGTCTGTGAGGATGGCAGGACCTCACCAGAAAAACGACACACACATTCATGCCTTATCCGGGGCTCGAACCCAGGTGTCTGCATAAAATTAAATTTATTTTTTACTATATTTGAAAGACATGAAAAAAGTTTTAAAATAAGATGTGAGGCGCTTTTTCATTAAATCAATTCACTTATCTGCGAATAGAAATTCAACTTTAGCTAAATAGAAAAAAAATGATCTTTTTTAAAATTTTTTTAAATATATATCTATATGAACAAAGTAGGAAAATAATCAGTAGAATGATTCAAGAAATTTATTACTGTAAAAAAAAACGTCAGTCGAAAAGAGAGAATAAAATGTTTGAAACTAACCTTTTAAAAGATATCAATATCTACATCTCAATCTTTAATATTTCTGTTTTCTCACAAATAAAAAAATGCATATTTTTATGGCAGATTTATCTTTTATTTAATGTTTATAACCAAAACCTCTGATCTAATAGCTTAACGTTTTTGATTGTGAAAAAATGTTTTTTTTTCATAATTGTTCTAGGTAAAATACCCGCGAAGGCTATTCTTTATAGTCCACCTTGCTTCTCGTTTTTCATTTTAGATGGATCAGTTGAGCAGAACGTGACATACAGTCTCAGATGCGCTGCATGTGTCACATTTGGGACTGTACGCTCTGCGGAGAAGTTTTAGGCTCCTAGAACAGTGACTTCAGTTCCCTATGTAGCTCAATGCTTTTCCTGGAACATAGCAAGATGGCCGCGAACAAAGGCGACCACAATCCAGGCTAAACAAATTGAGTAAAAATTGAGTAAAGCGAGGATGGGCTACTGTCTATCGAGGTAAAACTCGAAAACTCCTCGAATTAATGAGCCCGAAATTATCTCTAATTATTTTTACTAAACGGTTATGCTACTGAGTGTGACATTCAGTCATCCATGCAAAATATAGATCATTTCACACGAAGTGATTAAAAGTGAAAGTTAAATTCCTTTGCTTTTATGATAGAGGACACAGATTTGGAAACCGAGCGCCCTCTAGCGTGGCGATCTCTTCAAACCGAGACTACTCAGCAATTCCTTAAATAAGTCATTTTGAAATAATGTGACTCAAAGTAATTTAAAGATCTCAATCAAACCTCCTTCAATCTCATTTTCCAAAAAAAAATTCGTTCGACAGTTACATAAATTGCAATATATAACAATACGTTTCAATTATAATTTCCAAAAAATTTAATACAAACAAGTTAGAACGAAAGAAATAGCCGTTATACTAAACTTTACTGATACCCATAAGAGAGTTTTTAGAATAAAAATTAATAATTTTCGCCAATTTTGAATTTTTGTATTATCTGCAGAACGAACTAACTAACGAAAAGCTTCAGCTTCCATTATTCTTAAAATACTAAAGATATGTTTTTGGAAATCGAGATATCAATAGATCTGATTGAAATTTTAAAAATATGCTCGGTAACAATTTTTAACAAGGAGCTTAAGAAGTTACTGAGTTACTATTCAAACAACATGCAGCTGAATAGTACATACTACTGAAACATGCAACTGTACCTAATAAAGTTGCACCTCAATGTGTAGGTACGTGGTTTTTTTTTGCAAGATTCAGCGCAAAGAATTTTTTAAGTTATATTTATGAAGTCTGTACCATTCTTAAACATTGGAAGCAGGTCAATTTTCCTGTTAACCTCATTACCTGTGATTTTTATTTAATATAAAATTTTTGCAATTAACTAATTTTAATAATCAGATATCATATTTTTATATTTTAAACTATAATCTTTACATTCATAAAATGTATTTCGGCCTTCACAGTCGATTTGTGAATTAGTTAAACCATATTTGAATTTTTCAACTTATAATGATTAAAAGAGTGTTCCGTGGCCGAGTGGTTAGCGCGCTTGGCTACTGATCTACGGAACCCAGGTTCGAGCCCCGGGTAAGGCATGGATGTTCGTGTTGTTTTCTGCTGAGGTCGTGTCATCCTCTCAGATCTTCGACTTCGGCATATAAACTGACAGGCTCCTGTCAGACCTCTGTGGCAAGCAGCTGCTTGAGGGGGTATTTATTTTTATTTGTTATTATTTGAATTTGTTTAGGATCTACTTAAATGTGATTAACATCTTTATTTTCGCATTGCATATTAACATATAAATGCTAAAGTAGAATGGCATAGCGGATTAAAGGTTCATTACTGTTAAACTTTAGGTCCTAGGTTCGATAATACAGAGGATAAGATTATTTTCTCTCAGTTTATACGAATGAGAGTTTTCACCTCCTGCCACAGAGCGGCGCAACCTCCGCTGAGGTAGCTTTTAAATTGCGCATTCGCCTGTGAATGGCTGTACTGCGTGATGACGTTTTATTCCAGCCAATGGCAGCTCCTACATGCTCCTGACGTCACTTAATTCACTGCTGAGCTTAAGAATTTGAAAATATCGCCTCATTGTGTAAAGTGGCTTTAGCTTTGCGAGTACAATTTCTCTCTCAACATTATTGAAATCAGACTGCAATGAATGAAATTCGGAGATTAGGTTCTGATTCTGACAGCAATATGGTGATTGTAAGTATGATTTTTATTCAAAGTAATCATTGATTGACAGATCTTGAACAAAAGGGATTTCTGAAACGTACAGTTTGATAATTCATGTGAATGCAACCTCAATTTTTTGCAATAATTTCTTAATAACTATTTATCAGGTTTTTGTGAATCGTAGCTTGTGTGATGGATTTGCAGAGCTTTCGTTTTGAATGTATGCTGGAGGTAACGTTTTGTGAGAAGGATTTTTGAGCATTTCCACAGAAGCAGTAATTGATTTATATAAGGTTTTGAATTGTCTTTGTACAATATGTACGCTGCCAAAAATGATGTAAATAGTTTCCGCATCGGTTAGTTTAGTTCATTGCTTTTGAAACGGTGCATAGGAAGGATTTCAAAAGTTTCAACAAAATATTCTTTTCGAAGCGAATTATTACGATACAATCGATTTTTACCTTTGTCAATATTTTGCGGACCGAAAAAAAAAAATTGGATAGGACAGGTAACTGAAAAAGTCAGTTCATGTCACCTCAAAAAAAATTTCATTTATACGAAAAATAATGAGTAATAATAAACCTCAAAATTATTTTATTTACACAAAAAATAATAATTAATAATAAACCTGAAAAATTATTTGATTTACACAAAAAATAATAATTAATAATAAACCTCAAAAATTATTTTATTTACACGAAAAATAATAGGTAATAATAAACTTAAAAAAATTATTTTATTTATAAGAAAAAGAGTAAGTACTAAAAAAAAATATCCCCTCAAACAGCTGCTTGCCACAGAGGTCTGACAGGAGCCTGTCAGTTTATATGCCATAGTAGAAGGTCTGAGAGGATGGCAGGCCCTCAGCAGAAAAACGACACAAACAGCCATGCCTTACCCGGGGCTCGAACCCAGGTCCCTTAGATCAGTAATATTCCTCAAAAATTATTTTATTTATACAAAAATAATATGTAATAATAAACCTCAGAATTTATTTTATTTATACGAAAAATAATAAGTAATAATAAAACACAAAATTATTTACTTTATACAAAAAATAATAAGTAATAATAAACCTTAAAAATTATTTGATTTATACGAAAAATAATAAGTAATAATAAACCTTAAAAATTATTTTATTTATACGAAAAATTATAAGTAATAATATACCTCAGAAATTATTTTATTTTTACGAAAAATAATAAGTAATAATAAAACACAAAATTATTTTATTTATACAAAAAATAATAAGTTATAATAAACCACAAAAATTATTTTATTTATACGAAAAATAATAAGTAATAATGAACCTCAAAAACTATTTTATTTATACGAAAGAAAATAAGTACGTAATAATAAACCAATATAAATTTTCTAAACCTTATCAAATATTTAATAAATTTAATTAGAGCATTGTGACCGTAGTTGTTGGGCAATAATTTCTTTTACGTCGATATCGATATTTGTTTTTGCGAGCCGAAGTATATGTTCAAGAGTAGAGTCTTTCAAGCAGTTTCTGTACCTTGATTTTCTATATTTCATATCAGAAAATGCGCGCTCGCAGATATATGTACTTCCGAACATAGAAATTATTTGGAGTCCAAAATCTTTCATTTTTGGATATTTTTCTTTAGGTATAAGTTTGAACAATTTTATTTCAGTTTCTCTATTAAATGCAATAATTGGGTCGGCCTGAAGGTCACATAATTCCATTTGATATTTAGGATCTACGGTGCTAATATCAATATTTAATGGATTACTGAATAAATTTAAACTTTGCTTAAGGCCATCAAATTGAGAAAATCTTCTGTGAAAATCTTCAATTAGGATATCTAATTTAGGAACAAATTTTTCAAAATTTACTGTTTTATTAAGTTGCTCTAAGGGACCTAGGTTCGAGCCCGGGTAAGGCATGGTTGTGTGTGTTGTTTTTCTGCTGAGGTCCTGAAATCCTCACAGACCTTCTACTATGGCATATAAACTGGCAGGTTCCTGTCAGACCTCTGTGGCAAGCAGCTGCTTGAGGGGGTATTTATTTTTTATTATTATTATTATTTATTATTCTTATAAGTTCCAAAATGAATTAAATTGTTTTCCTGCAAATTTGACTTCAACAATTGTAGTTTGTTTCTAAACCCAGTAATATGATTATAAAGACAGCACACGTTTTGATCTTTTTCTTGTAAGGTTTATTCAAAACATTTAAATAATCTGTAATGTCTGTAAGGAAAGCAAGTGAACATAGAAAATTGTCATCAACAAAACTTGCTATTAAATCTTCATCGGTGCCCACTTCTGTGAGAAAAAGACGAATTTCTTTTCGAAGTATAAAAAATATCTGGAGGCATTTTCCGGCACTTAACCAGTGATTATTACTATGCAAAAGCAGATCGCCATACTCAGAGAAGGGGGAAGGAAATTTTATGAGATAAGGGGGCAGGAAAAAATTTTTAAGACAAGGGTACAAAAAGTATTTTATTAGTTTGCAAGAATCTTTTCTATTCACAATGGAGTCCAAAAAAACTATTATAGAAAGAGGCGAAGGAAAACGTGTGGTCGGTTAGTTGTTAGCGGTTCCCAGCCACGAGATGGCGCTGATCAGGAGAACATATGACGTCCGAACTAACGTCAGAGGATCTGGGTTATTGGTGGCCGACTTCCAATGATTTGAGTTTTTTCGTCTAGGTAACAGAAATCCCATGTTGTTTGTGGGATTTGTCGTGAAAGATTCGATATTTTGTCTATCTTGGGAGGATGATTTTTTGCGAACCTTCACAGGTAAGCGTATCCAGTAAAAATATGAATGTTTCTTTTTTTTAAAGCGTTTCTTAGGATAGGGAGAAAAGGGATTATTAATGTTCCCTTCTTGTTTCAAAATGCTAATTGCGATAAGTAATTTAAGTGTTTATTATATGAAATTAAAATATTTAATTTTTAGTACAGTTCAAAGTGTTGGTGTGGTGTGTTGTAATGTTATGGCCAAGGTTGGGTTGTTTTAGCCGTAAGCGCCCATTTTCAGCAAGTAACGGGCTAAATGGCCAAGTCACAAGGGTTGGGTTGTTTTACCTCTGAGCGGTAGTTTTTTGCACACCATGGGCTAAATGGCCAGGTCACATGGACCCTGAAGGCTCAGAGCAGGTTGGGGGAGGGGACACATTGGAACAGCTGTTGGGAGACTGATGGTAGCCTCCCATCAATTCCATCCATCATGTTCTTTATGGCTCTCCCACACACTGGGCCACGGCTTAACGTCACATCCGATGGACGGCGGGCTTTCCAAGCCCATCGGTGTCCCCTACTGACCGTGGGCAGGGCAGGGAATTTTGCGAAGGTAAATCTCAATGCTGACCCAGCTGGGACCCGAACCTGGTGCGCTACCGACTGAGCCAACCCCGCCCCCAGTCTGTAGCGTGCCAGGTTCATAATCTGCAGTTACCAGGTTAGAGTCTAAAGTGAGGTCATCGCTAATCTAAAGTAATGTCATCCTCTCACCATCCCATCGATCAGAAAGGGGGGTACAAAGAGTCATTAAAAATCCAAAGGATGGAAGGCTACTGTCTGTCTCTCAATGGCTGACCAAGAGGTCTAATTTTCCCAAATTTCTCCGAGCCCTTGTGACTTCACTATTGTGTGTGGATCGGAGGTGTCACAGTCGGTAGCGCGACAAGCTCGTGATCTGCCATTTCCAGGTTCGAGTCCCAGCTGAGTCAGCGTGGAGATTTATCTCTGAAAAATTCTCTGCCCTGCCCATGGTCAGTAGGGGACACCGATGGGTTTGGAAAGGTCACTGTCCGTCAGATGGGATGTTAAGCTTTTGCCAGTATGCGGAAAAGCCATAACCTGTGCAGGTTAGGGTTGGGTTGTTTTACCTCTGAGCAGCACTTTTTTGCACACCATGGGCTAAATGGACAGCTCACATGGACCCTGAAGGCTCAGAGAAGGTTGGGGGAGGTGACCCACTGGAACAGCTGTTGGGAGACAGATCGTAGCCTCCCGTCAAGGCCATCAAGCGTGTTCTTTAACGTGCACAGGCACGTTAAAGAACATGCTGGATAGCCTTGATGGGAAGCTACAATCTGTCTCCCAACAGCTGGTCCAGTGGGCCTCCTCCCCCAAACTTCCCTGAGCCTTCGGGGTCCATGTGACCTAGCCATTTAGACCGTGTTGTGTAAAAAAAGTGCCGCTTGGAGGTAAAACAACACAATCCAACCACTATGTACAAAAATAAAATTGTGCCACGCAGATAAAAATCAACCAACAATTTTATAAACGATAATGATCCATTTTAATGTCATATTCCAGGAAAAGATCGGGTTGTTTTTCCTCTGAGCAGCACGTATTTTGCACACAATGGCCTAAATGGCCAGGTCACACAGACCCGAAGGTTTGAGCAGGGGGACCCACTGGACAGCTGCGGGGAGACAGATGGTAGCCTCGTCAAGTTCAGCGTGTTCTTTAACGCGCAGAGGGTGTGTACATTTTATGTCGCATCTGATGGGCGGTGCCCTTCAATTCCTCTACTGACGACGGGCAGGGTGAGGATTTTGAATGAGAAAAAGAAAACATCAAATAGTTATATGAAAAATATAATTTAATGTAACTAAAGCCGCCCCATGGCCGAGTGGTTAGCTCTCTTGGCTACTGACTTAAGGGACCTGGGTTCGAGCCCCGGGTAAGGCATGGATGTATGTGTCGTTTTTCTGCTGAGGTTTTGCCATCCTCTCAGACCTTCTACTGTGGCATATAAATTGACAGGCTCCTGTCAGACCTCTGTGGCAAGCAGCTGCTTGAGGGGGTATTTATTTTTTTTTATTTTTAAAACTGAACAAAAGTAAAACACCTCATATTGTTAACGGAAGAAAACCTCCACCAAAAATCAATAAGAACACTGTTGTATTTTTATCAGTTAAAGTATGCAAAAGTGGATGGACTTGGCAGGAGGCTTCCAATCTGTCTCTTAACATCTCTCCAGTGGGTTCCCTTTACTTAACCTTCTCTGAGTGTTTCGGGTTTTAAGTGATCTGGCTGTTTAGCCCATTGTGTGTAGAAAAGTGTAGCTCAGCAGTCAACCTATCCTAACTCTTTTATAAATTTGTGATAATAGCCTGCGAGCCGTAATTTGCGCGGTCTGTTGTAGATGAACCAAGCATTTCTTAACTGCATAGAAGTTAGTTTTTTATTATTTGGTAATTTATTTTTATTTTTTAATATAGGTGGACCCGTGTGTAGTCGCAAGATCCCGGATCAGCAACATTGCTGCAAGATGGACTCATAGGCTCAGAGTTGAGAGTCATTATACCTTTTGGAATCTCAGAGTATGCCTGAGAACAAACAGCAGTTTTGCGTTTTTCTGCCCTACAAGATCTCTGCAAGATCCCTGCAAGATGGGAAATATTTTGAACCAAAATAGTTTGGTTTGGTATTATTTTCGTCACAGACTAAAACTCGACCAGTTTTTCCATACAGGATGCATCTTCATATAATTGTGTTGCTCAGTATTCCAGAAATATTTCGTAGAGAAATCAAAATAACTTCCAAAAAAAAGAATTCTGACACTTCACATCCAGGTCAGTAAAGAGTAGGCACCTACCTGTGCGACAGAAAAAGCAGGAAGCTAATCAAAACTTAAAGGATATGTCTAGAGTGGATTTTAAATAGTTTGAAGAATATCGTCGGAAAAGGGCAAAATTTTTGAAGAGAAAAGATGGTAAGGAAAAGACTAAAGTGAAGAATAGTGACAATGTTTCTAAATCTTCCAAGCTGCCAAAAAATGTGCTCTCAGATTGTAATGAGATGCTTCATCCCAATCTTCCTAAAACCAAACTATTCTCTGATGCAAATAATTCACAGTCTGTCTCTTTGCACAAACATAAGAATAGTACAAATGCTAAAGGTTTAAAAATAAACAGACCTTTGTCAAGTGAAAGAGGAACATTAAATAATAAAAGTAAACCTTTCAAAAGAGAAAAGATGATAAAGAAAAGACTAAAGTGAAGAATAGTGACAATGTTTCTAAATCTTCCAAGCTGCCAAAAAATGTGCTCTCAGATTGTAATGAGATGCTTCACTCCAATCTTCCTAAAAACAAACTTTTATCTGATGCAAATAATTCACAGTCTGTCTCTTTGCACAAAGATAAGAATAGTACAAATGCTAAAGGTTTAAAAAGAAACAGACCTTTGTCAAGTGAAAGAGGAACATTGAATAATAAAAGTAAACCTTTCAAAAGAGAAAAGATGATAAAGAAAAGACTAAAGTGAAGAATAGTGACAATGTTTCTAAATCTTCCAAGCTGCCAAAAAATGTGCTCTCAGATTGTAATGAGATGCTTCACTCCAATCTTCCTAAAAACAAACTTTTATCTGATGCAAATAATTCACAGTCTGTCTCTTTGCACAAAGATAAGAATAGTACAAATGCTAAAGGTTTAAAAAGAAACAGACCTTTGTCAAGTGAAAGAGGAACATTAAATAATAAAAGTAAACATTTAAGTAAACCTTTCAAAAGAGTATCCATTGAAAGTGATTCAGATGAAAGTGTAGAGAATTTTGGTATTGTTTTTTCACAAGTTTAAGATCGCCCAGTTTTTCCACGCCATATTTCGGGACAACCTAATTATGCGTCTTATTCTTCATATAATTATGGTGCTCGGTATTCCAGTTATATTTCACAGATGCAGAATAATCAAAATAACTTCCAGATGAAGGCTCCAAGTAAAAAGAATTCTAGCTCTTCACATCCAGAAGTTATAATTGATGAACATGACATTCTTTCTGCTTTAACTTTTGATCAGTCAGATGACATCCTTAAAAAAGAAATAACGAATAAGTTCGCTGAAATAGATTTAAAATCCCTCAAACTACATTCAGATGAAGACTTCATTAACCTTATTTCAAAAATCAGTAAAAAGTCTAAGACAAATCAGCATCCTCCTCAAAACACAGATTCAAGTGAAAGAATGCCACATTCAAATGATAAAAAGCCACCTGAAATCGCAAATTCTGTTCCAAAGTCTTCAAATTCAGAAAATATGAGCTCCCAGATGAGCAAGAAAACTTCCTGTGAAAAGCCTAGTGATCTGAAGACATATGATATTGTTCCAAAAATTATGCAAGAAATGGATGGAACTAATGCAAACCTTAGAAAAGTAGATACTTCAAAACATAGCTGACATAGTGTTGGAAACAGTTCTTCACCATTGGTAATAAGAGTTCAGAAAGATCTAACAAATAAACAAGGCACGCCATCCTATTTCATTAACAGAAATACTAATAAGAGTGTTAGTAGCAGTGCTAAACTAGTCAAACAAAATGAGAAAAATGATGATTTTGATCTGACAAATAAAGCAGGTAATGTCAGTGATTCAACCCCCATAAAAAATGCTATTAACAGTAATGTTGTTTTCAGCAGTCATTTAAATGAAAGTGATGTTGAAAGTGAATTGAGTAAATCACAGGTGCAAACAAATTGCCTCAAAACACAGCCTTCTGAAAACACCAGCACTACGAAATTATGCGTGAACGAAGATGAACAAAAGGCACTAAAGCTAAATGAAATTAAGACATGCTTGAGGTGCAAATGTGAATTTCTTCAAGGTGAAAAGTATAGAACAATTTGTTCACCTTGCAAAAGATAGTTGACACAAAATCACCCTTTAAAAAGTGATCCCATTAAATTACCACTACGAATGAATATACATGCTTGAGGTGCAAATGTGAATTTCTTCAAGGTGAAAAGAATAGAACAATTTGTTCACCTTGCAAAAGATCCTTAACTCAAAATCACCCTATAAAAAGTGATCCCATTAAATTACCACTACGAATTAAAAGCAGGACATCACCATTAAAAAGCAGGCCTTCGCCATTAAAGAAATTGCAAAAGTGGAAAGCAAATGGAGTACGTAAAAAACCTTATAATGCTCAAGATAGAATCAGTAAAGTTTTGAAAAAACTGTCCAAATATGACCAAAGAATTCTGTCATATAAAATTCCTAATATCAATAAAAAAAATTCACACCATAATTTGGTCCAAGAAAATAGCAGGGCATTAATACCATCATCAGAGATAGATCATAAAGGTAATAAACAGCATGAGTGTGAAAAATCTAATGATGATGTTAAAAATTCTGCAAGAGAAAAAGACGGTGATAGCAATATTTCTGGTACAATTAATAATAAACTGAGTAAGTTACAGAAAAATACTCAAAAGCAAAGACAACTGCTTCCAAAATTACATTCTATATCCACTTCAGAGAACATTTCTGATAAAAATATTTCAGATGTTAGTAACAATAAACCTAGTAAGTTACCAAGCAGTTCTGTAAAACAGAATGAGGCACTTTTGCAGTCACATGTTGATTCCACTTCAGAGCTTACTGGTGAACTCTCAGATAAGGCAGTTAACCCTTTCACGACTAAGGGAAACATTTTTCCCCATTTTAAAATTGGTGATTGTGGTATTTAATTATAACCGTATCTGAAATTTTTATACAGAATGTCAAAACAGAACATATGCCGAACGCAATTACGTAAACGGGAACGTTTAGAAAACAAAAACAGAACTGTCAGGACGTATAATATATGTACTCTGTGCAATGTCCATTTTTGCTTCACTACCAAAAGAAATTGCTTCGCAGAATATCATAATTAGCACATCATTTTGTATAGTAATTTTATTTCATAATTTTGTATTATTTTAGTTAACATTTTGTTCTAATAAACAAATAAATAAAAGACATTGCATAATAAGCCTAACTATAATTTGTGTTATCTTTATAGTCCATTGGGAAAAATATTTCCCATAAAATTCCAAAAAAACTACACATTGTTATGTATTTTTCTTATGATTTTTATTTATTTTACGCCTAAACAAACTAAAATAAACAGTTACATACTAATATTTACTCTTAGAAACCTTATGGTCCTGAAAGGGTTAAAAGCATTATTATAGGTACTGAAGAAAATCACTCTAAATTAAAAGATAAAGAAACAAGATTTAAATGAACGTGGGCACAAAAATGGTTGCAAGATAAAGAACATTAACCGAGGACTTTTTCTTATGACATTTCCTGAGCGAGATGAAGAAATTGATTTATAATGTGACAAAGAAAGTAAAAAAAGTGGAAAAAGAAATACGAAACAAAGTTAAAGAAGTGGTGGAGAAAAAAGATGAAATTTCTCTCCAGAATGAGAATCTTAATATAGTGCCTGCAAAAGAAAATAGTGGTCCACCACCACCTTTATATACCACTTTTATAATACCCCAGTTGCCTTCCATAATTCTTACAACTGTATGGATTCCATAATCCCTAATATCAATAATATTGATATTAGGAATTTGTTTATGGATTCCATAATCCATAAACCACAACTGATTTCAAGAAGCCAAGTTATCAATTAACCCCTGACATAAATTGTCAGAATAATGCAATATTGCTGCCAAATAAAACTGATTTTGTCTCACCAGGAAATATTGTGAAATCCAGTGAGATTTCAGAAGAAACAAGAGTTAACAGGGATACCAGTAGACTAAATAATAACATTTCATCCAATGCAGAAAATTCTAGTGATAGAGATTTTCATCTTAATGCTGCATCTAATTTAGAAAACACTATTGATAATCCTCCTAATATTGGGGCGGGGGTGGCTCAGTCGGTAGCGCGCCAGGCTCGTAATCTGTAGTTCCCAGGTTCGAGTCCCACTTGGGTCAGCGTGGAGATTTATCTCCGCAAAATTTCCCGCCCTGCCCACGGTCAGTAGGAGACACCGATGGCCTTGGAAAGGCCGCCGTCCGTCTGATGGGACGTTAAGCCGTGCCCCCGTGTGCGAAGAACACGCTGGATAGCCTTGACGAGAGACTATCATCTGTCTCCCACCAGCTGTTCCAGTGGGTCCCGTCCCCCAACCTTCTCTGAGGTTTCGGGGTCCATGTGACCTGGCCATTTAGCCCATGGTGTGCAAAAAAGTGCCGCTCAGATATAAAACAACCCAACCAAATATATGTTCTCAGAATTCGACCTTCTGAAAACAAGCATTACTGAATTATGTGTGAATACGATGAACAAAATGCAGTAAATCTAAATCAAATTAACCAAGGTTAAGTAGTGCAAAGGTCAACAATATTTTAACCTTGAGAAAGATATTTGACTGAGAAACAAATTATTCTGAAAACCATATGAAAAGCATTTTATTAATCTAAACTCTCGATCATAAAGTGGATTTTATGAATGAAGATTATGAAGTTTTTCCAAAGAAAATATGAATCTGCTTACCAGAATTTATATTTGTGTAATTTCAAAACTAATATTTTACTGACATGCATATTATTGTTAAATGTGTAACATATGTTAAATTTCCAACAAGAAGACAATACTGCTGAAATATAGAAGCTAGGCCATTTACGTGGAATTCTATGGTGAAAAATCAAACAGTTTATTTGCATTTACCTTAAGCAACAATATATAAATTTCAAGACTTTCAGATAGTTTATCTAAATCGATGAAAATATGTTGTTTTTGTTAAATCATTCGTACTGTTATTCTATATTCTCCCAACTGAATAAATATGGAATGCATTCATGTAAGGTAACCCTTTTACGATTTCGAAAAACCGTCAAATAAAGTTGATCTAAATTAATATAAATTGTTTATTTATTTTGCATTCTTTTTGAAATGAACATTCGTGCAATAATGATTGTTTTTGAAATTTTACTCTTTTGTTAAATAAGCTTTATGTGCTGTCAACTGAATAAAGTTCTTTGTACAAAATTCTATTTCCGGTCGTCTTTTCTATTATCTCTTATGATAATGGCTATGATGGATTTCACGTCTTAAAATTTGACAGCGGTAAATTTCATCAACTCTTTGACTAAGCAACCTCTAAAATATAAATCTTATTTTTTTTTCCATTGCAGTTTTCTGGGTCAGCGTTGAGATTTATCTCCGCAAAACTCCCTGCCCTGCTGCCCACGGTCAGTAGGGGACACCGATGGGCTTGGAAAGACCGCCGTCCGTCGGATGGGACGTTAAGGCGTGGGCCCGTGTGTAGGAGAGTCATACCCTGTGCACGTTAAGGAACACGCTGGATGGCCTTGACGGGAAGCTACCATCTGTCTCCCAACAGCTGTTCCAGTGTGTCCCCTCCCCCAACTTTCTCTGAGTCTTCGGGGTCCTCGTGACCTGGCCATTTAACCCATGGTGTGCAAAAAAGAGCCGCTCGCAGGTAAAACAACCCAACGTTAAAGAACACGCTGGATGGTCTTGACGGAAGGCTACCATCTGTCTCCCAACAGCTCTTCCAGTGGGTCCCCACCCCCAAATTTCCCTGAGCTTTCGGGGTCCATGTGACCTGGCCGTTTAGCCCACTGTGTGCACCAAAGATTGACTTGGTATACGTTAATCTCTAGCCCCATCTCGTCTAGGCGTTATCATGCCTTGTGTAAATGTTTATATGAGAAACAAGAATAAGCCTAATAAAGGAGTGCCATTGCAGGTGGTCAACCTAGTTCAAGGTCATAGATAAAGGAGAAGACAGATAGGTAACTAATGCAATTTGTAGTGCAGCGCCACCTAACGTAAGGCCCTAATTACTCATTTTTTCTCTGCTTTTGTCTTGTTAAGGCCGCCATTATTCTGTCTCGTTTCGTAGATTTTAACAAAAGATGGAAATGTGTGTTGATATGGCGTAAAGTATCAGGAGAAAGGAAAAAGTTTTAATCTAGTGACTTGACAAATCTGAAGAAATGAATATGCGAATCCTAGTCTTAATATACTAGGAAAGAGACCGAAAAGTTACAGAGTGTTGAAATAATGGCACAAAGTCTTCCCAAATAATTTGCTTGTCCATTTTTACATTCTCTCCTATAATCTTAGATTGGGTTGTTTTACCTCTAAGCAGCACGTTATTGCACACCATGGGCTAAATGACCAGGTCACATGGACCCCAAAGGCTCAGAGAAGGTTCGGGAAAGGACCCACTGGAGCAGCTGTTGGGAGACAGATGGTAGCCTAACGTCAAGGCCATCCAGCGTGTTGTTTAACGTTCGGTTGTTTTACCTTTGAGCGGCACTTTTTTTTACGTCATGGGCTAAACGACCTGCTCACAAGACCCTGAGGGCTCAGAGAAGGTTGGGGGAGAGGACCCACTGGAACAGCTGTTGGGAGTCAGATGGTAGACTCCCGTCAAGGCCATAGAGCGTGTTCTTTAACGTTCGGTTATTTTACCTCTGAGCACCACTTTTTTGCATACCATGGGCTAAATGGTCAGGTCACAAGGACCCCGAAGGCTCAGAGAAGTTTGGGGGAAGGGACCCACTGGAACAGCTGTTTGGAGACAGATGGTAGCCTCCCGTCAAGGCCATCCAGCGTGTTCTTTAACGTTGGGTTGATTTACTTCTGAGCGGCACTTTTTTGCACACCATGGACTAAATGGTCAGATCACATGAACCCCTAAGGCTCAGAGAAGGTTGGGGGAGGGGACCCACTGGAACAGCTGTTGGGAGACAGATGGTAGTCTCCCGTCAAGGTCATCCAATATGTTCTTTAACGTTCACAGGGTATCGCTCTCCCGAACACGGGGCCGCGGCTTAACGTCCCATCCGACGGACAACGGCCTTTCGAAGCCCATCGGTGTCCCCTACTGACCTGGGCAGGGCGGGGAATTTTGCGGAGATAAATCTCAACGCTGACCTAGCTGGGACTCGAACCTGGGCCTTCACAGGAGGCTACGATGTGTCTCCAAAATGCTGTCCAGTGGGTCATCTGCCGTTCCTCCAACCTTTTCGAGGCCCTGGTGATGTCACGTTTTGGGCAAAAAAGTGTAGCTAAGAGGTGTTACAATCCATTGATGAAACGTATATCAGTATTTTTTTTATTACTCCAGAAAAGCTATTTCTGTCAGGTCTGCCACCCTCTTATATCAAAACGCAAAAAGGACAAAATGAAAATATTTTCGGAAAAAAAATATTTTTTTGAAATACAAGAAAAAAACTTTTGAAATATAAATTTTTTTGTCTTTGGATTGTGGCTCCCAAGACGAGTTACCTCCCTCTCTTCCAACCCTTGTTCTGTTACTGAGAGGGGCGGGGGTGGCTAAGTCGGTAGCGCACCAGGCTCGTAATCTGTAGTTCCCAGGTTCAGGTCCCAGCTGGGTCAGCGTTGAGATTTACCTCCGCAAAACTCCCCGCCCTGCCCACGGTCAGTAGGGGACACCGATGGGCTTGGAAAGGCCGCCGTCCGTCGGATGGGACGTTAAGCCGTGGCCCCGTGTGCGGGAGAGCCATACCCTCTGCACGTTAAAGAACACGCTGGATTGCCTTGACGGGAGGCTACCATCTGTCTCCCAACAGCTGTTCCAGTGAGTCCCCTCCCCAACCTTCTCTTAGCCTTCGGGGTCCATGTGACCTGGCCATTTAGCCCATGGTGTGCAAAAAAGTACTGCTCAGAGGTAAAACAACCCAACCCAAATCCAACCCTTGTTCTGCTACTGAGAACCGCTGTCTCAGACAAGAACGTTGATTGTGAGAAATCGATTGATGGTTGATAGATTTCAACGCTTGCTACTCCTAAAAACTCGATAATTTTTGCTAGAACATTAAAAACGCCTTTTTTCACAACCGGAAAGAAGAACAACGAAATTCCTTTTTCCACATGGAAAAAGTCGGAAGCAAAAGATGTAAGACTTGCCCTTGTAAGTCTTTGCCAAAGAATGTAGAGGGAGAAGAAGTTAAGCTTCCATTGAGATTAATGTAAAATCGAGTATCGTGCATTTGGCGTAGAGGTGAAACGAACATTACAGTGGACGAACGCTTTTGTAATTACATGTTACTGTCATCTTCCATTCTCTTCGCTTTTCCTATGTAATAATTTCCCATTGATATCCTTGCAGAGTATATTAATATCAATTCTGTTTCTATGCAACCAAGAAAGCTTCTAATTGTAATAATTTATTCTATAAATTAACTTCAGGCTAATTTCAAATCTTCTCTATCCGTTCAATTTATAATTGTTGGTTCAACGAAAAATAATTCCAATGGAGAAAATAAACCTTTATTAAAATCATGATATTATTTTTTTCAAATACAAAGTGCAGTTACTTTTTTTCCTTTTTTAAAATATAAATTTTTTGATGCATAATTCCTTTGCCCCTTATTGTTTGCTTCCCAGCTTAAGAAATGCACGTTACGAATAGAAACACCACTTGAGGTCGCCACTTACGCTTTGTCAAGGTGGAACTTCTTTTCCTTTTACGTTCTTTGGCTATATACAGTACTAAAGAAACTGTCTCTAACGCTTTACCAGTGTAAAAGTGTGGTTTGGGATATCGCTTAGTTTCTCCGAGCATAGGTGGCAAAACATGTCTGCTCTATGTGTTAACGTAAGTATAATCTTCCCATTTCATGTCAGACATATTTCTAGTGAAATTTAATTATGGGAGATTTTGTTGATTTCGACTCCACCAATCATTTCGAAAAAGACTTGAATTAAAAATATTTCGTAGGTAATTTAAAAAATATGATATCTTCAATAAATCCTTGTGAGTTAAAATGATATTTACTGAAGTATTACAATTAAGAGAAGTTAAAAAAAGAACCAGAAAGTCTTGATTCATTATTATTAAGAATATAAAAAGTTCTATATTTTTGGTTCAAATTATTTATTAACAGATAAATATTAATTGTAAATTCTACGGTTTTCAAATGCAAAAAATGTTGAGTCTTATGCTAACTGCAAAAGAATCATAAAAATCTAATATGGAGTGCAATTGCAATTAATTATAATTACAATGTATTTTTATACAATTTCTGCATAAAATTAAATTACTTTCCTATATATTTGAAAGATATAAAAAAAAAGTTTTAAAAATGATGTTAGGCGCTTTTTCATCAAATCAATGCATTTCTAAGCGAATTAAAATTCAGCTTAGGTAAATAGCCGTCCCATGGCCGTGTGGTTAACACGCTTGGCTACTGATCTACGGGATCTGGGTTCGAGCCTCGGCTAAGGCATGGTTGTGTGTCCTGTTTTTCTGCTGAGGTCCTGCCATCCTCACAGACCTTCTAATATGGCATATAAACTGACAGGCTCCTGTCAGACCTCTGTGGCAAGCAGCTGCTTGAGGGGTATTTATTTATTTTTTTTTATATCTATCTACATACGAGGGTTGGGTTGTTTTACCTCTGAGCGGAACTTTTTTGCACACCATGGGCTAAATGGCCAGGTCACATGGACCCCGTAGGCTCAGAGAAGGTTGGGGGAGGGGACCCACTGGAACAGCTGTTTGGAGACAGATGGTAGTCTCCCGTCAAGGCCATCCAGCGTGTTCTTTAATGTGCACAGGGTATGGCTCTCCCACACACGGGGCCACGGCTTAACGTCCCATCCGACGGTTAACACACGGGGCCACGGATTAACGTCCCATCCGATGGACGGCGGGCTTTCCAAGCCCATCGGTATCCCCTACTGATCGTGGGCAGAGCGGGGAATTTTGCGGAGATAAATCTCAACGCTGACCCAGCTGGAACTCGAACCTGGGAATACAGATTACGAGCCTGGCGCGCTACCGACTGAGCAACCCCCGTCCCTACATACGAGGAAAATAATCAGCTTGCCACAGAGGTCTGACAGGAGTCTGTCAGTTTGTATGCCATAGTAGAAGGTCTGTGAGGATGACAGGACCTCAGCAGAAAAAACACACACATTCATGCTTTATCCGGGGCTCGAACCCAGGTGTCTGCATAAAATTAAATTTATTTTTTACTATATTTGAAAGACATAAAAAAGTTTTACAAAATGATGTTAGGCGCTTTTCATTAAATCAATTCACTTATAAGCGAATTGAAATTCAACTTTAGCTAAATAGAAAAAAAAAATATTTTTTTTTATTTTTTTGATATATATCTATATGAACAAAGTAGGAAAATATTCAGTAGAATGATTCAAGAAATTTATTACTGTAAAAAAAACGTCAGCCGAAAAGACAGAATAAAGTATTTAAAATTAACCTTTTAAAAGATATCATTATCTACATATCAATCTTTAATATTTTTGTTTTCTCACAAATAAAAAATGCAAATTTTTATGGTAGATTTATCTTTTATTGAGTGTTTATGACCAAAACCTCTGATCTAATAGCTTAACGTTTTCGGTTGTGAAAAAATGTTTTTTTTTTATAATTGTTCTAGGTAAAATACCCGCGAAGGCTATCCTTTATATTCTACTTTACTTCTCCTTTTGCATTGTAGAAGGTTCAGTTCAGCACAACGTGACATACAGTCTCAGATGTGCTGCATGTGTCACATTTGGGACTGTACGCTCTGCCGAGAAGTTTTAGGCTCCTAAAACAGTCGCTTCACTTCCCTATATAGCTCAATGCTTTTCCTGGAACAAAGCATGATGGCCGCGAACAAAGGCGACCACAATCCAGGCTAAACAAATTGAGCAAAAATTGAGGAAAGCGTGGATGGTCTACTGTCTATCGAGGTAAAACTCGAAAACTCCTCGAATTAATGAGCCCGAAATTATCTCAAATTATTTTTACTGAACGGTTATGCTACAGAGTGTGACATTCAGTCATCCATGCAAAATATAGATCATTTCACACAAAGCGATGAAAAATGAAAGTTAAATTGCTTTGCTTTTATGATAGAGGACACAGATATGGAAACCGAGCGCCCTCTAGCGTGGCGATCTCTTCAAACCGAGACTACTCAGTAATTTCTTAAAGAAGACATTTTGAAATAATGTGACTCAAAATAATTTAAAGATCTCAATCAAACCTCCTTCATTCTCATTTTCCGAAAAAAAATTCGTTCGACAGTTACATAAATTGCAATATATAACAATAAGTTTAAATAATAATTTCCAAAAAAGTTAATACAAACAAGTTAGAACGAAAGAAATAGCCGTTATACTAAACTTCACTGATACCCATAAGAGAGTTTTTAGAATAAAAATTAATAATTTTCGCCAATTTTGAATTTTTGTATTATCTGCAGAACGAACTAACTAACGAAAAGCTTCAGCTTCCATTATTCTTAAAATACTAAAGATATGTTTTTGGAAATCGAGATATCAATAGATCTGATTGAAATTTTAAAAATATGCTCGGTAAAAATTTTCAACAAGGAGCTTAAGAAGTTACTGAGTTACTATTCAAACAACATGCAACTGAATAGTACATACTACTGAAACATGCAACTGTACCTAATAAAGTTGCAGCTGAATGTGTAGGTGCGTGGTTTTCTTTGGCAAGATTCAGCGCAAAGAATTTTGTAAGTTATATTTATGAAGTCTGTCATCATCATCATCATCATCATCCTCAAGCAGCCATGGGCTACGGAGGTCCAACCAGACGGTGCAATTTAGTTCTCCAAGCAAGTCTATCCTGAGCTACATCTACTGCATCTGGCCACTGCACACCAATTCTAAGTCCTGTTTGACATTGTCCGCCCACCGCATCCTAGGTCTCCCCTTCTTTCTGAGGCCTTTAGGCACACTGTTATCGCCAATCTATAATTATTCATACGGGCAACATAGCCGAACCAACGGAGTCTCTCTCTGCACAATATGCTGCTTAAAGGAGGTTGCAAACTTATTTGCCTAACCTCATCATTAGTTACAAAGTTGAACCATCTAATGCCCAAGATACTGCGTAAGCATCTGGAATCAAAAGCATCTAGTATCCTGTTATCATGTTTACAAAGTGTCCAAGTTTCACTTCCATAACTAACCCTAGAAAGAACCAAACTATTATACAGCCTAATTTTAGTCTTTAGATGTATACGCCGATTTCTCCACACTCTCCATAGATTTTTAAAAGTCCCGGCAGCAATCCCTATTCGTCTGTTAATCTCATGCCGCACATCACCATTATCTGTTACATAGCTCCCAAGATAATTAAACTGTGACACCTGCTCAAGACTGCAACCATTCAGATTAACTGAATCACAGCCTGCCTGACCAATTTTCATCACTTTAGTTTTCTCTCTGTTTATAACCAAACCTACTGTACTACCAGTCTCATCAACAACAGCTCGAATGAAAGAGTTCATCTCATCAACATCATTTGCCAAAAGTGCTAAATCATCAGCATAATCTAAATCAGAAATTTTCGTATCTCCAGTCCATTTAAGGCCAAAATCTTTCCCTTGAAGTGAATTTCGCATCACATAATCAATAACCAAACTTAAGAGAAAAGGAGACAAAATGCAGCCTTGTCGAACACCAGAAGTAATTCTAAACCAATTGCTACAAGCCTTACCAACTCTCACACACGACTCAGTGTTATTATAGAGAGCTTTCATAATGGTAACTAACTTCTCAGGTATACCATATGATTTCACAATCAACCACAAATTATTACGATCAACAGAGTCGAAAGCCTTTTTGAAATCAACAAAGCTAGCAACCAAAGGTTTCTGAAACTCTAAACATTTCTCAAGAATCTGCCTAAGTGAAAATATCTGATCCACACATCCCCTACCACTTCTGAATCCCCATTGCTCATCACGCAATTGACTGTCAACCAGATTCTTAATTCTATTAAGCACAATCATGGAAAGAACTTTGCCTGGAACAGAGAGTAGGCTAATACCCCTATAGTTATCACAAGAACTGCGATCACCTTGTTTGAAAATAGGGATAACAATAGCTCTGGTGAAATCCTTAGGAACCATGCCTCTATCATAAAAGACATTCAGAATTTCAGTCATCCAAGTGGTAACCGAAACATTTCCAGCTCTAAGCATTTCGGTAGTAATTTCATCTACCCCTGGGGATTTATGAAGTTTAAGTTTAGAAACAGCCAAAATAACTTCAGATTGTGTTATAGGGCCAACATTAAAGCCACCAATGCATCTATCATCATTGCAAACAATGGGAATAGAACTAACCGCATTGTTCAGAATATCACTGAAATGCTCAGCTCACCTAGCCATGACAGAATCCTCACCTTCTATAACCTTACCCTGTTTATCCTTCAATCCCTGTATACCTGTTCGTTTTCTACCACACAAAACATTAACTATCTGGTACAGCTCTCTGCTGTTGTGCTGTCTAACTGCTTCCTTGGCTTTGTCAGCCAAACCATCAAGCCAAAGATTCTTATCAGCAGCTAACTGATCTTTTACACGTTTATTAAGCTCTCTGTAATGCTTTCTATCAGTACTAGTAGGGTATTGATTAAGGACATTCCTGCAGTTCTTTCTTTCTGAAATAAGCTCAAGTGCCTTATCACTCAGATAATTCTGGCTCTTCTGCTCCTTTTTTCCTAAAAGAGTACTGTTAGTGTCCAAAAAAGCCTGTTTAAAATGATCCCATTCTTCCTCAACTTCAGTAGTAAGCATACCATGACTGTCATAATGACTAAGTAACCTATCATGGTAAGCATTGGCTATAACTGAGTCTTTCAGAGCTTCAGTATTAAAAGCAAATTTTTTAACCCTAGCACAACACTTTTTAAGTTTAAGTTGTAAGACACTTTTAACAAGGTAATGGTCAGATCCAATTTCAGCTCCCCTATATGCCCTGGTATTTCTAACAGAACTAACCCATTTGCTGTTAATTAATATATAATCAATCATATTCCTATGCAGCCCATCAGGTGAAACCCATGTGTATGTCGCGGTGTTTGTAATATGTGTTAGTTATTCTGAATCTATTGATTTTATTTACCTGTAGGAGACGTTGCCCATTGCCATTGCAGCTACCAATACCAAAAGGGCCTATTACTCCTGCCCAAAAGTCAGAGTCAGTACCAACTTTGGCATTGAAGTCACCAAGAACAAGGGTAATATCTCCTTTCTTGACAGAATTCAAAATATCCTGAAGTTGTTCATAAAATCTATCCTTCTCATCCTCATCGGCATCCTCAGTGGGGGCATAACAGCAGATAACATTCAGGTCTTTAACGCTTGTCTGAAATTTTGCTGTAAGAAACCTTTCATTAATGCACTCATATCCTAGAAGAGCATCACTAGCGTGTCTGCTGAGAAGCAGACCCACGCCTTGGTGATGCTTATTGTCGTCCCTCCCTGAAAAGAGAAATTTACGATTATTTTTAAGAATCTGACCTTTATCTGTCCATCTGGTCTCTTGCAAGCTGAGAACATCTAAATTATAATGGTGGAATTCTTGTGTGAGGACATCAAGAGAAAAAGCTCTGTGCAGAGTCCTCACATTCCAACTACCTATGGAGAGAAAATGGTTAGTGGGATGTTTAAAGAAACTGTGTTTATTGAGAGAGGGAATGGCGACAATATCAAACAGCCCCCTAATCGCAGACATGGGGCAAAGACCCATTCCCCCACCACTAAAGGCTGAAGCCATCTACACTGGAAGACTTCCTCCAATGTAGAATTTGACGATGCCAATAGAAGCTAAGAGTTCAGGTGCCTGCGATGACTTCTGCTCAGGATTATTCACCAGCTGATAAACATATCCTGTGAATCTATTCACTTGGGGCTGTGAACCCACAAGCAAACAGAAAACACAGCGGAAGCTTTTCCCTCCACAGAAGCCAACCAGTGCAGCTAAATCAGGATCCATAATCAAGCTCAGAGCCATATATCTGTCCAGTCCAGTTGGTTTATATGGTCAGCACCAGGACCCTGTGTGGTTGACCACTCCTAATCAGGGTAGAAAAAAAAAAGAAAAGTAGCCACAGTTGTCCAGATCAGTAGGCCACACTAATCTGGCAGTCCTCCCCTTCCGTTCACTTCCACAAGAGAGTATCTCTTTTGAAAGGTACTAACGGTCTGCACCACGAGAAGGCGGGGTCGGACATTAGGTGCTAGGCCTGGCCGGTTCTATGCATCATCACAGGGGATTGGTGCATAGCTCTCCTTCCAGTGACTACCTAGCTACCATTTACAGACCAACTGTCTGTACCATTCTTAAATATTGGAAGCAGGTCTATTTTCCTGTTAACCTCATTACCTGTGATTTTTATTTAATATAAAATTTTTGCAATTAACTAATTTTAATAATCAGTTATCGTATTTTTATATTTTAAACTATATTCTTTACATTCATAAAATGTATTTCGGCCTTCACAGACGATTTGTGAATTAGTTAAACCATATTTGAATTTTTCAACTTATAATAATTAAAAGAGTGTTCCGTGGCCGAGTGGTTAGCGCGCTTGGCTACTGATCTACGGAACCCGGGTTTGAGCCCTGGGAAAGGCATGGATGTTCGTGTTGTTTTCTGCTGAGGTCCTGTCATCCTCTCAGATCTTCGACTTCGGCATATAAACTGACAGGCTCCTGTCAGACCTCTGTGGCAAGCAGCTGCTTGAGGGAGTATTTATTTTTATTTATCATTATTTGAATTTGTTTAGGATCTGCTTAAAAGTGATTAACATCTTTATTTTCGCATTACATATTAACATATAAATGCTAAAGTAGAATGACATAGCGGATTAAAGGTTCATTACTGTTAAACTTTAGGTCCTAGGTTCGATAATACAGAGGATAAGATTATTTCTCTCAGTGTTATACGAATGAGAGTTTTCATCTCCTGCCACAGAGCGGCGCAACCTCCGCTGAGGAAGCTTTTAACATTGCGCGTTCGGCTGTGAATGGCTGTACTACGTGTTGACGTTTTATTCCAGCCAATGGCAGCTCCTACATGCTCCTGACGTCACTTTACTCACTGCTGAGCTTAAGAATTTGAAAATAACGCCTCATTGTGTAAAGTGGCTTTAGCTTTGCGAGTACAATTTATCTCTCAACATTATTGAAATCAGACTGCAATGAATGAAATTTGGAGCCTAGTTTCTGATTCCGACAGCAATATGGTGATTGTAAGTATGATTTTTATTCAAAGTAATCATTGATTGACAGATCTTAAACAAAAGGGATTTCTGAAACGTACAGTTTGATAATTCATGTGAATGCAACCTCAATTTTTTGCAATAATTTCTTAATAACCATTTATCAGGTTTTTGTGAATCGTAGCTTGTGTGATGGATTTACAGAGCATTCGTTTTGAATGTATGCTGGTGGTAACGTTTTGTGAGAAGGTTTTTTGAGCATTTCCACAGAAGCAGTAATTGATTTATATAAGGTTTTGAATTGTTTTTGTACAATATGTACGCTGCCAAAAATGATGTAAATAGTTTCCGCATCGGTTAGTTTAGTTCACTACTTTTGAAACTGTGCGTGGGAAGGATTTCAAAAGTTTCAACAAAATATTCTTTTCAAAACGAATTATTACGATACAATCGATTTTTTCCTTTGTCAATATTTTGGGGGCCAAAAAAAAAATTGGATAGGATAGGTAATGAAAAAGTCAGTTCATGTCACCTCAAAAAAGTATTTCATTTATACGAAAAATAATAAGCAACAATAAACCTCAAAAATTATTTTATTTACACAAAAAATAATAGGTAATAATAAAGCTTAAAAATTGTTTCATTTATACAAAAAATAATAATTAATAATAAACCTCAAAAATTATTTTATTTATACGAAAAATAAAATGTAATAATAAACCTCAAAAATTATGTTATTTACACGAAAAATAATAGGTAATAATGAACCTAAAGAAATTATTTTATTTATACGAAAAATAGTAAGTAATAATAAAAAAATACCCCCTCAAGCAGCTGCTTGCCACAGAGGTCTGACAGGAGCCTGTCAGTTTATATGCCATAGTAGAAGATCTGAAAGGATGGCAGGCCCTCAGCAGAAAAACGACACAAACAGCCATGCCTTACCCGGGGCTCGAACCCAGGTCCCTTAGATCAGTAATATTCCTCAAAAATTATTTTATTTATACAAAAATATTATGTAATAATAAACCTCAGAAATTATTTTATTTATACGAAAAATAATAAGTAATAATAAAACACAAAATTATTTTCTTTATACAAAAAACAATAAGTAATGATAAACCTTAAAACATTTTATTTATACGAAAAATAATAAGTAATAATAAACCTTAAAAATTATTTTATTTATACGAAAAATAATAAGTAATAATAAATCTTAAAAATTATTTTATTTATACAAAAAATTATAAGTAATAATAAACCTCAAAAATTATTTTATTTATACGAATAATAATAAGTAATAATGAACCTCAAACACTATTTTATTTATACGAAAGGAAATAAGTATGTAATAATAAACCAATATAAATTTTCTAAACCTTATCAAATATTAAATAAATTTAATGAGAGCATTGTGACCGTAGTTGTTGGGCAATAGTTTCTTTCACCTCGATATCGATATTTGTTGTTGCGAGCCGAAGTATATTTTCAAGAGTAGTCTTTCAAGCAATTTCTGTACCTTGATTTTCTACATTTCATATCAGAAAATGCGCGCTCACAGATATATGTACTTCCAAGCATAGAAATTGTTTGGAGTCCAAAATCTTTCATTTTTGGATATTTTTTCTTTAGGCATAAGTTTGAACAATTCTATTTCAGTTTCTCCATTAAATGCAATAACTGGGTCGGCCTGAAGGTCATATAATTCCATTTGATATTTAGGATCTACGGTGCTAATATCAATATTTAATGGATTACTGAAAATTTAAACTTTGCTTAAGGCCATCAAATGGAGAATATCTTCTGTGAAAATCTTCAATTAGGATATCTAATTTAGGAACAAATTTTTCGAAATTTACTGTTTATTAAGTTGCTTTATTTCTTCTAGAACTCTTTACAAGTTTCAAAATGAATTAAATTGTTTTCCTTCAAATTTGACTTCAACAATTGTAGTTTGTTTCTAAACCCAGTAACATGATTATAAAGACAGCACAGGTTTTGATCTTTTTCTTGTAAGGTTTATTCAAGACATTTAAATAATCTGTAATGTCTGTTAGGAAAGCAAATGAACACAGAAAATTTTCACCAACAAAACTTGCTATTAAATCTTCATCGGTGCCTACTTCTGTGAGAAAAAGATGAATTTCTTTTCGAAGTGTAAAAAATATCTTGAGGCATTTCTGGCACTTAACCAGTGATTATTACTATGCAAAAGCAGATCGCCATACTCAGGCAAGGGGGTAGGAAATTTTATGAGATAAGGGGGCAGGAAAAAATTGTTAAGACAAGGGTACAAAAAGTATTTTATTAGTTTGCAAGCATCTTTTCTATTCACAATGGAGTCCAAAAAAAGTATTATAGAAATAGGCAAAGGAAAACCTTTGGTCGGTTAGTTGTTAGCGGTTCCCAGTCACGAGATGGCGCTGATCAGGAGAACACATGACGTCCGAACTAATGTCAGAGGATCTGGGTTATTGGTGGCCGACTTCCGATGATTTGAGTTTTTTCGGATAGGTAACAGAAATCCCATGTTGTTTGTGGGATTTGTCGTGAATGATTCGATATTTTGTCTATTTGGGAGGATGATTTTTTGCGAACCTTCACAGGTAAGCGTATCCAGTAAAAATATGTATGTTTCTTTTTTTTTAAAGCGTTTTTCAGGATAGGGAAAAAAGGGATTATTAATGTTCCTTTCTTGTGTCAAAATGCTAATTGTGATAAGTAATTTAAGTGTTTATTATATGAAATTAAAATATTTAATTTTTAGTACAGTTCAAAGTGTTGGTGTGGTGCGTTGTAATGTTATGGCCAAGGTTGGGTTGTTTTAGCCATAAGCGCCCATTTTTAGCAAGTAACGGGCTAAATGGCCAGGTCACAAGGGTTGGGTTGTTTTACCTCTGAGCGGCAGTTTTTTGCACACCATGGGCTAAATGGCCAGGTCACATGGACCCGGTGGCTCAGAGAAGGTTGGGGGAGAGGACCCACTGGAACAGCTGTTGGGAGACTAATGGTAGCCTCCCGTCAAGGCCATCCAGCATGTTATTTATGGCTCTCCCACACACGGGGCCACGGCGTAACATCCCATCCGATGGACGGCGGCCTTTCCAAGCCCATCGGTGTCCCCAACTGACCGTGGATAGGGCGAGGAATTTTGCGGAGGAAAATCTCAACGCTGACCCAGCTGGGACCCGAACCTGGGAACTACAGATTACGAGCCTGGTGCGCTACCGAATGAGCCACCCCCGCCCCCAGTCTGTAGCGTGCCAGGTTCATAATCTGGAGTTACCAGGTTCGGTCACACACATTCACAAAGAGGCATGAAAAGTCCAAAGGATGGAAGGCTACTGTCTGTCTCTCAATGGCTGACCAATAGGTCTAATTTTCCCAAACTTCTCCGAGCCCTTGTGACTTCACTATTGTGTGTGGATCGGAGGTGTCACAGTCGGTAGAGAGCCAGGCTCGTGATCTGCCATTTCCAGGTTCGAGTCCCAGCTGAGTCAGCGTGGAGATTTATCTCCGAAAAATTCTCTGCCCTGCCCATGGTCAGTAGGGGACACCGATGGGTTTGGAAAGGTCAATGTCCGTCAGATGGGATGTTAAGCCTTTGCCAGTATGCAGAAAAGCCATAACCTGTGCAGGTTAGGGTTGTGTTGTTTTACCTCTGAGCAGCACTTTTTTGCACACCATGGGCTAAATGGCCAGGTCACATGGACCCCGAAGGCTCAGAGAAGGTTGCGGGAGGGGACCCACTGGAACAGCTGTTGGGAGACAGATCGTAGCCTCCCGTCAAGGCCATCCAGTGTTCTTTAACGCGTGTTCTTTAACGTGCCGGTGCAGGTTAAAGAACATGCTGGATAGCCTTGATGGGAAGCTACCATCTGTCTCCCAACAGCTGGTCCAGTGGGTCCCCTCCCCCAAACTTCTCTGAGCCTTCGGGGTCCATGTGACCTGGCCATTTAGACCATGTTGTGCAAAAAAAGTGCCACTTGGAGGTAAAACAATCCAATCCAACTACTGTGTACAAAAATAAAATTGTGGCACGCAGATAAAAACCAACCAACAATTTTATAAATGATAATGATCCATTTTAATGTCATATTCCAGGAAAAGATCGGGTTGTTTTACCTCTGAGCAGCACGTATTTTGCACACAATGGACTAAATGGCCAGGTCACACAGACCCAAAGGTTTGAGCAGGGGGACCCACTGGACAGCTGCTGGGAGAGAGATTGTAGCCTCGTCAAGTCCAGCGTGTTCTTTAACGCGCACAGTGTGTGTACACGTTATGTCGTATCTGTTGGACAGTGCCTTTCAATTCCTATAATGACGATGGGCAGGGTGGGGATTTTGAATCAGGAAAAGAAAATATCAAATAGTTATATGAAAAATATTATTTAATGTAACTAAAGCTGTCCCATGGCCGTGGTGGTTAGCACGCTTGGCTACTGACTTAAGGGACCTGGGTTCGAGCCCTGGGTAAGGCATGGATGTATGTGTCGTTTTTCTGCTCAGGACCTGCCATCCTCTCAGACCTTCTACTATGGCATATAAACTGACAGGCTCCTGTCAGACCTCTGTGGCAAGCAGCTGCTTGAGGGGGTATTTATTTATTTTTTTTTTTAAACTGAACAATAGTAAAACACCTCATATTGTTAACGGAAGAAAACCTCCACCAAAAATCAATAAGAACACTGTTGTATTTTTATCAGTTAAAGTATGCAAAGGTGGATGGTCTTGGCAGCAGGCTTCCAATCTGTCTCTTAACATCTCTCCAGTGGGTTCCCTTCACTCAACCTTCGCTGAGTGTTTCGGGTTTTAAGTGATCTGGCTGTTTAGCCCATTGTGTGTACAAAAGTGTAGCTCAGCAGTCAACCTATCCTAACTCTTTTATAAATTTGTGATAATAGCCTGCGAGCCGTAATTTGCCCGGTCTGTTGTAGATGAACCAAGCATTTCTTAACTACATAGAAGTTAGTTTTTTATTATTTGGTAATTTATTTTTATTTTTTAATATAGGTGGACCCGTGTGTAGTCGCAAGATCCCGGATCAGAAACATTGCTGCAAGATGGACTCATAGGCTCAGAGTTGAGAGTCATTATACCTTTTGGAATCTCAGAGTATGCCTGAGAACAAACAGCAGTTTTGCGTTTTTCTGCCCTACAAGATCTCTGCAAGATCCCTGCAAGATGGGAAATATTTTCAACCAAAATAGTTTGGTTTGGTATTATTTTCGTCACAGACTAAAACTCGACCAGTTTTTCCATACAGGATGCATCTTCATGTAATTGTGTTGCTCAGTATTCCAGGAATATTTCGTAGAAAAATCAAAATAACTTCCAGATGAAGGCGGCAAGAAAAAACAATTCTGACTCTTCACATCCAGGTCAGTAAAGAGTAGGCACATACCTGTGCGACAGAAAAAGCAGGAAGCTAATCAAAACTTAAAGGATGTGTCTAGAATGGATTTTACATTGTTTGAAGAATATCGTCGGGAAAGGGCAAACTTTTTGAAGAAAAAAGATGGTAAGGAAAAGACTAAGGTGAAGAATAGTGACAATGTTTCTAAATCTTCCAAGCTGCCAAAAAATGTGTTCTCAGCTTGTAATGAGATGCTTCACTCCAATCTTCCTAAAAACACTTTTATCTGATGCAAATAATTCACCGTCTGTCTCTTTGCACAAACATAAGAATAGTACAAATGCTAAAGGTTTAAAAAGAAAAAGACCTTTGTCAAGTGAAAAAGGAACATTAAATAATAAAAGTAAACATTTAAGTAAACCTTTCAAAAGAGAAAAGATGGTAAGGAAATGACTAAAGTGAAGAATAGTGACAATATTTCTAAATCTCCCAAGCTGCCAAAAAATGTGCTCTCAGATTGTAATGAGATGCTTCATCCCAATCTTCCTAAAGACAAACTATTATCTGATGCAAATAATTCACAGTCTGTCTCTTTGCACAAACATAAGAATAGTACAAATGCTAAAGGTTTAAAAAGAAACAGAACTTTGTCAAGTGAAAGAGAAACATTAAATAATAAAAGTAAACATTTCAGTAAACCTTTCAAAAGAGAAAAGATGGTAAGGAAAAGACTAAAGTGAAGAATAGTGACAATGTTTCTAAATCTTCCATGCTGCCAAAAAATGTGCTCTCAGATTGTAATGAGATGCTTCATCCCAATCTTCCTAAAGACAAACTATTATCTGTTGCAAATAATTCACAGTCTGTCTCTTTGCACAAACATAAGAATAGTACAAATGCTAAAGGTTTAAAAAGAAACAGAACTTTGTCAAGTGAAAGAGGAACATTAAATAATAAAAGTAAACATTTAAGTAAACCTTTCAAAAGAGAAAAGATGGTAAGGAAAAGACTAAAGTGAAGAATAGTGACAATGTTTCTAAATCTTCCATGCTGCCAAAAAATGTGCTCTCAGATTGTAATGAGATGCTTCACCCCAATCTTCCTAAAAGCAAACTATTATCTGATGCAAATAATTCACAGTCTGTCTCTTTGCACAAACATAAGAATAGTACAAATGCTAAAGGTTTAAAAAGAAACAGACTTTTGTCAAGTGAAAGAGGAACATTAAATAATAAACGTAAACATTTAAGTAGACCTTTCAAAAGAGAAAAGATGGTAAGGAAAAGACTAAAGTGAAGAATAGTGACAATGTTTCTAAATCTTCCATGCTGCCAAAAAAATGTGCTCTCAGATTGTAATGAGATGCTTCATCCCAATCTTCCTAAAAACAAACTATTATCTGATGCAAATAATTCACAGTCTGTCTCTTTGCACAAACATAAGAATAGTACAAATGCTAAAGGTTTAAAAAGAAACAGAACTTTGTCAAGTGAAAGAGAAACATTAAATAATAAAAGTAAACATTTCGGTAAACCTTTCAAAAGAGAAAAGATGGTAAGGAAAAGACTAAAGTGAAGAATAGTGACAATGTTTCTAAATCTTCCATGCTGCCAAAAAATGTGCTCTCAGATTGTAATGAGATGCTTCATCCCAATCTTCCTAAAGACAAACTATTATCTGTTGCAAATAATTCACAGTCTGTCTCTTTGCACAAACATAAGAATAGTACAAATGCTAAAGGTTTAAAAAGAAACAGAACTTTGTCAAGTGAAAGAGAAACATTAAATAATAAAAGTAAACATTTCGGTAAACCTTTCAAAAGAGAAAAGATGGAAAGGAAAAGACTAAAGTGAAGAATAGTGATAATGTTTCTAAATCTTCCAAGCTGCCAAAAAATGTGCTCTCAGATTGTAATGAGATGCTTCACTCCAATCTTCCTAAAAACAAACTATTATCTGATGCAAATAATTCACAGTCTGTCTCTTTGCACAAACATAAGAATAGTACAAATGCTAAAGGTTTAAAAAGAAACAGAACTTTGTCAAGTGAAAGAGGAACATTAAATAATAAAAGTAAACATTTAAGTAAACCTTTCAAAAGAGAAAAGATGGTAAGGAAAAGACTAAAGTGAAGAATAGTGACAATGTTTCTAAATCTTCCAAGCTGCCAAAAAATGTGCTCTCAGATTGTAATTAGATGCTTCACCCCAATCTTCCTAAAAGCAAACTATTATCTGATGCAAATAATTCACAGTCTGTCTCTTTGCACAAACATAAGAATAGTACAAATGCTAAAGGTTTAAAGAGAAACAGACTTTTGTCAAGTGAAAGAGGAACATTAAATAATAAACGTAAACATTTAAGTAGACGTTTCAAAAGAGAAAAGATGGTAAGGAAAAGACTAAAGTGATGAATAGTGACAAAGTTTCTAAATCTTCCAAACTGCCAAAAAATGTGCTCTCAGATTGTAATGAGATGCTTCATCCCAATCTTCCTAAAAACAAACTATTATCTGATGCAAATAATTCACAGTCTGTCTCTTTGCACAAACATAAGAATAGTACAAATGCTAAAGGTTTAAAAAGAAACAGACCTTTGTCAAGTGAAAGAGGAACATTAATTAATAAAAGTAAACATTTAACTAAACCTTTCAAAAGAGTATCCATTGAAAGTGATTCAGATGAAAGTGTAGAGAATTTTGGTATTGTTTTTTCATAAGCCAAAGATCGTCCAGTTTTTCCACGCCAGTTTCGTGACAACCTAATTATGCGTCTTATTCTTCATATAATTATGGTGCTCAGTATTCCAGAAATATTTCACAGATGCAGAATAATCAAAATAACTTCCAGATGAAGGCTCCAAGTAAAAAGAATTCTAGCTCGTCACATCCAGAAGTTATAATTGATGAACATGACATTCTTTCTGCTTTAACTTTTGATCAGTCAGATGACATCCTTAAAAAAGAAATAACGAATAAGTTCGCTGAAATAGATTTAAAATCCCTCAAACTACATTCAGATGAAGACTTCATTATCCTTATTTCAAAAAACAGTAAAAAGTCAGACAAATCAGCATACTCCTCAAAACACAGATTGAAGTGAAAGAATGCCACATTCAAATGACAAAAAGCCACCTGAAATCGCAAATTCTGTTCCAAACTCTTCAAATTCAGAAAATATGAGCTCCCAGATGAACAAGAAAACTTCCTGTGAAAAGCCTAGTGATCTGAAGACATATGATATTGTTCAAAAAATTATGCAAGAAATGGATGGAACTAATGCAAACCTTAAAAAAGTAGATACTTCAAAACATAACTGTCATAGTGTTGGAAACAGTTCTTCAACATTGGTAATAAGAATTCAAAAAGATCTAACAAACAAGGCACGCCATCCTATTTCATTAACAGAAATACTAATCAGAGTGTTAGTAGCAGTGCTAAACCAGTCAAACCAAATGAGAAAAATGATGATGTTGATCTGACAAATAAAGCAGGTAATGTCAGTGATTCAACCCCCATAAAAAATGTTATTAACAGAAATGTTGTTTTCAGCAGTCATTTAAATGAAAGTGATGCTGAAAGTGAATTGAGTAAATCACAGGTGCAAACAAATGGCCTCAAAATTCCGTCTTCTGAAAACACCAGCACAACAAAATTATGCGTGAAGGAAGATGAACAAAATTCACTAAAGCTAAATGAAATTAAGACATGCTTGAGGTGCAAATGTGAATTTCTTCAAGGTGAAAATAATAGAACAATTTGTTCACCTTGCAAAAGATCCTTGACTCAAAACCACACTTTAAAAAGTGATCCCATTAAATTACCACTACGAATTAAAAGCAGAACATCACCATTAAAAAGCAGGCCTTCGCCATTAAAGAAATTGCAAAAGGGGAAAGCAAATGGAGTACGTAAAAAACCTTATAATGCTCAAGACAGAATCAGTCAAGTTTTGAAAAAACTCCAAATACGACCAAAGAATTCTGTCATATAAAATCCCTAATATCAATATAAAAAAATTCACCATAATTTGGTCCAAGAAAATAGCAGTGCATTAATACCATCATCAGAGAAAGATCATAAAGGTAATAAACAGCATGAATGTGAAAAATCTAATGATGATAATAAAAATTCTGCGAGAAAAACACGGTGATAGCAATATATCTGTTACAATTAACAATAAACTGAGTAAGTTACAGAAAAATACTCAAAAGCAAAGACAACTCCTTCCAAATTTACATTCTAAATCCACTTCAGAGAACATTTCTGATAAAAATATTTCAGATGTTAGTAACAATAAACCTAGTAAGTTGCCAAGCAGTTCTGTAAAACAGAATGAGGCACTTTTGCAGTGACATGTTGAATCCACTTCAGAGCTTACTGGTGAACTCTCAGATAAGGCTGTTAAAAGCAGTGTTATAGGTACTGAAGAAAATCACCCTAAATTAAAAGATAAAGAAACTGAAGATTTAAATGAACGTGGGCACAAAAATGGCTGCAAGATAAAGAACATTAACCGAGGACTTTTTCTTATGACATTGGGGCGGGGGTGGCTCAGTCGATAGCGCACCAGGCTCGTAATCTGTAGTTCCCAGGTTCGAGTCCCAGCTGGGGCAGCGTTGAGATTTATCTCCGCAAAATTCCCTGCCCTGCCCACGGACAGTAGGGGACATAGATGGGCTTGGAAAGGCCGCCGTCCGTCGGATGGGACGTTAGGCGGTGGCCCCGTGTGCGGGAGAGCCATACCCTGTGCACGTTAAAGAACTCGCTGGACGGCCTTGACGGGAGGCTACCATCTCCCAACAGCTGTTGCAGTGGGTTCCCTCCCCCAACCTTCTCTGAGCCTTCGGGTTCCAAGTGACCTGCCCATTTAGCCCTTGGTGTGCAAATAAGTGCCGCTCAGAGGTAAAACAAACCAAAACCAAATCTTATGACATTTCCTGAGGGAGATGAAGAAATTGATTTATCATGTGACAAAGAAAGTAAAAAAATGGAAAAAGAAATACCAAACAAAGCTAAAGAAGTGGTGGAGAAAAAAGATGAAATTTCTCTCCAGAATAAGAATCTTAATTTAGTGCCTGCAAAGGAAAATAGTGGTTCACCACCACCTTTATATACCACTTTTATAATACCCCAGTTGCCTTCCATAATACTTACAACTGTATGGATTCCATAATCCCTAATATCAATAATATTGATATTAGGAATTTGTTTATGGATTCCATAATCCATAAACCACAACTGATTTCCAGAAGCCAAGTTATCAATTAACCCCTGACATAAATTGTCAGAATAATGCAATATTTCTGCCAAATAAAACTGATTTTGTCTCACCACCAAATATTGTGAAATCCAGTGAGATTTCAGAAGAAACAAGCGTTAACAGGGATACCAGTAGCCTAAATAATTTATCCAATGTAGAAAATTTTAGTGATAAAGTTTTTCATTTTAATGTTGCATCTAATTTAGAAAACACTATTCATAATCCTCCTAATATTGTTACCAACTTGGAAAATTCTGGTGGTAAAGATATTCCTCCACTTACTGAAACAAGTTCCAGTTTACAGCTGGGCGGGGGTGGCTCAGTCGGTAGCGCGCCAGTCTCGTAATCTGTAGTTCCCAGGTTCGAGTCCCAGCTGGGTCAGCGTTGAGATTTATCTCCGCAAAATTCCCCGCTCTACCCACGGTCAGTAGGGGACACCGATGGGCTTGGAAAGGCCGCCGTCCGTCGAATGGGACGTTAAGCCGTGGTCCCGTGTGCGGGAGAGCCATACCCTGTGCACGTTAAAGAACACGCTGGATGGCCTTGACGGGAGGTTACCATCTGTCTCACAACAGCTGATCCAGTGGGTTCCCTCCCCCAACCTTCTCTGAGCCTTCGGGGTCCATGTGACCTGGCCATTTAGCCCATGGTATGCAAAAAAGTGCCGCTCAGAGGTAAAACAACCCAACCCATGGCGATCTAGTTTCATTACTGCTGTTGATGTACCAGTTGCTCGCAAAAGAGCGAAGGTTTAAAAAATTCCTGAAACCACGTAAAAACATTAGAGATAAATGAATCGTAGAGGCTCAGACTAATATTGTGGGAAGTTAAAAACATCTGCTTCGACAGATATCAAGTGAAAATACTAGAAATATGCAGGGAAAGAGTTTTATATTTCTACATAATGAAGAACCCACATAGTAATTACGTTGCCAGCTATTTTTTCTGAATTTTGTTTGTAATCAACCATATTGTTGGGATACTTTTTTGAGCGACTGTACTTGAGCGATCGGTCCGATATTTCGTATTGTGATTATACTTAGTTGTAGCCCTGTTGGGGTAATGGATTGAGTTCCTAGCTGCTGTGGGTAGAGTGATACCCCAAAAAGCGTCGGATATATCTAGAGGTGCTGCCGTCGCCATCTTGTGAAGGTTGTGGTGGTTTATTTTAAACCTGATCCCTCAAAGAAATTGGGGGGTGTGGGGTAGAAACACACTGGGCAACTGTTAGGAGACAGATGATAGCCTCTCATCAAGTGTGTTCTTTAACATGCACAGGGTATGTGTCTCCCATCACATGTCATGGCTTAATATCCCATCCGATAGATGGCAGCCTTTTCAAGTCCATCAGTGTGTCCTACAGACCAAGGATTGGGTTGTTTTACTTCTGAACGCCACTTTGTTGCACACAATGGGCTAAATGGCCAGGTCACATGGACCCCGAAGGCTCAGAGAAGGTTGGAGGAGGGGACCCACTGGAACAGCTGTTGGGAGACAGATGGTAGCCTCCCGTCAAGGCCATCCATGGTGTTCTTTAATGTTGGGTTGTTTTACCTCTGAGCGGCACTTTTTTGCACACCATGGGCTAAATGGCCAGGTCACATGGACCCCGAAGGCTCAGAGAAGGTTGGGGGAGGGGACCCACTGGAACAGCTGTTGGGGGACAGATGGGTAGCATCCCGTCAAGGCCATCCAGCGTGTTCTTTAACGTTGGGTTGTTTTACCTCTGAGCGGCACTTTTTTGCACACCATGGGCTAAATGTCCAGGTCACATGGACCCCGAAGGCTCAGAGAAAGTTGGGGGAGGGGACCCACTGGAACAGCTGTTGGGAGACAGATGGTAGCCTCCCGTCAAGGTCATCCAGCGTGTTCTTTAACGTTGGGTTGTTTTACCTCTGATCGGCACTTTTTTGCACACCATGGGCTTTGCCTCTCATCAGTGCCATCCAGCATATTCTTTTATATAGGGTATATGAAAAAATCTCCAGCACATAGGGGCATGGCTTAACATACCATCCGATGAAAGGCAGCCTTTCGAAGCACATGAATATCTCTTAATGACAGAGGGTAGGGAATTTTACGGAGATAAATTTCAACGTTGGCCTAAAAGTGGAGCTGACTCGAAAATGCAAATTACCAGTCAGCTCCACCTTTGACTAGTAGTGTATTTTTAAAGTATGTTTGGAAAAGGGTTTTGATTTTTTTCAAAAGATTAAAACATGCAATGCATATAAACTGACAGGCTCCTGTCAGACCTCTGTGGCAAGCAGCTGCTTGAGGGGGTATTTATTTATTTATTATAAGTAGAAGGACGCATGTTGCCTCTGGCGTATATTAGAATCTCGTTTTCAAAAAGAATGAAGTATTTCCTTTACCTACTGTTTCATTCCTTAAAGGTTTTAATTTGAGCTAGCGGATGATGGGAAAAATACAAATAGTACAAATAATATTTATCAGTAAATTATACAGCATAAAAGTATTAGTCTCTTAATTCTTAAATCTAAAAAGTTGCATTTCTCACACCTCTCTCAGAAAAGTCGGTAGATTATTTCTGTCAGTGGAATATCTCTTAAAAAGTACCACTAATTTTTCAAATTTCCATTCTATAGTGTTCGAAAGATTCGGAAGTGCGAATCATATTTTTTTACAAATTCCTATCTGATCCTAAAAAGATTTTTCTATTTATCTCTAAATACAATTATCTGCTAAAACAAAAAAAGTTGTTTTAAGTCAATTCATTGTTGCCAATAAAAATATCATGGCGTTCACATTCCACCACCAAAATTAAAAATTTCTAGCTTAAATAACGTCGTTCAAAATTTCAGAATTGGCAAATTTTTCCATCATTATAGGGAAGAATTATAGTTTTCGGAAGATTTAAAATGTGTGAATCATATTCTATCAATTCCTATCTAACCCAAAAAGAATTTTTCATTTATTTCTGAAAAAGAATAACTGCTGAAACTAAAAAAGTATGTTTACCCACCCCCTTCTGGGACTAAGGGGTCAACTCACATTCCACCACCAAAATTCTAGCATAAATGTATCGTTTGCAATATTTGTTTGAAAATTTCAACCTTTTCCACCGGTAGAGGGCGTAATTGTAGCTTCAGAGAGATTCGTAATGTGCATATTGTAATATTTCCATCAATGTCTATCCAACATAAAAAGAATTTTTCTCTCTCTTAACCCTTTCAGGACCATAAGGTTTCTAAGAGTAAATATTAGTATGTAACTGTTTATTTAGTTTGTTTAGACGTAAAATAAATAAAAATCGTAAGAAAAATACATAACAATGTGTAGTTTTTTTTTTAATTTTATGGGAAATATTTTTCCCAATGGACTATAAAGGTAACACAAATTATAGTTAGGCTTATTATGCAATATCTTTTATTTATTGGTTTATTAGAACAAAATGTTAACTAAAATAATACAAAATTATGAAATAAAATTACTATACAAAATGATGTGCTAATTATGAAATTCTGCGAAGCAATTTCTTTTGGTAGTGAGGCAAAGATGGACATTGCACATAGTACATATATTATGCGTCCTGACAGTTCTGTTTTTGTTTTCTAAACGTTCCCGTTTACGTAATTGCGTTCGGCATACGTTCTATTTTGACATTCTGTATAAAAAATGCAGATAAGGTTATAATTAAATACGACAATCACCAATTTTAAAATGGTAAAAATGTTTCCCTTAGTCGTGAAAGGGTTAAAAAAGAAGTTCGATATCTACAGACGGGACAAACAGACGACAAAGCAAAACTATTATCTCGTTTTCTTTGAAAAGGACAGAAAAAAATAGTTCAGTGTGCATCAATGCTTAATAGTCGGTAAATGTCAAAAGCATAAAAATGCAAGATTTGAAACCTATACATTTGAGCCGTGAAGGAGTTCAACTACCCCCTTAAATACACCTGGTCTTGTCATATGGAGTAGTAGTTGGAAAACTGTGAATGAACTTATCAATAATATGTTTAGTACCAAACTTTTGTTGCGGGTCGCTGCCGTCCCATGGCCGAGTGGTTAGCGCTCTTGGCTACTGATCTAAGGGACCTGGGTTCGAGACCCGGGTAAGGCATGGCTGTTTGTGTCGTTTTTCTGCTGAGGTCCTGCCATCCTCTCAGATCTTCTACTATGGCATATAAACTGACAGGCTCCTGTCAGACCTCTGTGGCAAGCAGCTGCTTGAGGGGGTATTTATTTTACTTATTTTTGATATGCGCTAGTAATAAAAAATTTTCCAGTAAATAAAGGAAACTGGGAAAAAATCTGTTCCTAGTTTGGAGGGTGAAAGGTAAGGGTTTAAAGCGATAAAAAAAACCTGCCACTACACAGCTTCACTCAAAATGTGAACTGAGCGAATAAATTATCGGTATTTTTTAGAGCACGTAAAAGAGAAGCATTTTAATTTTTTATTACATACTTTTGAATTTACTTTAGTTGTAAAGTTGCGAAGTTTTTACTGTATAAAATTTTAATTGTGAGGGGTAATTGTTCTGCACGATAGAACAGCGGTTTTCAAACTTTCTTAGGATTATTTTGCATTAAGCAAAATTCTCCCTCAAATAGCTGCTTGTCACAGAGGTCTGACAGGAAGCAGCCAGTTTAAAATGCCATAATGGCCTTTGAAGATGGCGAGACCTCAATTGCTATGTCTACACTTGTGCGCTTTCATCTTCAACTTCACTTTCAACTTTCAATTCCGCTTTTCAACACCGAGTAGTCTAATGCATGCCTTAGATCAGTGTCTCGCAAACTGTGTGCCGCGAGAGATTTTCAAATTGACACTAGATATTCCAAAGATTTCATTTTGACTTGACTTGTGTTATCGACGTGCTTTAATAAAAATCTTTCAGATTTCATCAACTGGGATCTTGTAAGTATTTATCAAGCTTTTTCCAAATTTTGGTATTAATTTTTGATTATTTCAAGCCATAGAATGGACAAATATTTAAAACAAACACCGAGTTATGAATTAAAGAACGAGAGCAAATCTTCAAGTAAAACCAGGCTGATGGACTTCAACAGGGCACAAATATAATGACGATTATATAGAGTTTGCTTTTATTCTTTTTCAGGTGTGCCGCGGAAAAGAAAATTAGATTCAGTGTGCCGCGGGAAAAAATTTTAGATTCAGGGTGCCGCGGAAAAGAAAATTAGCTTCAGTGTGCCGCGGAAAAAAAAATTAGATTCAGTGTGCCGCGGGAAAAAAATTAGATTTAGTGTGCCGCGGGAAAATTTTTTAGATGCAGTGTGCCGCGGGAAAAAAATTAGATTCAGTGTGCCGCGGAAAAGAAAATTAGATTCAGTGTGCCGCGGAAAAAAAATTAGATTCAATGTGCCGCGGAAAAAAAATTAGATTCAATGTGCCGCAGAGTAAAAAAGTTTGCGAGACACTGCCTTAGATGATGCCTTAACTGTCTACACCTGTGCGTCAAATAGCTTTCAATTTTTCACCAGTGTAGACGTAAAGTTTGCAATGGACATAACTGATGCTGCTATGTTAGCGGGTATAAGTGCTGCAATTTTAGTGCTGAAAAAAAGCGAGAAAAAGACGAGAAAAATACCGGCGATCGATATGCAGGATAGATTATTTTAAAACGCGGAATTTTGGAATAATGAGGGAAATGGAATTAAATGAGAACGATCATTTTAAGAACTTTACGCATATGTCTAGAACAAACTTCTACATGCTTTTGGAAATGGTGGAGCTGAAGATCGAAAAAAAAAATACTCGTTTCAGAGAGGCTTTAGGTTGGGTTGTTTTACCTCTGAGCGACACTTTTTTGCACACAATGGGCTAAATGGCCAGGTCACATGAACCCCGAAGGCTCAGAGAAGGTTGGGGGAGGGGACCCACTGGAACAGCTGTTGGGAGACAGATGGTAGCCTCCCGTCAAGGCCATCCAGCGTGTTCTTTAACGTGCACAGGGTATGGCTCTCCCGCACACGGGCCACGGCTTAACGTCCCATCCGACGGCCTTTCCAAGCCCATCGGTGTCCCCTACTGACCTGGGCAGGGCGGGGAATTTTTGCGGAGAGAAATCTCAACGCTGACCCAGCTGGGACTCGAACCTGAGAACTGCAGATTACGAGCCTGGCGCGCTACCGACTGAGCCACCCCAGCCCCTTTTCAGAGAGGCAATAACAGCTGAAGTGAAATTAGTGATCACATCAACAGATTTGAATTGAAGATCCCCGAAGAGAGTATTTAATTATAGGCTGTCTAGAGCAAGGCGTATTGTGGAAAATGCCTTTGGGTTGCTTGCATCTGTATTCAGAATTTTTCGAAAGCCAATAGAAATTAAAGTTGGAAATAATGTAGTCGATATTTTGCTCGCTTGTGTTTCTTCATAACTTTCTTCGTTCGCAACCAGATTCGAGAAGGTATTATTCACCCCAAGGATGTTTTGATAATGAGGACGCGAGTACTGGAGAAATAATTCCTGGATCTTGGAGACAGGTAACCTCAGGCGATAGTGTCAGGCCTCTTCGATCGACTCCACGAAATGCATCAAGAACTGCGAAGGACATCCGGGAAGAGTTCAGGAACTACTTTATGTCGGCTGAAGGTTCCATATCACATCTAAACAAGTATTTGTAGAGTTATATAACATAGGTAAAATATATAGTGAAACATTTAGTGGAAATATTATATATAAAGGTTTTATTTTTATTTTTTGTAATATTATTATATTTATTTTAATCTTCAATAAAGGTCAGTGTTTGTTCTGACGACATGGTGAACAAAAAAACATAAGCTCAATAATTACAAAAACAGAACGAAACCTTCCAGACAAACTACGAAGTTGCACGAAATGTTGAACAAAAATCCATTACTGGTGTAAGTACGTGCGCCACTGAAAATGGCGCCGTTCAACTGATATGAGGCATTCCTTTGCGCATGCGTCTAGCGCAGGTAAAGCGCATAAGTGTGGACATAGCCAATCATCGCCTCCTATCGGACACTGACTGTCGATTCCAAAAAAAAAACTTGTTCCTTCTCAAGGAAGTTTCTTCCGTTAGAGGGCGCTGACCACCTAGTAAAAACAAACTTGATATAAGGTAGTTCCCTTGCCTTATTGTAAGAATTATACGATGTTTTTAAATTTTAAATGTTTCACTGTCAGTTTAATTTGCTAATAATCATTTTTTATTATTTTTTATTGTTTTATCATAACTTCCTGTAGGAACAGAGGTATATATATATATAAATTTTATTTCTAGTATTAGAGAGTAGTTTGTTAAAGGCACAAAGTAAAGGTATAACTGGAATTGTAATGGAAGAAAAACTCCAAGGAATTTGTGATATTCCCACCAGTATAAAAAAAAAAGTATCATTATCATGTAGAAAATTTCTTGTGGATTCTTTGTTAGTAGTTATGCAAAGAGCTTCAAAGGACAAACGTGATTTCAGTGGTAATTCAGTTTTTTCAGCATGTTCGGTAATAATATTCAATAGTTGACTGAATGATTTAAAGAATACAAAATTAAAATCCGTGTGGTAATCTCATGTGAATTACAGAATTTCTGCATTTTTCAAACTGGAAATTTCAAAGTTTAAAAAAATTAAAAAGTTTAAAGCATTAATACCAAATATGTGGGGGTAATCCTTACCTAATGACTGTGGGAAGTGATTGCACATGTTAATAGTGATCATTATAACATGCATGTTTTTCCTTTCAAATTCACCAGTGACTATTTCATCTTAAGATTTGATTACTGACGACGCAATGTGAGACAGGGAAAGATGTCCTTCCAAACCCCACTAAGGACAGATAAGATGTAGTGTTTAATTTGCTAAATAACAATGGCATTGCATATGAAATATATTTGAGATGAACTAAATATCTATGGCGCAATGTTTCAGATACGTACAAATATTTTACCACCTTGTTTTGTCCAATCTGCTCTTATTTGGAATGTCAGCATTTGATAATTTTTGTAGCGATTTAAAAATTACGACCATGAAAATTTGAAAACCAGTATGGTCTGAAACTTTTTTGTTATAATCTTTAATAGATCCACAAATAATAACTACCGTTATTAATAGTATGGATAGCTCTCAAATCTTTTTAGGTAAACCATTTAAAAAAGTTTTCATTCAAGTTCACAAAATGTTTTCTTATCGTTTATTGGACTATTTATAAACTAAGGTTGTTTCTTTTTTCTCATCAGATATTTAATCACTAAATATAATGTAAGTTAATTGAAAAAAATTATTTATTAATGATGATTACAAAATTTCGTAATTGATTCACCAGAGCAGTTCATTTAACCAATTGCTGGAAAATAAAAATGTCTTATGAACCCAAAGGGAAAAAATATTCCTTTAAAACTATTGTTAAAGACATGACGTATACGGGGTGGCTCAGTCGGTAGCGCGCCAGGCTTGTAATCTGTAGTTCCCAGGTTCGAGTCCCAGCTGGGTCAGCGTTGAGATTTATCTCCGCAAAATTCTCCGCCCTGCCTACGGTCAGTAGGGGATACCGATGGGCTTGGATAAGGCCGCCGTCCGTCGGATGGGACGTTAAGCCGTGGCCCCGTGTGCGGGAGAGCCATAACCTGTGCACGTTAAAGAACACGCTGGGTGGCCTTGACGGGAGGCTACCATCTGTCTCCCAACAGCTGTTTCAGTGGGTCTCCTCCCCCAACCTTCTCTGAGCATTTGGGGTCCATGTGACCTGGCCATTTAGCCCATGGTGTGCAAAAAAGTGCCCCTCAGAGGTAAAACAACCAACCCATGACGTATACTTAACTTTTCAGCATTCCTTTGTAAAAAAAATTACACTAATCAAATTTTTTCTTGATATTTTCTTTTCAACTTGTACCAAGCCAATTTTAATAATTTTTGGCTGTAATAAATATGCCGATGTACCATTTTTAAAATTGCTTCCAAAATTCCTACTGCATGTTCTGTTTTAAGTAAATAATTGGAATATGTTCCTTGAATAAATAAACTTAATATTAAAAGTACTGGAATAAAATGGTTTTATGATTTAGAAGTTCCTATTCACAGATGGAGAACACAATACAGGCATTTCATCTACTGGAGACAGCTGCTTTGATGTACTTTGCCGTTGTAAATTTTTAACGTAAAATATACTTGCTTTTATGTATATCTGGCCATACATTAAATTTCTGGATTTTTTTCCTGTAATATTTAGTGAATAAAAGACTGCAATTTCTGGATGCTGTACATGATTAAATTTATATTCAAAAATAACTTGTAAGAAAATTACTAAGTCCATAAAAAACCGTGAGCAGTAAGAGAAATTGATTATTTTTTAAAATTATACTGGTCTATAAATTTTTGGGGAGCATGTACTTGTTTTGAGGCAAGAAACGGCTTTTGGTCAGTTCCGAGACAAAAAATTAAAACTCTTTAACAGTTCGATTTAAGGCATAGGTGCTCGAACCGTGTCCCACCGGACCCTTAATTGTGGCCCTCAAATACGACGAAGCTTTCTAAATATATATGAAATAGAGTGAAATGTACCAAATTTTCGAATTGGCTGAGCACCTCTGATTTAAGGAATGACGTAAAACGACCATTTATTCATTATTTCGCCGTATGTTTAAGAACTTTCTATATCGGCATTACTAAGCACATTTCCTTTTTCCAAATAATTAAATAACCGATATTTTTGTCTGTGTATCTTTTAAATGTGTCAATGACAAGTACTTCATACGCTGAAACGCACTTTTAGGTCTCCATGTATCCTAGGCTGCCACTGCCATACGGTGACCAACACACGAACTAGTCGGAACAGGTTATTTCGCATTTTGAGGCTGAATCGACAGGCAGTGTCCTACAGGCGATGTCTGAGATTTGGGTTGTTTTACCTCTGAGCGGCGCTTTTTTGCACACCATGGGCTAAATGGCCAGGTCACATGGACCCCGAAGGCTCAGAGAAGGTTGGGGGAGGGGACACACTGGAACAGCTGTTGGGAGACAGATGGTAGCCTCCCGTCAAGGCCATCCAGCGTGTTCTTTAACGTGCACAGGGTATGGCTCTCCCGCACACGGAGCCACGGCTTAACGTCCCATCCGACAGACGGCGGCCTTTCCAAGCCCATTGGTGTCCCCTACTGACCGTGGGCAGAGCGGGAAATTTTGCGGAGATAAATCTCAACGCTGACCCAGCTGGGACTCGAACCTGAGAAGTACAGATTACGAGCCTGGCGCGCTACCGACTGAGCCATCCCCGCCCCTCTCAATAGAGACACAAACATCCATTCCTTATACCAGTTCGAACTCAGTCCCTTTGATAAGTAGCCAAATTTGTTAAAAACTATTTTAACATGTTTTACAATTATCATTTATTCTTAAGCAGTTGATGTTTTGTATTAAAATTTTTCGTTACTATAAATAAGGCAAAACAAGTCAAATATTAATTTTTTTACCACCTGAAAAGTTTTAGGGTACTATAGTTTGAAAACCCCCGTGTCAGATGATAAAAGAAACTAAAAAAAACATACACAAGCTTCAAATTTATTTCGATAACATAGTATTTCTTCGAATATAAAAATACATCAACGAAAACATATAAGAAATATTTCATAATATTTGTCTTTTAGATAAGTATACTTTGTCTTTTGACATGTAAATATTAAATAAGCTATTATAACCTTATCACAATACATGGCATTTCTTGTGCTTTGATCAACACAGTTTAGGATTAAACGCTAGTTAACTGGAAAAATCTTACACTTTTCCTGTTATTGCTTGAATACAACGCAAAAAAAAAGAATCAAAAGGCAAAGAACGCATTTGCCCCACCAGTGGAAACTATTAATCCACTATAAACATACATTGCTGCTTTACCTCTGCATGGTGGGGCAGAGATAGCATGTTCGAATACTACTGATCTAACGTGTAATACACACAATTTAATACAAACACAAAGAAATAAACTTTTTTAAGGATTCAAAGGCTAGTTGGCCAAACATATTTTACTTTAGAAAATTTGTAACTTTAGTTCTAACCTTTCAATATGGAAAGGGCCAACAGTTGTTCCCAAATTTCCTGAGCTAACTAGTATCAGAATTTTTCAACCACTCGGAGAAGATAAAAATAATAAAAAGCTATATAGAAGATACTATTGTGGAGTAAAAACTTAATAACATGCTTATTAACACATTTTATTTGTGGATGTGTAGTATTTTATCTCAATTTAGTTTAAGTAATTATTTCTGAAATGTGAATCATGCACATATTTCATTTTCCATTTAATTCAGTTATGGGTTGGGTTGTTTTACCTCTGACCGGCACTTTTTTTGCACACCATGGGCTAAATGGCCAGGTCACATGGACCCCGAAGGCTCAGAGAAGGTTGGGGGAAGGGACCCACTGGAACAGCTGTTGGGAGACAGATGGTAGCCTCTCGTGAAGGCCATCCAGCGTGTTCTTTAACGTGCACAGGGTATGGCTCTCCCGCACACGGGGCCACGGCTTAACGTCCCATCCGATGGACAGCGGCCTTTCCAAGCCCATCGGTGTCCCCTACTGACCGTGGGCAGAGCGGGGAATTTCTGCGGAGATAAATCTCAACGATGACCCAGCTGGAACTCGAACCAGGGAAGTACAGATTACGAGCCTGGCGCGCTACCGACTGAGCCACCCCCCGCCCCAATTAAGTTATGACCTAATATAATAAATATAGCCATAAGCAGGGTGGGGGAAGGGAGAATGTTATTCTATAATGGAAATCCAGTTTCATTTTTCAAGCTCGAATAAATTTCTCCCTCCCCTAATTATTTTTTAGATCCGTGCCTGGTCATACGCATAGTTGTTCTATACCCGTGGTTCCTAATGTGAAGTCTTCAATCTTTTTGAGAAAGCTCTCGTGGAAATGGTACATTTATCGCGATTGCACAGCTGCAATGTTTTATTGCTTTTTTTTTGAAAATGTCAATTCAGTATGACAACACTGCCTGTCGTGTTGATTAAAAGATGTAATTAGCTATTGATGTAAGAAATTCTGTAGCATCGAATTTCTCCACTGAAATGTCTAGATTCAAATTGCAAAATAGTGAATAAATGAATAGCAGATAGAGAACCAGAGATATAATCCATTCTTGTGATGTTTACTGAACCCTCGTTCTAAGAACATATATTTTAATTCAAATGTATCGGGGGCGGCTCAGTCGGTAGCGCGCCAGGCTCGTAATCTGTAGTTCCCAGGTTCGAGTCCCAGTTGGGTCAGCGTTGAGATTTATCTCCGCAAAATTCCCTGCCCACGGTCAGTAGGGGACACCGATGGGCTTGGAAAGGCCGCCGTCCGTCGGATGGGAGACCCTGTGCACGTTAAAGAATACGCTGGATGGCCGTGACGGGAGGCTACCATCTGTCTCCCAACAGCTGTTACGTGGGTCCCCTCCCCCAACCTTCTCTGAGCCTTCTGGGTCCATGTGACCTGGCCATTTAGCCCATGGTGTGCAAAAAAAGTGCCGCTCAGAGGTAAAACAACCCAACCCAAATGTATCGGGTAGCGATGGGAAGAGGGTATGCAGAAAGAAACTTCAGAGTGTTCACAGAATGAAAATTTGTATGGAGTCAGTGGAACCAAAAAGATTTGAAATCAACTCTAGTAGACTTCACAGCATATGCCACAACTAGCATACAACTCTCCATAACCCAGTGTTGAAAAATGGTGCTCTAGATTCCATGACACCGACGTTTACATACTTTGACGTTGAAAATCTGAATATCAAGAGTTACTTCCAGAAGTTTCACATTGTTTCTCCCCTAGCATTGCCTTTTCAGGCAGACCAAATGCAAGCTGAAGTTTTGGCAACAAAATACGAGATATTTTCTGTGGTCTGAATTTTCTTAGAACACGAGTCCATATCAATGAAACGTATTTGGGGGAAAAAATATATAATCTGTTATGGATGTTGGCATAGGGAACAAGAGAATCCCCCCCCCCCGAAAAAAGTTGTACATTATATAAAATACATTCAACAAGAAACAAATATATATATATATTTCAAACAAAATTAACTATATGTTGATCTAATTTTTTTGTAACATATCTCAAACATTAGATTTTTTATTGAACTAATCCTAGAATTCTTGGAACATTTAATTCATGTGATATATATATATACACTGTTTTGTTCACTTCTCTCATGATTTTTCATGTAAAATAAGTCCCATAACATAGTTTCACCGAGTTCTGCCAGAAAAATACCTAGTTTTCAAAACTCTTATTTCTAATATAAAATATATATATTCTTTTTAAACAAAACTAGATCTAAAAATAAACTTTATACTATCTACTGAAAGACTATAAAACTACTCAATTGAACAGCTATCACTGTCATTGATTTTCTAGTCAGTATTGCATATATAAATATACTAAAAATAAATCAGCACCTATTCATTTCAAGATTCTCTCTCTGACCTTTACAATGCCACTGGATCTCAAATTTCGTAACATTTCCGCCATATCATCCAAAATACCTCTATGAACCACTTTTTAACTCTCTAGAACTGATATAGTAAAATATAACCCCGAATGACCCATCAAATCCAACTATTCACGTTTCTGAGATCTACAGCCTGAAATACCCTCAGCCACCAATGTTTGACCTTAATTTGACCTTTAACATCAAAAGATCCTCAGGATCTGAAATTTCATAACATTTCCGAGATCTACATCAAGATCCCCCCCCCCTCCTCTCTCTCTCAGACACCAATTTTCACGTTTAGGAACTCATACATCAAGATGACTTCTGTATGACGTAGAAGGACATTTGGAGGTCAAATTTCGGTTTTCCCCTAGGTCAACGATCCATATTTCTCCCTAAGCAAATTTTCACTGCTCGACCACTTCTGCATAACAATTACAATTAGTATGATCCCCTGTCACTAACTCATAATAATCTACACATCACTAGATATTACGAATATATCTTCAACAATTTTACTACTAAGAGCATAATACATTTGTGCAATACATAACCTGTTTAAATAACTTAAGTAAACAGCTACAGATCCATCTCAAGCAGAAAAGGCATTTTCAAAATTTAAATAACTTTACAGGGAAGGGAAGATAAAACTAATTGCAAGTGAAGACGAAAATTTTTGTTCAGCCAGGTGGAGCATATATTCATGACCTCCTGACACCTATTTTACTAATTTTGATGTATAACACTTAAATATGAGGCCAAAATATTAGTGCATGATATATAGGTCTAAGTAGTTTCTGTGACAGCACCAAATCTGTACATAAAAAGCCAAAAATGCTATGTGTGCAGCAAAAATGCTAAAAATAAAAAGCCCTTTGCACAAGAATCTTTAACATTAATACAATACTTTGAAAGAAAAGTGCATTTACAAATTTTAAGTTAAAATAAACTTCTTTGGTGTTCTTAATCGACTTGGGGAGATTTTTGAAACTTGTTGTGATATAAAATGATTATAACCCACAATTTGCATTTTATTTCAAGTAAAAAAGCCACAGTCTTAATTCTTTAAAAAGATTGTGTTCCAGAAAGTGTTAATAAGAAAGTATTTATATAATCATCTCTAAAAATATTGATCGCATCAATTTCATCTTGCACAAAGAATCTGTCACACTGTACAGATTATTAATATGTATTCATTACATTAAACTTTCAAATCTCAGTTATCACAGTAGATTTGAGTTGTCTAACTACTTTTATATACACATCTAAATCTCATAACTACAATATATATTCATAGGAATTATTCTAGGATACATACAGCTGTTCCAGTGGGTCCCCTCCCCCAACCTTCTCTCAGCCTTCGGGTCCTTGTGACCTGGTCATTTAGCCCATGGTGTGCAAAAAAAGTGCTGCTCAGAGCTAAAACAACCCAACCCAAAACTACAATTTGAAAATCTTTAAAATACAACCTATTAAAAAAAATAATTTTACAATCCAAAAATATTAACAAGGCAATCCAGCATACGTTTCACTTTTCCGCTGTAAATCATTGAAGTTCTTGAATGTAAACAATTATTGTTGGTCAGTATCTAAATAATCACTTTACTATTTTATCACAAAATTTCTGCCCCGTTTCTGCCGAGGTCTCACCTTCTTTGTGTTAGAAATAAGATTGGCGCTAACTTATTTCTAACACATCTATATTCTGCCAATCTACATATAGATTGGCAGACTTTCTATTATGGTGTATAAACTGACAGGCTCCTGTCAGACCTCTGTGGCAAGCAGCTGCTTGAGGGGATATTTTTTTCTTTATCCTTCAACTATGGCGAGTAATTGTCATATGTTTACATTTAACAAACTGAACTGTTATTTACATTTGTAACCACTAGCACCACCTTTTAGTCATTAGTAGATGTTTACAGATGTAAACAAGTTCAGTTGTGAGCACTTAATTGATTGAAATGTTTTTCTCCAAACTCTAGGTATACCTAGAATCAGTATCTCTCAATAATCAAGAGTCAGATTTGAGAGTTTACTCTATTAAAACTTTTAATGAGTTGTCTTTTGATTGAACTAAAAACAAAAAATAGGAAGTTTAAACTGAAGAGGTTCTTAGGGATTGCTATTAACACTATTTGCTTCAACGTAGGAAAGATGATGCATTTTTAGAACTGTTGAGTATGTCATGTGAACTGGCAGCCAGTTTTGAAACAGCTTAATATCATCTGTTCATACTATTAGAGCTTTGATGTCTAAAACTACGCAAAACATTTTTACCATTTAGCCAACATTTGAGAAAACAGCATATGCTTACTAACATTTTGTAACCAATTACATGGAAATATAGTTTCATATATTTTGAATGTGAATCCAGACACTTTTATTTACTCAAAATACTCTGGCTTCATGACCTCTCTAGTAACACAGATTAATATGAGAATAATTATAACAGAAACAAAAAGTTAAAAAAAAACTATACTTTCTTAAACTTTTTTAAAAAACATAATTTTGATTTTGGCTGGTAGATTCTGAATTCCACTACTACAATGACAATACTTTATGAACCCACATGAACGAAATCACAGAGTTTGGATTTCAAAATCAATCTTTTAAATTATCAATGGCCACAATATTACAATGATGCCTAGTGCTCTGTATCAAATATAGAAAGAACTGAAACCAAAAAATGTACATTCATCCCACATTGTTATATCCGTCATCACCTTGGATATACAGAAATATTTGTTGAGTATTAACACATGAGCAAAAGTGCAAAAAAAAAAAATCGCTTTTACATTTCACCATCTTTGGTGTAAAGAAGCAAATAAATGTTGCAAATGTTGCAATAAATGTAAGCAAATAAACATTGTATATTTAAAGATCTACATAGAAATTCAAATACACATTGAAAATTAAGTATCTTTGTTTATAACTGAATATGACTGAAATTAAATTATATGATAAAGAACTGAAATTAAATGGTATTAAATATTTGTGATCCCTATTACACTCTAGATGGTTGGACAGGGTACTCAAAGCATGTGTTATGAAAATAACTTTCTATGAAACCTGACAGCATTACTGTGTATTGAACTATTAGTTAACACACACTACTTAATGGAAAAAATCTATACTAATCATAATTCTCATGCTTAACATTTCAAGAATTAAAATTCCTTTATTTCATGCAAAGTGCAATTAAAAATCTAAAAAAGTATATGAAGTTTATATATGTGACTTCAGAAAATAAAACTATATTCTTACCATGAAACAAATATATATGACTCAGAAATACAAAATTACACATTTCAAACATATTGTAATTCTGAAAAATAACAACATAACAAAAACTCTTAATATTGGTTCATATATACAAAAACAACTCTGCTATAATGCTAACTATATATCAACTTGCCAAAAAAAAAAAAGCATGGACCCTACCTACATAGCCTACAACTATCACGGGCAATTGTGCACTGATAAATCTTTACAATTAGAGTACTAACAATTGATCATGTTTCTTTCAACATTACGATATTTAATAATACACAGTTCCAAAACTCATATTTTTGGTATGGTCCATCATGACTTGTTCTTGATCAAAATCTTCCATGCTTACTGGAGCAAATCTTCTCACACGAAACTCAGCCAACTTTTTAGCACCTTCAATGTCTTTGTGAAAATTCAGCAGGCAGTCTACAATTTTTTTCTTCATTGTTTCTGGAAGAAATTTAGGGATTAAAATGTAAACATATTTAAAACAAATAGGGTAAAAATCATGGAATGAGAATACGTAAAGAACAATAATACTCTGGCATGTTTCTGGAGAAATGTGGATTCGAATCCTGCACATTGGTGAAACTTTTTAGATTAATAGTAAAGATAAAATTTATTTCATTCATCATTAATATTACATAAGTTTCAGTGGACTCTTACACCATTTTAATCCACAAAGTATTATTACATAAAAATTACAAGCAATATTACCAGAAATCTTCAGTTTTCTGATCATCAACCAGTTTATATAAGGCTTAAATATAAAAAGTACCATAATTCACTTCAATAATGTAACCATTCATTACAAGAATGAGAACAGAGTATTTCCACAAAAGTGTGAACTCGCATGTGGACAAATTTAGATATATTGTATTATTTATTTATTTAAATTATTGTAACAGCAGTAGAGTAATAAATTGAGAAAAATATTTTAAAGTTCAAAAATTAACATACCTGTAAGACTCAACCTTATTCCCATAATATAACCATATGAAATCATTTTATTAGAGAATTTATGCTATCCAGATTTAGTAACCATAATTTAAGTCCCTTGTCAAATTGTTTATCCCAAAATGTTGTGATCAGATGCTGTGCTATAACATGAAAAAATATCTTAGGCATATACATACCTATATCTGATATATGTATATATATATATAAAATTTTGTCCTTTTGTATATATCTAAATTTGTTCATATGTGAGTTCATCTCGTGAAAATACTCTATTTTCATTCTTGTAGTGGCCAAGTGGTTAACATGCTTAGCTACTGATGAAAAGGACTTGGGTTCGAGCCCCGGGTAAGGCATGGATGTTTGTATTGTTTTTCTGCTGAGATCTCGTCATCCTCAGACCCTTTTACTATGGCATATAAAATGATAGGCTCCTGTCAGACCTCTGTGGCAAGCAGCAGCTGGAGGGTACTTTTTTTATGGTTGCATTATACTTATTATCAAAGAGAATTATAGTATGTGGGTTGGGTTGTTTTACCTCTGAGCGGCACTTTTTTGCACATCATGGGCTAAATAGCCAGGTCACATGGACCCCGAAGGCTCAGAGAAGGTTGGGGGAGGGGACCCACTGGAACAGCTGTTGGGAGACAAATGGTAGCCTCCCATCAAGCGTGTTCTTTAACATGCACAGGGTATGTCTCTCCCGCACACGGGGCCACGGCTTAACGTCCCATCCGACGGACGGCAGCCTTTCCAAGCCCATCGGTGTCCCCTACTGACTGTGGGCAGTGTGGGGAATTTTGCGGAGATAAATCTCAATGCTGACCCAGCTGGGACTCGAACCTGGGAACTACAGATTACGAGCCTGGCGCGCTACCGACTGAGCCACCCCCGCCCCAATTATACTATGTGTTGTCCTATGACCCATTATTCAGTACCAACTGATTTGAAAGCCTAGTATTTATTTTAAACTCCCTAATAATCTGACGATCACATTTTTTTAAATATATTGATGACCTGAAAAATATACAATCTTCTTACCCCTAAAATTTGCAAATCTTTATAAATGTAACTGCAGCCATTGGTGCTGAGTTCGGGGGTGGAGGGCTTGCTCAGAAAATAATTAGGATATAATAACTGTAAGTTCTCTGTTGTTGGGCAATAAATTTTGAAGTTTATCCTTCAAATCATTTGTACATTAAAAAGTTTTCAGGAGCAAGCTCAATTGAGTTTTAGTGTGTGCTCAGTTGAGTTTGCTCCTGAAAATTTTTTAATATGAAATGGTTTGAACAATAGAGAATATTCAGTTATTATATCAGTTCTTTTTCTACCATCACTTTTAGAAATATTTTTATTGCTTCTCAAATGTACACTGTGGTTAAAAACAAAGATAATTATTTTAAAACTTTAACAAAAATGAAACTGCTAGAGTATATGTCAGATTTTCCTAGCCTCAGGTAGCACTGAATTACATTAAATCTCTTTTCCTAAAAGGTAGGGCTTGTTTTAGTCATATTTCTAATTATATTGAAAGTATTTTATTAGATATAAGAAACTGCAATTTTGAAATGAAATTTTTACCATCTTTTTGAAAGTAACTTTTCTACAGCAGTAATACGACTTGATCCACAGAAATATTTAACACCTTAATTTCAATGCTGAAGTTAAATTTTATATGCTTTGAAAATCTGCAATTTTTAACAGTTCTCTACCATTTTTTTTACATATATTTTTTTCAGTTTTTATTTAAATTATCTGGTTTTAAAGTAAAATACATACTTTGTGAAACTAATATGTAAACAGAAATGCAAAACTATACCTCCATGATCATTTGCGAAATAATAGCATCTTCTAATAACATTGAAATCTTGAACTTGTATCCCACAATCTCAAAATATTATAACCAAAAAACAACTTCTCTCACTCCTCTCCATTCTAAGGATTGGAAAATCTCCTACAGTCTACCATATATTCAGCAAACTATCATCCAGAACAGCCATCATTCTTAGCTGAAATAATATTTAAAAGAACGTTTGCGAACTGGACTTTGCTCAACAACTGTGTGAATGTGAAAGCTGAAATATATACCTTTAACCTTATAAACCAGAATATTATATTCCAACCTGTTTATGTTGAAGACATCATTGAAAAGTAAAGTTGTGGACTGGAATTTATTTTACAACAATGAAATCTGATTTATGGGAATAACTACAGCCCTGCTAAACCTAACATTGACAGGCAATCTATTATTCCTAACATTCTCCTTTAGTGGTACCTGAAATATACAGGAGTTTATCAAAATAATGGAAACACCCGATGGGACTGGAGTACATGCAAATCACACAGACAACAGCACCCGTGATGTGAGGTATATAAAGGAGAGAGTACAATGTCGGCTATCACATAGCAGTGTCACAGGTGAAACAGCTGTTGTGGTGTAATTGTCGACAATGTCAGATCTGAGTGACCTCTAAAAATGCATTATTATTAGTGTGTGTCTTGCAGGAGCTTCAGTAACCAGAAACGGTGGAAATAGTAGGTGTAATATGAGGAACTGTATTGAAGATTATGACTACCTATTAAAAAGGACAGGGCATTGCCTCCAAACATGCAAATTGTGGATGCCATACGAAGTTGTCAGATAAATAGGTGAACTTTGGTACGGATTGTATAACAGAAGCACAAGACCACAGCACCACAAATACAACAGAGTTGACCACCACTTGGTATCATCCAATATTCAATTCCAATTCCGTCATAACATCCAATTCTGTCATATCCAATTCCGTCATAACAGTTCATCGGGAACTTAATTGTGCCAGTATTTATGGCTGTGATGTAATCCACAAACCTCTGATTACCAACATCAATGCAACAAAACGTGTAAAGTGGTGCAAAGCACATAAAAACTGGGACTAGACATGTCAAGGTCAAGACTAGACTAGCAACGTGTCATATGATCTTATGAATCATGCTACACATTGTTTCCCACCACTGATAGTGTATATATGGCAAAAACCTACAGAAGTGTACCATCCCAACAGTGAAGTAGAGGTAGATCACTGATATTGCAGGTGCCACATCATGGCATTCTTTAGGGCCATTAGTTATTCTGCAGGGTCGTGTCACATCCGTAACATATGAATCCATTCTGAAGGACCACCTGCACCCAATGTTGTGGGCATTGTCCTAATGATCATCCCTGGTTTCAAGCAGATAATGCACCTCTGCATTGTGTGGAACATGTCAAGTTGTAGTTCAGAGCATGAGGATGAGGTACAGCAGCTACCTTGGCCACCTTAATCTCCAGACCTCAATATTATTGAACATTTGTGAAAATATCTGCAGGGCAAGGTCAGATTACACTTTCCACCTCCAGCATCACTGGCACAGTTGGGCCATATTTTACAGGAAGAATGGTCCCACATTTCATTACAATATGTGCATGACTTGTATAAGTCTATCCCATATCAAATTGCATCTATTCTGAATGCTCGAGATGGGCATACAGTTTATTTACAAAATGCTCTCCACAAACAGTGTTTCCATTATTTTAATAAACCTCTGTATATCTGGGAGAATTTGCTATGGGATGTTAGACAATGGCTTCCCAAGGATCAATTGATGATGATAATAGTTTATTATTTGAAAAAAAAAATGGTTTTTCCTTGAGTGGGATTTGAACCCACATCTCCCAATAACACGCCAGATGTGATAATCATTACACCATCACCAGCTAACCTTTTCAGTAGCTAATGTTACTTATAGATGTTCCAGCATATTATTTGATTCACTCATGGTCTATATCAGGAAACAGTCTACCAAGTTGCCACACATAATGGTTTTTTGGTTTGACCTCTGAATGGCATTTTTTTGCACATAGTGGGCTAATTAGCTGGTCACAAGGACTTGGGAGGGGGGGACCCACTGGAACAACTGTTGGGAGACAGCTAGTAGACCTCCGTCAAGTCCATCCAGTGTGTTCTTTAAATGTGCACAGGGTATGACTCTTCCCCACACGGGGCTATGGCTTAACGTCCCATCCGATGGACAGCAGCCTTTAAAAGCTCATCGGTATCCCCTACTGACTGTGGGCACGGTGGGGAGTTTTGCGGAGATAAATCTTAACAGTGACCCAGCTGAGACTCGAACCTGGGAACTGCAGATTACAAGCCTGGTGTGCTATCGACTGAGCCACCCCCCACCTCCCATACATGACTAATTTAATGTTTGTTGCTCATGGCATTAAATCAATAATTCAGTAGTAAAGTATCATGAGATATACTGTAAACATGAGCTTGGAATGTTACTGGGAGATATGTTTGAATCCCACTCATAGAAAAACAAATTTTTTTCAGCTACCCATTTCATGAGTTTCATGTTTACAGTACATCTCCGGCATTGATAGTTCAGCCATTTAACGGAGAGAAATTGTTAAGAAATTCAAGTGGAAGTCCTGGGGGGAGTGGGAACTTATATTCAAATGATTTCCGTAGCATGGGTAATTATTCTGTAGCTGCAAAGCATGTGATATAAACCATTATCAAAGTACTACCACAACTCCTGTGATTCTTTACTATTACTTTATTAGTGTCAGAGTTTGCCAATTGTCAAAAATCTAAGCATATGAATTATTCACATAACTAAAAAAATTAGAAAAAAAAAATAAAAGATTTAAGTAATAACAGAAGAATTATGAACTATTTATATTAGAATTTGGATTTACGAAGGGTGCAAAACATTTTCTTAAATTTTACTGAAGTTAAAATGAAAAATACTATAAAAATTTCCTCTTTTTTGCAAAAACTAGGGGGGGGGGGTTGCTTTTTTTCTTAGAATTTTATCTGTATAAATCATAATTAAAGGCTCTTTCTTTTGATATCTAACCTGTTTTCCTTTGCTAGTTTAGGATAAGGTTCAAATTTTAATTTTAAAAAACACTTTAAAATTAAATTGGTCAGCAGAGTGAGTTCAGTTTAGACATCTAATGAGCTTTCATTCAACATATAATTATGATTGGCATCTGAGTTGATGAGATATGGTGAAACAGATGCCAAAAACACAACAAAAAGCAGTAGGAAGATAGATAAAAACGTATTCTAGTCTTACCTGGGAATTTTGAATTCACAACAAAAGGATATGGAGGAAGCATACCCCACCAAGTGAGAATTTTAAGTTCTTTTTTAAATTGTGGATTCCTATCCAAGAATGCAGCTAAGCAGTTAGCATCCACAGCTGCTGCATCTGCTTTTTTACCTAACACCAAGCGAATTGATTCTAAGTGGGAACCTGGAAAAGCATATTGATAATTATTTAATACTTATATTACGGTTAAATTCTCTATTTCTCACACTGGCAGAAATTGAAAAAAGAACACCATTAACAATTGAAGTGTAATCTATGAGATTTATTTAGTAAAAACAACTTGTTGAGAAAGGACATTGATCACAAGTGAAGTGATTCAATGTTTATTTTACCTTTTAATGAGTATTACATTTTACAGAAGGCACATTTTAATAAGGTGTTGAACCTACTCGAGCAGCAATACAAGCTTCCAATCCGGCATGCAATCGGTTGTACAAATGCAGGATATCACACTGGGGGATACTATTCTATACGCTTTCACCTTGGATGCGTAACTCAGTGACAGTCGTTGCCTGTTGCAGTCCATGGAAGAATCTTTGTCCAATCCAGTCCCAGACATGCTCGATTGGAGACAAGTCCAAAGAGTGTGCTGGTCAAGGGAGTTGGTGCACTGCCTGAAGAGCATGTTGAGTTGCCCAGGTGGAGTGTGTGCAGGGATTATCCTGCTGCAATGTCACATTTGGGATTATACTCAAATGTAGCAGGACGACCGGCTGTACGATGACGCTGACATACGTATTTCTATTCAGTGTACCATGTACGAACACCAGACATGTATGAGAGTGATAGCTGATCGCTCCGCACACCATGATACTTGGCATGGGCCTTGTGTGTCACTGGCAGATGCATGATGGAAGAAGTCACTCACCTTGTTGCCTTCGGGCGTGTAAACGACCATCAGATGCTCCTAAGTAGAATTGGATTTCATCACTGAAGACCACAGACTCGTTCTTCCTTCCAATGAACTCATTCTTAACACCACTGCAAATGTGATCAACAGTGGCAACTGTGCCAGCAGCACACTTGCCCGTAGTCCTGCTTCCAAAACACGATTGTGTATCATTTTTGTAGACATCCTTGGTATGACAGAGGATTGAATTTGTGATGCTGTAGCTGTCCGCTCTGCAGCCCTGCTGATATGCCGATCCTCTCGTGCGTCTTTAACGCTTTGTTGTCTGGAATCATGTCTGTGAGTGTACAAATGTTCTTCTGACCATCGAAGCCACCATCATACCACTGCTGATACTTCTCAACCCACGCAGTGTGCAATTTGATGAAAAGATCAACCTGCTTCCCGAAGACCCACTATACGACCTCACTCAAATTCTGCTAAGTGAACAAATGTTACGCGCCTGCATCGTTCAGGTATGGTAGCTTCTTCAAAGAGCACTGAATGACACAACAAAAGACGAATAACTTCTTTCTTCACACCCTAATCCTTAAATAAGCTTTGCATACATTTGCATTTTATCATCCTCAGTGACGTCATTATTTGACCCAATGACTTTCAATCTTCGATCACGATTTCTGCTTCCCTTAACCATTAACATGTTATAATATGACGTTCCTAAAGGAATTCCTTCTGGGTGTTCTTTTTTCAATTTCCACCAGTGTATATATATAAAAATAGATGTATACTTGTATATAAAAAGCAAGATATTTTGACATAAAATGCATTAATCTAAAAATAGAAACATATTGTATAAAATTGGACTAAGCTTAAGGAAGTATTGCCAATGTATGCAATAATAAAACCTATCAACAATCAATAAAAAGTCAAGCTCAAACTTTTAAGATATTTGCTACTGAGCATTAAAATGGAAACTTGGAAAGCACTGGGAATTTGCATTCATTTTTATAATATCCTTGCACACATCCAAAATAAAAGGGTCAGTCAAAAAGTAATTTTACAATACATATTGTTCAAGTTTTCTTATTATGATTCCTTGTGTTGTTTTACCTCTGAGCAGCACTTTTTTGGCACACAATGGACTAAATGGCCAGGTCACAAAAATCCCTGAGGATCAGAGAAAGTTAGGGGAAGGGGACCCACTGAATAGCTGTTAGGAAAGAGATTGAAGCCCCCCCACCCCCATCAACACCATCCAGCATGTTCTTTAAAGTGCACAGTGTATGGTTGTCTTAACATGGGGCCACAGCCTTGCAATCCCATCCAATGGATGGAGCCGTTCCAAGCCCATCAGTGTCCTCTACTGACCAAGGGCAAGGTGGGGATTTAGTGGAGATAAATCTCAATGCTGGCACAGATGAGACTCAAACCTGGGAACTGTAGATTACAAGAATGGTATGTTACCAACAGCCAATCCCAGCTTGTATTATAATTCCTAATAGGAATAAAAATCTGGGTAATTCTACTGTTATCGCACTACTTTTCAACATAGCCCCCACAAAGATTGAGATGCTTATGTTACTGTATGATGAGTTCTGCTATTCCTTGTTAGTGAAAGTCCATATTTTTTTTGTTCACCATCATTTAACTGTTATTTCTACATCATCTTCACTTTGAAATTTGTGGCCCACAAGATGTTCCTTCAGCATTGGAAAAATATCATAATCTCTCGCTATATATTGCAATTCACATTTTCCACAAGTGTACTGTTGTTAACAATTCTTGTTATTGTGGGACTGCTGCTGCTTTCACAATCTTCCAAACTGTCTCTTCAATCACCACATTCTGTACAACACTTTGCCAGACTCTGCCAACTAATGTCTTCACCATAAACATTCAGGAGCTACTGATGAAGAAGAGTTTTGGAGCAGTGGATCGTTATTGAGAAGTTTTGATTTATAAATGAGGCTTTTACTCTTCTGTACAGAGAAGCAAGCTGCTTCAAAAAACCAATAAATTAAAAAACTCTTATCGTTCCATATGCACCCTAAAAAGTAGGAAATAAACTAGAACATATCGATGGTGCAGTTGGGTTGTTTTACCTCTGAGCAGCACTTTATTGCACACCATGGGCTAAATGGCCAGGTCACATGGACCCTGAAGGCTCAGAGAAGGTTGGGGGAGGGGACCCACTGGAACAGCTGTTGGGAGACAGATGGTAGCCTCCCGTCAAGGCCATCCAGCGTGTTCTTTAACGTGCACAGGGTATGGCTCTTCCACACACGGGGCCACAGCTTAACGTCCCATGCGACGGACGGCGGCCTTTCCAAGCCCATTGGTGTCCCCTACTGACCGTGGGCAGGACGGGGAATTTTGCGGAGATAAATCTCAACGCTGACCCAGCTGGGACTCGAACCTGGGAACTACAGATTACGAGCCTGGCGCACTACCAACTGAGCCACCCCCGGCCCCAGGGGTGAAAGTGGGAAAATGCTCTCTACTGGTAGTAAATCATCTTGCAAGCAAGACAATTTAAGTCTATTGTTGCTGAATCAGATACGTGAGATGCCAATTCTGAGTGGTGATAAAAAGTTACTCTTACTCAAGACATTGCTGCACACATAGTCTGTCAAGATTACCTTTAGCTCTGGTTTACCTCTGTTGACAAAAGCATCCAATGGCCCTCCATTTCTATAAATCATCTAGTTGATTCCTTACCAGCATTCTGATGATGTCATTATTTAGAATGTACAAGAATTCCATATCAGTTGAACCAGACCATGACAAAACACCCCATAGAGAAAAAACGGCTGGAGAAAGTTTAAACAAATTTAATGGTGTAATCTATTCCAGAGCAGTTACAAGTGTTTTGGCTTCTATGAGAAAGCATATAGAGTCAGATACGAGTGCCCTCATCTTCTGGAGTGCAGAGGGCCAATCGACTTTGCTTCAAAAGAGTGCCTACCATTTTAAACTTGTAACCATTATGATCTACCTTTGATAGTTGTAGTTCACAAGTCAGTTACAGCTTGTATTCATGTGATGGTTCACCCATTCACTTTTACTTTTCCTTAACCAGTTTTGCTTTATTTACATCATATTTATCATTTTGGGGATTTTAATTCATTTTGTGGACTGTCTCAATCCTTGTCTAAGCTGCAGGATTGCACATGCCCAACTCCGATCTTTTGATTGACAACCGCTAAAGCGTATGCAGGATAGGCCCTCTCTTACATCATAGCTTGCGCGATTGTCAGTTTATGTAAATGTCTTTCCCGGCATGCAACATGAAGTGCCGGCTTTGTATGCCACTTGTTATAACTTGGTGATGTTAGGTCACAGATTTAGTGATGAATGAAGTGAAGAGAAGTAGTTGAGTAGTTAGTGAAGTAGTGAAGTGATGAAGTAGTATTGTAGTGAGAAGAAGTGATGAGATAGAAATGTAGTAGCAAAGTTTTTTTTAATTAGTCTAGACAGAATTTTTGTTAAAAATGTAGTCGAGATTCTATCACTTAATTAAAATCAATCCAAAGTGAATGCACAGTATTCCCTGTTAAGAAAACATTAATTAATAGATTATTCTGAAAATATTCGTTGTCCGACGCGTGGTGCAATGGTAGCGCGCTCTGGCATGAATCTGGAGAGACGCGGGTTCGTTTCCTGCCGTGGCAGAGATTAATTTTTTTCAGAATCTATTAATGTTTTCTTAACAGGGAATACTGTGCATTCACTTTGGATTGATTTTAATTATATATTAACGTCTTAGCGTTAGCGACCTTCTCATTAACATCTGATAATCAAATGCAACAACTGAAAAAGTTGCATCTCCTGGAGTATAGATGGCGGTGTCTCAGTCACGTCTCAGGAAGAAGATTTATAAGGTCATATTCTGAAAATATTCGTTGTCCAACGTGTGGTGCAATGGTAGCGCGCTCTGGCATGAATCTGGAGAGATGCGGGTTCGATTCTCGCCGTGGCAGCGATGAATTTTTTTTCAGAATCTATTAATTAATTCTATCACTTAGTTTGGCGAGTTGAATTTTTTGAAATAAACTTTGTTTTAGAAATTTTTTAATCTTTCCTATTTTTTCTCTTGAGCAACGTAAATTGATTTTTTGATTAGATTGTATTTAAACTTGACAATCGTTTTTGAATTCTAACTCGATAAGTAACATTTGGCAAATATATTAACGAACCCTATTTCAACTTACTTTGGCAAGTTATTATTGCCTGGCATCTGATAGAGCTATCCAGAATTTCAATAAAATTGGATCAGACAAAAAGGTTCAACATTAAAAGTTATTAATCTTTGGAGCATTACATTCATACAAGCTGTAACTGAATTAAAAAGAGAAAATGGGTTAATAAAATAATGCTTAGGGAATCAGTGGAACTGTTTTTGGCATTTACGAGATTTGTGAAATTACATCGATATTAAATGACATATCCTACCTGAATACAAAATGTTTCCAAAAAAGCTTGCATTTTCACCAAGGTTTTTCAATGTATGCAATGTAATTATATGACCACTAAGTGATTCTGGACAGTTGTATGCCCACTTGGAACCTCTTAAATCGTTAAATTCTTTGACTTCCTCACTAAATATATATATAAATTTTATAAACAGGAATTACTTTCAGTTTTGCAACCAACAAAATACATTACAGTGTCTAATACCCTAAAATTTTAGTCAAAAAGATCTAAAAATAAAATTCTATATGCATTTATCAATTTAACAGTATGGTTGATAATCAGAGATAATATTACAATCTAATTCTCAACTATTAATCTTATTTTAAACATTTTCACCATTTTTAAAATGATTCAACCAAGGATTTTCTGTTTTAAGCTTACATGTTTTCTATAATCTCTGAATTATTATTTCATTTACTACCAATTAGTGACAATTATATACATTATCTAATTAAACAAGTGTTTGGACACCCCTTCTGAGTAGTGGATTCAACCATATATGCCACAGCCATGGCCCAAACAGATACAAAAGAATGTATGTGACCTGGCAAACCTCATAGACATGCACGAACAGGAGAATAGGCCATACAGAACTTTCAACATGGCATGGTCATAGGATGCCACCTTAGCAACAAGTCAGTTTGGAACATTTTGGCCCTACTGCAGCTGCCTCAATCAACTGTAATAAAATAAATAAATACCCCCTCAAGCAGCTGCTTGCCACAGAGGTCTGACAGGAGCCTGTCAGTTTATATGCCATAGTAGAAGATCTGAGAGGATGGCAGGACCTCAGCAGAAAAACAACACGAACATCCATGCCTTCACCCGGGGCTCGAACCCAGGTCCCGTAGATCATTAGCCAAGCGCGCTAACCACTCGGCCACAGGAGTGATGTTATTGTGAAGTGGGAAAGCTTAGGTGCAACAACAGTGTAATCGCAATCCAGTAGGCCACGTAAATTGACAGAGTGGGATTGCTGAGTGCTGAAGCAGATGGTGCAACAAAATTGCATGTTTTTGGTTGCAACACTCACCACCAACATAACAGTTCATTGCAAGCTGCAGGAAATGGGTTTTCATGACTGAGCAGCTGCACACAAGTGTAAAACATGGCACAGTGGAACAGCATTCTCTGGTGTGATGAATCACCATCTGGCAGTCCAATGGACGAGTCTGGATGTGGAGGAGGTCAAGTGAACGCTACCTGCCTGACTGTGTTGTGCTAACTATGAAGTTTGGTGGAGAAGGCATCATGCTCTGAGGCTGTTTTTATGGTTTTGGCTGATACTCTAGTTCCAGTGAATGGGACTCTGAATGCTGTGGCCTATAATGACATTCTTGACAATTCTGTGCTCCCAACTTCATGGAAACAGTTCAGTGAAGACCCTTTCCTGTACCAACACGAAAATGTCCCTATCCACAAAGTGAGAACCGTGCAGGAATGGTTTGATGAGATGGGTGTGGGAAGAACTTGATTGGCCTGCATAGAGCCCTGATCTCAGCCTCATGGAATACCTCTTAGTTGAATTGGAACACTGACTGCGAGCCAGGCTGAACCAGCCAACATAAGTTACCTAATTCTTCAAACCTTTCACTTGGGCAGCAGTATTAAATAATGATCGTCATATAATCTCATCGTCATATGAATATTGTGCACAAAATGGAACTAAACCACGCCTGGGCAAGCTACAGCCCATCACCACTTTCAATGGGGCCAGCGAACTACTGATGACAAATACATTTATAAATAGGGTTGTTTCACCCCTGAGGGGCATTTTTTGTACACAATGGGCTAAACTGCCAGGTCATAAAGGCCCCGATGGCTCAAAGATTGAGGGGGGGGGGGGAAAGAGACCAGCAAACAGCTATTAGGAGACAGATGGTAATCTCCAATCACGGTTGGGTTGTTTTACCTCTGAGCGGCACTTTTTTGCACACCATGAGCTAAATGGCCAGGTCACATGGACCCCCGAAGGCTCAGAGAAGGTTGGGGGAGGGGACCCACTGGAACAGCTGTTGGGAGACAGATGGTAGCCTCCCGTCAAGGCCATCCAGCGTGTTCTTTAATGTGCACAGGGTATGGCTCTCTCTCGCACACGGGGCCACGGCTTAACATCCCATCCAACTGACGGCGGCCTTTCCAAGCTCATCAGTGTCCCCTACTGGCCTTGGGCAAGATGGGGAATTTTGCGGAGATAAATCTCAACACTGACCCAGCTGGGACTCGAACCTGGGAACTACACATTACGAGCCTGGCAGGCTACCGACTGAGTCATTCCTGCTCCAATGCAAAAGGTATTCCATTTCTTCATCCTTTTAATTCTGGATTTACCTGCTAGTAAACATTATAAAGTTAGTTTTGATCTGAGTTGTGATTACCTTATTCCTATTAGCCTACAGCAGATTGACCATCACAGTGAGTGGTGCTAGGGTACTTGCCTGTGGATCAAACAAACCTGAGTTCAAATCTTTTGTTGTCTTTCTGTAGTCTTGCCATCTTCATAGACATTCCATACTTTCATCTTAAATCAATAAGTTCCTGTCATATCTGTGGCAAGCAACTAACACAACCTAATGACTAACATCATATGGTAACATATTTAGTATTGATTCTTTGTTAAACTAACCACTACAACTAACCTATTGTCTCAAAGTATATTACAATAAAGCATGCTAACTACTCAGGTGCAATTATAGTTGTTTTAAGAAGTTTAAAAATACAGAAACAAATCCAATATAAAAATAACAGAGTTAATTAGCATATTATAAACAATACTTTGAAAGCAAAATGTTATTGGATTCAGTTTCATTTCTCAAAAGAATAGGTACTGAAATGCTATCCTATTTCTTTCATATGTATGTAAATTAATCTCTGATTGCATACTTTGTAATCCAAGATATGCCATTGACAGAAACTATGTTTAAATACAAGTTCAGGCTTGGGTTCAAAGTGGCACAAGGGGGGGGGGGGATTTATTATGTCTTTTATTAATATCACTCTTAGTGTTTACAATATTATTCAAGAATTTTAATTTTCTATTGTTTCTAGAATTTTTCATTCCAAATAACATTAAGATTTTAATTTTGTCATTAAATAATAATCATTGTTTTAAAGTTTGTAATAGTCTATATATTACCAAATATCAAAAAATGGTTTAATTTCATGCATTATGAGAAATATTTCCTTCCCTAACCAGGCTTGTGCTTGGTAACCCATTAAAATGGTTTGTATTTGGGCTCAAACTTGAAACTTTGAGTTTGAACTCATCTCTAACACATACAGCAAAAAAAAGTCATTTGAAATTTCAGTCTATAAATTCATTACATAAGCTGATAAAAGAAAACCTAAACATCATTTACCTAAGATCTCTATGGATAATAACATCAGAAAAATAGCCAGGGCGATCTTCACCACGAACATGCAAATGTACAGAAGAAACAGGAAGCAGTTCCACGCAACTTTTACCACTCTTTAACATTCTTAAAAACACTGTGCTGCTCATCCATGCTGAAATTAATGCAGAATTCATCATTATAAAAAACACTAATTCTGAGTTGATTTTAACTTATTTTTTTTATTATTTTTTGCACTTAAGTGGATGAAAGTCTTAATTATAAATTTATTCATTATGTTTTGAAAATAAATTAACTGCCTTGAGTGTTGATACTGATGAAAATGATAGTGATTTCTCACTCCATCTTTGAGAATTTCTTCTTAACAAATAAAGCAGCAGTGGTTTTTGGACTTTCTTACGATTAAAATGTTTTGATAAAAATTTTGTAAAACTCTTTCCTTAACATTGCAACTAAATTTATTACGAAGAAAAATTTTAAGACAAAGAAGCACTTATTAAAATCAACACTCAAGGTGAGCTTAATATTTGAATGGGAGTCAGAGTGAAAAGAATACTCTTTAAAGCATGAATACATTTTTTTTTTCTTGATTTGTAGACAGTGTACAGAAATTTAAAAGTTACTACTTCCCTCCCTTCAACTTATCTAATTTAGTTACAAAAGAACTTGCCTGGTCCATAGTGAATAACTATATCAGTAAATATCTTTGAATGAGCTGAAAATTTGAGATTAATATTTGCATGAAAGTCATACACAGTTAAAAAAGTGCCTTTTGGTTTTTTGATGCTGTGTACAGAACAGAAAACCTAAAAGTTACCACTAGCTTATAAAACTTACGAAAAAACAATAACCCATGTCTGCTGAAAATAGTAGCTATAATCTCTGAACGTCATACCAGTTGCAGCTGTTATAACATAGGCAAAAGAATTGCATTTAAAAAACAATATACAAGTGAAAGTGCATGGCAGTGGCATACATAGAGGAGTGGAGGTGAAGTTATAACCACCCTTGAGGGTTTAACAAATATATTTTCTATGGCAGTCCTCAAAAAACAGAGATTCCATCCCTGTTAGGTTGAGTTGTTTTACTTCTGAGTGTACTTTTTTGCATACCATGGGCTGAACGGCCAGGTCGCAAGGACCCCGAAGGCTCAGAGAAGGTTGGGGGAGGACCCACAGGAACAGCTGTTGGGAGACATATGGTTGCCTCCCATCAAGGCCATCCAGCATGTTCTTTAATGTGCCCAGTGTATAACATCCTGCACACTGGGCCATGGCTTAGCATCCCATCTGATGGATGGCATTCCCAAGCCCAGAGGTGTTCCCTACTGACTGTGGGTAGGGCAGGAAGTTTTGCAGAGATAAATCTCAGTGCTGACCCAGTTGGGACTCGAACCTGAGAACTGCAGATTATGAGCCACCTCCCTTCCCCCATCCCTGTTAGACTGAAATATACTACTGGTACAAGGAATATATTTTCAGCAATTTTGCAAGTTTTATATATAAATTGCTTAACTTAGTGTCCCATATTCAAATATATATATATAGACTTTTTCCACTAATATTAGCACAAAAGTTGTTAAATGTTAATATGAAAATGGTCCTTAAGATAAACACAATACATCACAGAAGTCAGAATGTCCTTAGGAGTATAATAAGATGAATTGATTACATGATGTCACAAAGGTTATAAAAGAAAAAACATTTCCTGAACATACAAAAGGATGGTACAAACTAATCAGAACATAACTTGATGCAAATATTTATAATAGTTGACTAATTATTGTGATTTCAGACATTTATATGCATCATCAGATTTAAGTTGATTTGTAAGTTTCTTAATTAAAGTGGATTTGCAATGCTATTAAAATTAATTTACATTGATATTCTAACTTTTTGAATGATAATAATTCATATTAAAATATCTCAATGCATACTATAATTAAGGCATAAAAATAAAGAGGGGAGTGACAAAAATTCAATCAATCATTGGGGGGGGGGGAAAGAAGCAAAACTAGAAAAGACTGAGAAGTTTTAGCATTGGAACCACTGTTATAAAATAACCTTTCACTTTATAGCGTAGTACAATAACTGTAATAGTTAAATCTTTCATTACCATACTGGCCTAAAACGGCCCAAGCTGCATGTAGGAGGTAGTGAAGAGGAAGGAAGAGCATTGGTTGGGAGAGTCCATTTGAAATCTCAGCTGTTTGGGCTGTTATGGTAGTGAAAGGGTGAAATATAGACCATAATAAGGCCAACACAATGTCAGATGATTGATGTCTTTTTTAAACTTAAATATTTACAAAGGTTGTACCAAAATAAAACTTTAAAAATCTACATTTCTTTTACCATAAATTTAGAAATTATAAAAAAAAAAAAGAAAATTTTAAAGCACACAATTTTCTTGACATAAAGTTGCAATGAGTGAATTTGTTATTTTCCCACTTATCATGTACCTGCATTTCTGTTTGCATACACACAAATGCAGGATCAATCTAAAGTGATGGTGGTACAATACAATAAAGTAATTTTGTTCTCCTGAGCAATAACTCATTAATGATCTTAACTGATCCATTGAAGTCAGTCTTTAGATGCATTCAATTATATTTCCACTCTGTAAAATTCATTCCAGTTCTAGTAACAATTTTGATCCTCTTGTAAACTTATCCCGGCCATACATCATTTACATTATTACACAACTGCCAAGAAAATTAAACTGGGGTGCTTTTCCAAAAGTATAATCTTTCAGAAGAACTGAACATCCTTCACTTGACCAGTTTTCACCCCTTCAGAGTATTTTAAATATTAAGCAGGGATGCAGACAGAAAGGGGTCCTATAATGCACAAACACTTCTCCCATAATTATATATATTTTAGTGTATGAAAATCGCTTGCTATTATGCAATAACTCGGCTTTCTGCTTTCACTATTCCATTACCAATTTCTTAATTTTAACATGGGTTCACCAACATTTTGATACTAAGACATATACTGGTCTGTCATAAAATACACATTAGAGTATAATTGTGAGATTTATTGTTTAAATTTTCACACTATAAAAGAATAACTTACCTAGATCTAATTCATCATGAAGGAAAGGATCACGTCGATCGACTTTTGGACCCTCCCATCGAGACTCATATAGCAATGTTGTTTCCAATCCCAGTTTTGAATCTAAATAGTGAAGTATTGCTTCAAAATATTCGACTGGAATGCTAGGAGAAAGGTAAGTAGCAGCACGCAATCTGGGAACTGTTGTCATGATGGCTGCAGAAATATCAGTTAACACTTAGAAAGTTTGATATTTAGTGGAATACATATTTTTAAACTGTTAAACTATTTCTTAAAGAAATTAGGTGAAACATTTTTAAATGATTGGTTAAATATACTCTGATACTTAACACATTTGCAGAGATATATAAAATACATCAGGGTTGGGTTAGGTTGTTTTACCTCTGAGCGGCACTTTTTTGCACACCATGGGCTAAATGGCCAGGTCACATGGACCCCGAAGGCTCAGAGAAGGTTGGGGGAGGGGACCCACTGGAACAGCTGTTGGGAGACAGATGGTAGTCTCCCGTCAAGGCCATCCAGCGTGTTCTTTAACGTGCACAGGGTATGGCTCTCCCACACACGGGGCCACGGCTTAACGTCCCATCTGACGGACGGCAGCCTTTCCAAGCCCATAAATACATCAGGTCATTACTGATAGCAGCAGATACATTCCTGAAGACTGCCATGAATAGCAAGCATACAAGACTAAAGGCTTATGAGAAAAGTAAGATTAAGTGCATATATATTAAGTACACTAGTGTAGTTTACGCTAAATTCTCATGGGCTTCTCCTGAAAAATGCTGTTACATTAATATGAAATACAGGGTATGTGAAAAATAATGGTGGGGTTTTAAGAACCAATATGTAAGAAAATAATATACATATTCAAAAAAGTAATATTTAACTGAAAGTGTACCTCAAATAGTTTTTAACACAATTAGTGAATTTCTGCATGTGGATCATTAGTGACCCTGCATATATACAATCAGTATTCCACTTCTTGCCAATAACACTGCAGCATCTCTCTTATTAATTGCTCATTTGCTTCTCTTTCTGACTTTCAAATCATACAGGTCTCCAATTTTGTTCATGTATACATAATACTTTACAAATTACCACAAGGAGAAATCAAGGTGTGTGAAATCAGGGCTCCTAGGTGGCCCTAGAATTGGACCACCTCTGCCAATCCATCTGTTATGATATGCTGCACTAAGAACTTCAAAAACATTTTCTTGAGAAATGTGATGATGCACTGAAATATGATTCCTTTTTAATTCAGAATTCCAGTCCTGCTACAGGACATAAAATTGGAGAGATATGGAGGAAGCAGTGAGAAAAAGAGATCAAGAGAAAGATGAGAAGATATGTTGTCTTGAAACAAGCAACCCTAAAGTAGGGAAAATCTTAGGTTAGGTTGGCTGCTTTACCACTGAGCACTTTTTTTTCACATACTGGACTAAATGGCCATGTCACAAGGACCCCATGGGATCAGAGAAATTTGGGGAAGGGGATCCACTTAACAATTGGAGGTCATCCAGCATATTCTTTAATGTGAACAGGATATGGATCTTCTGCACACAGGGCCAAAGCTTTAAGTCCCATCCAAAAGACGGGGGATTTCCAAACCAACTGGTGTGCCACTTTCTCACCAAGGGCAGAGTCACATCTGTCAACTCAAGGTTTGTGGAGATAATTCAGATTGCTTGTCTAATTGGAACTCCAACTTGGGAACTGAATATGGCTTGCAACTGAGAGCCATATCCTCCAAAAGGAGATTGGGTAAGAAACTTTTTAATTATTAGGGACTGCTGTATAACCTTTTGTATCTCAGAACTTTTTCAGAAATCTAAGAAATATACCTTTTTGCTTCAACTAAAATTACAGTACATTCATTGACTGCAATAATTTCAAATAAGGTACTATTGAATTTTTCAAACAATTATGGCCATTTCACATAAAGCATGGCTAAAACATTTAGTTTACAATTATAGCCACGAATCAAAGGTTGTGTGCATAAGAATAATATATGAAATATTTTTTACATAAAATATCAACAGTTTTCCATTATATTTTGTGTACCGGTTTCATCAAACAAAAATTTCAGCTGTTGCTAATTCCCGGTTTGCATCCCTCAAACAAATGGGAAACCTTGTATGTGGTATGACAAAAGAAATTTTGACCTTGAAAACCTAAAGAAAAAGTATGTTTATTAGAGAAATAATCGAGTATTAATCATTTCAACTGCAGGAAGGAATTCAAGAAATAACTTCTTTAACGGAAATAACATATATAACAACTTACTTTCTATACAGATAAAAATCGTGTTAACCTTCGCAGTTACGACTACTCTATTCTAAGTTAATGTGTTGGGGAAGTCTGAAACATAGAAAAATGTGCTAGATCAAATTGACGACTCAATACCACTGCTTGCAGCACCACCTTTTACAGTTGACCGTAATTCTCAATTTCCAACTAACTTTCGAATTGTGTGGAGATCTCGATTTTCAATTTGTATCCGACAACGCATTTTATTGATTAATCTAAAATTAACTGCTAGCTTTTTAGAAAATAATACCAAACTGTATATTTTAAAATTATAGTCATATATTATTTGAAACAAATTTAGTTGGGCGATGCTCGATAGGAGTGCTAGCCTCGATTTTGTGCTGTAATAGGCTACTATGGAAGTCGTCTATCTGTCAAATCTTCATCGCTCGCATTGATTATCAATGTCCCAAAGACCCAAACGAATTTCTATATTGAAATTTTCCTAAACGACACTAGCTAGGATCCATTCTTTCTCAATATCTTTCACCCCACTTCTTCATTATACCTTTTTGCAATACACTCTGCCCGTTATTATTTGACAGAACATATAGTTGTAAGGAAAAACAATTTGAGCGACCAAATCTAAGCGACCAACAATTTGGGGACATCGGATAAACTCGCATTTTGCTTATTATATCAAAAATAACTGATTATTTTTAAAGTGGAAAAAAATGATGAAAAGCGTTCAGATCTGAAGAATCGAATGCAAAAGCGAAATGGACTTCTGAAAGACCCTCGTTTTTTCGACAATCGTTAAACCTTTAACTTGCACCTAATGTCAACACTTTTTTGCTTTTAAGGATAAAAAAAAATTCTTTAACGGTCGTATTTAACATTGAGGAAATACTATGTTTCGTATATTTCGAATCTCACAAGAGCTTAATAGCGCCCACTAACGGTGGGAGCGGGTGGAAAATGCCTAAACTTCAAAACAAGTATTACATACGATCATTACACCAGGAATTTGATATTTTGTTGGTGGAGTGTGGTAGGTATTAAAGAGATTTACGTTGAAAACAGTAATTTGCCTCTCTAAAACCAATGGTGGTGATAAAATATAACTTTTATTTTAACCCTTTCACGACTAAGGGAAACATTTTTCCCATTTTAAAATTGGTGATTGTCGTATTTAATTATAACCTTATCTGCATTTTTTATACAGAATATCAAAATAGAACGTATGCCGAACGAAATTACGTAAACGGGAACGTTTAGAAAACAAAAACAGAACTGTCAGGACGCATAATATATGTACTATGTGCAATGTCCATCTTTGCCTCACTACCAAAAGAAATTGCTTCGCAGAATATCATAATTAGCACATCATTTTGTATAGTAATTTTATTTCATAATTTTGTATTATTTTAGTTAACATTTTGTTCTAATTAACCAATAAATAAAAGACATTGCATAATAAGCCTAACTATAATTTGTGTTACCTTTATAGTCCATTGGGAAAATATTTCCCATAAAATTCCAAAAAAACTACACATTGTTATGTATTTTTCTTATGATTTTTATTTATTTTACGTCTAAACAAACTGAAATAAACAGTTACATACTAATATTTACTCTTATAAACCTTATGGTCCTGAAAGGGTTAAGAGATGAATGAAAAGTTTCTTTTATGCCAAATAGGCAGTAATAAAATATTATTATATGAATCTCCCACCGGTAGAAAATGCTAAAAGCCGAAATTAAAAACCTTAATAAGCTCACCAGACAAAAAATTAGTCACCCCTGACTGAATGTCACCCAATAGCGCGTAACGCCTTTGTGCGACCAAAGAACAGCCTAAATACTGTCTGGTATGGATGCCACCAGTGTGCAGATGTAGTGCACATCAATATTCGTCCACTGAACAGCAGCAAATGCCGCAGTTCGGCCAGATTGTCCGGATGGCTGGGACGGCACTTCACTCGTTGCCCCAAAATAGTCCCACAAATTTTCTATGGGTTTAAAATCAGGGGATTTGGCAGGTCAGTCGAGATGTTCGAAGATTTCAGAATGCTTGTCATGCCAATCCGACACACTCCAGGTCCTGTACACACGACAATAGTCGTCTTGGAAGACTGAGGTATCCTTCTAGTGTTCATTGTGGAAATGCTGCACAAAACGGCATCATGTGGTCTTCCAGTAGCTCCATATAACCCTTCTGGTTCAAGTGTGACGTCACCACAATCAAAGGACTCACTTTCTCTTACGTGAAACACCCCCACTTCAAAGGCGCCCACCCGGCCACTTATTACGCTTGCCCAGCAAAAAAACTACCTAGCAGAGCAAAATTTATTTAAGAAGCAAAAAATATCTCTTGGGCGGCAGCATTGAGCCTAGCAAATGATAATAATTTTGATATAAATCATGAAATATAAAAAAAATCAAAAGAGACAATTTCAACTCCTATAAGTACGCCTACAAATTTTAAAAATCAAGCTTCATCCCCTTTTCAAGCGGGTGATTTTCCCTTAACATCAACGAGAATATACCATAACCTGCCCTCACACATGACTGTGACAAATAAAAATTCGCAAGCCCCAAGCTATGCTGTGGCAGCCCAGTGAACTAAACCTACTAATTGACATACTTTCTTCGGCTGAAAATGGCAATGGAATGGCATTAAAATTCTGCAATGGAATGTTCGTGGACTACATGCTCAGCAAGTGGACTTACTCCTACTTAACAAATTAAAAACTATTCCATTTTTGCCTAACAGGAACTGAAATAAAAAAGAAAACTTTACAAATTATATAGCCTATTACTCAAAAAATTTTGAAAATGAAAATGACTGCAAAGCTGCATTATACATCAATAGAAATATTAAATACAAACTGCATCCTTTATCATTTAAGAGTAAACAATATGATATAGTAGCATTAGACACATTCTTTAATAATCAAATTATAACAATTATATCCTTTTATAACCCTGGTGCAAATCTCCCTGAAAATGATTATAAAAAATTTTCAAACAATTCTCAAACCCAATTATTTGGGTAGGTGATTTCAATGCCCACCATAACAATTGGAAATCCTACAAAACAAATGCAACAGGAACAAACCTAAACAACTTCTTATAAAAAAACATCTTATAACCATCAACAAAAATTACCCAACACATTTTGTACCAAACCATAAAAATTCCATTATAGACCTAACAATAGTAACACGAAGCTTCTCAAATTCTTTAAAATGATCTATTTCATTAGATCTGAAAGGAAGTGATCACTACCCAATAGATATAGTATCAAATTTCAAAGCCAATTTTAAAAAAAAATAATTAATCTAAATAACTGGAATCTATTTCATTCTACACTTTCTCAACCCCCCCCCCCCCACACACACACACAAGATACAAATGACTACAATATATTCTTTTTCCACCATAAATGGGAACACTGAACACTGCTTTCAACCAATGCTTTCAACAGATCATCTCACATTTCCCAAAAATAAATAAAAAATTTTGCTATGTGAATAAAATAGCCACCATTAGAAAAAAAGCTGAAAGAAAGGCTTATAAATCCAAAAATTTTCAAGACTTTGCAAGGTACCAAAGAATAAATGTACTAGTTCGAAGAAACCTAAAGGAATTATACAGAGAAAACTGGCACATTTTTACATCCAAACTTACTCCTACTTCCTCCATCACTAACATTTGGAGAACTTTTAAAAAAATAGCTCACCTAAAATCCAAACAGCACCTTGGGCAGAACTAATGTTCCAACATTCCCTATCTGGCAACGAATTGGCAAGCTGATTTGCCTCCAACCTTAAATTCTCAAAACAACCAACCACATTGACAACAGATGATGAAACACTACAAAAAAATACACATACACAGACAAACAACCTTATACCCGCTCTTGAAATGGAAATTACCCTTGATGAACTTGAAAATGCCATTAAAAAGCTAACAAGCAAAACTTCAACAGGCCCAGATAAAATATCAATAAATTCTTAAAATCACTACCAAAAACATGGACACACACATTATTAAAAAAAAACCTTCAATAACATCTGGAATACTGGATCAATTCCAAAAGAATGGCTTCACTCATATATTATTTTTATCTTAAAACCTGGTAAAACTGCTAATAACTTTGACAACTACAGTCCATATCCCTAACATCATATGTATTTAAAGTATATGAAAAAATTATCCTTAGAAGATTTGTATGGTACAGAGAACACAATAACATCCTTTCAAATGCCTTTTATGGATTCAGAAAAAATCATTCAACCAAGGACCCTGTATTAGCACTATTAAATGACATATACATAAAAAACAAAACATAAATCTGCAATATCAATATTCTTAGACCTCAAATCTGCATTTGATTCAATTTGGATCAAGGGCCTCATCTCAAAACTAAAAAACATAGGGATAAATGGTAAATTATTAAATTTCTTCTCAAACACACTCCCACACAAGACATTTCAAGCAAATTTACATGATTATTAGTTTTTCACCTTAAAATAATCACAGATTTTCTACACCTACACACATCACGAAACAATTAAATAACACAATCACCCTACAATGGATTCCTAGCCATTGTGGGATTATAGTCAATTACTGGACTGACTACTATGCTGAAAAAGGTCTAGAACTAAGTAACAACACCCCAACACAACTTCTTTAATATTTTTAAAAAGACAACAAAAAATTTTGAAAACAATAATTTAAAAAATTTCTTTATAGTAAATGGACCAGTAAACTGCCTTCATAGATACTTCCTAAACTCAGAAATCACAACTATACAAAATCTAAAATATCCCAGGAAATTCTTATCAGTCTGTTATCGCCTAAGAATAGATTTTGTAGGATTAAACTATTACTTATACTCATTAAAAAAAACAAGCACAATCCAATGTACAACCTGCAATGTTCCTGAAACAATCCAGCACAAATTATAAAAAATATAATTCTGAAAGAAAAAATAATTTGACAACCTAGAAAAGCTACCAGTTACTGACATAACATTAGAAAATATCCTCAATATACCAAAAACTCAGAATCAGAAAAATAAACTGGAGCAACTGTTTTGCTTCTTGTCTGATACTAATTTAATCCACAAACTCTAATTCCAATTGTGTTTGGTTACTATTGTCTTTTGTTTTGTTTTTTTGTCTTCTCACTCTAAATTTCTATACTAAAAATGTTTATAGCTGAGATAAAACTATAAGTGGGTAGGAGGTGCTAGTTCATCGAAGTCCCAGATGAGTGTAATGTAATAAATTAAAAAAAATAATAAATCCCCAGAACATCACAGAGCCTCTTCCACCTTGAACAGAGCCTTGCACACAGTCCGCATGGAAGGCTTCATGTGGCTTACGATGTACCTGTCGCTTCGCATCATTCGAATACAAGCGAAAACGTAACTCATTCGACCAGATCACACACTTCCAAGAGTCGACAGTTCAGTCTTTGTGGCACCGTGCCCTCTGTAGCCATCAACCTTGTGCATATCTGTTAACATGGGTCTCTTCCCAGTACTCTGCTCCAGATATCCATGTCATTCAGTTCCCTTCAAAGTGTTCATTTGAAAACAGCTTGTTGTAGGCCTGCATTGACTGACTGGAACAATTCCTGACTCATTGCAAAGCGGTTTGCCCTAACAGTACATGACAAACTCTGGCAGTCCCTATTGGTGAGCATAGTCTTTCTACCGCAGTTCTGGTGACGATTAGTGGCGGACTGCAATGTACACCACTGCTGGAAGACCCTTTGGATAATACTTTTCGACACATCTGCAAAGGCAGAAACTTCTTGTATACTATGCCTTTTGGCTCAGCCAAACGCAATAACACCTTTTTGCCACTCATTCGTATCTCCACGTTCCATGGAATGACTAATACACATATGGCACACAACTACTTGTCACTGTGTGAACCTCGTAGCACATGGCACAGCTATTGTAGGACGCTTTTATTACTGGTGCGCCTTCTGTTGCTGTCGAACAGACGTAACTCTCTTACAGGAGGGAGATGTATAATTTTTTGTCAGGTGAGCTTAGCTCCCTCTAATGGTGGAAAAGTAGGAAAATGTTACAGTCGAATATTGGAAACGATATACTTAAGCTAGAACTTTCAAATTTTGTTGGTAGAATATGGTTGTCAAGAGATTTACATTGGCATCAACGATTTTTCCCCCTTGAATATAACTCGTTAAGCTCAGAGAGAGTTTATGTATTGCCCCCTTTTTCATTTTTTTTAAGGTGGGGGAGGGAGGGAAGTCCTCACTTCGTTTAAATATATGACAAGAGAAAGTGATCATTGCTCTTATCGTTTACAAAAAAAACCCTTTCCTGGTTTAATAGAGAGATTATTCTTTTAGGAAAAAAGGAGGGAGGGTTGGGTTGGGTTGTTTTACCTCTGAGCGGCACTTTTTTGCACACCATGGGCTAAATGGGAAGGTCACATGGACCCCGAAGGCTCAGAGAAGGTTGGGGGAGGGGACCCACTGGAACAGCTGTTGGGAGACAGATGGTAGCCTCCCGTCAAGGCCATAAAGTGTGTTCTTTAACGTGCACAGGGTATGGCTCTCCCACACACAGGGCCACGGCTTAACGTCCCATCCGATGGACGGTGGCCTTTCCAAGCCCATCGGTGTCCCCTACTGACCGTGGGCAGGGCGGGGAATTTTGCGGAAGATAATCTCAACGCTGCACCAGCTGGGACTCGAACCTGGGAACTACAGATTACGCGCCTGGCACGCTACTGACTGAGCCACCCCCGCCCCAAAGGAGGGAGGTTTGTGAGTCAGATCTTCACATCCAGAATGAGAGGAACATGTAAACTAAATTCAGTGCCCTAGCTTATAAGTTTAGAAAAATTTCTTTCCTGATATTCTGTGTGTGTGTGTGTAGAAGGGGTGCTTTTTGGGGCAGAGAAGAAATATGGGATCAAATATGAATATTGTTTGACAGAAAGTTGTATATCGAATACGATGATCACAACTCTTACCATTTAAGAGAATGCTTTTGTATTTTCTATAAGAAAATATCAAAATTCTTCAATGGAGCCATTTTTAATGTGGAAAAATAATATTGGGGGGCTATACATTTAGAAACAGGTTGTACCCTTTTTTAGGGAAGTGGAAAGTTTTAAGGGTATTAACCTATATGGTTCAAAGTTACAATTAGAGAAGTTGTGTCCTGAGTTCGGAGTTTGGAGGTTCTAGTTCTTAACATTCAGAAGTCCTTACCAGCTTTTTGGGGGGGGAGGGGGGAGGGGGGAGGGGGGGACCTAACATTGATTTAAGTCACCATTAGAGAAAGCTGCTTACTGAGTTAGATGGTCTTACCATTTAAAAGCAGTTTTTACCACATTTTAGAGGGGGCAGTTTTTGGGAGAGGAAAAATTTGGGTGTCCTAATGTTGGTCTAAGTTCGATTAGAAAAAGGCTGCATACTGGGTTTTGAGGTTCTAGCTCTTATTACACTGCTGGCCATTAAAAGTGCAACACCAGGAAGAACTCTTCAGATTGTCCCGAAATATGCAAGATGGGTAGCCCATGGGGGAATATGTGAATGGTTCAAAGCTCAGCACATCATGTGTGACAGTAACGGCACCTGGAAGTGGTATAAGAGGAGATTACAAAGAGCTGGTGTAAAACACTGGAAATGTGTTTGCTCACAGTTTTTGTGTATTAAAGGATCAAGTATGCCCTGTCGAAGAACATGGCATCCATACAACCAAATTTCCGACTTTGCGCGAGGGAGAAATGTGGGATTATGGAAAGGCGAATTATCGTACCAAGACATTGATGCTCATGTTGGATGGTATGATGCCACAGTGACGAGAATATGGCGTCAGTGGGCAGAGGACAAATGAACTCACCGATGTTCGGAATCTCAACAGCCCTGTCACACAAACGAACAAGAGGACAGATATCTCGTGTGCATGACTTTGAATGATCGTATAGTCACATCAAACACCTTAGCTCAACAGTTAGGGTGTGCTGCACATCAACCAGTGTCCACATGTATGGTTTGACATCGTCTGCAGCATCGTGGCATATTTGCTAGCAGCCATTGTTTCGGCTACCATTGACTCTACAACACAGGCATATGCGACTGCAATAGTGCCAAGAACATCACGCATGGATGTGTGAATGGCATCGCATTGTCTTTTCAGACAAATCCCACTTCAGTACACAGCACCATAATGGACGAATCCGTATCAGGTGGTACTGCGGTGTCAGGATCAGTGAGACATGCATTGATGCATTGAAATACAGGTCAGGCCCCTGGTGTTATGGTATGGGGTGCCATTGGACTCCACTCACGTACGCTCCTCATATGCATTGCCAGTACTTTGATCAGCCAGTGTTACATCACTGAGGAATGAGAGCCTGTGGTCGTACCTTATCTTCCGGACCTCTCTGGTGCCATTTACCAATAGGACAATGCCCGACCACATGTGGCATGCATCATCCAAAACTTTCTGGATAACTTCCATGTGATCTTCTGCCTTGGCCTGTGTGTTCACCAGATCTGTCCCCAATTGAAGATGTCTGGCCCATGATCTCACAATGACTAGCACACCAGCAGATGCTACAACAGATGAACTTTGGCTACGATATTGAAACTGCATGGATTGACATTCCCCAAACACACATCTGACGTCTCATCCTCTCAATGCCAGATCATGTAGCAGCGGTTATTGCCGCTCATGGTGGCTACACAAGACTCTTATTTCTTTGTATTCCACAAGTCAAACTGAGTTGTATTTGTAATCATTTGATCCTTGTAATATAAGCAATGTATTCACTAAATATGGCATTGATATCTCTTGTTTTTCCTGATGTTGCAGTTTTAATGGCCAGCAGTGTATGCAGGAACAATACTTGGTCAAACAGAGAAACAGCAAGAATGAGAACAGACAGGTAAAGAAATGGAAAGAAAGAAATAGAGAGATAGAGAATTGTAAAAAAAGAATCAGATACTCAAATATATCGCAAATTCTTTTCTTGTCTGAATAGTGCCAAGAACATTTTATTATTTAGAATGATTTAGAAATGTTCTGATCTGTATAACATTGCTAAATTCAATTTATTAAAATTCTTTTTACAGTCTTTGATATTATTCTCAAGTAAACACCTGTGAAATCTTGTATATTGAAAGAAAATAAACTTAGGGCAATAATTTATGGTTTGGAATAGGTTAATATATACATAAATAAAAATAATATGTTTAAACTAATATAAAAAAATTTATTAAAAAAACGATAAATTTTTTATTAAAAAAGAAATCGACATAGAGATGCTTATAATGTTGAGAAACATAACATGGGTCTGTAAGACTCAGTGCGACCATTCTTAGTTAAAAAAAAATACCCATTGAAGCAGCTGTTTGCCACAGAGGTTTTTCACAGAACAGAATTCAACCAACAAAGGGTTAACCATGGTTTGAAATGAAAGTAATTAATCGAAACCATATATGTAATAAAGCAGCCCTAGATAGTGCATTGGTAACAAAACTGCAACCACAACCTACCTTGCCAGAGATGGCCATCTTGACGAATAATTCTTAAATAAAATAGTATTTTTTTTTTATTTGTAAGGATTTACTTTTCTTTTTTATATGAATTTTTTACCAAATGATGGAATTTGTGAAAGAACACATTCGCTAAATTTCTGGATATAAAGCTAATTTTTGATTTTTTTCTGCTACACCAAGAATTAGCTGCTAACAGTACTACGCTGCTTACAAAAGTTAGGGGATATTTCAAAATGAATATGAAGCGATAAGAAAAGAAGCATTTGAATTTTTTTTATTAAACAAGAACATCAGAAAAGCAAACGACAAGTCAAAGATAGTTGTTTGATTTTGCAAATGAGATGCAAAATCAACTTTTATTTCATTGGTGAAAATGCACTATACAAAATGCTGAAAGTACTGGAGTATCTGCACGTTCCCTGATCTTGAAAAATGCACATCCTGCAATTTCCCAGCCATTGCAATGTCCCTGCAACACGATTTGCCCGAAAGCAAAGCCTGGAGAGCCGTAGGACGTCTTGAAGCTGGTCAAACACAGACGACAGTGGCAACAGCACTTGGAACATCCCTAAGCTTGATTAGCAGACTGTGGAATCGCTTTCAAGAGATGCACAGCACGAAGAAGACGAGGGCAGGGTTGCCCATCTGCCACAACAGCAAGAGATGACCGCTACTTGACCTTATTGGCAAGAAGGAACAGGTGCAGCAATGCAACAGAGCTGCAGGGACAGTGTCTTGCTGCCACTAGACAAGGGATATGCACCCAGGCAATACGAAATCGGCTCCATCTTGTTGGACTGCATGCCTGGCAACCAATGGTATGCATTCCGTTATCTGCTGAACACCATAGAACCCCTAGAATTGAACCCGCGATGAGTGGTCAACTGTCCTCTCCTCTGATGAGTCACGGTTCAGTCTGCAGCCTGACAATCATCGTGTCCTGATCTGGCGTGAACGAGGAACACGGGAGAATCCACGTTTCGTGCAAGAAAGAGACTCCTTCGGTGGTGGTGGAATCATGGTGTGAGCAGGCGTCAGCATTGGTGGTCGTACTGACCTCCACGTCATCAGAAACGGGTCGCTGACTGCTGTCAGATATCGAAATGAGGTCCTGCACCCTATAGTGGTACCCTATGCTGGAGCAGTTGGAAACAACTTTCTTTTCATGGACGATAATGCAAGGCCCCACCGTGCGCATCTCGTCAACAACATGCTTCAGGAGGCAGGAATCGAACGCATGAACTGGCTTTCACGTTCTCCAGACCTGAATTCCATTGAACATGCTTGGGATGCACTGGGAAGACGTCTGGTAAACCGCCCAATGCCTCCCACAACACTTCTTGAGCTGGAAGTTGCCCTGGAGCAAGAGTGGCAGAGGATCCCACAAGAACTGCTGGACATTCTGATCCTGTCCATGCCCCATCGCTGCCAGTGTGTTTTGGCAGTCTTGGGTGACCATACACCCTACTGAACAGTCAATGTGTGGCACTCTCGTCCAGTTTGACATGCTTCTGTTCACCCCCCACCAATATATCACTTGCTACTCAATCACGACAATTGAGTTTGCATCTTATTTGCATAATCGAACAACTTTCTTTGACTTGTCGTATGCTTTTCTGATGTTCTTGTTTAATAAAAAAAAATTCAAATGCTTCTTTTTTTATCGCTTTATATTCATTTTGAAATATCCCCTTTTTTGTGAGCAGTGTAGCAGGAAAAGGAAACAAATGAACAATTTGAATTACTTTCAAAATGCTCTCAAAATGAAAACGCAGAATGAAGTGATTTAGGCATGTTAAACTAGGAGGTGCTTGAGGGGATTATTTATTTATTGCTAAATACAGACTGCAACTATTCAACTTGTGTTTATTTCTTTTAAATAATATGTTTTATCCCATTAATGAATAACTAAAAAAGCGTCTACCAATTAAAAAAATGTGTATTTTTACAGAGCAAAATATGTCGAGTATAGAGAGATATTTTCTTCCTTTCACAGCTACATTGAACATATTTGTAGGAGCACAAGATTTCGCCACAGCTATAATATCTTGGGGACATTTGATTAAAATGTAAAACGGCACTTTAGCAATGATATTAAAACACATTTTGCAAAATCTATGCCGAATACGAACGCTACTATTAACTAAATAACCGCCGTTTTGGTGTCAAACTAGGCTCATGGTTACTAAACTTTTGCACCCAAGCTGCCAGCAGGAAATACTGTTTATGCATAATTAGTTCTGTTTATTATCTCAATGCTCAAATTTCGACCATACATAGGATAGATTATGGAATCGTTATCTACACCGGAGAACCAAATCATTATGACCAACGTGTCTTTATGCAAATAGAAGCAACTGCAGGTAAAGAACGGTGCATACGAAGGTCATGAAACGGTAGAATACCTGATACTAAGCTCTGTTAATCAGTGTTATTTTTGTTCTTCAAATGGGAAAGGCAGTGGACTTAAGTGAGTTTGACAAAGGCCAAATTGTAATGGCCAGATGACTGGATCAGAGCATTTTTGAGACAAGACTTATGGGCTGCTCACAGTCAGCGTGGTTATTACCTGCAAAAAGTGGCTCAAGGAAAGAAAAACCACAAACTGATGAAAGGTTTGTGCCGACCACTGCTCATCGATGCTAGAGGTGAGCAAAGGCTATCCCGTATGGAACGAGCCAACAGAAGGGATACTGTGGTGTAACTCGCCCATAATTTGAATGCTGGTGATAGGACTAATGTGTCACAATACACAGTACATCCAACCCTGCTGAAAATGGGGCTGTGTAGCCGCAGACCTCTCTGAGTGCCCATGCTAATCTCGGTTCACCATTGAAAGCACCTACAATGGCGTGCGAGCATCAAAACTGGACCTTGAATGATTGGAAGAAGGTCATCTGGTTCGATGAATCTCATTTCCTGTTCCACCATATGGACAGCTGAGTACATGTGTGTATCATTTACCTGGGGGAAGTGTTGGCACTGGGATACACTGTGGGATGGAAACAAGCCAGTGGAGGAAGTGTAATACTTTGGGCAAAGCTCTGCTGGCAAACCCTGGGTCCAGTGATTCATATGCAGGAAACTATGACATCTACCACCTACCTTAACATCATTACAGACCAGGTACATCCTTTCATGGCAACAGTATACCCCTCTAGTAGTGCCTTCTTTTAGCAGGATAATACGCCATGCCAGACTGCCCGGATTATTCGAGAATGATTTGTGGAACATGAGGAGGACTTAAAGGTATTGCCTTAGCCTCCAAATTCCCCAGACATCAATCCAACCAAGCATCTCTGGTTTGTGTTGAGACAGCACATACGATCTGCGGAAGCTCAACCACATAATTTACAAGAGTTAAAGAATCTGCTAGTAATGTTTTGGTACCAGATACCACAAGACACCTTTAGAAATCTTGTAGCATCCATGCTTCACTGGGTAAGAGTTGTTCTGGCAGCACATGGAGCAGGAACATCATATTAGGCAGATTGTCATAATGCTTTGGCTCTTAGGTGTGCATCTTCGCAATGAACCGGTTTGAAGCTGAGAGCTGCCGTCCAAAGTCAGCTGTGAAGTGTCAAAACAAAGGCATATGCAGATAAAAACTGTTGAAGTGTCATTTTAACTTATTTTGCTTTAATGTATGTTTTTAGGCACTTGCAAAATATTTTCTTTCCATTACTACATCAGTAGCAAAATTTCTAAATTCTCGATTTGTTAATAATATTACCTGATATTAAATTTTTCCTCAGTCACGTTTTCTCATACAATTCTTATTTTAGAAATTATAAAGCTCCGAAGTTAGCTTTGGATTTTTCCTGTGTTAAATAGTGATAAATTACGTTACTGCTATTAATAGGTACTTAATAAACAACATTAAATAATTAGTAAACTAATTAAAGTGCATTGTAAAGAAATTAGCAATAAAATTTCGAGGTAATACTCAAAAGCTACAGGATCATTAAATGATTCAGGATGAAATCAGATCGAAAAGCTAACAATTTACCTAGTGCAAGCAGCTGCGTGAAGGATAAGTGTATATTTATATTTCATTTTGAAATGATAACAGAATTATTTTTCTAAAATCTGCTCGTACATTTAATGGTACAATATGCAATAAGAGTTTTTGTTAAAATTCTCTGAACCAATAAATATGTGAGTTACATGTTAAGTTGAATACGATATCGCTATAGGATATGCGATAAACTCTCCTCTTGCCACCCTTCACGTGTTAGGATGTGAGCATCAACTATGGGTTGCCATACCAGTCTATCCTGATTATATCTAGTCTATCCTATCTAAAGTCGAAATGCTTCTGTACTTTCGCTTGTTTAATATACTAGTAGAAGGTTTGTGGACAAGAAAGCGCACAAAAATTCGAACATGATGAAGTAAACAATCACGCTGTCAGGCAAAGAATATACAAGGAAGAAGCGCTCTATCATGGCTCTACACGCATTGATCTGTAACAAAAGGCGAAGCCAACGATCTCAATGTGTTTAATGAGCAGAATAGATGTTACATAACAAGTCAATGCATTTACTTCATGTCATGATAAAATTTTTTTTATCAAATATTATTTACTATGATAATTGTAATCCAATGCATAAGACGATGGTTAGTGAGTGATTGGCTGACTGACTGATTGATAGGGAATTACGGTAATTCTAACAGTAATACAGAAATGGTAGAACTCCGATAATTCTCATCTGGGCATCCTTCCAGGTCAAATATTAAATCACCATCAACCAGCCACTGATAAAAATTGGCGGCTAGGGCGATTTGGGTCCTATATCTCATAAAGGTGAAATTTTGGTTGCAACGGGTCAAAGAAAATTTCTTATAATGAAAGGTGAAATATTGATTCACCAATGCTAAGCAGCTTAAACTGATGGCTGGGTGTATTTTCAGTTATAGATCTTAGAAATGTTGCAAAATTTTGGATCTGATGAATCCTTTGAAAGCGGAGGTAAAAGTTTGACATACCAGCATTACAGAGCTGAATATTAATGCTGGGAGGGTATTTCCAATAGTACAGAAGCGAAACATTCTGAAATTTAGGATGCAATGGGTGTTCAAGGTCAAATGCACTGCTCAAAGGGGAAATTGCAACACCTAAAAGGATGGAAGTAAAGATATATAAATTGTAGTCACTGGTTACACTGTTGGTCGAGCAATGACACGAGTTTGTGGGTATCCAGTATTTATCCATAGCTTGGCTGGGTGTCACGTGTCCATTCGCTGTGGAACTTTGATAATTTGCTCATCTCCGATAGCTGGTTGCCTCCTGCAATTTACATATCTTTACTTCTATTCCTTCTAGGTGTTACAATTTCCACTTTAAACAGTGTATTTGACCTTAAACACCATTGCATCAAAAATTTCAGAATGTTTCTCTGCTGTACTATCGGAAATACCCTCCCAGGAATTAATATTCAGCTCTGTGATGTCGTGCACTGCGACAGTGTAACCGTGATGGAGTGCACATATCTGATGTTATTCTCAATAGCTCCTGCTGTTATTCTCAATAATGCGAAAATGTTCAGAATATGCCATGGAGATGCTGGTAGGACCCTTATGTGCAATTGACACCTTCTGAGACAGAGTGAATCGTCAATATGCAAGTTCTTAGATTAAGTCTTTGAGCGATTGCCGCATGCAGGGGGTGCAATTTGAGTACAGTGCAACAGTGCATTTGCTGCTCCATGTTGTGTATCTCAGGCATCATCATGGAGCACCAAATGACATGAAGGACGTGTAGGACCAGAACTCCACACCGCAGGATCTGATGATTGCTTTCACCACAGCAACTGTGCGACAGAATGATTTGCAGACAAACCATTAGACAACGTTTACATGATGCAGGAATGAGGGCGATATGTCTAGTCTTGCATCTGCCATTGGACCGACATCACTGGTTACTTCATCTCCACTGGTGTCGAGCAATGCAACATTGGACTTGGAATGGAGGAGAGTGTTGTTCACAGACGAGTTCTGATTCCGTTTCAGCATGCCAGATGGTCATTTGTCCACATGGTGTCGGCATCGTCAATGGCAAGAGGGAGCCTATTCCATTAGCTGCCAAACAGCTTTCCACCACGGTACAATAGTATGGGGTGGCATCACATGTAGTGGCCAGACAACTTTGCTCTATGTTTCTGGCCCTCTAACGACGAGACATAGATGACATAGTTAATCCTGTGGCACGACCCTTCCTTACCACCATGCCTGTAATGATTCTACAGCACGACAACATCCCCCTACATACTGTACGTGTCATGATGGACAGTCTCTAAGTTATGGACATTTTCACACGACTGCTTACTCCCTGGACTTGTCGCACATTGAGGCTGTGTTGGACCTTATGGTCGCCGCCTTCACCAGCTTCCTCTGGAGGCAAACCTGATACAGTTGCGTGCCCAAATGGATGCTGTTTAGAACGCCATAGCTCAGGACAACATTAACCATCTTGTTAATGGAATATTGAGATGTTTACAAGCTTGTATAATCGCCAAAGATGGGCCTATTATGTACTGATAAATATGAAAGAAACGCATATACCTTGAGTTCTCACTTTCTGTGTTTTGATCATTTGCACATTGACCTTTATAATTTCTGTCCTGTCACTTTCGGGCTATATATCTCTTCCTTCGTGGTGCTGCAATTTTCATTGTGAGCAGTGTAGTTGTCAGAATGACAGTATAGAAATGAAGAGGTGCTGAAGGAACAGACTGATTTCTGGTAACAAATAATATGCAAATGTAATATACTCTCAGAAAGTATGAAATATTGCATAAGACATTGCATGGGAATTTTGGGAGATATACAAAAATTTAAAAAAAAAATCTAAAATATACTGATTAAGAAACAGACTAAAATATTTAGCCCAAAGAACATTTAGATTATCCGGTTTCAAGATTCCGTGAGCTTGTCATATTGTATGTCTAATTGAGGATAAACTGCTGAGAAATTACTGAACTGCAAGGTAAACCAGAGTATTATCGAACGCAATTTTCTGTAAAATTATAATATTGTGCTTATTTAATAAAAAATCTGTTCACTTAAAAAGAAAATTGTTTTGTTTTTCTCCACCCCCTTCTGTGGAGAAATTTTACTTTTTATAAATCACCAGTTCATCAACTTACATTAACAGAGTGTTTCTCATTCCAAAGACTGACTATACCACTGAGAAAAAAAATAATTTAATTTTTTTCACATAAATACCGATTAGGAAAGTTAAGATCATATATACACTATTTGATGCTGACTAATGTTTAATATAACTAGCAACATAAGACGATGAGAAAAACGTAAAGAAAAGAAAAAAACGTAGTTAATAAATATTAAAAACAAATATAAACTTTGCAATAAGTTCAGCCAAAAAAAGCTCGATGTTTCTAAGCCAAAAGTGCAAAATTTAAAAAAAAACGCATGTTTACCTTTAAATACCATACTTTGATGGAAATATTAGAATATCTTATGAAAATCTGGCAATCCTTATGTGAAGTAGGAAAAACAATATGTAACCGTGGAAGTCTTTGTTAAGATGGCTGAAAAAAGTTTTCGCGCGATGAATTATGTAAAAGTTATTCATAGTTTTAATTTTGAATAGTGTGGACTATTTGAAGAACTAATTTTATTTTCCAGACCACAACTACACAATGTGTTGCGACTTAGTAGACAGAAATTATTGGTAAGTCATGCATCACATTTTTGCGATTTGGCTGTTGTGCACATCCCAGCTGAGAAGAAATTTTTCTAATGCTCTTTAATAATGGTTATATTTGTAAACATTAAGTACAATTGGCAGAATTTAATGTTAAATTATAGCCAAAGTTGTTTCATGAGTAATAGTCAAAACTGCATATGTGAATATGTTTGATTAGTACCTAACCTAAAAAACACTTCTAAGCAGAATAACAAGCGTGAGAGAATGTGGGACATTATTATTTTTACAAATGAAGCCGATTTTCCCGAAATTGGCATGTGCTATCTCAGCTCCAGAAACCTCCATATCAATGACGCCAATCAGTAATGTGAAACTTGTAATGGCGGACATTCTCGGTTTCCCTAGCTTATAACTATTAGAAACGATCCATAAAGTCAGAACTTCACAACAGTAAGTATATATGGAAAAACGTCAAGTATAACATGCAATAATATATATAAAATATTAATTCTGTCATAATCAAAATAAATTCAGAGTGCTAGAAATTTATAACAGCTATACAGGAAAACATGTACAACATATTTTAAAACTAGCCTGATTATTGTGTGGGATAATTTACAACTGGCATTATTGAGGGAGTTGGAATTGCACTAAATTAGATTCAGATTAAAAAAAATAGAGTGGAGGGGTAAACTATCCAATTGAGCTAGAAAAAGGTAAAAGGGGGAGAGGAAGAGACTGCATATATAACATTTCCCCCTTTGTTTTGCAGGTTTTTTATAAAAATATATTGAAATATGCATGTTTAATAATTTTTGATGTCTATTTCCTTTACTAGCATTTTCAAAGGCATGGCTCTCTTGCCCACCTCCCCAAGATGCATTAATGCACTCTTGCACTAAGTAGATGTTTTTCAGATATGGATGAGTAATTGCTTATATGAACTACAATTGATTATAGAATTAAAAACACTTTTTGTAACAGGATTTTATTGGGATATTTTGCACTTTGGGTTACTTTTGAAATATAGGTTTCAGTTTAGGTAAGTCCTTTCCCAGTTAATGGGCATCACTGCAATACTCCTCTCTAGCTGATTTGCTGTCCATATTATAAAAAAAAAGGAAATAAAGTATATAATTCTGGGATTTTTTTTAATATAATGATGGCTGTATCTAAGAAATGAAAAAATCAGTAGGAATATAAAAAAAGCTTTCGATGTTGCCTGCTGATGGCAGCAATTTTTTGTGACCATCAATTTATACGTTTTAAAGGTCCTCATTGATTTCAACAATTATCTGACTGCCACATTATCAAAAAAAAAAAAACCCAGAAGAAAATAAATTGTTTGTTTTAAGGTTTTTTTTGTTTATAATGTGGCAGGTGATTTACTCGGAAATCTGAATCCATCTGAAGCCCATTAACTGGGAAAGGGCATATCCTAAATTGGGACCTGTAGTTTCTAAAATAACCCAAAGTGCAAAATAACTTTTCATTGTAGCTATGAATATTATTTCTACTGGCTTAATGGTAAGTCTGAATGAAATGCTATAAGCTGGTAGAAGTGCACGGATTTAAATGTCACCTTATTGCACATGAATAAAATGTTTAGGGTATATTACTGCTACAAAGAGATGTCATAATAGCATTGCAGTGTACAGGAAGGGTTTTTTTTTTTGCTATATGCAACCTACTGCCCTTTTATGGTAACTGATAAAAAAAAAATCTGAAAATAAAAATTTCTTCTGTAAAAAAAAGTAACACTAAATATACAATGTAAAACAATGAAAAAACATGTAAATACTGCATTATAAGGCCTGTGATAATGCATAGAACCGGCCAGGCCTAGCACCTAATGTCCGACCCCGCCTTCTTGTGGTGCAGACCATTAGTACCTTTCAAAAGAAAGACTCTCTTGTGGAAGTGAATGGAAGGGGAGGGCTGCCAGATTAGTGTGGCCTACTGATCTGGACAACTGTGGCTACTTTTTTTTTCTACCCTGCTAAGGAGTGGTCAACCACACAGGGTCCTGGTGCTGACTATATAAACCAAATGGACTGAATTAAGGCTCTGAGTTTGTTTATGGATCCTGAATTTGCTGCACTGGTGGGCTTCTGTGGAGGGAAAATCTTCCGCTATTTTCTGTTTGTGGGTTGACAGACCCAGGTGAATAGATTCACAGGATAGGTTTATCAGCTGGTGGATAATCCTGAACAGAGGTCATCACAGGCACCTGATGCCTTTGCTTCTACTGGCATCATCAAATTCTGCATTGGAGGAAGTCTTCCAGTGTAGATGGCTTCAGCCTTTAGTGGTGGGGGAACGGGTCTTTGCCTCATGTCTGCGATTAGGGGGCCGTTTGATATTGTCGGCATTCCCTCTCTCACTAAACATAGTTTCTTTAAACATCCCACTAACCATTTTCTCTCCATAGATAGTTGGAATGTGAGGACTCTGCAAAGGGTTTTTTCTCTTGATGTCCTCACACAAGAATTCCACCATTATAATTTAGATATTCTCGGCTTGCAAGAGACCAGATGGAGATATAAAGGTCAGATTCTTAAAAATAATCTTAAATTTCTCTTTTCAGGGAGGGACGACAATAAGCATCACCAAGGCGTGGGTCTGCTTCTCAGCAGACACGCTAGTGATGCTCTTCTAGGATACGAGTGCAGTAATGAAAGGTTTCTTACAGCAAAATTTGAGAGAAGCGTTAAGACTTGAATTTATCTGCTGTTATGTCCCCACTGAGGATGCCGATGAGGATGAGAAGGATAGGTTTTATGAACAACTTCAGGATATTTTGAATTCTGTCAAGAAAGGAGATATTACCCTTGTTCTTGGTGACTTCAATTCCAAAGTTGGTATTGACTCTGACCTTTGGGGAGGAGTAATAGGCCCTTTTGGTATTGGTAGCTGCAATGGCAATGGGCAACGTCTCCTACAGGTAAGTAAACTCAATGGATTCAGAATAACTAACACTTATTACAAACACCATTACATCATAAGTACACATGGGTTTCACCTGATGGGCTGCATAAGAATATGATTGATTATATATTAGCAGCAAATGGGCTAGTTCTGTTAATACCAGGTTATATAGGGGGGCTGAAATTGGATCTGACCATTACCTTGTTAAAAGTGTCTTGCAACTTAAACTTAAAAAGTGTTGTGCTAGGGTTAAAAAATTTACTTTTAATACCAAAGCTCTGAAAGATCCAGTTATAGCCAAAGCTTACCATGATAGGTTACTTAGTCATTATGACAGTCATGGTATGCTTACTACTGAAGTTGAGGAAGAATGGGATCATTATAAACAGGGTTTTTTTGGACACTAACAGTACTCTTTTAGGAAAAAAGGAGCAGAGGAGGCAGAATTTTGTCACTGATAAGGCACTTGAGCTTATTTCAGAAAGAAAGAACTGCAGGGATGTCCTACTAGTTCTAATAGATCTAGCACTTTCTTTGAGAGTTGCAGATCTAAAGAACTGCAACTCTCTGTTCCAGGGAAAGTTCTTTGCATGATTGTGCTTAATAGAATTAAGAATCTGGTTGACAGGCAATTGCGTGATGAGCAATGTGGATTCAGAAGTGGTAGGGGATGTGTGGATCAGATATTTTCACTTAGGCAGATTCTTGAGAAATGTTTAGAGTTTCAGAAACCTTTGGTTGCTAGCTTTGTTGATTTCAAAAAGGCTTTCGACTCTGTTGATCGTCATAATTTGTGGTTGATTGTGAGATCATATGGTATACCAGACAAGTTAGTTAACATAATGAAAGCTCTCTATAATAACACTGAGTCATGTGTGAGAGTTGGTAAGTCTTGTAGCAATTGGTTTAGCATTACTTCTGGTGTTCGACAAGCCTTATCCGGGGCTCGAACCCAGGTCCCTTAGATCAGTAGCCAAGCGCGCTAACCACTCGGCTATGGGATGGTACCCTAAAGATTAAAGATTAGCCACATAAAATTGCTTATCTACATAATAAACAGCAAAACATGCAAAATTATCAGTTGGTAGGGATTGGCTAGATATATCACATTACTATAAACATCATTTTTAATTTGCACACAATTGCAGTAGTTTCAGGTGGTGCATTTTGGTGAAATGGATAACAAAAAGTGTTTACCTATAGAAGTTTGTTACAAAAAAAAAAGGCCACTCAGAGGCAAAACAACCTCTGAGTGGCATTTTTTGCATACAATGAGCTAAATGGTCAGGCACAAGAACCCTCAGGGCTTAGAGAAGGTTTGGTGAAGGGAACCCACTGGACAGCTACAGTATTAGGAGACAGTTGATAGCGTCCCATCAAGTCCATCCAGTTGGTACTTTAACGTATACAGGGTATGGCGAGGGCATTTTAGATGCGAGAGGGCCCAGGCGTTAAAATCATGGTCACATTGGTGGGTGACTGTTTAGCTTTGCTCTGGAGCATTTCAGGTTGAGTTGCAAGACTTAGTAGGCATGTACCATTAAAAATTAATGTAAATGCTACACTGAATTTTGATGTTTCCATTGAATGTTTATCTTAAGGATTATTTTAGGTGTTTTATATTTTGTGCAAATAAACAAGAATCATGCTTTTTTTCTTTCAATGATACAGCTGTTATTGGAATTGCAGTTGAACATTTGCAACAAATTTTTTTATTTTGGCAATGAAAATATTTCCAAGTTTTACCTCAACATTCACATTATTACCAGTTATGGTTAATTAAAAAATTTTTTTTGCTATGTAAATAATTGTGTTCTTTTATATTCCAAGATAAATGACCAAACTCTAAATAAACTTGTAAACAAAATACAGTCATTATATAAAATGGAAATGTTTCCTTGAAGTTTTAAATTATAGGCCACCTATAATTCTATAGTCATGATATTCATTTATTAAAAATTTTCTTTGGGCAATAAGTAGTACAAATCATGGTCCTTTGACGCAATGTAGCAAAATGGTCCTTTTAGTTGATTCCCACAACCCCTGAGACTATAACACAAATGGGTTGCTAGGAAAAAGATTCTTTTCTTCGTTACCATGGTAATGGTAGCTTGAGTTTATTACCGTTACCATGGTAACAGTAATTTGCATTGTAAACGCAACATAACAAAAACAGTGATTCCACTGGAAAAAAAAAAAAACCCTCACATCCACAAATTACTAAAAAATTACAATTATCAAAACAAAAACAACACATTTGCGTTCCTATATACTACAAATTCCTGAAATATCCCCCTATCTTTTCCCAAGAGTTAAAACACTCCACAAATACATTTCCACAAACTAAACTAATAAATCCAGTCACACATACAATAATTAACCTAAATAAGTCACCAGAATTAATAAAATCGAACACCAATCTCAAAACCAAGAACATCGACAATGAATCGCCGATTGGCATTATAAAATAGCCCCCCAAGCTAAATAATCTCATCGGTGATAACACATACCAAAAAGCATTAAAATTGGAATCAGTGCATTGCTGACTGAATTATAAAAAAGCCCCTGAAACTAAATAATGTCCTCCCAGACAACACAAACCGAAAAACATGAAAATTGGAAACAGTGCACTGCCAACCGAATTATAAAAAAGCCCCCGAAACCAAATAATTTCATCAGAGACAAAAAAAACCTCTTCTAAATTATTGATCAACTTTCCTGACTCGATCAAAAACTGCCATTTTTTCCCACACCGACAATTTTACAATACTCATAATTTCTACATCTAAAAGCCGCCAAACGCTTCCACATATTAACGATAAATCACATAAGTAACTTTAAAAGACTCCTAAATATATAACAAAATTAAAAAATCACTATAATACACTAATAATTACCATATTACACATAACCACTAAAAATTAATTCATCTCAAGCTACTGTAACGAAACACACATGTTTAGTCTCACATGAAAAAATTTACAACATTCTTTCTCCCAAGCAACCCCCCCCCCTCCACTACATTAGAATCCTCTGAAAACTTGCTTTATACATTTCTAAAACACTAACACCCCATAAAAACTCATTTTTAAAACTTTATTACCCCACATTAACCCCACATTATAAACTTTTGCCATTTTCTTCAACTCACAACAAAACACCTACTACTACACCATACTAAACACAAAAAACATTTAAAATAATTCTATCTGGTAACTACTTCTCCTTTTCCCTTCAAATGCCCCTCACTCCAACAACTTTACAAAAAACTTGCCCCCCTACACACAGCAATAAAAAGCTACCGAACACCCACTTCTCAAAAACGTGTCCATAACTTTACAAAATAGTTCACTAACACTATCAACAACAACCCTCCTAATATTAAATAATTCCAATTCCAAAATATCTTTAATAACTTATAATTAACCATATCTTAACAAATTTTCGAAAAAAACAACAGTAACATATTAATTATTCATATTTTAGCTATCACTAAAAATCCATTAAGTATACGATACATATGCACTTACCTCTAACCATATAGGCATGTTATCCAAAGGAACTATAAAGCGAAAATGGTGAAAAAATATCAAATGTACATTCACACTCCCGTCAAATGACACACATAATGTGAGACTCCACATTACCCACCCAAAAGAAAAAAAGAGCCATAGGCCACCAACAACCAACAGTTACGTTTCTACATCTTACTTTACACTTCAACATCATACTTTACACTTTGACGTCATACGCCACTTGAGTAGTGCCATCTGTTGACTGAGGATTGAGTAAACGCTAACCTTTCTTTGAATTTGTTTATTATTAAATTTGCCATAAAACAAAAATATAATATAAATTGAAAACAGTATTCCCCCCCCCCCCCTTATACCAGCATCAACATCTAAATTGCAGATCTGGCAAGATTTCAATAGCTTTCAATATTTGACTTTGATAATAATTAATAGAAAAGAATTGTAAAAGTAAATATAAAAAAATAAGAGATTCAATGACAGTTATAAAGCCAGAATATTAGTTTAGTAATACCTTTTTTTATGATATGCTATATCAAGTTGTCAAATATTTAATTACAATTAACATTTTTTTTCAAATATTGTATATTTATTTTCGTAGAATTAGGATTTTGCATGATTATTCCAAAGTGGTACCAGGTTTTATATTTATTTTTTTGTGTGAATAATTCTTCAGAAATATATTACTAATGCATTTTCCTGCATGCTTTAATAGCCAGCAGTAGGCTTTACTGCTTATACAGGTTTTGCACTTTGGGTTATTTTGGAAACTTGTTCCAGTTTAGGCTATGTCCTTTCCCAGTTAACGGGCTTTGGATGGATTCAGATTTCCAAGTATATTTTAATAGCTTTCAATATTTGGCCACGTTTTCAGTTTTTTTTTTCATAACGTGGCCAGCCTGCCACGTTATGAACCCCCCCCCCCCCCAAAAAAAAAAAAAACAAATGATTTATTTTCTTTTGTGGCTTTTTTTTTTTTAATAATGTAGCAGTTGGATAATTGTTGAAATCAATGAGGGCCTTGAAAATGTATAAATTGATGGTCACAAAAATGTGTATAATGGCTGCCATCAGCAGGTAGCATCTGAAGCTTTTTTTATATTCCTGCTGATTTTTGCATTTCTAAGATACAGCCAACAGCATTATATATATATATAAAAAACTCAGAATTATATACTTTATTTCCTTATATATGGACAGTAAATCGGCTACCAAAGAGTATTGCAGCAAAGCCTGTTAACTGGGAAAGGACATAGCCTAAACTGGAAGCTAGTGTCCAAAGTGCAAAATAACCCAGATTTTCTCCTCAAATTCAAGTAAATCCATGACAATAATATCAAAACCTGCTTTTGATTTTTAAAAATTGCTCCTCATTTACCTGTTACTCTATTCCTAAGGACATTAACTTAACAACAGTTATAATTTGACATGTAAGACAACCCCCTCAATCATTTTCGTGTGTAAAAACAGCTCTTCCTCAAATTCTAAATTCTTTTTGCCATGAGTTAAAATCATTTCCTTTATTTCATGTTCTTCAATCACAATATTTTTTCCCTCAGAAAAAATTATACTGTTTTTAACTTTTTCAGATAAAAAAAACATTGGCTGATATATTGCCAAATTTACAACTCAGGTTTTAAAAGAATTATTAATCTGTATCTTTTTATCCTATTGAAATACTTTGTGAAGTAACATTGCAGTTAGAGCAGGTCTGGACATAACTAAACTACATCTTAGTACCTAAAAAATTGCATTTCAAATTTTACTGTGCAGTTATGAATTTGTATTAGTAGTTACAAATAAAATTAACAGTTACAAAATATAAGAAATGTTTTCACCACCTTAGTTCCATGTTTAATTTTTAATGTTTCCTTCAGTCAGAATAATATATATTTCAATTTCCAAATTTTTGGGGGGCTCTTAAACTTATGTAGATTAGGGCCTTCAGAAAGTTAAAGTCATGCACTGAGTTCAAGCCTCTCATTTGACGATATCATCCAAAATGCTGTATCATTGGATTTAAAATGTTTTCCACAAACAACTGTTCTATTAGTTACACACATTCTCAGAGTTTTACTTATCTAAAGTAGTTTTTCTTTCTCGTCTTTTGTAATTGTGAAACACTGCAACATAAAGCTTTTCATAATTCGTCCGATTTCGAACATGACACTTTCACATTATGTTTCAAAAAGAAATCAGCATTGCACAGTTAACTGCATACTCAATTCAGCAGATACAACTGCTTTCACAAAGGTCACAAAAATAACTTGCTCATTACTATGTGTCCATCGTGTCCAGTCAAACGAAAGGCTATTGCTTCACCCATGCGAGGTAAGGTCGCCCCCTCCCATAATGTGGCACCTGCCTGATGTCACAATGCCCATGCCCTCTCCCATCTAGAACACCTTGGTATGACTCTCCTGTACATGGAACCACAGATTTATGCCCCATCCAATATATGGCAGCCTTTTCAAGCCCATTGGTGTTCTTTACTGACTGGAGGCAGGGTGAGGGTTAACTGCTTGTAATCTGCATTTTTTTTTTGTTTACAGTTGGTAGTGCTGGACATCTATTCAGTAGATGTCCAGTGCTACTCTACAAGTACTGTAAGTGTTGTAGTGTAAGTGAATGAGTTGATTTTGCTGTTTTAAACCCTAATTCAGTTTTTGAATCCACTCTTTTTGGTAGTATTTGCACTTTTTATAGTGTTTGAAGTCTAAGCTTCTTTTTTTGTAGTAACACCCAAAAAGCTGTAGCTTACTATAGATTATGCAGGGCTGTCTCCAGGCCTATCAGTGCCCCATGGAAATTTTTTTTAGTAGTCCCATTCAACTTAGGATTACAATAAATCAATGAATTTGGGGGGCATAAATGCACTCCATAAATTTAGCTCTGTACATTTGCACTGTTTGATCATGCCTTAAGCCAGCCCTGATATTATGACAGTACCAACCATGCCGTCCATGCACTCTATTGATAGCTAGTTGTTTAGTTAAATGCAGTAGTGTAGTAAAGTGAGACTTAACCATTCCTTGGGGAAGTTTTTTTTTTCCTGAATGTAATAAAAAATTCAGGAAAATTTTTGAAAGCTTTTCCAAAATCACCAGCTATGTTGCTAATGAAGTTTTTGAAACTATTGTAACATTGTAAGGGATATAGTTTGATATTTGGCCATTACAGTATTGCTATAAAAATTATTTTTAGTGAGCTTCTTTAATGTGGGCTTTGCTTTACCAATATTTTAGTAGTTTAACAGTTTTTTATTATTTTTTGTGGGTTTCATTTTTTTTAAGTGCATAATTATATTTTATTTAAAATAGCAGCCTCTAAATGGATTGTTTAGTTTTTTTACTTTGTATGTGTAGATCAGTTGAGCATTATTAATGGATTTCATTACAAATTTTTTCATTACAAATTGCGACAGTATTTTGTTTATAATTTTTTCATTTTGTAGCTAGTTGTCTCTGATTATTTAGCATAGGAGCCTTGGTTTAACCCTTTAATGCTAAGGAAATTTCAGAAAAGGGCAGAGGGTATTAAAGACAAAGAAATAGCACTATTTGGATGAGTCCATTTCGAAATTTCGGCCATTATGAGTTTTAAAGGGTTAAGATGCAGTCTTCGCTTCACCTTATTTTATGGTGAAGTGAAAGCTGATTCTCACTCAATAGATGGCACTGAATATTGCTTGTTTCCTTGGAGGTAGTGGGGGTGGGATTGATGACAGGAGGGAGAACAGCAGGATGCTTCTGTATTATTTGTATGAAAGAGGGATCTAAAACTGATTTTTAAAAACAGTTGCAATTAGGAGGAGAATCCGCAAAAGAAGGCTACACCCAAGTCTCTTCATTCTTGAGTGTCTGATTTCTCTTGCATTTCACAGCTGAAATAGTTCTTAGCATGATTTTGATCTTGAATGTTTTTAGTTTCTTTAATTCTTTTTGACATAATAATGTAGGTGAACATGTTTTGACATAATTAATGTACACTGAAAAGCAATACGCATATCAGTGACATCGTACAGCCAGTCGTCCTGCCATATTTGAGTGTAATCCCAAATGCGATATTCCAACAGGATAACACCCGCCCACACTCCGCCCGGGCAACTCAACGTGCTCTTCAGGCAGTGCACCAACTCCCTTGGCCAACACACTCTCTGGACTTGTCTCCAATTGAGCATGTCTGGATCGGACAAACACTCTTTCGCAGACCACAGCAGGCAATGACCATCATTCAATTATGTGTCCAAGTTGAAAGTGCATGGAATGGTATCCCCCAGTGCGATATCCAGCATTTGTATGACTGATTTCATGCCAGATTGGAAGCTTGTATTGCTGCTCGAGGAGGTTCAACCCTTATTAAAATGTGCCTTTTGTAAAAGGTAATACTCATTAAAAGATAAAAATAAACATTGCATCACCTCACACCACTGTACTATCACTGTTCTTTCTCAACAAGTTGTTTCTACTAAATAAATTTCATAGATTACACTTCAATTGTTAATGGTGTTCTTTTTTCAATTTCTGCCAATATATATATCTCTCAACCAAAATGAGGAAAAAGGAACCATAAGGATATTTTTTAACATGAGAGCTTATTGATTTCCATTTCATAAATATTTGTTGTTTACAAATAGAAAATTGATTTTGGTTTCTGCTTTTTAATATTTACAATTTCTTCAATATGTTCAATGCTTACTGAGTATTTGGCAGATATTTCTCATTGAACATCATTACCAATTAAAATCTGCCATATTTTCTTACTGCTTACCTTATTAGCACTTGAAACTTTTTAGCCTATATTTAATTTTTTAATAGCATCAGGAATGTAGTTTTCTAGCTGTTGATGAGACTGATGGTAGAGTAGGTTTGGTTATAAACAGAGAGAAAACTAAAGTGATAAAAATTGGTCAGGCAGGCTGTGGTTCAGTTAATCAGAATGGCTGCACTCTTGAGAAGGTGTTTCAGTTTAATTATCTTGGGAGCTATGTAACAGATACTGGTAATGTGTGGCATGAGATTAACAGATGAATAGGGATTGCTGCTGGGACTTTTAAGAATCTATGCAGAGTGTGAGAAATAGGTGTATACACCTAAAAACTGAAATTAGATTGTATAATAGTTTGGTTCTTTCTAGGGTTTGTTATGATAGTGAAACCTAGATGCTTTGTAAACTAGGTAACAGGAAACTACATGCTTATGCAGTATCTTGGGTGGTTCAACTTTGTAAGTAATGAAGAGGTTAGGCAAAGGAGTTAGCAACCTCCTTTAAACAGCATATTGTGAAGAGTGACTCCGTTGCTTTGGCCATGTTGCCCATATGGATAATTATAGATTGGCGAATAGGGTTAAGAACAGTGTGCCTAAAGGCCTCATAAAGAGGGGGAGACCTAGGATGTGGTGGGCAGACAGTGTCAAACAGGATCTTGTTAGAATTGGTGTGCAGTGGCCAGATGCAGCAGATATAGCTCAGGACAGATATACATCGAGAACTAAATTGTATGGTCTTGTTGGACCTCTGTAGCCCATGACTGCTTGAGGATGATGATGATCAGGAATATATTGTAGCTCTCTTTGTGGCATATTTCTTGCAGCTTTTGGAGTCAACAGTCTCAAGGATGACACAGTCCATGTAAAATATATGTTATTTAGCTGACTGACCCTGAATTTGAAATTGATATTTATGCATGTGGAGAGGAAACCAGATGCATCACTATTTAATATTATTCAAATATTGTTCTGCTTGCAAACACTGCAAATTTTAGCATTATGGCAGACCAGGGATATAATGGCTTATATTCATTATAAATAACATTTTTAATGAAATAAGTTACAACTTGGAAGATCTTTAACATAATGTAATAATCATATATAAACTTATTTTCAATGTTTGACTTTTTTATTTGAACAAAGGTTTGTTCTGCAAAACATTTGTGATAGTCCATGATAATTTCGAATCGCTGCAGAAACAAACCTATAATGCTTCAAACATGCCCTTTCTTGTAACAGAGAAAAAATATATTTGTAACATAATTGGACAATACTGCTTAAGACGCCATTACAGAATTTGTGAACCACCAAATGGGAATCACTGCTGTAGTACAAACTACTCTCGCCAATGATGTAGTTAGTTTTTTAAGACACATATCTCTTTTGATGTTCTTTTATGAGTTTGTCAGTGTTTTGTTTTCCCATAGTACTGTTTATTGCAAATGTGGTTGCCTTTAGCCGTCCCATGGCCGAGTGGTTAGCATGCTTGGCTACTGATCTAAGGGACCTGGGTTCGAGCCCCAGGTAAGGCATGGCTGTTTGTGTCGTTTTTCTGCTGAGGGCCTGCCATCCTCACAGACCTTCTACTATGTCATGTAAACTGACAGGCTCCTGTCAGACCTCTGTGGCAAGCAGCTGCTTGAGGGGGTATTTATTTTTCATGTAATGGGACTTGATATATACCTCTTGTTTGTTCTGGTCTCAATAGGTTTTAGTTGTATTGATTATAGTGTTACATGTTTAAATTGGCTGTATATAGTTGTGTGGTTTCATTGTATTTTTTAGTGAATTAGCTAACCAAGGGATGTTTGGAATGCCCGTGGTGATATTTTTAGTGGGTAACCACATTTTGAGCATCTGAGTAGATGCTTTCTTTTCATAAAAATGCAATATGGAGGCATCTCATTTCTCAGGAATGCTGTTTTTAGTGCACATTTTTTGTGGGCTAGTGGCTGTTGTGAGAAGTATGGAATGAAAATGTGTGTGCTGTGGGCTTATGATAGCCTTCAAGTTCTAGTTTTTCTCCTATCGATGTAGTAGCATATCCCCAAAAATGGTAATTGGTCATACTTTAATTGTGAGAAAATAAAGTCTCATGTAAAATTTCTGTATCTTTTCTGTACATAATGATGATATTATCTACATATCTTTTATAATATTTAAATTGCTGGAGAGTGATTCTTATGGTCATTTTTTCAATATGTTGGAGTGCGATATCTGCCAGTATTGGTGTTAAGGGGGATCCCATAGGTACCCCTTGATTTTGTCAGTAGATATGGCTATTGATTGTGAGAAAGTTATTTTCTGTGACAAACTATATCTCTTTGATCGTGTCACATGTTATGATGACCTCTGTTTTGGCATTCCAGCTTATCTTGAATTATGTTTTGATTTCTTGTACATGGATGTTAGGGAAAAGGTCTCCCTATAAGAAATCTGCATTTTTTTCTTTCTAACTAGCAACTTTTGCATTCCAAAAGGGAGCATGAGCTCCACACAGCTCATTCCAAAGGGAACATGAGCTGTGTGGAGTTTGGTCACCAATTTCTTTTAGAAAGGAAACCCCTGACACTTCCAGTATCCAAGAAATCAAATGACAATCTGCTAAAAAGCATCTCAATTATTAAATAATCCATTAAAAAAGTTAGAATATCATTTCTGGCCTAAAACATCTTTCACAAGTCCCTAAATGATCTCCTACAGACTTGAGACTGCTCCTCACCCCATATTCCCCAATTAGACCTAACTGAATCACTGGAATGACCAGAAAACTTTTTTTCTGAAAGTTAACAAATTTAATTTTGAACTAAAAAAATTAGCTGTTGACTAATTTGTATTAGCTGATGAAGCAAATAACAATCTGATAATGAAGTTGGTGCAGACGTTTTTGAAAACTGATGATTATAGAAAACATTTTTATGCTGTGTCGTTCAAAAAAAAAAGAGATTAAATTATTCCATTTTCAGAAAAAAATTTGCTTTGTTACTTCTCAGAATGAAATGGTCTTATGGTTTACTGCATGACATAATTCACTTCAGTAACTATTCAAGATAAAGCTACAAAGGTTTTTTTTTAGCTCATTTAAAAATAGCTACCATGGCCAAGTGGTTAGCACACTTGGCCATGGTACACTTGGTTAGTGATCAAAGAGCCCTGGGTTCGATCCCCGGGTAAGGCATGGATGTTTGTGTTGTCTTTCTGTCGAGGTCCTGCCATCCTCACAGACCTTCTACTGTGGCGTATTAGACTAACAGGCTCCTGTTAGACCTCTGTAGCATACAGCTGCTTGCCATAGAGGTCTGATAGGAGCCTGTCACTTTATATGCCATAGTAGAAGGTCTGTGAAGATGGCAGGACCTCAACAGAAAAACAAAGCAAACATCCATGCCTTACCTGGGGCTCGAACCCAGGTCACTTAGATCAGTAGCCAAGTGTGTAACCACTTGGCCACGGGACGGCTTAGCTGCTTGAGGGAGTATTTATTTTTTTTATGTTTTCACTCTGTCTTGTCTGTTCAACCTTTTCATCTTTTAGAGATAAATTCAAACTTCTTATTGGGTTTGATAGGTATTGGTAAAATATTATAATTTGCATTTTCTGAATCTTTCAGTAGATTTAATAGTACCCTCTAACAATGGAAAAAAATTGAAAAATATCAAAATTTTAAATATTGCAAATGAACTATTATACTAGAAATTTTAAACTTTGGTAGAGTGTCAAGATATATTGGTACCAATGAGTTTTCCCCTTGCACTCAAGGTGTGGAAAAATGTTACTTTTTTAAGAGCTAATGATTCTTTTTGTGTTTGCACAAACCTTGCTCTCCCATGGAGGACAAGCATGCCATATTTTTGTTCTAAGAGATAATGAAAAAAACTTATTTAAAAAAAGATTGTGTTAGTATTAGTAAAATATTAATATTTGCATTTTTCCAATCATCCATTAATTCAAATTAGACTTAGAATAATTGAAATTAGTCTGAAAACATTCTCATCAGCTACATATTAAGATTCGCTTATGCTTTTAACAGACACCAACACCAAGGTGATATTAAGACAAACTGGTAGAAATGAAGCAAATTGCTCAAATTGCATAGTTATGCTGGGGTTGGAGGTGGGTGATTGTGAAATTTAAGTTTAGCCGTCCAATCCTAGCATAACTACATCTCCATTACCTTCTCCAATATTGCACACCTTGTTAGTGACCTAAAACCCTTTAACCTAAAAGTTCCTTTTAAAACACTGCTCAATCTGTTAAAAATTCTTAAGCACGACAAAGATTCCATTAGCCAAGTGGACAAAGGCAGAATCTACTTCATTACCCTAACCCTCCCTCAGACACCACCACCATTTTTTATATCAGCTGCATTGCACACACCCTAAAGCAGAGAATTACCGAGCATAAATGGGATATTAGAAACAAAATTCCATGCACTGTCCTTCCTAAAATTGTCCTTGAAGACCAGATAGTCCCTCAGTTCAACTCAGCATTCATTGTTCCCTCCCCTGAAACATATGTACAACATGAAAACTCAAGTTGCTTTCCGAGAAACTCTCGAAATCTTTGCCTTCAAAGACAGATGTTGCAACTTTAACACCCCCTTCCCTGCGCTGCCTAGTGCATTCTGCTATGTGACTTCCTACCCTAACCACCTTTAGTCAGTCAGCTGCTGCACCCCTCCAGCCCACTGCACAAGCCTGATCTCGACACCCCAACTGACCAGTTATTGCTCCTTTCAACTCAGAAAGTGGCACTGGAAAATGTCTCTTCTTCGCCTCTCATTGCTGGCATAACACATCTAAGTGCTCCTGACAGTGCTATGAAGCTCTTAGCTGCACAGTGACTTTTGTTAAAGTACAAGAATCACGAAAGCTCATCATCATCATCATCCTCAAGCAGCCATGGGCTACGGAGGTCCAACCAGACCGTGCAATTTAGTTCTCCAAGCAAGTCTATCCTGAGCTACATCTACTGCATCTGGCCACTGTACACCAATTGTAATAAGGTCCTGTTTGACATTGTCTGCCCACCACATCCTAGGTCTCCCCCTCCTTCTGAGGCCTCTAGGCACACTGTTCATAACCCTATTCGCCAATCTATAATTATCCATATGGGCAACATGGCCAAACCAGCGGAGTCTCTCTCTGCACAATATGCTGCTTAAAGGAGGTTGCAAACTCCTTTGCCTAATCTCATCATTAGTTACAAAGTTGAACCACCTAATGCCCAAGATACTGCGTAAGCATCTGAAATCAAAAGCATCTAGTTTCCTGTTATCTTGTTTACAAAGTGTCCAAGTTTCACTACCATAACTAACCCTAGAAAGAACCAAACTGTTATACAGTTTAATTTTAGTCTTTAGGTGTATACGCCTATTTCTCCACACTCTCCATAGGTTCTTAAAAGTCCCGGCAGCAATACCTATTCGTCTGCTAATCTCATGCCGCACATCACCAGTATCAGTTACGTAGCTCCCAAGGTAATTAAACTGTGACACCTGCTCAAGACTGCAACCATTCAGATTAACTGAATCACAGCCTGCCTGACCAATTTTCATCACTTTAGTTTTCTCTCTGTTTATAACCAAACCTACTCTACCAGTCTCATCAACAGCTCAAATGAAAGAGTTCATCTCATCAACATCATTTGCCAAAAGGGCTAAATCATCAGCATAATCTAAATCAGAAATTTTCGTATCTCCAGCCCATTTAAGGCCAAAATCTTTCCCTTGAAGTGAATTTCGCATAACATAATCAATAACCAAGCTAAAGAGAAAAGGAGACAAAATGCACCCTTGTCGAACACCAGAAGTAATGCTAAACCAATTGCTACAAGCCTTACCAACTCTCACACACGACTCAGTGTTATTATAGAGAGCTTTCATAATGTTAACTAACTTGTCTGGTATACCATATGATTTCACAATCAACCACAAATTATGACGATCAACAGAGTCGAAAGCCTTTTTGAAATCAACAAAGCTAGCAACCAAAGGTTTCTGAAACTCTAAACATTTCTCAAGAATCTGCTTAAGTGATCCACACATCCCCTACCACTTCTGAATCCACATTGCTCATCACGCAATTGACTGTCAACCAGATTCTTAATTCTATTAAGCACAATCATGGAAAGAACTTTACCTGGAACAGAGAGACCCTTCCCCTTTTTTTATCAGAATATATCTTCAAGAAAAAGGTAATACTTTCACCTTCCTAACATTTCACCTTCAAACTTGGAACTTTTCGCCACACTGAGGATGACTGCTGAGTACAATCAAAAGTGCTCGGCTTCTTAAATCATGTACATAGATTATTAATGCCTGTTATATACATGCATTAATAATACAAATGGCATAAAAAGTGTTATTCTTTCTTCTAAGTGAATTTTTCTGGATTAAATATTTTACAACTTGTATGAAATAACTAGTCATCTTTGTTCGGTAATATACCACTTTTTAATTTTAAACATTTTGCATTCAAATTGAACACTTGCAACTATCGTTATCCATCTTATAATCCATGACCACGTTTTTATTAACAGTTATCACATAAAAGTGAGGGCAGTGACAGATAGATCTATAAGTTGGAAGACTCTAAAGCAATGCTGTAAATATTTGAGTAGTATCCTGGATTACTATAAAATTGAAAGTGAGAACTTTACAATTATTGTGCAGAATTTCTTTTAATTAATTTATGAAAATGGGATTATATGAAAAATATGCACAAAACTGTTCCAGTTTTTTACATAAGCATTTTTAGACATCTTCCCATGTGAAATCACATTCCTTAAAGTAACTGTACAATTCCTTTTTCATGAAAGGGAATCTGCTCATCCAAACAAATGTCTAGCACCCAGCCACTATTTACAAATCCTGTTCTATTACACAGCTACACTTGAAGCATATAGCTGAAAACATTTTTGCGTAGAGTTAGGAGCTAGACAATATTTAGAGACTTCAGGGATAGCAGTCAAAAGTTTTATCAATCAAAGATGTAATAAAGTAAAGTTAAAAAATTTGGCATCACAATGAAATTTCCAGGATCATTGCCCATTATTTTTTTTAGATCTGGGCTACTATTTAGGCCCCAGCATTTTATGTGCCATATATATGATATATCAGCATTTGTGGATATATCTACTCTGCTGTACTTCTGCTCTGTAATTTTGTACCCTTGAATAAAAAATTGTGGTAAGACCAGCTACTAAGTCACACTGTAAGATCAATAGTTAGTTATAGATCTTGATATTGTCAACTTTGACAATCACTCTGAAGGCAGAATGTGTGTGTGTGGGGGGGGGGGAGTAAGCAAGTGTATTTGTTTTGTAACATGGTTTGAAGGAGGAAAACTTTTGAGAAATGGTACATAATGTTGCTACTGTTCTTTTTCAAACACTTGGTTGTGTAAACACTGCACTTTTGCATTATTTTACATCTGTTTTTACAGTTACTGTAATGTGTGAAATTTCTATATACATCATTACAGTACTTGTTCAACAAGTGTTTTGAATTGCAACAAATAAATAGTATTTTGCATGCTGTAAAAATTCACTTATGTATATTTGTCACAAAAGGGAAAACAGATGAAAATGAAACAGGCTCAGAGGAATAGAAAGGAGCAATGTTTTTTGAAACATAATCTAGCTGGTAAAAGGAATCCATTTAGATACCCTATCTTCCTTTAAAATTAATATGCAAGCCAAGAAACATTTCTCATGGTGTGTTTAGCTCTACAAACAGCTCCAGTTGAATGCTTTAAACTTTATCCTTCAGTCAGTAAATAATATTCACAGTTACCTGTTGATTTGAACATCAAATTATCAATAAATGATTTTGTGGTTTTTTTGTTTTTTTTTGGCACCTAGGTTTGGCAAGTCATTTATCAATAAATGATAATGATTTGCCAAACCTAGGTGCAAAAATCATGAGAAGAGTGATTCATAAGTGGAGAAATGACAGAGCCAACGTTAGTTTAGTGGTCTTGGAACTCTGGCATGCTTCTGGAAAGATGTGGGTTTGAATTCTGTACATTGGCAAAACTTTTTTTCACAAAACCATTTATATTTAACCTTCAATGTTTCTAAAGGCCAGTTAACCATTTTTTTTTAATTAAACCTAATTGGTATCATTTTAATTTCTTTTATTCAGAATGAGTCTTTTTCATATAATATATACCATTACATTTTATATATTTCTTAGGCACTTCAGTAATAAATTAAGTTCAGTTGTTTTCTGCTGAAAAAATGTTAAAAATTAATTTGGCTCACATTATTTTTGCAAACTGCAAAACCTAGCACTTTTTAGAGTTTTGTTTCAAAGAATAGGGCTATATAGCCCATAATATTTTCAAAACTTTTATTTAATATCTAGCTTGTTATGATCAGTCAGTAGAGCCAACTCTTACCTACGCAGACGTTAAGCCGTGGCCCTGTGTGCGGGAGAGCCATACCCTGTGCACGTTAAAGAACACTCTGGATGGCCTTGACGGGAGGCTACCATCTGTCTCCCAACAGCTGTTCCAGTGGGTCCCCTCCCCCAACTTTCTCTGAGCCTTCGGGGTCCATGTGACCTGGCCATTTAGCCCATGCTGTGCAAAAAAGTGCCGCTCAGAGGTAAAACAACCCAACATTAAAGAACACGCTGGATGGCCTTGACGGGAGACTATTATCTCTCCCAACAGCTGTTCCAGTGGGTCCCCTCCCCCAACCTTCTCTGAGACTTCGAGGTCCTTGTGACCTGGCCATTTAGCCCATTGTGTGCAAAAAAAGTGTCGTTCAGAGGTAAAACAACCCAACGTTAAAGAACACGCTGGATGGCCTTGACGGGAGGCTACCATCCCAACAGCTGTTCCCCAGCTGTTCCCCTGAAACAACAGATGTTCCCCAGCTGTTCCCCTTGACGGGAGGCTACCATCCCAACAGCTGTTCCAGTGGGTCCCCTCCCCCAACCTTCTCTGAGTCTTCGGGTTCCGTGTGACCTGGCCATTTAGCCCATGGTGTGCAAAAGAGTGCCGCTCAGAGGTAAAACAATCCAATCAATCCAATCTTACCTATGCAGAAGTTTTCAAGTTAAGAATGGAGCAGTTTGTTTCAAGCTTATTTAACCCCATATCACAAGTTTTTATACGATGTATAACTCACTCATAGGTGGCAACTTTTTAAATTTTACCATGTGGGCAGAATAGTTATATCCAGGACTGGATCTAGGGGTACATGTGCCCCCACTCTTGAGAATGCTATTAAGGGTAACAAAGATAAATTATTATTAAACTTGGTTCAATTTGCTTGAATTTTACAAGAAATTTTTTTAAACCATCTAAAATGAAGAGGAAAATGTTGGGTTTTGATGTGGACTGAATGATGAAATCAAACAAAATATTTACCTAAATCTTTGTCTCACATTCAAAATGTATTTTGCAAGTTATAAATAAAAATAAATACCCCCTCAAGCAGCTGCTTGCCACAGAGGTCTAACAGGAGCCTGCCATAGTAGAAGGTCTGTGAGGATGGCAGGACCTCAGTAGAAAAATGACACATACATCCATGCTTTACCCAGGGCTCGAACCCAGGTCCCTAAGATCAGTAGTCAAGCGCACTAACCACTCAGCCATGGGATGGCCACAAGTTACAAGGATTAATATATTTATACACATCTTGTAGTATAGGCATTTCTTCTGCCTGATAGTATTTCCTCCTTCTAAATGTTTTAAACTGCTGAGTATAAATTTCAACATATGAAATGTGTCACCTTATTACAGTTGTTTCAGAAATACATTTGCTTTTACCAGGCAGTAATAAATAGGCACTTTGACGTCGATTTCAATTTTAGAGGAAAAATTGTCTGAGCTGGATGGGATATGAACCCACAACCTCCTGATAACATGTCAGGTGCTCTGGACCTCTGAGCTACCAGCCGCCGATCAAGATCTCCTCTAATTAATGCTATGAACATTCCCTTTATGTCACATATAGGCGCTATTTTAGGCAATTTTTAGCCCTAGCAGCTTTTTATTTGCCAATAGATGGAAAGCATGTCTTACAAGTATGCTAATGATAAATATTGAGATAAACTTGATGGTTCAGCATCCAGTAATAAATAGGCACTTTGACATTGATTTCAATTTTAGAGAAAAAATTGTCTGAGCCGGATGGGAGCCTAGAGGAGATCTTGATCGGCGGCCGGTAGTTCAGTGGTCCAGAGCACCTGACATGTTATCAGGAGATTGTGGGTTAGTATCCTACCCGGCTCAGACAATTTTTTTACCAGGCACTTGCACTGAATTAATTGAACATACACAATACATTTTAAAAGACCTTGCTCATAAATTACACACCTCAAACCAGTCAAGCAGACCTCTAACATAAAATTATCATTCACAGTTCACTATTGTACACATGCTGATTTGAGTTTTGTTTTGCATGATACAAGATGCATAATATAATTTAATTTGTGCTTTTTAAATTATAAAATGACACAGGTGAAAAGATGCTTTTGCTCCCATGGAATTGTGCCTAAGAACTCATTTGGATTAGATATCACATTGAGGGGGATATATATACATGTGTGTGTGTTTATAAATTTTTATCATAGTGTATAACTTCAGAGTATTTCCACATATTACCAAAATGGCTTTAAATTTCATGTTTTACAAAGCAATAAAATTCTTTGAAACCACTTGTATTTTTTAAAATATAAAATAAACTTCAGTTTATTATATTGGGGTGGAGTGGCTCAGTCAGTAGCACCCCAGGCTCTTAATCTGCAGTTCCCAGGTTCGAGTCCCAGCTGGGTCAGTGTTGAGATTTATCTCCACAAAATTCCCTGCCCTGCCCACAGTCAGTAGAGGACACTGATGGGCTTGGAAAGGCTGCCGTCTGTCGGATAGGACGTTATGCCGTGGCCCCGTGTACGGCAAAGCCATACCCTGTGCACGTTAAAGAACATTCTGGATGGCCTTGATGGGAGGCTACCATCTGTCTCCCAACATCTGTTCCAGTGGGTCCCTCCCCCAACCTTCTCTGAGCCTTTGGGGGTCCTTGTGACCTGGCCATTTAGCCCATGGTGTGCAAAAAAGTGCTGCTCAGAGGTAAAACAACCCAACCCAAATCAGTTTATTATATTTTATAAGTTGTGCATATTATAGAACAGTGATTCTCAACTGGTATGTCAGGTGTGATGGCATTTCCCTGCAGTCTGAAAATAAGCTCAAAAATATTAAAAAGCCAGAAATATAAATTATAAGGCATTAGTCGTGTAAATACATAAAGGGGGAATTAGTACATTGTGTACCAATTCCCCTTTATGTATTTACACAGTTTTTCAACTGTTACTATATGGCACACTGACATTCCCTAAATTAGGGCCAATAACAAAATGAAAGTGATTCAATTTGTCAATACAAGAGTTTTTCAATTATGAAAATGTATTTGCTTTGGTATGCTGTGACAAAATGAATCCAGTGCTAGTTGTGATGCAACGAAGTGAACCCTGTATGAGGTTTGTAGCAACAAGTCAATCCAGTACTAGGTGTGCTGTGACAAAATGAACACACTACTAGGTGTGCTGTGACAAAATGAACCCACTACTAGGTGTGTTGCAATGAAGTGAACCCAGTAGTAGGTGTGCTGCGATGCAGTGGACGCAGTACTAGGTGTGTCACCATGTGGAAAAAGTTGAGAACCACTGTTATAGAAATTACATCAACTTCGCTATTCTGTCAAGTTTTTCATTGTATGTGAAGTGTTTCATCATTGAAAAAGGTAAAAAATCATTGACAGCTTTATGTATATTAATGTTGCTAATTATGGCAAGAAATACTTCGCCTTCAGCTAACACAAATGGTATCTTTTTAAGTCAGCAACTTTTGTTAAATATGAAGTTTTTCTGAGTCCATGGGTTTTTCTTTCTAGAGATAAGTTTCACTACTATCCTATTTGTGCTCACTGTGATGTTTACTTCAATTGTTCGTATTATTACCAGCTTTGCTTTCAATAACTAGCTGACAATGTATTTTTTTGACAAATTCATTTTTTTTATGAAACATACCTTTCACTTTCAGATCATTTTCTCATTAGACAATATCATTGTTTAGCTATCCACCATCAAATAGGAAAATGCATAAAAAGTTTTGCTATTAACTTGTACTGTGCTATCCACTTGTTACCCCCTTTATATTAATTTAATACTGTATTTTAGATTTAATATAGCTTGAATACGGTGTACCTGTAAAATCTTGATTCTAAGTAGAAAACCCTTTTTTAACAGTTAAAATTTAGACCTTTCTAGTTTTTTTTTTGGCCAAGTTAAAAAACAACAGTTCTTATTAGTCAAAACGTTTTCCATAATGGAAATATTCTGCTTCAAGAACATTGCAAAAATATATCAAAAATGGTACAATCAAATTTGATCACTGCACAAATGGTTAATTTATATAAAAGGTAAGAAACTTCTCTCTAAAGTAAGTAGATTCTGAGATTTCCCAATTCTGCCATAAACCAACCAAAATCTATCAATTTCTGGAGAGAGAATCCAGAGATACAAACAGTTACTGTACTACTGTAACAAACTTGAGTTGCAAAATGATTATGCCAATCAAATTTTAATAGTTGATGAGGATTTATAACCTATAAATTTTTTAATTGAAGGTAGATATGTTACAGCACCTTTCTTTGTTTTATTTAATAATTTCTTTTAAAAAATAAGGATACTTAAAATAATATACTGTTACTACAACGGGATTAATTTGATTAATACTTATAATGATTAATTTGATGTTTTGCTTTTTCGTAACTTCCAGTTTTTATCAGACTATCAGCTAGAAAATGCAACTTGATAGATGAATTCCACTTAAAGTTCATATTTTTAAGACATTAAGATTTCTGCCATTTGTAACTTGTTTACTTTTATAGCTTTTTTTGGAAAACATATATGTGTGTGTTTCTATAAGTAGTTCATTTTGCAGCTTAAAATCTCATCCAGAGACTGGTAGTGTTAGTTGTATCTATATCCTGTTCAGAACAGTATTCTTAACCTTTTTGCGGTCAAGTGACAACTCTTTGCCACTTTATTGTTGTTTTTTGACAAGTCAAGTGTCAACTAATTGTTACTAGACCTAGAACCATATCATTATATAGTTAACACTAGTACTTTTCAACATCACTTGATCATTCTGAAGCTGTAGCTTTCCTTAGATCTATGTTAATCGATCTGAGGTAATGGGCTTTGGACTAGAAACCTTATCTTTAAAGGGGCGGGGGTGGCTCAGTCGGTAGCGCGCCAGGCTCATAATCTGCAGTTTCCAGATTCGAGTCCCAGCTGGGTCAGCGTTGAGACTTGTCTCCACAAAACTCTCCGCCCTGCCCACGGTCAGTAGGGGACACCGATGGGCTTGGTAAAGGCCGCCGTCCGTAGGATGGGCCGTGGCCCCGTGTGCGGGAGAGCCTAAAGAACGCGCTGGATGGCCTTGACAAAAGGCTACCATCTGTTTCCCAACAGCTGTTCGAGTGGGTCCCCTCCCCCAATCATTTCTGAGCCTTCGTGGTCCTTCTGACCTGGCCATTTAGCCCATGGTGTGCAAAAAAGTGCCGCTTTTTTAAAGAATTAAAGGAAAATAGAAACAGCTAACACTATGTACCAAATGAAAATAATCAAAGTTTTATTTCACCATTTTATAGATTTTTTTTTTCATTTGAATGATTGAGTAGATCCTCATACACATGTGGTAGGGTGTCGGTAGCCTTCAATTGCATTTTTGATAATGACCATTTAATGTTAATGGTGAAATTTTAAATAAGTGGAAGATAATCTTTTTGTTTTTGGATACTTTGAAATATGGCATTATACTGATGGTGCCAATCATGGACATACTGAATAATAGTCATTTTGCTCACGAATGTTTTAAAAAATTTGGGAAGAAATTGAAAACCTATTATTTAGTTTTTTATTAGCATGGTGATAATTGCCATAATGAATTATATAGTTATTTTAAAAACTGAGATTTTACAAATTAAGTGATATACATTATTTCTGTATTTTTTTCATAACTCCCTCATCAGTTTTTAGTTGAGGAATCATCCAATGTGCCTAAACTTACATTTATATTGCATTTAAACATATATTTATGATTTCTCATATGCAAGTGTAACTTTTGCGATATTTTATTTCCTGATGAGTGTTGGCATTTAAATTGCAGTTATTTGTGCTAAAATTCACTTTCTGAGTAAATGCTAATATTAACAGCATGTTTCGAAAATAAAAATCAGTGGGTAAAATAGATTTATTGAATTTACAAGCGACTTCTCGTGAATATTTTCAACATTGTTATAGTGCTGAAGTCGTTTTTCCATTTGTGTTAAAATTGAAAACACATGCAGCTCTTTCAGTTTTATGGTAAGTATAATATTTGTATTTGACATTACCGTAATGAAGAGTAACATTTAAGTATATGAAACTTTCCTTTACCAACCATGTAGTAACTGTTAAATGAGTTCGATATTCATGCTGATAACTGAAAAACGTCGTTGTTAAAGGATATTGGAATGTTCTACTATGTGATCAGAGACTTGCCTTCATGTATTGAAATTATATATAGGATGACCAGACATCCCTCTTTTCCAAGGAGAGTCCCTTGATGAACTAGAAAATGTTTTTAGGTATTTTTTAAATATATAATTAATTTTGCATCATGCGCTATTCTTTTACTAATAGAATAATAGTGGCAACACTTGCAATTTCCATCAGTAATGCAAGTGACTGAAAAATTGGGGCTAGTATTTTATAATGCAAGTTGTCAATTGCAAGATGTAAAACGGGTGCCCGACATACCCAAAAATTTGTGATGTTTGCTCTGTGCTTTAGTTTGAATTTCCAAAAGTCCCTTGATCTATATATTTGTCACCGTAATATAAACAAAACTATAAACTTTGACTAGATTAGGGTTACTGATTCTCATTTTGCCTCAGATCATTTGGATATTAACAGTTCTTAGAGGACAAAAAACTATTTTTCCATATAAGTTGCTTATAACCCATGAACTTCTCAAGACATTTGAATTAATGGAAAATGAAAGTCTGCTCTGCATTTTCTGATCAGTAGTATTATATGAGAACAACATGTATGGTATAGGACTGCTGCTTGGAGTTACTGGGCTCATTAGTTCATTTACTATAAACAATGCAAAAATGAGTGCTCTATCTAACACTACCTCACTCGTTTTTGATATTATGCTAATATTGATATATATTGTGTTTCGAAGAATCCTTATCAGAAAAAATGAAATGTCTGAAAGTAATCAGTTAAAAATTAAATCATGTCATAAATATGCCACCCATTGGAAAGATGATTTTTGCCTCTACGGATAAGTGTTATCAGATGAGCGATTTAATGACTGGATCATGTGGGTTCCCAAGTTCAATGGTTTCTTATAATATGAGATGTGCATTATACACTTACAAAAAACAGAATTGATGGTGTTAGTAATGTGGTCATAATAACGACTTTGGATCTTTTTAACAACTAAAAAGTTTTTATTTATGAACTATTTAATGATGCAAATACTTCAGAATTTATGTTATTATAAATAGAATTTGAATTGAATAGAACAGAATTTGTATCATTATAAAAGATAAAAAATATATGATTTACTGAACGAATCTTAATAATTAAGCAGAATACCTGAAAACTAAATGCTATCCAGATTTTTGCATTCAAATGGCATTTATTCCTGATTGTTCAGAGTGGTACTTGCTTGATTCACTTGTGATTGTTTGATATTAGATATGAATCTTCCGACAAAGATTACCTTTATTTTGAGCTGTAAAAACCCTCGGGAGTTTTTGTGACCTGGCGATTTAGCCCATTTTGTGCAAAAAAGTGATGCTCAGAAGTAAACAATCCAACCCGTGGTGAAGACCATTATGACATTATACATCATATTTACAAATCAGTTGTATAAATTCAGATATTAATAATTAGTCATACACAAGGAATACAAATACACGAAGTCTACATATATTGAACGTGGGTTAAGTTGGGTTGTTTTATCTCTGAGCAGCACTCTTTTTACACACAATGGGCTAAATGACCAGGTCACAAGGACTCCGATGGTACGGAGAAGGTAGGGGGGAGTGGACACACTGAACAGATGTTGGGAGACAGATTGTAGCCTCCTGTCAAGTTCTTTAATGTGCATAGGGTTTGCTATCCCGCACATGGGACCACGGCTTAACATCTCAATCCGATGGATAGCAGCCTTTCCAAGCTCATCGGTGTCCCTTAAGGACTAAGGATATTGCGGAGAGGTTTGAGGAGCTAAATCTCAATGCTAGGAACCTTAGTGCAATCTTGGGAACTGCAGATTGTGAACCTGGCACACTACTTATTGAGCCACTCCTGTTGAATGTGGATGTTGGATGAGATGGGACGAGAAATACACGAAGATACAGTATGTCAAAATCAACCAACACTTGATTCTGTTTAGCTTAAAATGCAATGTCGGTTTCATAAGAGCTGTAACGAGAAATGCGCGAAGGCTACGTGTGTTGGATGTGTGGGTCGGAAGAGGTGTTACAAACATATTCGAACGAAATTTAATTTCTTCCCACATTTTAAAGGGCCTGTCGGCAGTTTATTTCAGCTCATTGATGGATTGTGGTAAAGACCAGTGATAAACTGATTTTTGGTAAAATTCCGGATAAAGAGTATAGTTAGGTTCGGTGAACAAGAAAACGATCTAGGTTTGGAAATGCTGGTTCATTTTTCTGCACCTGTGTAAGCTGCCATTTGTGTAACACCTGCACCTGTGTAAGCACGCATTTTCTCCCTGTAGACACCAGAACTCTGAAGCGTTGAAAAATTTTCTATATTTCATTTTGTCATGTCAGTTGTTTCCCTTTGCTGTGATATAGATATATGTTATTATAGTTATATATATATATGTTTGAACGGCTCTGTAAATATCGTGTATTGTCAATAGATTTGATCATGAAAATTTTTTGTGAGTTTTTTAATCAGCGATGATGCTATAATGAAATGATTGTGTGCATCACTTGTATTTTTTTCAACTGGTGTATTTACATGCAATGCAGACAGTTAAAATCAACCGATACTTGATTCTGTTTAGTTTAAAATGCATGCTTGAAATATATTCTATGACAGTAACTGGCGTTAAATATTGCTTAAATCTTGGAAACAGAGGGGCGTAGCTATGGGGGGATGCCCCCCCCCCCAAAGTAAATCGGAGTTGGAAAAATTCGATGCGATGTAAAATCCAAGTGAGTTGTGAAAATTGGGATTTTCCTTTTTTGTAAAATTAAGGAGAGTTAGCAAAATCGAAATAACTTGGTAAAATACAGGCGAGTTATGAAAATTGGAATTGTTTTTGTGTAATTAGGAGAGTTGGGAAAATCGAGAAACGGCAAAATTAAGGTGAAATGTAAAAATTGGGATTTTTTTTTTGTAAAATTAGGGCGAGTTGGCAAAATCGAGGCAACTTGGTAAATTCTAGGACAGTTGGCAAAATTCGATGCCACTTGGTAAAATTCGAATCCACTTGGTAAAATACAGGCGAGCTGTGAAATTGGGATTGTTTTTGTGTAATTAAGGAGAGTCGGAAAATTGAGGGGAGTTAACAAAATTTGAAGTGACGACAAATTCAGGTGAGATGTAAAAATCGGGATTTTTCTGTAAAATTGTGGCAAGTTGGCAAAATCTAGGTGAGTATAATTCGAAGCCACTTGGTAAAATACAAGCGAGTTGTGATAATTGGGATTGTTTTTGTTCAATTAAGGAGAGTTGGCAAATTCTGGGGATATATGACAATTGTGATTTATTTCTGTAAAATCACGCGAGGTGGCAAAATCTAGGTTGGGCAAATCGAAGAGACTTTGAAAAATGTAGGGGAATTGACAAAATCTAGGCAGTTAGCAAAATTCAAAGCCGCTTGGTAAAATACGGGTGAGTTGTGAAATTGGGATCGGTTTTGTGAAATGAAGTCGGGGCAAGCGGTAAAATTTGGCAAAACTGTAAGGAGTTGGCAAAATTCGAAGTGACTTGTTAAAACTCGGGTAAATGTAGAAATAGGGATTTTTATTTGCAAAATCTTTGATAGGTGCCAACCCCCTCTCCCCACCCACAGAATGAAGAAATGGATGCCTACCTTCGAGAGACAACAAAAATGTGTAAAGTAGTTGTTTCTCAGTTGGCTAAATTAGATTTCCGAGTTGGAAATTTTTTGTTTCACCCCTCTCCCCCTGGGGCGGGGGTGTCTCAGTCGGTAGCGCGCCAGACTCGTAATCTGCAGTTCCCAGGTTCGAGTCCCAGCTGAGTCAGCGTTGCGACTTATTTCCGCAAAATTCCCCGCCCTGCCCACGGTCAGAAGGGGACACCGATGGGCTTGGAAAGGCCGCCGTCCGTCGGATGGGACGTTAAGCCGTGGTCCCGTGTGCGGGAGAGCTATACCCTGTGCACGTTAAAGAACACGCTGGATGGCCTTGACGGTAGGCTACCATCTGTCTCCCAACAGCTGTTCCAGTGGGTCCCCTCCCCCAACCTTCTCTGAGCCTTCGGGGTTCTTGTGTCCATTTAGCCCACGGTGTGCAAAAAGTACCGCTCAGAGGTAAAACAACCCAACTCCTCTCCCCCCACCATATTCGTTCTCTACGCCCCAGCTTGGAAACAAAGTCACAAAGTGCGATTCGCGTTGCTCTTAAGCCATTTTTCCGAACTGCGTTCGCAGTTTTTTTCTTGTGTTATTTAAAAGTTCGCCCAACAAGTAAAAATGTTGCCTAAAATTTCTATTTTTTTTGTAACAAATGCTGTTAATATGAACGACAGTAGATAGGATTAAACTTATTCTAAGATTTAAGAAGCAACGCCATATTTTTTTAAAGCAATAGTGTGCTCTTTTAAAAATTCATCCTTACCGGGGAGTTTCTGCCAATGCCACCGACTGCGATGCTCATACGTAGACACCCTTTCTCAGTAATACACTGAATCAATATCTTGATTGTATTTGCTCCTGTTTTAGTAAATTATTAGTTGACTTGAAGAATGCATGGAAATATTCAACTTCTTTTACTTTCTGTATAACCCGTATCGCGAGAAATAAAATTCATTGTTATTTTGCCATCGTTTCATTGTCAGTAAAATATTTCCGCTCGTGCTTAATTGGAACGACTTTAGTATACACGGATGGTGGCGCTCTTGACCCAACATGAATTTATCACGCGAAATTTGAAAGAAATTAGTTTGATGCATTCATTATTTCAAATTTAATAGTGGCAACAGTTATTTTGAATAATTTTGAACCGTTAATGTTAAGTCTATGGGGATTCTGAGAAATTTAAACCGCCTACCCCAATTTTGGTTGACTCCAGCGGGTTGACAAGTAACCTATATTCTTCCTTTGGGTGAAGGGAACGTTTATGCAAAGTTTGGAGCCTCTAGCATTTCTGGGGACCGAGTGCATAAGGGGACAAACACAAACTACCTTTTTTATATATTAAATAGTAATAATGTCTGCTGCAACCATAATAACTCATCGAAAAATCATGGTAGACGTTCAAAATTTTAGTGTTTCTGTTTGTCGTTCGAGTTGCAGTGCCGAATACAAGCCGAAATTCCAAAAGTTTTTGCAATACGAAAAATTTTGAGCACGCAGTTGTTACGGAGAACCGAAGTCACTGCCCTCAATGGTCACTGCGAAACCATTGTTGCCATTTACTGCTCCCTAACTGTGAACGTAAAAATCAACGTATAAATCTGAATTTCATATTTCAGATCACACATTCCGAAAGGCATTATTATATATTTCCCATTGCAGGTGGGAAACGGAATTTGGACCTTTGAATCAAGTACCTCGGGAGCTATAGGGTACCAAAATCTGCCGAAAGGAAATAAAAATATCGATAGTTTGCGCAGAAATAAAACCAAGGACTATGAGAGAGCGCTTGCTGACGTGGACGACTCGGTGCTCACAAACCTATAGTGCAGTGGAAAACAAAATATAGAGACTGAAAGGGATACTCGGGTAGCGACGGGTACGTTCAGCTAATGAAAAATAAACACAAAAGTTTCACATCGTCTTACTCCCGATTTGAGTGCAGGTTCGAGTTCCACCTGGGGCAGCGTTCAGATTTATCTCCGCAAAATTCCCCGTCCTGCCCACGGTCAGTAGAGGACACCGATGGACTTGGAAAGGCAGCCATCCGTCGGATGGAACGTTAAGCCGTGGCCCGTGTGCGGGAGAGCCATACCCTGTGCACGTTAAAAAAACACTGGATGTCCTTGACGGGAGGCTACCATCTGTCTCCCAACAGTGTTTCAGTGGGTCCCCTCCCCCAACCTTCTCTGAGCCTTTGGGGTCCATGTGACCTGGCCATTTAGCCCATGGTGTGCCAAAAAAGTGCCTCTCAGAGGTAAAACAACCCAGCGTTAAAGAACATGCTGGATGGCCTTGACGGGAGGCTACCATCTGTCTCCCAACAGCTGTTCCATTGGGTCCTCTCCCCCAAACTGCTGAGCCTTCGGGGTCATGTGACCTTGCCATTTAGCCCATTGTGTGCAAAAAGGTGCCACAACCCAACCCAATTTGAGTGCCATGAGACAAAGTAACACAAGCAAGATGTCTGCGATCACAGGAGTAATTTTAAAAAATACAATTATACGAAATTTCTTAAAAATTGCATGACACTGAAGAAAATTATTAAATTTGGTTTATAAAACTGTTAAAACGATATTCTTCCTTAAAACACGATCAGAAAATTGTTTCGTGAATTACTTTAATATTATTCAATTGCGAAAAAATAGCTTACCTAACTGTTTTGCTTTATGGCGATATTTCCGGCTTCTTGCGAGAGGAAATCCTTGTTCTTATTACCACTGCAGTCTTCAACTGCACGTTATCTAATAATGGTCGGAAAGCCTGGAAATTTCCGCGTTCATTTCTAACAACATGTTGCACAATAGTTACTCGCCGGTTGCGAAAGTACTGTCGAGGATATATTTCTTTTTCGGATGCTGAGTTAGTTAAAATACAATATATAGTCCATATAGTGCTTCAATAGTGAACCAAAAAATTGCTAACTTTTAATTTCTTATATTTTGCATATGTAGAGCACATGGTGTATTTCTGTTTTTGTAGTTGGGCAGGGGTTTACTCAGTCGGTGGCGCGCCAGGTTCGTAATCTGCTGTTACCAGATTCGAGTCCCACCTAGGCCAGCGTTAAGATATATCTCCGCTAAATCTGCACCTGCCCCTCTGTCCCGTGGTATTCCTTTCCCAAACTCTGACCTCAACTTCTTGTGACCTTGCCTTACCATCGTGTGAAAAAAAAAGTACCACTCCTAGGTAAAATCTCCCCGCCCTGCCCACAGTCAGTAGAGGACACCGATGAACTTGGAAAGGCCGCCGTCCGTCGAATCGGACGTCAGCCGTGACACCGTGTGCGTTAGAGCCATACCCTGTGCACGTTAAAGAACACGCTGAGTGGCCTTGACTGGAGGCTACCATATGTCTCCCAACAACTGTTCCAGTGGGTCCCCTCCCCCAACCTTTTCTGAGCCTTCGGGGTCCTTGTGACCTGGCCATTTAGTCCATGGTGTGCAAAAAAAAGTGCCTCTCAGAGGTAAAACAACCCAACCTAGGTGAAATAGGGGCGGGGTGGCCAGTCGATAGCGCTCCAGGCATCCCCCAACTTAATTCCGTAAAACTCCCAACTTAACTCCGTAAAACTTCCCTCCCCCCCCACAACTGCGTGCTCAATGCCCACTATCAGTAAAGGGATACCTCTATGGGCTTGTAAAGGCCACCTTGCGTTGTATGGGACGTAAAGCCGTGGCTACTTATGCGGAAGAGCCATGCCCTGTGCATGTTAAAGAACACGCTGGATAGCCTTGACGGGAGGCTACTATCTGTCTCCCAAGAGCTGTCCAGTAGGTCTCCCCCAAACCTATGAGCCGTCGGGTTCCTTGTGGTCTGGCCATTTTGCCCATTCGTGGGCAAAGTGCCACCCATTGGTAAAACAACCAAAACCGCAGCAGCCATAACTCGTAGAAAAACCACTTTAATGTTATATAGAAGGGATCATGGGTATTCTAGGACAGCATTTAGGGTTTGTAGTCGGCCTAGTCTGTAAAAAAAAATCATCGCACTTCGAAAAGAGAAATATTTGATGTAAATTATTTTAATCTAGGAATATAAAATATAGGTTTTTTTTTTTACACAAATTAATACTTTTATATGAAACTTCTCATGCAGAACATGAAAGGTTTCGAAATTGTTTTTTTTTCAGACGCTTTCGCCAACACGCTGGATGGCCTTGATGGTAGGCTACCATCTGTCTCCCAACAGCTGTTTGGTGAGTCCCCCCAACATTCTCGTGGTCCTTGTGACCTTCCGTTTAGCCCATTGTGTGCAAAAAATACTCAGAGTTGATTAGAGAAGGGGATCCGATGGACAGCTGTTAGAAGAGACAGATGAAAGCCTCACGTCAAAGCCATCGGGTATGTTCTTTGACGTATGCTGGGTATATGGCTCCTGCACACAGAACCATGGCTTTACTTCACATCCGATGAACGGTGGCCATTCTAAGCCCCACGGTGTGTACCCTTTCTGATTCGAACTTTACAGCTGCAAATATCGAGCCTTGCGTAAATAAGGAGTGTGTTAGACTTTGGAAAGAAGTTGTCTATGAGAAATTTTTATAGCAGGAAATATAAATGGGGAGGGGGTGGCTCAGTCGGTAGCGCGCCAGGCTCGTAATCTGTAGTTCCCAGGTTCTAGTCCCAGCTGGGTCAGCGTTGAGATTTATAAAATAAAAATAAATACCCCCTCAAGCAGCTGCTTGCCACAGAGGTCTGACAGGAGCCTGTCAGTTTATATGCCAAAGTAGAAGGTCTGAGAGGATGGCAGGACCTCAGCAGAAAAACGACACATACATCCATGCCTTACCCGGGGCTCGAACCCAGGTCCCTTAGATCAGCAGCCAAGCGTGCTAACCACTCGACCATGGGTTATCTCCGCAAAATTCCCCGCCCTGCCCACGGTCAGTAGGGGACACCGATGGGCTTGGAAAGGCCACCGTCCGTCGGATGGGACGTTAAGCCATGGCCCCATGTGTGGGAGAGCCATACCCTATGCACGTTAAAGGACACGCTGGATGGCCTTGACGGGAGGCTACCATCTGTCTCCCAACAGCTGTTCCAGTGGGTCCCCTCCCCCAACCTTCTCTGAGCCCTCGGGGTCCATGTGACCTGGCCATTTAGCCCATGGTGTGCAAAAAAGTGCCGCTTAGAGGTAAAACAACCCAACCCAGGAAAAATAAATCGTCGGAAACAACATTTGTGTAAATCTTTTTTCGTTCATTACACAGAAATTTATGGTGTGACTAAAAATATTGTGGCTGAGCGGTTAATGCAGGACCTGAGCACTTATGTTTCGTAGTTAAGCCCTTTAGTGGATGTATTTTTGTACGGAGACAAAAAATTGTCAAATGTTTTCATAGGCCCAAGCACAGTGTACTATTTTGCTTATTTAGGAGAAAAGGAACCCGAGTTCAAATTCTGAAACAAGAAGAAATGTCAGTGTCGTCTTCAAATGATTTTCCTCACAGATTGTGTATTATATTGATAGGTGGTCCGTGGTAAGCTAGCATACAGTATTTTACCTGCATTGGGCATACCCACATGACCCGGAGACGAAATTTACGCCCTCTGTCGCTGTGGTATTCACGTTCTCATGCTAATCGTGTAATCTGTAGGGGGGCTTCTCCGATCCCTTGTGTATCATTCTCTACCACTGCCCCCCGGCTAGTCGTTTTATTCAATTGTTGACAATTTCAGGTCTCTGGGGCTGGGAAGTTTGACGTTTCCTTTGTATATAGATAATAGATAAGTGTCTTCTTTCTTTCGCGAACTTTCTTTCCAACACTCAGTTTCTTCCGTGAGGGCACCATATAGTAAAACTGCACATAGCAGGAGCAAATGAAGGGAAAATAAAATCTCAGCAGCTTTGGTGGTGTGTGTGTGTGGGGGGGGGTTACAAAAATGTGGGAAGGAGACAAGCTAGAATATTATAAAAATGACGGGAGAAGCGAAAAAAGATCTTAAAGCATTCAGGTTGTGATCTATATCATGGGGATAAGGGTTTAAAGTCGATGTTAGAGATATGGGTGTCTGCCAGGAGGGAGGGGGGTAAACGCTCATGATAAACACACTTGATAGTGTGAAGTATTTACCAAATAAAGTTTACATTGCAGAATAAACATATCATTTTATAATCTGGGGCAAAACGTTGCCCTTTCATCTCAAACCGTATTTGTCTAACCTTTCCGTGTGTCGTATTTACGTATAAGTAGTGTTTTTTTTTTTAAACAAGTTGTTTTCGTAGTTGTTATGCGTCATAGAATCGTTGCTTTAAATCATTACGGATCGTATTATTAAGATACTTTTAAATGCTTTAATTTTGAAGAGTGAGTAAGTAGGGAATTTGTATCGTAAAATTTTATGGCAAGATGGGGTTATTTTCTTAGATCCTTGTTTGAAAATATTTATAGGATTCTTTTAAATTGGGAGAAAATGCCTGCAATTTTCCACTAAAATTTTAGGGACAGCTCGGCTCCGTCAGCATCGCTCAAGGCTAATTACCAGATATTCCCAGGTTCGATTCCGCACTGTATCACAGTCATATGTTGGGAATTTCTCCCCTTGGTCAGAAAGGGGACATAGATGGGCTTCGAAAGGCCTCTGTCTGATGGAAGATGGAATGTAAAGCCCTGGCCAGAAGCGCCATAACCTGTGTACGCTGAAGAACACACTAGATGGCAGACTTTCATCTGTCTCATAGGAGCTGGCCAGTGGGATCCCTTTCTCAACTTTCTCTGAGCCCTTAAATGGTCAGGTCATTGTGATCTGACCATTTAGCCCATTGTATGAATGTACAGAGGTTAAACCAACCAAATACTTTTCGCTTTATTATATACAGATAATATTGTAATATATATGTATATTATTTCGATATATTTGCTACTATTATATACACAGTCATATGAGAATAATATGACCACTTACCTATTAATTGGAATAACCACCCTTGGCCCGGATGACAGTAGCAAGACGGCGTGGCATGGATGCAATGAGGCCCCTGGAAGGTTGCCATAGGCACATGTGCTCATTCGGATTCCAGCAGAGCACAGAGGTTCCAGAGATGATGTGGTTGTGGGTCCACACGCCGAACCTGTCAATCCAAATGGTCCCACAAGTGTTCTATGGGATTGAGGTTGGGCGATTTCGCCAGCCAAGGGAGAATGGAGACATCACTGTCATGTTCCTGGAACCAGTAACGCACCACCTTAACGACATGGCAGGGCGCATTGTTCTGTTGGTAGACACCATCACCACCAGGGTAAACGTCCAACGTGAAGGGATGCATGTGGTCAGCGAGGATGGACAGGTAGCCTTTGGCGTTCAGGGACTGATCCAGTGGTACCAGCAGTCCCAGGTCATACCAGGAAAACATCCCCCAGATATGCACACTGCTACCGCCGGCCTGTACTTGACCGACAGGTGTGTCCGGGTGTTGGTTCTTGTGTGTCTGATGCTGTATCCGCCACCGCTCGTCATTTCTGTGGAGTAGAAACCTCGATTCATCGGAGAAGGCAACCTTTTTCCACTCTTCCACTGTCCATTGACAGTAGTCCCATGCTAACTGCAGGCATCATTGCCATTGGACCTTGGTTAACATGAATGCCTTTACGCAACATTGACTCTGGAGACCCATGTGTAACAGGGTTCATTCTACTGTTATTCTACTGTTATTGGGGACATATACCTGGGTGCCCCAGCGTTCATTTGAGTGGTCAATGGCGTGGTAACTGATGATCATTCCTTTTTGAACATCTGTCAAATCAATACCTCTTCCCATTGTGCTCACATTACGCACTATGGCTCATCTGCCCTGGCCGGCCGCTTATATCTGTGTGGTCGACCTTGTCATGTGCACTCTGTGACAAGCTTGGGCGGGTACACTGTGATTCCGTGGGTGGTCATAGTATTCTGATACAACTGTGTATATATGTATGGTGCTGTTGAATGTCTGAAGAGTGCTGATCATGTACTGACTTCATTGTATATATATGGTGATGCTGAACATTGAATAACAGTAATTGGTTATTGGCCTTCTTAACGTGTTCGTATGGTGCTCTGCACATAAATGTTGTAAATATTGATCGTTTTCGGACTTGTACTCATCATTTTTTTTGGCGCATCTGTGGATCATAACATGATTGCAGATTCTTCATTATTTATTAAGTATGGTCCAGCTTTCATGACTGAAGCAAACCAATGCTGAGTAGGTTCTATTGTGGGATTAAAGGCCGACATATTTTAATGAATATTTTTGCTACTATTTTATAATTTATATGAGTAATGAAATGTCATTAGTATGATAAAAATCTGTTGTGGAAAACCCGTTCCAAATATTTCGAAATAGTTGAAACTTTTTCGAATTTAGGCCCTTTTTGCTTTAGCTGTAAAGCTGCCTTACATTTGAGCGACACTTATTTTTGCACACAATGGGCTAAATGGTCAAGTTACGAGGGCTCAGAGATGGTTGAGGAAGAGGGTCCACTGGATAGCTGTTAGAAAACAGATGTAAGCCTCCCGTCAAGGCCATCCAGCAAGTTCTTGGACAGATGTAAGTCTCTCGTCAGGCCACAGGACCATATTGATACGAATTCAAACAGATGAAAACTTAGCGTGAGTTAAAAAATAACAAGTAACAATAAATTTAAAATAACGTGATTTAATACAAAAGTATGGATAAAAACGTGTACATAAACTAAAGATATCAATGTTTATCTTATGTGTGAACAAATTTTTAATCTAACGATAATTATATATGTGAATACTTGCAATATCTCGAGAATAACCTTATCCAATCCCTAAATAACTGTACACAAAATGACTACCTTAGGTTTTAATCCTCAAGTATTCCAAAACTGCGGCTAAGTAGACTATTTCTCAGAACCAATTCTTTTCAAACGTTGATCACCATGCACAAGACGGACGAATACTTCGTTTCCTTTAACAGCTTACTAACATGATCCACACCAATAAACTACCTTCTGCGCACTCCCCGTATAAAATGCTTCTTCACTTTTTACACCCATCAGGTACATACTGAAACTAAATTATGCCTCCTTTCGGAATATCCATAACTCCAACATTACAATTCTATCTTTTCTATTTTTCAGATCGGTTCAGTATTTCAATTCGTTGGTTAAAATAATTCTCACGCAAGAAGCATACACGAGCGTTCATGTCACGTTTATCATAAATTCACTGTAGCGGGCTCATCTGTTGTAACAGTATAATTCTTCTGCACACGTGATCACTACTTAATGTCTCGTCTGACAGATGACGTCCTTTCCAAGTCTATCGGTGTCCCTTTTCTTACCGAGGGCAGGATGGGAGTTAAATATTAAAAAACCAATACCCCCTGAAGCAGCTGCTTGCCACAGAGGTCTGACTGGAGCCTATCAGTATAATACGCCATAGAGAAGATCTGTGAGGAAGGCGTGCCCTTAGAAGAAAGACTACACAAATATCCATGCCATATCCATGGCTCGAACCCAGATCACTTTGATCAGTAACCAAGAGCTGTAGCCACCCTTTAGCGGAGATAAATCTCAACGCGTACACAGTTGGGTTCGGAACTGCAGATTACAAGCCTAGCGCGCTACCGACTGGGTTCTCAGCACTTCTCACCTTTGTAAAGTTTGGTATTCAGTTTTTGAGTTGCGATAAAAAACCAAAACTCTATTTAGCATTAGCGTAGTGAATCTTTAATCTCTTGTATTAAGAATTATTATTAAAAATGCCAGTTGAAACGAATTTATTAATATTAAGAAAGATATGTTAAATTTCCTCATTTATTTTCCATCACTTTAATGGAAAAAGAAATTTGGACTATATGAATATAAAATGACCAGATATGTAATGAGTGGGCATTTTTTTTGCTGAATACTTCCTCTTGCAAGACAAAAGATTGAAATGCGCGATTATTTCGCGAAATTCAGGGCATGTGGTCGTCACCTTAATCTAATGACTAAACTTTGACTTTTAATTCACCAATTAGCAAATTGCTGTTTTAAATGGAATAGTAAAAGTGTGATAATTTTCATACGGAAAATAAAATGCTTAAAAATTCCCTTTATAGCATTCATAAAAATTTATTAATAGAGAGAAAATATATTGTATTTTTATCACGAAACATTTTTTACTTGATCAGGAAAGTCCATAAGTCATTTTTATTTTGTTGTAGGTGATCTCATTTCGTGATGACTGAGGACAAAAGTTCCCTGAAATTTGCTGTCACACTGCACGAAGATATTCGGTACCTTCCTCCTAATACTCTTGAAAATGGCGCTTGTTTCAGTCCCTGCTCACAGTTAAGTAATGATACGGAGACCACTTCAGATCACCAAATACTTGGCTGTAATGTAAGCAAATACAATTTTACAGCACCATATAAACAACTAAGTGATAATGGGAATGTTTCATCGAATATTCAACAAGCATTTGGTTCCAGTGCCAGTTCTTGTGGTAAAGGGTCTCCTGCTAAATATTTTCAACTACAAAATAACATCAAGGCTACTCTGAATATGTTACCAATAGGATCTAATGCATATGGAAGCTTCTTCGTTAGACCTCGCTTAGAACCAAATAATAATTCTGATTTAACGAATAAAAACTCTCCCATATATGAATATGGACGAAATCGCTCTGTTAAATCTTCGTTAGAGTTTAATAATGATTTGAAAGTTGGCTCAAGTATTTTACCTCTTGGTTCAACTGAAAAAGGAAGCTATTATTTTAAACCCCTAAAGCAACAGAATGGTGGATCTGAGATGCAACCACTTGGTTCGGATGAGCGTGGATGTGTATTTTTTAGACCTATGCAGCTAAATGATCCTACAGACAGTAAAATAAATAGGCAGCTACCTGGTTTTGATGTAACGGAAAGTGATTTTTCTGTTCATAAGTTCGAATCTCATCAGCAAATTAGCAATATGGGGGATCTTGCTTCAGACATCGTAACACTGGGCTCTAATGCCCATGGCAGCTTCTTTCTTAAACCTTTTAAGCAACAGAATAATAAGTTAGGTAATTTTTTGAATGAGAAAATTAATTGTTCTGACACACGTATAGAAAATGTTCCTATTCGTTGGACACCCAATACAAACATTGCATCAAAAATTTTAACTGACATTTCTAAACGATATATAAATGATATTTCTTGTATATCGCATGTGGAAAGGAACATAGCAGCAGGTAGAAGTTCCTCGGACGCACTCTGTCCACATCCTGGTTTTAGAAGTGATCAAGAGCCAAATTTTAGTTCGAGTGAAGATGCTTTTTATCGATATTCTTCCCAGCAGTTCTCTAGCTTGGATATAGTTAAAGATAACCAAGTTCTCAGTTCACATGTGGATGAAAACAGTTTTTTTCTAGGAAAAAATATACAGTTTAATATCGATTTGAATACCAAAGCTGCTGTTATTCCAACAGTAACGGCATCTGATATTTCTGAAAACAATGTGAACATTTTTCGGCCAGTTTCTCATTTAGAACAAAACATAAATGCTGAATCCACTACAAATAGCCAAGCACTGTATTATAATGCTCACAAAAGTAAAGGAAATGTTATGCAGTTTAGTGCAGACCAAAACGTAAACACCAGCAGCTCAACAGTTAGTGATTACCTTAAATCTTCAGAAGTGAATGATTGTACAGAAATGACTCTGTTGAGCCAAATACTCTCTTCCAATGCAGAGGAGAGTGATTTCTCTCTTATGCAATACCCACAAGAAAGTGATTTCTCCGATATAAGTCATGATATGTATAATACTTATAGTGGAACTTTTGTTGGCAGTTCTAAATTACAGGGTGTTGTTGGTAATGCAGATACTCATTTTGTGGACAGTGATACAGATACTAAAGTGCTTGGTTGTAATACTCACGGCAAAAGCTTTACTCTTACACATTGTACAGAGCACGGTGATAATGTAGATATCGCCACGGACATCAAAGTAATTAATTTTGGTGAAAGTGGTAGTTACTCAGTTGGGACCAGTTCGCTAGGAAAAGGAATCACCAAAGAAGTTTCATATGATGCTGAAATGGTAAATTTCAACGAATCGAACAAAAACCAAATGCGAATTTTAGCAAGGCATGATGTTTCTTCTAAGCAAGATGAGATAGATCATGAAAATAAACCTGTAAATTCGCGTAAAGAGACTGTAACCAAAGTAATGACTCGGGAGAGTGAACTGAGATATGAATGTACGAAATTCGAATCAAAATTCTCTTCAGATAGCGATCTTCAGTGTCAAGAGATTGTCGGCAACGACAGAAGTCCTTTCACATGCAACATTTGCAATAATCACTTCTGGAGTTTAGAGACTCTTCAGTCTCATCACCTAACACACACTCTGGGCCCTGTGTACCAAACAGGGTGTAGGGAGTGTAAGCATCACCTAACGCATTATGGGGCTCCTGTGCAGGGGAAAGAATGTGCAGAATGTAAATCTAGTCAGAACGTCATTGTGCCCTTACGCTTCGATTTTGAAGAGAAGAACAAAAAAGATCACGCTGGTAAAGAGTTCTCTAATTTGCTCAAAGAATTCATCAATAATAAATGCAACATATGCGGCTTTGTGTCATCCAGTCAGCGCCCTGAAGTGGGTAGAAGACACATGCTTGTTCATGCAACTGAACGTCCGTACAAATGTAATGAATGTAGTAAAGCTTTTGTTTCTGAAGAACGTCTTCGTAAACATAGAATAGTTCATAAAAACGAGTTTCCTTACCCCTGTACCATTTGCGACAAAAGATTTAAGCGATCAGGTGCACTTAAAGTGCACCAACGTATACATTCGCAAGATCTCCCTCATTTCTGTGAGAGTTGTGACAAGCGATTTGCCACTGTTGTGAAACTGAACTGTCACAGTAGAGTGCATACTGGAGAACGTCCTTACTGTTGTGATATCTGCAGTAAGACTTTTTCATTTCAAAAGAATCTCAGACTGCATTACTTAGTGCACACTGGCAAGAAACCCTTTTTATGCGAGTTTTGTGGAAAGACGTTTACAAATATTACGTATTTCCGGCGTCACAAAATTATGCATTTAGATGGCAAACGTTATGAATGCAGTTTTTGTCACAAGACATTCAACTACAAGACTAAGCTTTCTCAGCATACACTCGTCCATACAGATAAGCATGTCTGTCTCGTATGTGATAGAACTTTTAAGCTTCCCCATCATCTACGGCAACACGAACAAACTCACTAATATTTTTAGACTCGAAAATCTATTTTAAATTTTTACACAAATAGTTTTTTTTTTCTGTTTTGTGCTCCTAATGCTCGCATTCCAAATATTTGTATGCATACCATTAAAGAAATGAGAGAATTTTTACATATCTTCTTTATTGTTTCTAAATATTTGTGTTTAAAAGAATCCTTCTATCATACAAATTCCCTATCAAAATATTAAAAACTTCTATGTTATGTCAACTGGAATCCGACTTCGAAGTTTTATAACCTATAAAATATGCATTTCATATAAAATTTTGACTAACGAAAAATCATAATCAAATTTACTTAAATCTTGATATTCAACAAATTTTCGTTCAGTAATTTATTTTTATTATTTAAAGAGATGGGAGGTAGAATTTTTACAATAGTTATGAACAAAGAAGTTAATTAAAACTTATATAATATTATTTAAAACCATTTAAGGAAATATAGATTTTTAGAAGTTTGCATAATAATTAATTCAATATTTGGCAAATTATGAATGATTTTTATAAAATTATAATTTATTGTTAAACATTCCAGCAGAAAAAACGTATTCTTAAAGAGCCACAGAAAAATTCTTTACGTTAAAACGAAAATACATTTTAAATGAGTATTATGAGTTGGACAAATTTTTTGGTTATCACCTAAAAATGTTTGGTCAAAATATTGGAAGAAATGACATAGATTCAGATATTGATTTTTGTTTTATGAGCTGCTAGTTCTTTCGCAATGAGTCTGTTACAAAGCTTTGAAGTTAAATTCCCATTGTTTGGAAATCTAACATGGTAATTCTTATAGGGCAGTGTAGTGGTTAAATTTAATTGACAGCATAAATTGGATTTTTATCACCAGAAAACTAAAAGAAAGTTAGTAATTGCAGGAGTAAGTATAGCATTAGATAACACTACTCCGTATTCCTCCTTCCAATAAATAATTTACAGATGGACCCTACTCTCTTGAAATAGTCGGGTATCCTATAGAAACTGTTTTAATAATTTCTTATTTGGCACACTCAGATATCCCAAAGTTATTTTGAGTTGTTTTGCTTTTGAGCGTCACTTTTTTTTTGTACACAGTGAGTTAGAGGTCACAAGAACCCCAAGGGCTCAGGGAAGATTTGGAGGAAGGAGAACTATTGAACTGCTATTAATCTGTCAAGGCCATCCAGCATGTTTAATGTGTACAGGGTATGTCTCTCTTGCATATAGGGTGGGTCAGCGTTGAAATTTATCTCCGCAAAACTCCCCCCCCCCCCACTGTCGGTAGGGGATACAAATGGCCTTGGAAATGCCGCTGTCCGTCGGATGGGACGTTAAGTTCTGACTCTATGTGTGGGAGAGCCATACCCTGTGCACGTTAAAGTACACGTTGGATGGCCTTGACCGGAGGATACCATCTGTCTTCCAACAGCTGTTCCAGTGGGTCCCCTTCCCCCAACCTTCTCTAAACCTTCGGGGTCCTTGTGACCTGGCCGTTTAGCACTTGGTATGCAAAACAGTGCCTCTCAGAGGTAAAAAAACCCAAACTCTTGCATGGATGTTCATGGCTTATCTCAAACAAAGGAAAGTGGCCTTTCCAACCCATCGGTACCCCCGTCTGGCTGAGGGGAAGGATGAAAGTTCGGGGACACGGATGTGCACAATAAGTTGTAGCCTAAAAAAAGGAGGGTTATTTCCGTGGTGCATTCATTTTCAGTTTATTTATATTGCCTATAACAAGGATTCGCAAAGGTTTGGTGGGGTAGGGGTGCCTCAGTTGGTAGCGCGCCAGACTTGTAATCAGCAGTTTCCAGGTTCGAGTCCCAGCTGGGTCAGCGTTGAGATTTATCTCCGGGAAAGTCCCCACCATACCCTCTCTCACTTGGAGATACCGATGCGCTGGGAAAGGTCTCCGTCCGTCTAATGGGACGTTAAGCCGTGTACTGGAGAGCCATACCCTGTGCACGTTAAAGAACACACATGAAGATCTTGACGGGAGGTTACCATCTCCCAACAGCTGTTACAGTGGGTCCCCTCCCCCAACCTTCTCTGAGCCTTCAGGGTCCTTGTGACTTGACCATTTAGCCCATGATGTGCAAAGGTTTGGGGACCACTGAAACAAATGGCGAGTTGTAACAAGATTCTGCATTTCTGTCCGTTGTATCAAAGTTAAAAATCATAGTTCGAGTAGTAGAGTGTTAAAAAGATTACAGGAAATTTCAAGTGTTAGGGTAGTTTACGTTTAAAACTGGGCTGTCTGACCGAAACTTGGTGAAGAACCACTAGGAAAAAAACTATATTCCTAAAGAACAGGAGAGAAAATTCTCTATTGCAAAATGAAAACATACATTCCTAAGGTAGCCGGGTGGTTAGCGCGCTTGGCTATCTGACCCCAACGGACTTGGGTACGAGCCCCGGGTAAAGCATGGATGTTTGTGTTATTCTTTATTCTTAGGTCTGCCCTTCCTCACAGATCTTCTCTATGTTGTATAAATTGACAGGCTCGTGTCAAAACTCTGTGGCAATTAGCTGCTTGAGGGGTATTTATTATTCTAGCCATTCCGTGGCCTAGCGGTTAGCGGGCTTGGCTATTGATCAAAAGAACCTGGTTTCGAACTTCAGATAAAGTTATGGATGTTTGTGTTGTTTTTCTGCCGAGGTCTCGCTTTCCTCTTCTACTTTGGCGTGTAAACCGACAGGCTCCTGGCAGACATCTGTGACAAGCAGCTGCTTGAGAGGGAAATTTTTGAAATTAATCCTGTCCCCCCCCCCGAAAAAATGCGTTTTGAAGTAAAAAAAATGGAAAATAATACTTTTTAGTGAGTACTGTGAATTGGGAAAATTGTTTAGTTAGCACCAAAATAAGTTTGGTCCAAAAATTGGAAGAATTGTGCCAGATTCAATATATTTTTTTTTGTGCATAAAGTTTTGCAATGGATGGCCTGGTTTAGAACAAAAGGGATCAGGGTTGGGATCTTCGCTAAAATATGGCTTTTTTTTTTTTGACAGTCTGCTGTTTGAACACATCTCTATAGCATGCTATGCTAATAAGCTTCTGTCCGTCCGTAGGCAATACGTTGCTAAAAAGAAATTTTTTTAAATATAAAATTCATATTTAAAAATGAACTAGTGCGAACATTCGCAGTAAAAAATTAATCAGTAGATAGGTTTGTGATGTATTTTTTCACGAAACAATTTTTTTTTGTTTCATCATAAATTATCGGTGGGTCTTTTTTTATAGGTGACCGAGGGACTCTACTTCGAATCCTGGATAAGATGATTATTGTTGCTTTGTGCTGAATTATACTAACATGTCAGACCTCTCTACCTACTGACTGCTTCAGGAGAAACTTCGTTTTTCTTATTACATATAATGACAGAAAAAATATCCCTGAATATCATTTGTTATATGCAAGGAAATTTGTTTCTTAACTCTCGTTTACGTTATCAAGCATAAGTGAAAACTTTTAATAAAGAGGACATAAAATGTTCTTCTAAGAGCTTGTTTTCTTAATTTTTCTTTGAATATTTTCAAAACGAATTTCTGAAACTGTTGCGAACTGATATACTCTTACTCCAAACTGGGTAGCGTCTAGTGATTTTTAGCTGTATGAAGATTTTATTAAGGAGTGTAGATTTATGGTAGCAGAATCGAAAACTATCTATGGAGCTTAGAAGTTCAGGTTCCCGACATCAAAAATATGTACCAAAAGCCTGCAATATTTGTGGCTTCGTTTCTACCAGTTCTTCTTCAGATGTTTTGAAACAACATATGCTTGTAGTACATTCCACGACTCGTCCTTATAAGTGTGACGAATGTGATAAGACATTCACTTGTGAAAAGCATCTTTTTAAACACAAAGTAATTCACAGTGATAAATGCCCATATACCTGTGATACTTGTAGCAAGAGTTTCAAATGCTGCTGGAAGCTTACTGAGCATAAACGTATTCATTCCCAAGAAAGGCGGCATGTTTGCGTTCACTGCGGAAGAAAATTCGTTGCCCAAAGGGCATTGAAAGTCCATTATCGAATTCACACAGGGGAACGCCCATATGCTTGTGACATCTGCGACAAAACATTTGCCGCTTTAGGTACACTTAAAGTTCATTTGCTGACACACGTGAAAAATAAAAATAGTTGTTCCTATTTGTGTGAATTTTGTGGGAAGATAATCCGAAGTGAGAAATATTTCGAAATTCATAAATCTGTTCATTTGGTAGGCAAACGTTATAAATGTCCTTCGTGCACGAAAACTTTTAACTATCGCAGCAATCTCGTTCAGCATACGCTAGTGCATTCAGAAAAACGCAAGCACTATTGTTATCTTTGTGGCAAAAAATTCAAGTTACCGCATCATCTTCGTCAACATCAACAAACCCATTAATAAAAGTCAGTGGATGAATATTACTGGTAACGTTTTATTATTTTTCTATTTAGTGTTACTCCTAGAACCTGCATTGTTTGGTCATGTCTAACATATACAGGATATTTCCAAAAGGTCTAACGAAACTTTGGAAACGCGTTCTATCGCATGTAGAGTGGGGTGGTTCAATTGATAGCGCGCCAGGCTCGTAATCTGCAGTTCCCAGGTTCAAGCTCCAGTTGGTCAAGCATTGATATTTATTTTCGCAAACCTTCCCGCTTTGCCCTCGGTCAATAGGAAGCACCTATGGACATGAAAAAGTTACTGTCTATCGAATGGGATGTTAGGCCATGGTTCCGTGTGTAGGAAAGCTCTACCCTGTTCACATTAAAAAACACATTTGGTGGTTTTGAAGAGAGGCTACCATCTCTCCTAACAGCTGTGCAATGGGTCTCCTTCCCCCAATCTTCTCGGGGGACTTTGCGACCTGGCCATTTAATCCATTGTGCGTAAAAAAAGTGCTGCTCAGTGATGAAACAACCCTGTGCACTTTAAAGAACACGCTGGCTGATCTTGACCGGAAGCTACTATCAGTCTCCTAACAGCTGTCCAGTGTGTCTCCTCTCCCCAACCTTTTCTGACCCCTCGGGGGGTCCCTGTGACCTGGCCATTTAGCTCATAGTGTGCAAAAAAAGTGCCGTTCAGAGGTTAACCCAACCCGAGCCCTTGGGGTTCTGATGAGCTGACAATTTAGTCCAGGCTTAGGAAGCGTTTTAGTTGAAGGGCCGCATAGAAACCTAAAATGGAGGGCAACCAAAAATTATTTAATCAATAAATTATGTATAATGAACAAAAAATGTATAAACAATGTAATTCTATAAAAATTATATTAATGAGAATTCTCTTTACAGAAGTTGGACTTCTTGACCTTTACATATTCTTTTTCACTCTAAATATATTGTGGCGGGGGTGGCTCAGTCGATAGCGTGCTAGGCTCGTAATCTGTAGTTTCCAGGTTCGAATCCCACCTGTGCCAGCGTTGAGAACTGGATACTGATGGGCTTTTAGAAAAAGCCGCCATCCATCGGAAGGGGCGTTAAGCCGCAGATTATTTACGTATGTTAGGGCATAGGTTTTATATGGGAAGTAGGGGCCCCCATGTATGGGAGAGCCATAACCTATATGTTACAGAACATGCTGCATGGCTTTGACAAGAGTCGGGGTCCTTGTGATCTGACCATTTAGCTCATTGTGTGCAAAATAGTGCCGCTCAGAGGTAAAACAACGTAACCCAGGTTCGAATCTCAACTGGGCCAGCATTGAGATTTACCTCTGAAAAACTCCCCACTCTAGGTCAGTTGGGGACACCGATGGGCTTGTATGGCCCAGTCGAATGGAACGTAAAGCTGTGGCCATGTGTGCAATAACACTGCATGGCCTGACTGGAGATTACCATGTCTCCTAATAGCTGTTTGCTGGTCTCTCCCCCCCCCCCCAGGCTCGTAATCTGTAGTTCCCAGGTTCGAGTCCCAGCTGGGTCAGCGTTGAGATTTATCTCCGCAAAATTCCCCGCCCTGCCCACGGTCAGTAGGGGACACCGATGGGCTTTGAAAGACCACCGTCCGTCGAACGAAACGCTAACCCGTGGCCCCGTGTACGGGAGAGCCATACCCTGTGCACGTTAAAGAACACGCTGGATGACCTTGACGGGAGGCTACCATCTGTCTCCCAACAGCTGTTCCAGTGAGTCCCCTCCCCCAACCTCTGAGCCTTCGGGGTCTATGTGACCTGGCCATTTAGCCCATGGTGTGCAAGAAAATGCCGTTCAGAGGTAAAACAACCCAACTCCCCCCCCTCAATCTTTGAGCCATCGGGGCCTTTATGACCTGGCAGTTTAGCCCATTGTGTACAAAAAATGCTCCTCAGGGGTGAAACAACCCTATTTATAAATTTGTTTGTCATCAGTAGTTCGCTGGCCCTATTGAAAGTGGTAGTGGGCCGTAGCTTGCCCAGGCGTGTTTAGTTCCATTTTGTGCACAATATTCATATGACGATGAGATTATATGACGATCATTATTTAATACTGCTGCCCAAGCTAGAGGAATAAAAACATTTCTCTCCCTAAATAATTTGAATATATGATGATATCAAGAATTATATTGCTTTTATATAGCTTTTTGTGAGCAGTATTATATTCGTATTGTAATAAAATATACTAAAGAATTTGGTGTATATTCATTTCGATTCGTAATATTATTTTTTCCTTGCACTTTGAGCTCCGTGTTGAAATCCTAATAAGTAAGGATAGCAATCCCGGGATCCTGCGTAATATAAAAGTTTACAAATCTCTCGTTTTGTATTAAGCGGAAATCCTTGGATTTCGGGTGCATGGGTTAGCTCAATTGATAGTGCGCCAGGTTCGAAATCTTCTGGTATCAGGTTCGAGTTAAAATTGTGCCAGCTTTGAGATTTATCTGCGCTAAGCCCTCACCCTGTCCTCTGCGAGAAAGGAGGCATCGACGGGCTTCGAAAAGTAGCTGTTTGTCGGGTATGACTTTAAGCCGTACCCAGTGCACGTTGGGTTGTTTTACCTCTGACCGGCACTTTTTTTGCACACAATGGGCTAAATGGCCAGGTCGCAAGGACCCCGAAGGCTCAGAGTAGGTTGGAGGAGGGGACTCACTGGAACAGCTGTTGGGAGACAGATGGTAGCCTCCCGTCAAGACCATCCAACCTGTTCTTTAACTTGCACAGGGTATGGCTCTCCCTCACACGGGGCCACGGCTTAATATCCCATCCGACGGACGGAGGTCTTTCCAAGCCCTTAGGCGTCCCCTACTGACCTAGGGCAGGGCGAGGAGTTTTACAGAGATAAATCTCGACGCTGACCCAGCTGGGACTCGAACCTGGGAACTGCAGATTACGAGCCTGGAGCGCTACCGACTGAGCCCCCCCCCCCCCCCCCCTCAGGTGCACGTGAATGAACACGCTGGATGGCTCTGGCTGGAGGCTACCATTTGTCGCCTAACAACTGCTTAGTTGGTCCCCTTCCCTCAACTTTCTCTGAGACTGTGGCATCCTTTTGACCTGGTCAGTTAACCCATTGTGTGCAAAAAAAGTGCCATTCAGGGGAAAAATAACCACCCTTTTGGGGAAAAAATGTAAAAAAAAACTCACCTTTAAGAACAGTCGGTACCAAAGTCAAATGTTAAAATGAACTGTAATCTTTCCATCACACAAAATAGCAACTCACGATTTGCTTACACTTCTTAAAGGATCTTGTTTCACAATGATGCATTATATTTAATGCTTCATAGGTTGGCATGGTTGGGACCGTGTTAAATGACACAAATGAGAACTTCCTGTTGTTGTATGCTATTTTAACATGGTGCACAGCTAGGAATAACTATCGAAAAATTGATTGTCATTCATCTTTGGGCTTAAATGGTAGTCTCCATTTTAATGAATTTATTATGTCTGTTTCGAAAACATGTTCGTGAACTTTTTGCAATGTGGAGTTTTTTTTCTCTGAACGGCACTTTTTTTTTTTGCAAAAAGTGCACTAAATTGCCGATGTGACAAGGCAGTGAAGGCTCAGAAAAGGTTGGAAAAGGACTAGACAGATGGAAGCCACTCGCCAAAGCCATCCAGCATGTTCTTTAACATGCACATGGTATAGCTCTCCTGTACACGGGTCATGGCTTTACGTCCTAGCCGAAGGACGGTAGTCTTTCCTAAGACTATCGGTGTCTTTTCTGACGGAAGGCAGGTAGAGGTTTATCAGAGGTAAATCTCATCGCTGGCACAGGTTGACACTCGGGAACTGTAGATTACGAGCTTGGCGTGCTGCCGGATGAGCCAGCCTCATTGATAATTCAAATGTGATATGAAATAACATATATTGTAATATTTCAGAGTATATGTTATTTGTAACCTTAATCGCATTTATAAGATGCAAAATTCCAGGGTAGGACCTGGGGGGTGTACTTTCTGGGAACTGCAGATTACGAGCCTGGAGCGCTACCGACTGAGCCCCGCCCCCCCTCCTCCGGTGCATGTGAATGAAACCACCTCCCCGTTTGAGATATTAGTAATGGATCAAAAGATAAATAACCTTGTGTATATTTCATGCATTTTTCCAGAAAATTTTTAAAGACCTAAAACAGCGAGCCGTCCCTTGCCAAGTGGTTAGCACGCTTGGCTACTGATCTAAGGGACCTGGGTTCGAGCCCCGGGTAAGACATGGGTGTGTGTGTGTGTGTGTGTGTGTTGTATTTCTGCTGAGGTCCTGCCATCCGCACAGACCTCTGTGGCAAACAGCTGCTTAAGGGAGTATTTATTTTTTTTAAACGAACAGGAAAATATTATACTGCAATGTATTCCAGTGTCTCTCCCCCCCCCACCCCCAAAAAAAAAAGAAAACCTTCCTCCCTTTTAATTTTTCGGGCTCGATCTGAATATTTAGGTTTTTCGAAAAAAAAAAAAGTCTTAAAAATGAAGCGAGTGGGAGTTTGCTTTAACGGGTTCAGCTGTTCTCTAAATTGAAATAGATGAGTTTCCATCAGTATATCGATTTCAAATATGTCATATTTGAAAAAAGGGACTCTCAGAAGTGCGAGTTGGGTGTTGTTGTTTTACTTTTTTTTGCACACAGTGGGCTATAAATGGCCAGGTCACAAGGACCTCGAGAGCTCTGAGAAGGTTGGGGAGAGGGACCCACTGGACATCTGTTAGGATACAGATAATATCCTCCAGTCACGGCCATCCAGCGTGTTCTTTAACGTGCACAGGGTATGGCTCTCCCGCACACGAGGTCACGGCTTTATGTCCCGTCCGACGGAAGTCTGCCTTTCCAAGACGATCAGTGTCACCTATTGGCCAGCTGGGACCAGAACCTGGTAACTGCAGATATACCAGGTGGGTGTACGGGAGAGCCATACACTGTGCACATTAAAGAACACGCTGAAAGGCCTTGATGGGAGGCTACCATTTGTCTCCCGACAACTGTTCCAGTGGGTCCCCTCCCTCAACCTTCTCTGAGCTTTCGGAGTCCTTGGGACCTGGCCAATTAGCCCACGGTGCTCAAAAAAGTGCCACTTAGAGGTAAAACAACCCAGGGAGAGTTCCTAGGTTCGAGTCCCAGCTGGGTCAGCGTTGAGGCTTATCTCCGCAAAACTCATCGCCCTGCCAACGGTCAGTAGGGGAGTGATGGCCTTGAAAGGCCACCGTCTGTCGTATGAGACGTTAAGCCGTGGCCCCATGTGCTGGAGAGCCATACCCTGTGCACGTTAAAGAAGATGTTGGATGGCCTTGACGGGAGGCTACCATCTGTCTCCCAACAGCTGTTTCAGTGGGTCACCCCCCCCCCCAACCTTCTCTGAGCATTCGGGGTTCTTGTACCTGACCATTTAGCCCATGGTGTGCAAAAAAGTGCCGCTCAGAGGTAAAACAACCCAACCCAGGGAGAGAAAAACCGCAAATTCTTTTTGAGTTCAATAGATACTAACGAAATACGATGATTCATAGTTTTTAAATCATTCAAGTGACTTTAAATTAACCATCGTTAGAGGGCGTTAAATGTAGAAAATGTAAAACTTGAAGTAATATTACAAACGATATATTTATGCTATAAATTGATAGAGAATGGAGTAATTGATACTGATATTTGTTTAAATTGCAATTGATTAAAATTCGACTAGTTCCTCATTGTATTTTTGTAAATTTAAAAATAAATAAATACCCCCTCAAGCAGCTGCTTGCCACAGAGGTCTGACAGGAGCCTGTCAGTTTATATGCCAGAGTAGAAGGTCTGTGAGGATGGCAAGACCTCAGCAGAAAAACAACAGAAACGTCCATTCCTTATCCGGGGCTCGAACCCAGGTCCCTTAGATCAGTAGTCAAGCGCGCTAACCACTCGGCCACGGAACGGCAGCTTGTAAATTTAGTACTTATATTTAAAAAAAAAATTTTCAATAACATTTTAATATAATATAAAATATTCTATATACATGATTTAATTGCGTCTCTGCTGTGCACCTTAAACATATGAAATAAGAAAATCCAACCTTTTCATTTTAGGAATAAATGAGATACGTTTTATAGGGCTAATAATATTTACTATTTCCAATTTCCAATCACCCATTAGTAACAATTACTACTGTTAATGGGTGCAAAATTTGAAAAATGAAAAACTTTTTTCTCTGAAAACGATCATCTCATATTTGCCAGATGCGATATATTAACCTTCTAGTCAGTTTTAATAAAAGAAATGAAAATATTCGTTAAAACATTTTAAAAAAATTATCTCTGACGCGGCGGGAATCGAACTTGCAACTCTCCAGATTCATGCCAGAGCGCGCTACCGTTACACCACGCATCACATGGATGGATGAAAATATCCTTTTCAGATTAGCTTGGTATTAATGCAATATTTACTATTTGTAAACAGAAACCACTGTTATCAACGTACACTTCTTCCGTTTTGAAGAAGAGTTACCAATTTCCCCCTCTGTTTTCCTGTATCCTGAGTAATCAACCAAGCTGTGTCTGAGACTCGTAGCAGGAGTTAGATATTGCTACAAAACAAGATCTCTAATGTCAAAAAATGTGTGAAAAGCTGCATTTTGTTGAATCCGTAAGCCCTTGCTATATTTTCCTGGACTGGTGATTTTTAATTATCACAATCTGAGTTTGTAGGGTCATCCTTAAACTAGAGGAGCACCACTATGACTAATAAGCAGGCCTGGATCTAGAAAAAAAAAATGGGTTGGGTTGTTTTACCTCTGAGCGGCACTTTTTTGCACACCATGGGCTGAATGGCCAGGTCACAAGGACCCCGAAGGCTCAGAGAAGGTTGGAGGAGGGGACCCACTGGAACAGCTGTTGGGAGACAGATGGTAACCTCCCGTCAAGGCCATCCAGCGTGTTCTTTAACGTGCACAGGGTATGGCTCTCCCGCACACGGCGCCACGGCTTAACGTCCCATCCGACGGACGGCGGCCTTTCGAAGCCCATCGGTGTCGCCTACTGACCGTGGGCAGGGCGGGGGAAAAAATGGGAGGAGGGGTCAAGATACAATCGATATTAACAGGATGGTGTTCCGGTAAAAACAGCTTACCTCAGTTTTAGTGATTTTTTTTTTTTTCAAAAATTTCTTGGAGAATAGGGCAATATACACTACGTTGAAAAAAAGTGTCCGGATACTTCCATGTTATGTGAATGGAAAGCCACTTTCAGCTCCCTAACATTGAAAATAAACCTTTTACGCAAAAACTGTTATGGCGATAAATTGTACATGCCACTCAAATCTCTCTAAATATATTTCCCGAAATAGTCGTTTAATATTTAAAGAATGAATGGAAGCTGAAGCATTTATCTAACTTTTGGCACTTGTGAAAAAACACTTCAATAGATAAAACACAATTCTAGTAACAATTTGTTTACTAACATAAATATCTGAAGTTTGACGATTTTTTAAGATTTCAACAATTTGGAGGCAATGTGACAGTGACAATTTTCAACAATCTTCGATCAATATTTAAAGAGTCATTGGAGCGGGAGCATTTAGCAGCAGACAACACTTTCACATTGCGTGAACCTTAAAAAATCGTCATACAATCTTAAGATATTTAATTTATGTTAGTGAACAAATTGTTGCAAGAGTTGTGTTTTATCTATTGAAGTGTTTTTTCACAAGTGTCAAAAGTTGAAGATGAAAGCTTCAGCTTCCATTCATTCTTTAAATATTAAACGAATACTGCGAGAAATATATTTAGAGAAATTTGAGTGGCATCTACAATTTATCGCCAATAACAGTTTTTGCGTAAAAGTTTTATTTTCAATTAGTTGGCAATAACAGTTAGGGAGCTTTGAAAGTGGCTTTCCATTCACATAACATGGAAGTGTCCAGACAAGTTTTTCGACATAGTGTTAAACCCACATCAAGAGTGGCAAAAAGCATATGCCCATTCATATTCTTTCTCATACACAGCTTTCCACCGTATTATTCATAATGTACTATTTCATTCACGAGGTAGACGATAACAGTGCCTGAAGAAATTTTGGACACTTTTCGAGGGATCACTCCCGACCCACGGCAGATAGGAATTCGATCTGTTACAGCAACAGGGACCACCCAATCAAATTTGGGACCAATCGCTCAAGTAGCTATGGAACAGCAGGGAACTGATAATTTCTGTCACAGATAGGGTTACCATATGTCCTCCCCGAATTTTGAAAAAAACATGAAATGACCTTTTTTACAAACTTATAAGAACTTGTTTTAAACTAAAATTAAAGGAAGAGTTTTTTTTGTAAAAATCCATCATAGTATATATATCGCTGATGCGGCGGTAACCGCTGCGTCGGCAATAATTTTTTACAGATTTTTTTGCAGAAGTTTTAACTATTGTTGAGGTCTATTTCTACAGGTAATATGTGTATTTACTATGGATGGTTTTTTTTTAATAATAAACGTTTAAGCGTGTTTGACCTCCTCATTAACATCTAAATCATGAGCAACAATTGGAAAAGTTGCCTCTCCTGAAGTATAGATGGCGCAAGGTCCGCCACATCTCTGTGAAAGATTTATAGGTCTTATTCTGAAATATTTTACCGTCTGTTGCGTGGTGTAACAGTAGCGCACTTTGGCATGAATCTGAAGAGTTGCGGGTTCGATTCCTACCGCGTCGGTGATAATTTTTTTTTTTTCAAAAGTTTTAACTAGGTTTTTTTGTATTTTCATTTTTGTAATTTCTTTAATCCATGACTCATATTTATTGTTAATTGTTTGTTAACTGTAAAATAATTTTTGATAAGTATAAATCGTGGATGCTAAATTTATTCTGTTTATGTTGTAAAAATTATTCTTTTCTTCTATAATACTCAATATTAGCAATTTGCATGCCAGATTGAAAAAAGTATGCACTTTAGAAAATTACTGCTATGCAAAACTTTGCCATCGCCTGTGGATAGACGGGGTTATAAAGTTAACAGCACTTTTTTGTTTGTAATATACTGGTTTGTACAAACCTCATATAAGAGCATGCTCTATGAAGACCGAAGTCACTGTTGACCACTATCTCACTCAAAGTTAGTACAAGCAAATAAAGTTTGCTTTTAGGAACAGTAGCTAGTCCTAACCACTATGCCAGTTAAGGTCAAATAACTCGATTAGTTATCAAGTATAAATAAAAATCGATATGGCATATATTTTGAAGTGTATTGAATATTCAGTATTATGCCTCTTTCTGAGTGAGACTCTTAGTTGATACTTGAAATAAATTTAGTGTGAAAAACTTGTTTTATTTCACAGATTAAAACATGCCCTCCTTTGTCCTCAATTTCTAAACTCTTTTGTTCATCTTTGAGAACATTGGCATCTGGTAACCCTAATGAGTCACAGATGATATCGCACAGGTCCGCCCCACTCTTTCGTTCATTCGCCCAGAATTATGGCCATTTTATAATACTTTATATTTTTTTACTCATCCATTCTGGTTACTAGCATTTTCATCCCCCCCCACCTCTCCTTTGAGAAGGCTAATGAAGGAAAGGGGAGGCAAAAATTATTAAACATATTTCACTCATTTTTCAAGAAACTATTTAAAAACCTGTAAAATGGAAGAGAATGTATTATAATGGAAATCATGTCTCCTCCCCTCTTTTTTTTTTTCCTGCTCAAATGTGACACATTTTCTCCTCTCCTTATTTTTTTCTTGATTAGAGACTCCCTCTTGTGATTTGTCGATAAACTTGGGTATTAGCTGTGCCTTGATTGTTTCTTATATGCTTGCTTTGGTGTAGTATCAGGTAGATCGCATGTATAACAGCGGAAAGAACATGAGCATAGGTAAGAATTTTTTCAGGAGGGTGGGGAAGAGAAAGTTACTGTTGTCGAATAGATTTTATGATAAATGTCATTTTCCGTACATTTAAAATTCTGTGAGCATTAATGCTAATCCTAAATGTTAATCATATAATTCATTCATATATCAAATGTTTTTCGTCAGAAATTAATTTATTGATCAACTTTAACAGAATTCTAATGGGCTTGGAAAGGCTGCCGTCATTCAGATGGGATGTTAAGCCGTGGCTCTGTGTGTTGGAGAACCATATCCTGTGCATTATAAAGAACATGCTGGATGGCCTTGATGGGAGGATACATGTCTCCTTATAAATGTTCAGTGGTGTGTAATAAATGTTCAGTGGCTCCTAATAAATGTTCAGTATCATTCAGTGGGTCCCCTTCATCCTTCTCAGAGTTCCTTGTAACCTGGCCATTTAACCCATTGTGTGCAAAAAATTGCCCCTCAGGGGTAAAGGAACCCAACCCAATTTGCATACATTATCATGTTTTATAGTATTTCATGCATATTGCAGTGTTCATGATAATCTGGCTGGGCAGTATAATAGTGTAATGAAAACATTCAACAACTTGTGTCTGTAATGCAGTCCAGATGTTTTAATCATCTTGTCAGTTCCCCCATAATAATTCGTAGCATATATTAATTGTAGTTAAATTTTATATTTTGAATAAAAAAGCGTTATATCGTTTTATCCGAATTATTCTTCATAGCTGTTAGAATAAAATTATTCATATTTGAACTGGAAATTTCCAATCGATTCTTTTCTTTATAGGTGATCTTGTTTCACTTTGGCGGATGACAGACTCCTATGAACTTATGCAAATACATCCAGTTCCGTAACCAATAATAAATATTTCTAATATATATGGAGCCTGCATGGTAAATATACACAGCTAAAAAAATTGTTTTGTGGACTTTTATCACTTACTAAGGATCTTAATTATCATCAGGAGAAATTTTCTATTTGGTGGAGAATACAGTATAAAGATTCTGAAGTTATTAGAGTTGTATTATTTAGTTCTTATGCAGAAGGGAATATGCTACTTCAGCCTTTAACAGTGTGATTCCCTAAATATTAAGCCACATTGTCATAATAGTAAAAAGTGCTCCATACATTTGGCTCCTAGGTTCTAGTTGCTTCATACCTTTAACTGTAAGATCCTAATAGTAGCATATATTGAATCATATGAATGTAATACTATAGTGGAACATCCTTACACATAGCTGTTCGGGTAAGAAAAAAAAAACCTCCTGAACACCAAAATTTAGAATGAATATACATTTGAGAACATTTGCATAAATTCAAGTGTCATGTAAAATTTACACAATTGATTCCTGTTCTGACAGGAATTAGATGAAAAAATTTGGTAGGAAGAAAAGATGGATGAAATTAATACTCGGAGCAACAATTTATCTCTTATGGATAATACAGAATCAGAGGAAGAAATGAGAAATGATCTTTCTCATAAATTAACGGCCTTTAACAACAGTGTTCACATGCCTGGCATTAAAGACTACCTTTCATCTACTAGTGAATTCATTCTAACTGATTTCCAAGAAGAAAATTCTGATTCTTTTTACAGTGACTCATCTTCGAAATGTAATAAAATGTGTCGTGAAAATACAGATATTGTTCTAGACTCTCAGAAGGCAAGTTATAATATACAAGTAACTGATCCACCTAATAGCTTGTTTGCATCATTAAGGGAAGAAACGAATAATGTAAATAATAGAATATTTAATGAACATATATTTGCACGAGGAATGTTAAGTGGTGAAAAGACTAATACTGCTTCTTTACAACTCGATAACTCTAATGTTAGTGAAAGAAGTCTCTTGTGTGGGCAGTTTACATCACTGAACTCCAACATGGGCAACTCACAGGAAGAGGAGATATTGGATTCAAAATTCTGTAGCAGAAGGTTTTCCAGTATGAGTTCTGCACATTTTAGTAATGAAATGGATGATGATGATCCTATAACATCAGGAAGTATTCCATCTCATAGACTCAGTGTCAGTATTGATACTAGTACAACCAACGAGCTAGAAAGAATGAGTTCAATTATTGATACTATCAAACAAAATATTTCTACCTTTGGACAAAAGTTTATTCCTACTGATGAAAGTAATTTAAAAAATTGTGACATTCATTTTGCTAGTGAATCTGATACAGATTTAAATGATTTTAATAGCAACTTTTATGCAGTTTGTGACACTCAAAATTTTATTAATTCAATATCGTGCAAATCTGGGTTGGGTATTCCATACTTGAAAGCACTCTCTTCAAGTCTCGAATCAGATGCAATGGAAACATGGTTTTTACCCAACAAAAAGAGCAAGCTTCTTTCTGAAAATCTTGAAGTAGAGAGGATTGATGGTTCTGAAAATAATTTGGTTACAATAATTTCTGATGTTGAGGTCAGCAATTTATCTAGCAAAATCTCACCATTATTAGACAATAACATGGATGTCAATACAAATGATAGGACACTTAGTTCTCATGTAATAAAAGAGGAATTGTTGGATCAGCCCTGTTTTAAAGAGAGTAATGTGGATATTATAAATGCTCCAGTTCCAAATACTAAGAAGAGTGAATCTGATCAAGATGCAACAGGCAGAGATTCAGTTGTTAAAACCTGTGAGAAGTCTTGTATAGATATGGATAATACTGTACATATAAAAGCATTCAATCCTATTAAAAGGAAATTTAGTAGCCAGCCTTGTTCAGTATCAAAGAATTATCTTGATAATTCTGCTGCTGCTCAAGCACCAGCAATTAATGTTAAGGAAATTTCTGCAGCATGGAATCAAAGCAGTGCTCTTCTTACAAACATTAAAGTGGAACATCCAGATGATTTCGAGAGTGATTCAACTGTTGATAATAGCAGTGACAACATTGCACACTCTGTGGAATGCAGTTCTGATAAGGTAAAAAGGGAATTCTATGATCAGTCCAATTTGGCAGTAGACAATGCTTCAAGTGACCCTGTTCGAACTATTGATGTATGCAATTTTAATAAGATAAAGACTGATATTGCAAATGTTGAAATGGGAGCTTCTGATGTTCATAACTGTAACTTAAAGTCTGAAATTTTGTGTAGTGAAATGGACAATATCACTGAATCTGAAATGATTAATCTTAATATGGTGGAAAGAAACTCTGATCAGTCTTCGTCAGGAATCAGTAATACCAAGGAAAGTTCTTCTTTTGCTCATTTGCAAAGATCTATGACACATGATACTGATTTGTCTACTGAATTAACCATACATTTAGATATTGAAAAGACCACAGAGAAGAAAGTTTCAAAATTTGATATCTGTGAAAGTAACAATTTTCTTTCTGCATCAAATGAAAATGTAAATGCCAACACCAATATAGTTATTAAATCTGTCCAAAGCATTGCTGCTTCTACTTTTGAGAATAATTTAGAGACCTACACAACTCAGCCAAGTCACTCTAGCATTGCAAGTTTAAAAGAAACAATTGATCGTATCATCACTTCTGAAGAGTTTAATTCATTGAATTCCATTCCCAGTAATAGTACACTTCGTTTACAGTTCACTTCTGGTGGTGGTATCTTACCTGTTGGATACTTATCAGGAGTTAACGCTTGTGTAAATACTGTTCCCCATTCTCAGACTATAAACCGTGTTTATTCTAAGCCTTTGCTTCCTAAGCAAAGCGAAATAGTACAAGAAACTACACCTGCTGGAGTTAATGCTTGTGTAAACACTATTCCCCATTCTCAGACTATTAACTGTGTTTATTCTAAGCCTTTGCTTCCTAAACAAAGCAAAATAGCACAAGAGACTACACCTGCTGCAACAGCGAGTCCTGTTGTCAATTTAAACACTAGTAATGCTTGTTTCTTGTTAATGCCTTGTATAAATTTGTTGAGTAATGTAAACCCTATTGCACAAAATCAAACAGTGATGCTTAATAGTCTAAATACAGTTATGCCAAATCAAGCTGTGATATTAAGCAACTCGAATGCTGTTATACAAAATCAAGCAGTGATATTAAATGACTCGAACACTCGTATACAAAATCAAGCCCTTGTGCTGAATGGTTTTGGACATAAGCAGAATAGTCTGTCTCTTGGAAGTGGTACTGAAATAAATTCAACTACTGTTCATGGAGTTTCAGACTGTTCACCTGAAGTGTCCCAGAAATTAAAGAGTGTCTCACCAAATCATTATGTTACAGTTCAGAAAGACTCTCACTGTGGTTTGTCATCCGAAACTGATAGCTCTGCTATTAAAGGTGGGATAACTGAAGTAATGTATAAATGTAGTACATGCTTCAAACTTTTTGATTCGAAAAAGGTTGTTAAAGATCATCAGTCTGTTCATGAACAGATGTTTCCTTTTAAATGTAATATTTGCAATAGAAGTTTCACTGACGCTGAATCTCGTAAATCCCATATACATTATTTTCAGTCATATGAAGCAAAAAAAGCAGATCTTTGCTCCAGTATTCATAGTGAAAACAGAAACGATGAAAGTCACATTTCAGATATGTCATTACTTCACTTGAAACTTCAAACAAACTCATCTACAAACATTGTGCCCATTTATGAATGTGAGACTTGTGGGAAAAAATTTTATGCCAAACATAATTTTGAGCATCATAAAATCACCTACTGCAAACGTCCTACAGTTTTACGCTGTTCAGTTTGCTTTAAAATCTTCCCAAATTCTAATGCACTGAAGTTGCATGAGAAAGAACATTCTAAGTTATTTGTGAACGATTTAGTACAAAGTAACGTTAAGAATCTTAATGCTATTGGCACAGATAAAGCACAACGAAATCACAAAAATAAGACTTCTTCTATACCACCATCTAATTCCAATCCTGAGCAAAAAGTCTTAAAGCATATTGCACATGTTAATAAATGTGAGGAGTGTGGGCAAAAGTTTTATTTCAAAGAAAATTTCCTACGTCACAAAATGAACCACTGTAATAAAGTTTCCAGTGTGATGGATTCATGTGAAAAAAAACATAGCAGATTAGTTAGCAAAGTTTCAAAAAATGATTTGAAAGCAAAATCTGGTTCAGGAAATCAGCCTTGTAACAGCCAGAAACTTGTTGTATCACCATCTCATTTACTTAGTAGTTCCAATGCATTGAAATCTGGTGAAAAGGAACACTCTTTAATATATAAAGTTTTGGGAAGCGGAAACATTAAAGAACAGGAAAAACGGGGACATGGCACTTCTCATAAGCATCCTCAAATAAAACTGAAAGATACATCTTCTTATAAATGTCAGAAGTGTGACAAAAAATTTTACCTAAGGCAAAATTTCGAGCGGCACAAGATTAATTACCATCAAATTGTTTACAGATGTAAGGTTTGCACTAGAGTATTCCACACTTCTGATCAGTTGCATTTACATGGAAGAGAACACTTAAAATTGCGCCCCAAACATTCGAATAAGAAAGAAATTGCACTCAATTTGAAGTTTCGGAGAAATGAAGTTATTGATCTGTGCGAAGAAAATACTTGATGAATGCAAAATTTGTGTCTTTGAGTAATCGAATCCTTGTCCATATAGAATGAAGAGAAATTTAGTGAAGCACGAACATAAAAAAAATCTTATAGAAGTGAGAACATAAGATAATAAAGATTTTTCGTGGAAGAGAAATCTTGAAGGGCATAGAGTGGTGCATAGAAACAGTCATCCATATGTGGTAAAATGTTTCTGACTGAATATCTTTTGAAAAGCCATAAACACACCCATTTTTAGACAACTTGCAAGTATATAAAGATATGAACTAAACCACCTAAAATGGTCGGTTATGGGATTTATATTTCAAATGTTCTACTTCTGTAAAATATACCGTAAATCTGGACAGAAAAATGGAAACAGTTCCATGTTATCTCAATAGAAAATCACATTCAGAGCTCGGTAACTTCTTCAATATGATTTTTAACGAAAAAATGTCTAAAGATGAATTAAAGATTTCAGTCAAATCTATCTAAATTTCTATTTTATACAATATTTGTTCAGTATTCAAAGAGTTACAAATGCTGGAATATTTAATGCGCTACGAAAAAATTAACCCCAAAATTTAATTAAAGCATTAAAACAAGTTAAGAGATCAGTACCAGGTGCATTGCACCCTGTACTGCACTGGAGTCAGCTCTTACCTCTTAACCTCTTTAATGTTTTAATGAAATTTTGGAGATCAATTTTTTTGTAGCCTGTTAGATATTCCAACATTCACAACTGATTGAATACTGAAGAAATGTTTAAAATCGAGATTTAGATACATTTAATTGAGAGCTTTACTTTATATTTAGACGTTTCATTAAAAATCATATTGAAGAAGTTACTGGGCTCTGAATGCGACTTTCTATTGAGATAACAAAGAATTGTCTCCATTTTTCTGCCCAGTATGTGTTCTACCAGCAGTGTTTGACTCCAGCACCAATAAGAGAAGCCTGTATACACCTCAGTATTTTTGTACTATGAATTAGATCAACTGAAATGCCAGTTATGGATTCACATTTTGGAATGTTCTACTTCTGTAAATTATGCTGTAAATCATTTCCATTTCAAAATGAAAAATTGGTTACTAAGTGTAACTGGCAGTGTCTGACACCTAAAAGGAGAAGTCTGTATATATCTGCAGTATTTGTGATAATAAATTCCAGCTTTAACATCTCTACTGGCATAAAGACACTCACACTTGATTCTTACAGATCTGAATGTTTAATAAATAGAAATTAATATATATATATTACATCAATGTAAAGTGGTGGGATGAATGTCAACGTTCTATGGTGATATTATTTTTTAATGATAGTATTTTACTACCAACACATATGTGAATAAATCAATTATTCATTACATCTAATTGTCTGGGAAATTTCTTCACAAAAACCCTTGATATTTATCAACATTAATGGAACACTTTTGCACTACAACAATTTAGTATTTTAGCTGTGCAAACACAAAATTTAGCACAGCTTAAAAACTAAATTGTTTTCAGTGTAATTATATTTAGAATACAAAATATGCCCCTTTTTTAACAGTAGTGAGTGAAAAATGGTACTGTTCATGGTTTCAACTTGCATGAAACAATAATAAGCATTATTGCTGGTGGTAAGAGAGGGGCTAAAGTGCCTTCACCAGAATTACCTAGGTAGGATTGAGCCTGAACAACTATTGAGCAAAAGGAGAAAGAAAAGAGGAAAATTAAGTGTGCATTAATTAATTTAGAAATTAATTAATGAAATGTGCATTTAATTTGTCTAAAATTTTACTGAAATATATTTTTAAACATAAAGTAATGTATTCATTAATATTGAAGAAAATTATAAATGTTTCAAAATTGATTTCCAGATTTTAAAAAAATTCAATAACTGCCAGTCGAATTTAACAAATAAAAGTTTAAATGAAGCAGCTATGCATTTAAAAAATAATAAATTCTGTCACTACTCCATCAAGGCCTGGTATGATATTAGAGTCTTTGGCCTGCATAGCTCATTAAAGGTAAATGTGAAAGAAATTTAATTAAAACACATATAAAGAAATTTATCTGCTAAAATTTAGTTGATTGCTATTTTTTAAAGCAATTTTAATAATATAAAATCTTACAAGATAAATTAGAATTTTATTGTCATTTTAAACAATATGTGATACAGCTTTGGTTGTACGTATAATGATACAGTTTTGGTTGCTTGCTTTGTTGATTTCAAAAAGGCTTTCGAGTCTATTGATCGTTATAATTTGTGGTTGATTGTGAGATCATATGGTATACCTGACAAGTTAGTTAGCATAATGAAAGCTCTCTATAATAACACTGAGTCGTGTGTGAGAGTTGGTAAGGCTTGTAGCAATTGGTTCAGTATTATTTCTGGTGTTCGACAAGGGTGCATTTTGTCTCCTTTTCTCTTTAGTTTGGTTATTGATTATGTTATGCGAAACTCACTTCAAGGGAAAGATTTTTGCCTTAAATGGTCTGTAGATACTAAAATTAGTGATTTAGATTATGCTGATGATTTAGCCCTTTTGGAAAATGATGTTGATGAGATGAATTCTTTCATTCGAGCTGTTGATGAGACTGGTAGTAGAGTAGGTTTGGTTATAAACAGAGAGAAAACTAAAGTGATGAAAATTGGTCAGGCAGGCTGTGATTCAGTTAATCTGAATGGTTGCAGTCTTGAGCAGATGTCACAGTTTAATTACCTTGGGAACTATGTAACAGATACTGGTGATGTGTGGCATGAGATTAACAGATGAATAGGGATTGCTGCCAGGACTTTTAAGAATCTATGGAAATTGTGTAGAAATAGGCATATATACACCTAAAGACTAAAATTATACTGTATAATAGTTTGATTCTTTCTAGGGTTAGTTATGGTAGTGAGACTTGGACGCCGTGTAAATAACAGGAAACTTGATACTTTTGATTCTAGATGCTTACGTAGTATCTTGGGTATTAGGTGGTTTAACTTTGTAACTAATGATGAGGTTAGGCAAAGGAGTCTGCAACCTCCTTTAAGCAGCATATTGTGCAGAGAGAGACTCTGCTGGTTTGGCCATGTTGCTCTTCTGGATAATTATAGGTTGGCGAATAGGGTTACGATCAGTGTGCTTAAAGGCCTCAGAAAGAGGGGGAGACCTAGGATGTGGTGGGCAGACAATGTCAAACAGGACCTATTTGAATTGGTGTGCAGTGGCCGGATGCAGCAGATGTAGCTCAGGACAGATATGCTTGGAGAATTAAACTGCATGGTGTGGTTGGACCTCCGTCATGGCTGCTTTAGGATGATGATGATGATGAACTTATGTTTAAATTTTAGACATTAAATTACAGATTTGGAATAGTCTTAATCTGTAATTGGATTTTGTCTCATAACGGCTATCCAGTGGGTCCGCTTTCCTCTACTGTCTCTGAACCTTAGGGTTCTTGTGGCCTGGCCATTTAGCCCATTGCATGCAAGAAAAGTGCCACTCATGAGTGAAACTGCACAACAGCAGTGGGAAATAGTACTACTTACCTTTAGTGTAATAAGAAAAGTATCTGAACAATGACAGATAACCTTACCCCCTCCCCCTCCTTTTAAAAGCATGAAATGCCTTTCAAGTCAAGCCATATAATTTTTTTGTATGATTATGGTGACTACCTGTAATTTGCTTTCTAATTACATTACTGAAAAATACCTGGCAGGTGGATTGTTTTACTTTTGAGTTCACATTTTTGCAGACAATGGGCTAAATGGCTTGGTCACAAGGAACCAGAGGGCTCAGCGGTGGTTGAGGGAAGGAGACCCACTGCACAGATGTTATGAGACAGATGAAAGCCTCCCATCAAGACCTTCAAGTGTATTCTTTAATGTGCACAGTATATGGCTGTTTGCACATGGAGCTACATCTTTACCTTCTATCTATTAGATGTCATCCTTTCCAAGCACACTGGTGGTCCTGTTCCTGACCAAGGGCAGAATATGGGTTTAGCAAAGATAAATCTCATACAAAAAATTAAAGACGAAATTTAGGAATTTTTTTTCTGTATGAAAAAATTAAAAATTTAGTTCAAATATATAATAAACTTAAGATACAAATTTCACTTACTTGTGAATTATATTAAATGTTAATTGTTCCGAGTTTATCATACATTTCAATTAAATTACCTATTCTAAGACAGCCATGAATGCAATTATTATTTTAGAAAAGACAATAAGACATTGAGTAAAATGAGTGATTTGGTTCTCTGTGAAAAGTAAAAAGAATGTGGTTTAAGTCAGTGCAGATTTAGGAAATTTACTTTATCACTGTAATGGTCGGAAAAGCTGAGAATTACACTGGTTTCCATAAATTAAGGAAAACTCAGAAATATTATGATAAACAAAAAACTATATGAATGATTTTAATGAAATTTGATGGAAACATGAATTACAATGCTAGTTTCAGAATGGCATAAAATATTTTATACTAGAAACATTTTTCATCAAAAAATAACACAGGAACTTTTATCCAAAAATGAGGTCGCAGAATGCAATGGGCAAAGTTCTTTAATAAGGAATGTGGTCACCCCTTCCAGCAATGCAGGTACGACAGTGGTGTTCCATGCCTTTTATGATGTTGTGAATCAGCTCCGTAGAGAATAACGACCATTGTTCCTTTAAAGCAGTAATAAGCTCTCCCTTTGTTTCAGATGGCTGAAGGAGCATCCCTTACATGCTCGATCAGATTTAGGTTGGGAGATCGTGCTGGCCACTCCATGTGCATAATGGTCTCATCTTGAAGGTATCCACTAGTCAAGCTCTGTGTGGACAAGTGTTATCATCTTGTAAGATGAATGTTTCACCTATTGCACCAACCTAAGGACATAAACACAGGAACTTTTATCCATAAAAACATAAGGGTCCAGGATGTCATCTCTATACCTTTGAGCATTGAGGTTTCCACATCAACACATAGAGATCTGTGCATTCACCTAAAGAAATACCACCCCAAACACAATCCTCTTTAATGGATGTTATTGGGATGATAGTGGGTACCTCGTTCTCTTCATGTCATACAATATCTGGAATCACTGCAAGCAATATCTGGACTCATCTGTGAAGTGTACGGACCTCCATTGTTCTTCTGTCCAGTTAACGTGTGCATGCCCAATTTTATGCTTCTGCCTGTTCCGTGACGGGTATAAAAATTACTGGCATTTCAGCATACAGACCTCCCTCGTGAAGCCTTCTATGCACAGTAGAAGCTGATACAACCCTCCCAGTGGCTGCTGCAAGAGAGTATCATAGCTGAGAGGGAGTAGATGTCCTCCTCCCCTGTGCTGTTAATCGCAGATATAGGTCTTGTACAGCAGTCATAACTCTAGCCCTTCCTCGGCTAAATCTCCAAGATGCAGAATTCATGCTAAGATATTGATTCCACAGTCTATGGACTACAGAAGGACTCGCATTCAGTCATAGTACCACATCTGACTTTGGCCTGTTTTGAGCCGACCAATAGCTCACCACAGTTCATTTGGCAAATGATATCTCAGGGTCATTCCTACAAAATGGCTATTTCGAATTTCTTTTCTCACATTTACAACACAAAATAATGATCCACTCCAAAACATCTGTTTTATGCCACTATCCAATTACACAAATTGATGCAACCTAGACTAATTTGCATATGATATGCTCACAGCATTACTGGTTACATGAACAGGTTTGGTGAGGATCACACAATTTTTTGTCAAATTATTGCGATTTTTCTCATTTTTCCTTAATTTATGGAAACCATTGTAGTTATAATTATTGTCTATGAAATTACCTTTTTTCCAGGGGTGATATCCAATAAATAGATATCCAATAAATAGGCCCAAAATTTTTTGGGGGTGATATCCATAAAATGCACTACCCACCACAGGACAATAGACTACCTTATTTATTGGATATCATCGTAAGAAAAAAAAGAAGGTAATTTTGTAGATAACAATTCAAACTAATTGTTTCAGATTTTATGATTGTTACAGTGATATAGAGAGAATTCTTCTTATTAGTTAGTAAATTTATTCATTTGCATTTTGATCAACTTCAAAGTTCAATGTGTAATTCTATATTAAGTAACAGTATTACTTTAAATCAGAATTTTCACTTAATTTCTAATGGTCAGCAATTGAATTATTCAGTATATTAACGGGCTAGGCTATCACCAACCACTGGTTTTAATGAAATTCTATATGAAAGTTACTATGCACTAGATATAAAATTGCAACAAAATACTAGGGCCTAGGTAGACTTGGCAAGTGTCAGGGTCAGGCACGTATTCTACAACTCCCAGATTTGAGCACTCAATCTGGGAGCTGCAGAATCTCTCCCCCCCCCCCCCCTCCACTGTCATTCAGAGAAGGGACATGGATGGGCTTGTAAATATCACAGTACATCACATGGGATGTAAAGCTTTGGACCCCTGTGCATAAAGAATATCTGGATGGCCTTAATGGGAGGCTTCCATCTAACATCTGTTCAGTAGGTTCTCTTTTCTGAGCCCCTGGTGTCTTTGTAACCTAGCCATACAAGTTAAAAAGTCTCTAAAAAATAGTTACTTCCGTTTAAAGTTGTTGGGATTATATAAAATGCAATTTTAATGTAGCTGTTTTTTCTCCTATTGTATGTAAAAACAAAAAAATTGCTATACTTGTACAATTTCTTGCTGAAAATAAAAAGAAGCAAAATCAGCAAATGCATTATAATTCTATATTTTTTTTGAACTGACAATAGAAAAACTACATGCACCAAATTTGTGTTTCTATATAGGATCAAAGAAAAGAAAAAATTTAGCTTGAAATTGTAATTTATATGTATTTATAAAGTTCCCCTTAAGCTGCTGCTTATCACACAAGAACAGAAACATCCATAATTATATCCAGGGCTTGAACCAGATCCTTTTTATCAGTAGCACCCTAACCCCTTGATACCAGGATTCAATTATTTTACTTCCGAGTGGCACTTTTTTTTTTTACATACAATGAGCTAAGTGGCCCAGTCACAAGGTTTCCAATGACTCAGAGAAGACTGGGGGGAAGGGTGCCTACTGGATAGCTGTTGGGAGAAAGGGAAGCTTCCTGTTAAAGCAATTTAGCATGTTCTTTATGGGTTGGGTTGTTTTGCATCTGAGCACTTTTTTTTTTGCACAGTATGCTAAATTGCCTGATCACAAAGACTCTGAGGACTTGGAGAAGGTTGGGGAGAGGGGACCCACTAGACAGCTGTTAGGAGACAGATGATAATTTCCTGTCAGTCCCATCCAACATGTTCTTTAACGTGCACAACGGTCACTGCTTAACATTCCATATGATGGACAAGGCCCAAGCCCATCTGTGTCCCCTACTGACTGAGGGAAGGGTGGGGTATTTTGTAGAGATAAATTTCAGTGCCGGGATTCGAACCTGGGAACTTCAGATTACAAGTCTGCTGCGCTACCAACTGAGCCAACCCCATCCCATGTTCTCTATGTACCATCTGACTGACTGCGGCCTTTACAAGCTGCAGTCAGTCAGAGAAGCTTAGGGGTTTAGTGGAGGTAAATCTTAAAGTTGGCACATGTGGGAACTGCAGATTACAAGTTGGCTTGCTACTAATTGAGTTAAACCGTGCCCTAACCACCAGGATGACTTTATATGTAACCATTTTATTAAATAACTCGTTTCAGAAACTTAACTTTTAATATTTATGCCCAATTTTATTAAAATCTTTATGCCCAATTTTATTAAAATCTTTAATGGGTCCATTTTATTTTTGATAGTTATAAATAAATAGCTTGACTCAGTGTCCAGTATTCATATATAGATTAATACTTTTTCACTGATAATGGAACAGAAGATGTCAAATGTTCACGTCTACACATATGCTCCTAAAGGACATTTTGAATTTTCTGCTATAAGAAGATGAATTTTGTCATATGACACTTCAACTCCTTCTTGCATCATACTGTTCAGCAATTTAAATCATATAATTTCTTAATTAACCTTCTAAGCATCAACTTCATTCTGATGATGGATATAAAAATGTATCCAAATTGCAATAATTAATCAACAATTGTGAAAATGTGCGGTAAGTTGTGTTCAAAGTAATTTATGCCATCCTGTTGTATGTTCAAGAAATGCTTTCTTCTATTACCTTTGTCATCAAGAATATTAAGAAATAAATTCATTTTCTTATGCTCTTAAAAACATTTTGAATTTCCTGGTGTATTATGTGTATGTAATGAACATCATTTTCACATGAACATTTGACAACCTCTATTATCACTTTAACAGGGTCATCCATTTCAAATGGACAAAAAGAAACTGAAAAAGTTCCATCAACCATTATAAAGTAATGGTGGCATGATTTCATGTTTGAAATTGTGCAAAGTTAGATGAGTAGACTGGATTATATTGGCTATTTTTTCAGTGACATGGAGAATTTCCATATGGTTTAATAGAAATATGATACAAGTGGTACATTTTGTTCGTTTTGTTTATTGAGTTGTCTATCTTTTTACTGATGAGAATGAGATTGTTGTATTTGGTCACAAAATTCCCAATTTTCTTATATTTTTTTATAGGTGATCTCTCTTAAACAGAAGATGACAAAGGCTCAGAATTGTTACTGAAGCAAACTCAGATTAAAATGAAATAACAAAAATTTGCAATGCACATTGCAGCTTGAGTGGTAAATATAGCAAGTTCAATTCAAATCCACTTAGAACACAATCAACATTTACTCAGAACTAGTACCATTTTAGTGCTATTGATATTTTGTTATTGAGTATTTTTCATAGTTAACTGCTGAAGAAGATGGATGCGTCAGTGTCAACTATCCTTCCAACTGGGATTTGAAGAGTACATTTAGGTTTTTACTCTCATTTGTTGAATTGAGGTTTAAAAGTTATACAAATTACTGATGCAGATATATGAAACCTAATTTCGTTGCAATTTGAAAATCATAAATTATATCAATGGCTAGATTCAAGGTTGTTTTTCAAGATGAACAAAAATAATCTGAATCCATTAGTGAGTAAGAGCCAACCACATTTTGATTTTATTCCCTCATCAAAACTTAATCACAGACTACAAATTATTAAAAATCAAGAAGCAGACAGATATAAAACACAAAAGAAGCATAAATATACCATGCCTAGGACATTCAACAATACATTTTCGGATATTACCAATACTTTAGATTCTAGACCATTTGAGCACTTGAAACAATATAATATAAACACTAATTACTTAAGTACGAGTGTATATGATCATGTCCGTAAAGTGTATACATTTAATAATTCACTGTCTATTACTAAAATTCCTGGACCAACAGTACTATCTGCAGAAGTAATGATTGATAGTGACAGTGACTCTTCTAGGCCTGGAATCACAGGTAACAGTGAGTTTATTTTAACTAATTTTCAAGATGATGACTCTCTCAATTCAGACAATGACATGTGTTTGGGGATAAGTGAACAAAATGAGAACATTCCTCCATTGGCTCGTTCCATGCAATCTAATGCTTCAGATATCAAAAGAATAAATGTTCCAGTTTCAAGTTCACTCACAGGGATCTTGTCCACAATTCTTAGTACTAAAATAGATGAGAGTGAAAGCACTAGTCAAAGCAAATCATTTATAGTACAAAATCTTGCATCAACTAAAGCTTCCAGTGTGGTAGATTCCGATTTCTGTAGCAACACTTTTTCTACAGCCCAGTTATGTTCAGCAGAGGAGAAGAATTATTCCACTGATATTCAAGATCTAAACTATTTTGGTGAGGATAATCATTATAGGAAGTCTGGGCAAGAAAATGCATCTGCAGATGGCACTACTGTTTCATCAACTGCACAGTTCATTAGTGCTACAGATAAATTGAATTCTTCTGTAGAGGAAATTTTTCCTTTTTTAGAAGATGCAGATAATTATTCCTCTGATTCAGAGCATCAATTAATTTCAGTAGACACAGAATTTGGCTATAATAATGCTTCATCTAATATGTCAAACATTAGTAAGACTCATAATTTGGAGTTTGCTACAGAAGAGGAAGCTTGTTCTGTTTACAATGACGTGGAAGGTTATTCGTCTGACTCTGGGCACCAGTTAGTTTCTGTAAGTACTGAGTTTGGATATAATAAAGCTTCCTCTAATACACCAAATGTTAGTAGTGCTCATAAATTGGAGTTCACTACAAAGAAAGCTGGTTCCATTTTCCATGATGCAGAAGATGATTCCTCTGATGCTGAGCATGAGTTGATATCTGTAGGTAGACAGCAATATAATAATGCTTCTACCAATGCACCAAACATTAATACTACTGATAAATTGGAGTTCTCTGCAGATGAGGAAGCTGGTTCTGTTTTGAATGAAGGCTATTCCTCTGACTCTGAGCACCAATTAATTTCTGTAAGTGCAGAATATGGATATAATAATAATACTTCATCTAATATGCCAAATATCAGCATTACGCATAAATTGGATTTCACTACAAATGAAGCTAGATCTGGTTTCAATGACGCGGGAAGATATTCCTCTGATTCTGAGCATCAGTTGGTATCTGTAGATACACAAAGATACGACAATGCTTCATCTAATGTACCTAATGTTAGCACTGCTGATAAAGTGGAGTTCACTATAGATGAAGACAATGGTTCTGTTTTGAATGATGAGGAAGATTATTCCTCTGACTATGAGCATAAGTTGATTTCTGTAGATAGGGAGTTTGGATATACTAATGCTTCATCTAATATGCCTAACATTAGTACTCCTCAGAAATCAGAGTTCACTATAGATGAGGAAGATGGTTCTGTTTACACTGATGAAGAAGGTTATTCTGACTTTGAGCATCAGTTTAGTTCATTTAGTAAACAGTTTCGTTATAATGATGATTCTGACTTGTCTAAAAAATCTGATAAAAAACTTAATTACACTGAATGTGCTGTCTCTGTTTCCCAAGTACAGAATGCATTTCTGCCAATGCATTCTGCTTCTACATCAGTCGAAACAAATTCCGCAGCAGTCAGTTCAGTTTCTAAGGAATCTTTCCTGGATGCTTTAACCAAGGAACCTCAAATCGCAGTAGAACCCAAAGTAAAGAACTCGTTAAGTGATAATACCAAGTTATTTTCAAATGAAGAACAGTTATTAAGTAGTGAGAAGCTTAATAAAAATATTCATGCAGGGAGTAAAATTTCTAATTCTGATGTATGTGATAGTAATTTCAATGCCACACCTAAGGAAAAAATACCTAGTAACTTGCTTAATAATGAAGATATTGAAGTACTTTTTTCTAACGTTCCAAAAAGAAAGCAATGTGATGGAGAGTATTCAGAAAGCACCATTATGCAGGAAAGTGAATCAGATGAGCAAACACAAAGCTCTAAACATGAAAATACATTTATGAAAAATGTTCAGGAAACTGCGAACCAAAACATCATGGATGTCAAATTGCAAAATCCGGATATGCAACTCAGTCACTTAAATAGCAAACCATGTGCAGAGTTAGATAATATGAATAATCTTGAATATTTTACACATCAGAAAACAGAACTTTACAATAAATTTATGCCAGAAATGGATGATGTTAAAAGTACCAATATAAATCCTTTAAGGTCAAATAATCCTGTTAAAACTGATACAGTTACCAACACAACTGAAAAAATATCAAATCGTAACATTACTACTGATAAAGTAAAAGATTTGGAGAGTTATGACAGCAGTTTAAAAGGCAAACATTGTGAACATTTAAATGCTGACATAAGTAATGTTGGGAAAAAGAACACTTTAAGTTCTAATACTCTGAAAAGAGAATTACCAGATCAGTTTTCTTCCAATAAAGGTAACAAATCAAAAAGCCAAAAAACCTCTGAAAATGTACAGAAAATATTGGAGATTCCTTGTGTTCATGACAGTGATTCTGAGAATAATTTAAAGGGTATATGTTCTGAACATTCAAATTCTGACATAAGTAGTGGGGACAAAATGAAGACTCTAAGTTCTATCACCCTAAAGAGAGAATTACCAGATGACTGTTCTTCCAATAAACAAGGTGAAACAAAGAGCCAAAAGACTTCTGCAAGTGCACATAAAGTATTATTGCAAATTCCTCATGTTGATGATAGTGACTCAAGTTTTAAGAAATATGAGCACAAGAAAGAGAATACTACAAGAGCCGAACTTTGTTCTGATATGCAGAAAGTTAAATCAAGTGATAAATCTTTGTCAAAAATTAGTAATCCAGTTGGTAATACTTCTGAGGTTACAAATGAAAATGTTAATTCAGTAAGTGGCTCTTCTGATAAGGATCACATACCTATTAGCGAAGATAAAGTTGCAGATAATAAAATCAGTATTTCTGAATTTAGTGACAGTGTTAAGCCATATCTCGAGCTGCTTCGAAAAATGGGTACCACTGTTACTACAGAAACCAAAGTTATCAGCTTTGATCAGAAAGCAAAGGTTCAGTTGCACTCTGCTAAAAGTAGCGATTTGTGTGATCAGAAAGCAAAGGTTCAGTCACACTCTGGTAAAAGTGGTGATTTAGAAAAAGCTTCAAATATTCAAAATCAAGACAGTAATCCTAGTCAACCAGGTTGCTCTACTACTGACCACTCAATATTGAATCAGGATAAGACTCATCTTAAAGATATAAAAATTGAAACTTCTATACTTAAAGGCATCAAAGTAGAAGCTTCTGATGTTTATAGTAGCAAAGCATATGCTAGTCCATATCAACAGTTAGATAGTAACACAAGTTCTATTAACAAAAAAACTAAAGTTTTTACTTCCAAAATAGAGAAGTTCTATGATGAATCACACTTAGCTATTAAAAATGAATTGGACAAAATCACAGATGTTCCAGTGCTAAGCATTGCTGATTCTATGACAATAGTGAAGAAAAACATTGTTGTTACTACTTACACCAAAGAAATTTCTGTTGTGCATAACACTGATTTAAGTAATAGAACCTCTGAAAACTTGAATAATAGCAGAAATCTTAGAGATTCTAAAGTGCCCAATTTGAATGTGGTGAAAAGTGAATTCTCTGATGTTTCTTCAGAAAAGTGTACTGACTCCAGTAAATTGTCCACTGGTCAAATGCTAAATGTTAATACTCTTGGAAGTGAGTTGTCTAATAGTCCTCATGAAACAATAGAACAGCTTCTGAATAATGCAATAAATAGTGAAGAGAAGGCTTCTGATATTCATGTTGATAGCACATCAAATACAGAACTAAGTAAAGTTAGTAACACTAGAGATGGTGGCATAGCTAGTAAATCAAATAGCACTAGAAAGACCAAGATTTCGAAAAGAGAAGTTTCTGATCGTCCACATTCAGAAAGTAGTAGTAGCATGGATAGTAATAGAAATTATCCACAGATAAAAGACGGCAGTGAAAATAATTCAGAATTCACTGCATCTCTATATTCTGAATCTACACATAAAGTGATGAAATTTGATGTAAAGCCTTGCATGGCTAAAGATGATAGAAGTGCCAAATCTTCTCCAATTTTGGATCATCACACAAGTTTCAAAGCTGAGAAACAAGAGAATCAAGATATAGCTAGAGATGATGTAAACAAGATCAAACAGTCTGTTGTCAATAAGAGTAATTTGCCAGAAAATTCAAAAGAATTGTTGGATAATGTTGAAGAGGAAAAAAATCTCCATTCTGGTATTGAGAGTAAACTATGTGTACCTTCTACTTCATCCAGTATTAAGATAGAGCCTTCCTCTAACTCATATGTACATAGCAAAGGTTACCAAGAGGATGTTACTAAGATTGCTCCCCAGCTCACTTCGGATGCATCAAGAAATAGCTTTGAGATTCGATCAACAGATATGGTTTCGACTTCAAATAGTAATAAAGGGATATCCTTTCATCAAAATATTTCAGATATCAATAGCTGCAAAAGTGTTTCTGATATCCAACCTAAAACTGCAATATCTGGTATGTGTTTGCCATTTAGTACTGCATGTAAACTAAAGGAAAAAGTAATGCAACATACTTCTAAAGGTATTAGAAATCTTCCATTTCAAATTCCCGGTTCACGAAATTTTGGTAACGAGATTACCTTAACTCCTATTTTGGAAGGAGATCCGAGTTATAAAAATAAGCAGCCATATATAGGAAAGCTTTTTCCTTTTAGTAATTCAAGTAAACAAACGGAGGCAAGCATGGACGTTGCTGCTAAAGGAATTGAAAATCATCCATTTCAACTTCCAATTTCTGATGCTGAAATTACCTTAAATCCTGTTGCAACCATGGACATTGACGACAAAGGAAATGGGAATCATCCTTTGCAAAGTTCTGGTGCTGAAATTACTTTACCTACAACTGCAATACCTGGTGTGTCTTTTGCACTTAATGCTGCATGTAAACAAGAGGAGGAAAATGATCGTAAAGACATTAAGAATTTTCCATTTCAAATTCCCATTTCACGAAGTTTTGGTAAGGAGATTACCTTAACTCCTATTGTGGAAGAAAATTTCAGTTATAAGAATAAGAAGTCATCAAAAGGAAAACATTTTCCTTTTAATACTTCAAGTGAATCATTTGAGGCAGACATGGACATTGTTACTAAAGATATTGAAAATCCTCCATTTAATGAAATTCCAGTTTGTGAAAGTTTTGATGCTGAAATTTCTTTAAATCCTGTTGAAACCATGGACATTACTAACAAGGGAATTGTTACTGACCCTTTGCAAACTTCAGTTTCTGGAAATTCTAGTGCTGATATCACCTTACCTACAACTGCAATATCTGGTATGTGTTTTCCGTTTAGTATTGCACGTAAACTAATGGAGATAACTACGGACAGTGCTGATAATGATATTAGAAATCTTCCATTTGAAATTCCGGTTTCACAACGTTTCGGTAATGAGATTACCTTAACTCCTGTTGTGGAAGAAAATTTCAATTATAAGAATAAGCAGCCATCTGAAGGAAAAGGTTTTTCCTTTAATACTTCAAGTAAACCAATAGAGGCAGACATGGACATTTCTGCTACTGATGCTGAAAATCCCCCATTTGAAACTTCAGTTTCTGAAAGTTTCGATGGTGATATTTCCTTAAATCCTGTTGCACTCATGGACATTTTTGCTGAAGTGACTGCAAATCGCCCACTTAAAACTCCAGTTTCTCAAAGTCATGCTGAAATTACTCTACCTACAACTGCATTATCTAGCATACGTTTTCCGTTTAGTTCTGTAAGTAAATCAAAAGAGATGGTCTTGGATAATGCTGCTGAAGGTATCAGAAATCATCCAGTACAAGTTCCCGTTTCGCAAAGCATTGGTGATGAATTCACTTCAGCTTCTAACATAGAAGAAAACTTAAATTTTAAGAATATGCAGCCATCTAAAGAAAAGGGTTTTTCTTTAAGTAGTTCGAACAAACCAGTAGAAGCACACATGGACGTTGAGGGTACAGGGTTTGAAAAACATCCATTTCAAGTGTCAGTTTCTAAAGGTTCTGATGCTGACGTTGCTGCTAAAGGAATTGCAAATCATCCTCAAATTCCAGTTTTTCAAAGTTCTGGTGCTGAAATCTCCATACCTGCAAGTGCAATATCTAGTATACGCTTTCCATTTAGTACTTGCAAACCTAAGGAGAAAGTCATGGAAAATGTTGCTAAAGATATTAGAAATCTTCCACTTGAGATTCCCTTTTCACAAAGTTTTGGTGATCAGATTACTTTAACTCCTGTTGTGAAAAAAATCACAAGTTATAAGAATAAGCAACTACCTAAAGAAAAGCGTTTGGCTTTTAGTACTTCAAGTAAACCAGTAGAGGAAGACATGGATGTCGTTGAAGAGACTGAAAGGCATGCATTTCAAGTTCCAGTTTCCGAAAGTTCTGATGCTGAAATCACATTACCTACAACATCTAATGTATATTTTCCATTTAGTACTGAAAATAAACCAATAGAGACAGCAGTTGAGAATGCTGCTAAAGAGATGAGAAATCATCCACTTCGAATTCCTTTTCCACAAAGTTTTGGTGATGAAATTACCCTAACTTCTATTGGGGAAGAAAACGTAAGTTTTAAGAATAAACAGCCATATATGGGAAAATGTTTTTCTCTTAGTACTAGTAATCCAATAGAGGCAGACATGGATGTTGATGCTAAAAGGATTGAAAGACATTCATTTCAAGCTCCACTTTCTGAAAGTTCAGATGCTGAAATTACCTTAAATCCCGTTACAGACATCGATGCTGAAGAATCTGTAAATCATTCTTTTCAAACTCCAGTTTCTCAAGGTTCTGGTGCTGAAATTTCCTTGCCTTCAACAGGTATATGTTTTCCAATAGAGGCAGGCATGGACATTGCTGCTAAAGGGATTCAAAAGCATTCTTTTCAAGTTCCAGTCTCTGAAAGTTCTTGTGCTGAAATTTCATTAAATCCCATTGTAAACATTGACATTTATGGTACAGCAACCGGAAACCACCCTTTTGAAACTCCACTTTCTCAAAGTTCTGGTGCTGAAATGATCTCAAATCCCATTGACATTGCTGGTACAGGAACTGAAAATTATGCTTTTCAAACTCCAATTTCTCAAAGTTATGGTGCTGAAATTACCTTAAACCCTATTGTGGAAGAAAAAATATGTTTTAAGAATAAGAAGCAATCAAAAAGAAAATGCTTAAAACATCAAGATTCTGAATTTCACCCAACTTTAAAGTCGAAGTCAACTAATGTTTCTCACTTGAATCCTCCAAGTTTGTATTCTGTGGATTCAGGAAAAGAACCTGTATTCTTATTACAGTTGTTAAAATGTAAAAAATGTGATAAATCCTTTTTATCTGAAAAGCATCGAGAATTGCATCAAATAGTTCATGTAAATGAATATTCTTTTAAATGTAATATTTGTGAAAAGGATTTTTCCAGATTTGAATCACTAAGATTACATCAGGAGGTTCATACCATCTTAGGAGCTTCGCGTTTGAAAAAAGGAAAAAAGGTTTCTGACAAGCTTCAGGCAGCTAAACGCCAGAGGCATGATGCACAAGTTTCTACCTTGAAATCGCCCACTGCATCCGAAAATGAAAACAATAAAGCAGTACATTCAGATGGTGGATTTAATTATAAATGTGACCAATGTGGTGAAAAATTCTTGCTGAAAGAAAATTTTGAAATCCACTCGAAGGTTGAGCATCAGCATCTTTTAAAATGTAAACGTTGTTACAAACATTTCGAAAGTTCCGATGCCTTGAAGTCACATGAAGGAGCATGCTCTGGATATTTATCCACAGTTTCGGATCAAGGTCTACTACATGAGAATCAAAACATATGCGAGACCTCAGGTTTCAAATTCTCAAGTCCTTCTGCTATGGAAGAACATATGTTCGTGCATGCCACGGAACATTCATACCAGTGTTCCGAATGTGACCAAACGTTTGTGAATGAAAAAGGACTACGTAGTCATGAAGTGGTACACAGTGACGAAAGGCCTTTTCTCTGTGGTACGTGTGGTAAATCATTCAAAAGCAAGAGTTGTTTATCTGCACACGAACGGACACATTCGAAAGAAGATCCTAACCAGTGCCATTTGTGTGACGAAAAGTTCAGCAATTTGACAAAACTCAAAATTCATTACCTGAAACACACTAAAGAACAACCCTATTCGTGCGAAATCTGTCACAAATCTTTCGGGTTAAAGAAAGCGTTGATAAAACATCTGATCGTGCACAGTGCTGCAAGAGAGTTCTTGTGCGAATTTTGTGGCAGAAGGTTTAAGAGTAATGGTTTATTACAACGGCATCGAGCCATACATTTATCAGGCAAGGAATTTACGTGTGATGTGTGTGGTAAAATGTTCAACTTTGCAAACAGTTTGTTTCAGCATTCATTAACACACTCTGACAAGCGTGTTCACACTTGCAAGTTATGTGGCAAAAAATTTAAACTTCCACATCGTCTACGTCAACACGAAAAAACGCATGAGTTGCAGTCTGTGGCTTGAATCATTTGTATATAAGCGTAATTTTATTTCATGTAACCATTTTAATTCATTTTGATGTACCGGAAGAAAAAAATGAAGTTTGTACATAGGAGCAGTGACGAAGTTTTGGGTCTCTTCCACGCCCCACTATTTAGGATAACACTTTTCGTGAATGCAGTAATTTCTGTGTCGAAATTTTCACTTTTGTAATTAGAATTAATTTTTAGTGATATTGTATGATTAATATATATATTTGTATAAAATTAAACAACATTTTTCAATATGCTTATGCAAGTTATTTTAGTAACAGATACAGTACAATCGGGGCTGGATATAGGGGAGGCCATGCCACTCCCTCTGCCTCCCCTGACAACGAATGAAATCTGGTTAATAAGCATATGTCAGTCATATTGGGGTGACTCGGTAGTGTGCCAGGCTCGTAACCTGCAGTTCCCAGGTTCGAGTCCCAGCTGGGTCAGCGTTGAGATTTATCTCCGCAAAATTCCCCTCCCTGCCCACGGTCAGTAGGGGACACCGATGGGCTTGGAAAGACCGCCGTCCGTCGGATGGGACGTTAAGACGTGGCCCCGTGTGCGGGAGAGCCATACCCTGTGCACGTTAAAGAACACGCTGGATGGTCTTGACGGGAGGCTACCATCTGTCTCCCAACAGCTATTCCAGTGGGTCCCCAACCTCTGAGCCTTCGGGGTCCATGTGACCTGGCCATTTAGCCCATTGTGTGCAAAAAAGTGCCTCTCAGAGGTAAAATAACCCAACCCAGGTTCGAGTCCCATCTGGGTCAGCGTTGAGATTTATCTCCGCAAAACTTCCCGCCGTGCCACGGTCAGTAGGGGACAACGATGGCCTTGGAAAGGCCGCCATTAATTGGATGGGACGTTAAGCCGTGGCTCTGTGTGCGGGAGATCCATACCCTGTGCACGTTAAAGAACACTCTAGATGGCCTTGAAGGGATGCTACCATCTGTCTCCCAACAGCTGTTCCAGTGGATTCCCTCACCCAACCTTCTCTGAGCCTTTGGGGTCCTTATGACCTAACCATTTAACCCATGGTGTGCAAAAATGTGCCACTCAGAAATAAAACAACCCAAACCCTGCCTTCCCACCTTGAGAATGCTGATGAAGGGTAATAGAGGTAGAAAATGTTAAGCAGACGAATTTCTTTGAGGATTTCGAAAACGGAAGGGGTGGGGGATATTAATATAATCAAAATTCAGTTTCTTAGTTCCTCTTTTACTTTTCTTTAACCTTGATTGGATTTCTTCCCCCCCCCCCTTTATATTTTTGGTTGATTAAATTTCTTGCTTCCCGATCTCTTCTGTGGTATCTTCTGGTACCGAACTAAAGCAGAGTAGGGGAAAACACGGGAATGCGGTTCTGATTCATTTCTGTTCTAGCTTGTCATCTCCGACTTTTAGCATGCAGCAAGTCTATAGTGCCTCAGGTTCGAGTCCCACCCGTACAAGCATTGAGATTTATCTCCGCAAAACTTCCCACCCTGCTAAGGTCAGTAGGGGACACTGATGGGTTGTAAAAGATGCGGTCCATCGGATGAGACGTTAAGCCGTGGACCCACGTGTGAAAGAGCCATACCCTGTGAACATTAAAAAACGTTGGATGGCCTTGAGGGGAGATTACCATATGTCTCCTAACAGCTATTCTATAAGTTCTTAAGGCTGTCAGTGCTGTTCTTAAATGTTCAAACTTCCATAAAATAAATACCCCATCAAGCAGCTGCTTGCCACAGAGGTCTGACGGGAGCGTGTCAGTTTATATGCCATAGTAGAAGGTCTGAGAGGATGGCAGAACCTCGGGAGAAAAACGATACATCCATGCTTCCGGGGTTCGAATCCGGAGCCTATACCCTTAGAGAAGTAGTCGAGGGCTCTAACCACTAGTTAGGTCCTGTTCACAATCCTGTATGCCAATCTGTAGCTATGCATACAGGCAACATGGCCAGACCAACGCAGTCTCTCTGCACAAAGAAGGTTGACGATTCCTAACCTCATCGTTACAAAGTTAAACCACCTAATGCCCAAGATGCTGTGCAAGCATCTAGAACTAGAGGCATCAAGTTTCTTGGTACCCTGCTTACAAAGGTCTCTGCTTTGCTACCATAACTAACCTTAGAAAGAACCAAACTATTTTACATCCCAATTTTAGTCTTTAGGTGTATACGCCTATTTTTCCACACTTTCCATAAATTCTTAAAAGTCCCAGCGTCAATCCCTATTCTATTTATCTCGTACGCCACATCACCAGTATGTTGCATAGCTCTCGAGATAAATTGAGACATTTGCTAAGAGTGCAGCCATTGAAAACAACTAAAATACCATCTGCCTGACCAGTTTTTTTCTCTTTATCACCAAACATACTCTATTTCCATTCTCATGGACATCGTTAGCCAACAGGGCCAAATCTGCATAATCTAAATCAGAAATTTTGAAATCTGTAGATCATTTAAGGTCAAAATCTTTCCCTTACAAGAATCTTTCCCTTAAAGAATTTCTCATAACATAATTACCAAACAAAAGAGAGGAGGAGACATGCTGAACCAATTGCAAGACTTACGCGACTCAGTGTTATTATAGAGAGCTTTCATTACAAACTTGTCAGGTAAGCCATATGATCTAACAACCATAATTATGTCTATCAACAGTCAAAAAACCTTTTTGAAATCGATAAAGCTAGTAACCACAGGTTTCTGAAACTAAACCTTTCTCAAGAATTGCCGAAGTGAAAATATTTGATCAATACATCACCTACTACTTCTGAATCGACACCTGCTCATCACGCAGTTTTCCATCAGCCAAATTCTTAATTCTATTAAGTATAATCATGCAACGAACACTACCTGGGACAGAAACTAATTCCCCTATAATTAGCACAAGACTGCGATAAACTTTTTTAAAAATCGGGGCAATAACACTAGTAAAATTCTTTAAAAAATATTCAAAATTTCGATTAGCCAGGTAACACATGTTCTGAGCTCTAATCATTTCAGTGGTATTTCATTCACCTCTGGGGATTTATGCAGTTTTCGAGATAGCCAAACGACTTTGGAATGTTGTATGGGGCCATCATTAGAGCCAATAATGCATCTTTTGCCGTTCCGTGGCCGAGTGGTTAGCGCGCTTGGTTACTGATCTACGGGACCTGGGTTCGAGCCCCGGGTAAGGCATGGCTGTTTGTGTCGTTTTTCTGCTGAGGTCCTGCCATCCTCTCGGACTTTCTACTGTGGCATATGAACTGACAGGCTCCTGTCAGACCTCTGTGGCAAGCAGCTGCTTGGGGGGGTATTATTATTTTTATATGCATTTGTCCTCACAATGAAAGTAGAAATAATCCTGATTTAGAACAAGCATGTCCAACCTTTTGACTTCCATGGGCCGCATTGAGTGAAGATGAATTGTTTTGGGCCCACATAAAATGTATAATATAGTTAATGTATATAAATAATAATACATTAATTTTCTTATGTTTTTTATTATAAAATTTAAAAAATGGCAACATAAAACTAGTGGAATTTCAAAAACTCGCTGAAAATCATGTTGAAAGCTTATGTCGTAAACTTTACGATTGTGTGGGCCGCCGATTAGGATATCTCTGATTTAGAACATCTGTGAAATGCTCAGTGCACCTAACCACAGAATCCTCGCATTCAACCATCTTGTCATGTTTATTCTTCAATCCCTGTGTACCTGTGCGTTTCTTCCCACATAAAACATTAACAATCTGGTACAACCACCTGCTGTTGTGCTGTCTACTTCCTCTGCTTTGTCAGTCAATCTATCAAGCCAAAGATTCATATCAGCTGTTAATTGATCCTTTACACATTTATTAAGCTCGTTATACCTTCTGTTAAGACTAGTAGGGTGTTGATTCATATTAATCCTGCACTTCCATCTTTCAGAAATAAGTTCCATAGCCTTATCACCCAAGTAATTTGTTTGCTCTGTTCCGTTTTACCCAAAAGAATACTGTTAGTTTTAAGAAAAGCCAGATCAAACTGTTCCCATTCTTTCTCAACTTCAGCAGTAACCAAACCACGATTGCCATAATGACGAAGTAGCCTATCATAGCATGCTATGATAGGCTACTTCAAGGCTACTATGCGCCTTGGTCACCGAATGTAATATGTATTGTTAGATAGCTCTCACTACCCAATTTCGCTCAAAAAAGTATCCAAACGCTATGGTTGATTACAGAATTGAAAAAAAATATCTGGCAATGATTTTTTTAGAAATTAGTGAACTGGCAACCTTCGTGAAAAGCACGAAGGTTGCCAGATCATTAATTTCTAAAAAAAATCGTTGCCAGATATTTTTTCTGAATTCTGTAATCAACCATAGTGTTCAGATATTTTTTGAGCGACTGTACACAGTACCAAATTGCTATTTTCTAAAAACAAAATATGCAGTACCCATTTTGATCGCATTTAGCCAAACATAATACTAGTGTCAAATAATATGGAGCACCCAATTTGCACATAATGACAGCTAATATACAGCACCCAATTTGCACATAGTGACAGCTAATATACAGCACCCAATATTCTCACATATAATGTATAGTGGCAAATAATATACAGCACCCAACTTTCTCACATTTAACCACACATACATAGTACCCAAATTGATAATTTCTAAAAACATAATATGCAGTACCTAATTTGCTCACATTTAACGAAACATAATTTAGAAAGGCAGGTACTATGCAGCACCCAATTTGCTCGAATCCAATTAATTAGCTGCTACTATGTGCAAATTGGGTGCTCCAAATTTCTCACATTTAACTACATAACAATACGAAATACACAATACCTAATTTCTAATGACACAACATGCAGTACCGAGCACGCCTGGCTCGTAATCTGCAGTTCCTAGGTTCGAGTCCCAGCTGGGTCAGCGTTGAGACTTATCTCTGCACAACTCCCCACCCTGCCCACAGTCAGTAGGGGACACCGATGAGTTTGGAAAGACTGTCTGTCGGATGGGATGTTAAGCCATGGCCCCGTATACGGGAGAAAGTCATACCCTGTGCACGTTAAAGAACACGCTGGATGGCCTTGATGGGAGGCTATCATCCTGTCTCCCAACAGCTGTTCCAGTGGGTTCCCTCCCCCAACCTTCTCTGAACCTTCGGGGTCCATGTGACCTGGCAATTTAGCCCATGGGGTGTAAAAAAGTGCCGCTCAGAGGTAAAACAACCCAACTCAAATCTAAACAGATATCAATTATTTCATCAAAGTCCAACTTCCGGGAATAAGACTGCTCAATTGATAGCACAGCCAAACCGTGTAACTTCTCCAAACTATTTTATTATGATATAAAAAATACAGTAACTATTTTATTATAATATAGAAAGGGATCTTTAAAAAATTGCATTAGGTATGAGTAGTACGTTGCAAGGATATCATAATTTTTGAAAAATATAATCAAAATTAAAAAATATATACTAAAAATCTATTAAAATCACCCAAGGTTGGCATGCGCTAACAAGTTATTTTTTTTTCAGGGGAAGAGTAGAAGTTTGGTAGGCCTAAGGGGGAGGGGTCGGTCTTCCACCCTCCCGAAAACCTTGTCTTATACTGAGTCTCAAATTTTCTATCTGTTTTGAAATCTAAAACAGCTGTCTTTGCTTAATTTTATTTTAGCCCCGTGTTAGCGAGTGTGGCTACTGATCTAAGGGACCTGGGTTCGAGCCCCGGGTAAGCCATAGATGTATGTGTCGTTTTTCTACTGAGGTCCCGGGGGTCCTCAGTCGGTAGCATGCCAGGCTCGTAATCTGTAGTTCCCAGGTTCGAGTCCCGGCTTGGTCAGCATTGAGATTTATCTCCGCAAAATTCCCCGTCCTGCCCACGGTCAGTAGGGGACACTGATGGGCTTGGAAAGGCCGCCGTCCATCGGATGGGACGTTAAGCCGTGGCCCCGTGTGCGGGAGAGCCATACCCTGTGCACGTTACAGAACACGCTGGATGGCCTTGACGGGAGGCTACCATCTGTCTCCTAACAGTTGTTCCAGTGGGTCCCCTCCCCCAACCTTCTCTGAGCCTTCGGGGTCCATGTGACCTGGCCATTTAGCCCATGGTGTGCAAAAACAATCCACCCCAACCCTGAGGTCCCGCCATCCTCATAGACCAACTTGTCATATAAACTGACAGGCTCCTGTTGGACCTCTGTGGCAAGCAGCTGCTTGAGGAGGTATTTAATTTTTATTTTATTTATTTATTTTTATGCCCGACACTAAAGATACATTTTTGAAATTAGGGGTTCTCAACGTGGGGTACGCGGTAAAATTTTTTGGGGTACGCCGTGAGAGCTCAAAAGTCGCTAGATCTGATTACCATATAAAATGTTTATAATTTCATAAGATTTGTTAAATTGTTAATGCCATTTTTTGTGTTTATCGATATATGTAATTTATGAATACAAAATTTAATGTGTGTATATATATATGTTTTATTTTTTTTCCTATTGTTATATCATAACTATAGTTTTATCTATCTTTCAATATATTTAGTTGTAAATATTTCGATGTAATCTTTGTAAAAATTTCTTCCTGTCATCATGTTTGTTAATCAAGTCTAGTTTTGGTGTTTGTATTGGCGTTTATTTGAATTATATGATACTGATAATTTTAATCTTAGTAATAATGGATGTATGTGTCGTTTTTCTGCTGAGGTCCTGCCATCCTCTCAGACCTTCTACTATGGCATATAAACTGACAGGCTCCTGTCAGACCTTTGTGGCAAGCAGCTGCTTGAGGGGGTATTTATTTTTTATTATTATTATACAAGGGGTACGCCAGTTACATACACATTTCCAGGGTGTACGTGAAGCATAAAAGGTTGAAAACCACTGTTTTAAATCGTAAGATGTTTTTAAATCTTAAGATTAAAAACGTATTCTATATAGAATATCATTTTAACCTCTCCTATTCGGTGGAATATGCGTCCCCCCCCCCCCAAACTAAATCTTGTTTACGTGCCTGACTGACAGCACCATCTAGTTCAACGTTTCCCAAAGAGGGCAATACCGCCCCCTGGAGGGCGCTGGAACGATCCACGGGGTCGGTAGTAGCCTCAGGTGCAATTGGGTGGCGGTGAAAGCATAAAAGAAAGAAGGGAAGATAAGAAAATTTTGAAAAACCGTTCGTACATGTTACATCTGTTGTGTAAAATAGAGTTAAAGTCGAATGTTACTATGGTTGATTTTAATAAATAATTTAATAATTTCAAGCTTCAAGGTGTCTTATTTACAACAACATCTTTCTTTACTATGATGTAGGACCTAGGTAGAAATATAGATACATGAAAGAACGCAAATTTGTCACTGCATCTTTCTGTTTGTTCGCTTAAAGAAGATAGATTTCCAGGGGGGCGCTGAGTAATTTTTTTTTTCCTCAAAAGGGGGCGGTAGGACAAATAAGTTTGGGAACCTCTGATCTAGTTCTATTAGTGAGCTTCGTTGTTATGACATCATATCAAGGAGTCCTTTGATTGTATCCATCATCTCCGTAACTGTCTCGTTCCTATTACGGACACTATCGACTACTGATATGTGGCGTCATCTATTGCAGCATTAGAGAACTAAACGTGTCGCCGCTAAATATTACATAGAAAAGAATAGACAGCATTTTGCGATTGGGATAAATTTTTAAATCCTCCTTGGTCAACTTATTCTTTTTTTCAATAATAAACTCTTCTGTTAATTAATGGTGTATATATTGTTGAAAAGACTGGAATTGTTTTGCTCGCAGATAATTGCAATCAGACTACGATAGCATTACTGCAATCATTGATTCAGTAATAAAGTGTCAGAGGAAAATGACCTGTAGACAAAAAACTGTTGAAAATATTAGCTGAAAAAAAATGGTTCCCTGAGTGACCCACTTAGGCAACCAATTGATTTCAGCTGATTATTACAATCATTGAAGAGATTCCAGAGCTGGATTTATGGCGTTTTTTCGCCCTTTCTAGGCAATTCGGGCGGTATTGGCCGAGTGGTTAGCGCGCTTGGCTACTGATCTACGGGACCTGGGTTCGAGGTCTGACAGGAGCCCCGGGTAACGCATGGATGTTCGTGTTGTTTTCTGCTGAGATCCTGCCATCCTCTCAGATCTTCTACTGTGGCATATAAACTGACAGGCTCCTGTCAGACCTCTGTGGCAAGCAGCTGCTTGAGGAGGTATTTATTATTTATTGAGCTGTAGTGGGAGCTTTTTTAAAAAGAGGGAATTTCAGGGAGAGAGACGTTTTTTTGGTGGGGTTTATGGGGCATTGTATTAGAGATATCACCTGATCTTTGGGTCACTTCCGGGTCATCTAGTACCTTTTGGAGCGTTTTTTATACTGCGGACCACTAGGGTATCAGGAGTCACTTTGGGTCGTTTTAGGTCATTTCCGTTTTTTGCAAGGGTCAGTTCCGGTGTGTCACGCGTCAGGGTGTGTCTCTCATTGAATTCTATAGGAGGGGTCACTTCCGGATTGTGTTCGATAATTAGGGGGGCTTAAAGAAGCGTTTTAGTGTCTTTCTGCAACTACTCTATTCCGGGTACTTCCGGTTTACTTCTGGTCGCTTCGAGTCATTTTTGGGGTCACTTCCAACTTTTCGAGGCTCCTTATGTTTTTCTTAATATTTGGGTGTTTGGTTCAGTTTAAGAAAATTAATTATTTTTAGTTAAGGAACGGGAGAAAAATAATCAGAAATATAACTCAGTCATAATTAACAAAAAGTATGGACATTACTAATAAACATTAAAATATTTTTGGTATGAATTTGCAGTTTACTATCAAATTACAATAATGCATATTGCTTGAGAAGCATTTAACTAAAAACTTTTCGAACAAAAACATCACAGTTTAAAGAATTTGCCAATTGACATTCCTGACCATTCCTTATACATTAAAGAAAAATTAGACATTTTAGTTTGTACCTGTGAATTTTTTAAATAATTTTTTTTATCCACTTTACAATCGAAAATGATCTTTTACCACTTGCGTTGGCTACAATCATGGTAAGAAATATTTTAACAATTTTTTCTACGTTTGGGAATGTCGCTCTCAAACCCTCGTTAATAGATTTATACTTGTCCATAGGGTTGGAGGGGCGGGAGGGGCTCAGTCGGTAGCGCGCCAGGCTCATAATCTGTAGTTTCCAGGTTCGGTCCCAGCTGGATCAGCGTTGAGATTTATCTCCGCAAAATTCCCCGCCCTGCCCACGGTCAGTAGGGGACACCGATGGGCTTGGAAAGGCTGTTGTCCGTCGGATGAGACGTTAAGCCATGGCGCAGTGTGCGGGAGAGCCATACCCTGTGCACGTTAAAGAACACACTGGATGGCCTTGACGGGATGCTACCATCTGTCTCCCAACAGCTGTTCCAATGGGTCCCCTCCCCCAACCTTCTCTGAGCCTTCGGGGTCCTTGTGACCTGGCCATTTAGCCCATGGTGTGCAAAAAAGTGCCACTCAGAGGTAAAACAATCCAATCCAGGTTCGAGCCCCAGCTGGATCAGCATTGATATTTTTCTCCGCAAAACTCCCAGCCCAGCCCACGACCAGTAGGAGACACCGATGGGTTTGGAAAGTTCGTCGGATGGGACGTTAAGACGTGGTTCCGAGTGCGGAAGGTGGGGAGCCCATACCCTGTGCACATTAATGGACACACTGGATGGCCTTGACGGGAGGGTACCATCTGTCTCCCAACAGCTGTTCAAGTGGGTCCCCTCCCCAAACCTTCTCTGAGCCTTCGGGGTCCATGTGACCTGGTCATTAAGCCTATGGTGGGCAAAAAAGTGCCGCTCAGAGGTAAAACAGCCCAACGTTAAAGAACACACTGGATGGCCTTGACGGGAGGCTACCATCTGTCTCCCAACAGCTGTTCCAGTGGGTCCCCTCCCCCAACCTTCTCTGAGCCTTCGGGGTCCTTGTGACCTGGCCATTTGGCCCATGGTGTGCAAAAAAAGTGCCGCTCAGAGGTAAAACAGCCCAACGTTAAAGAACACATTGGATGGCCTTGACGGGAGGCTACCATCTGTCTCCCAACAGCTGTTCCAGTGGGTACCCTCACCCAACCTTCTCTGAGCCTTCGGGGTCCATGTGAGATGTTTTTGTGCTTAGAGAATCAGCTGTGGACATCTCTGGTGATCGACAGATGTTTCATGATGTTCATATGCTCTAGCAGATGGTAGTAAGAGAGAATCACCTGCATCCTCGAGGCGATGATAATTTATTCATAGACGGTTTCCTATTGAGTAGTTGTATCATTACATAAACCATTAAGCGTTCGCTATATATCGTAGAAGAACCGGACACTCGTTATCAATTTACAAGGAAGGATCTCTTCTTTAACGAAATTTAAAAATTTTGCCATTTCATCTTGAAATCGATTGATGTCAATAACATTTTTGTTTATATGTGTTAAGTTATTAATACATAACTGAACTCTGGTTTCATTCAGAGTTATGACGAAAAAGACATTAAACGTACAGTCGCTCCAAAAAATATCCAAACACTTCGGTTCATTACAGAATTCAGAAAAAATATCTGGCAACGATTTTTTTAGAAATTAGTGATCTGGCAACCTTCGTGTCACGTGATTACAGAATTCAGGAAAAATATCTGGAGCGTGTACAGCAACTGTACATGCTCCAGTTCACAACAAACGAGCATGTGCAGTAACTCCACACGGTCCAGTTTGTTGTGAACGGTAACTGCACACGCTCAATATTTCCGTGAGTGAGCCCACACGATCTAGTATCAAAATAATATGACCACCTACAAGTAGTCGAGGGACCACTTCAGAAGTTAGGTTCCCCCCCCCCCCTACGCCAGCAGCTGATGTTCGAATGGGTTGACATTTATAACCGATTAAAAATTATTTATTAGCCTTCTCACTGTTGTGGGATTTTTTAGCCCTATTCATTATAATGCGCGGCTGCAGACCCTATTGAAAGACATTTAAGACCCCGGGAGAAAAAAATTTTAAGCCCCTCTGGCATTCGTTTGAAACAGCCGAACGGGTTGACATTTATAACCGATTAAAAATTATTTATTAGCATTTTCGTGGGAAGCGCTATTCATTATAATGCGCGGCTGCAGACCCTATTGAAAGACCCCAGGAGAAAACAATTTTAAGCGCCTCTGGCATTCGTTTGAAACAACCAAACGGGTTGACATTTATGTCCGATTAAAAAATCATTTATTAGCCATCTCGTGGAAAGCCCTCTCTGGCATTCAGCAGATCCATGAGAAAAAAATTAAGTTCGTCTGGCATTCGTTTGAAACAGCCGAACGGGTTGACATTTATGCCCGCTTAAAAATTATTTATTAGCCTTCTCATTTGTGAGGGAAGACTGACATTCATAAGAATAAAGGATTGGCCACCGACTACAGTTAGGTTGATATTTGACTGAACTCGTTGGTGAGAAAAGTTTTTTAGCCGTACTCTGGCATTCATTAGAATGTATATGTGTGTCAGCATAATATAGCTTCCGCCGACATTGTTAAAGTCTCCCAGTATCAAATCCTTTCAGGTATGCGAGTTCAGCTCTGAAAAAAAAATTACGCTTAGAGACGAAAAAGGAATTCTATGCCACGATCGACGAAACCTGGACGCTTCAGATGATGATCCATTCTTTCGTTTAGAGAGGTATTTGAAAGGCCTAATAATGTGTCGTTAATATTTGGGACCCCTCAAATCCTTTCAGATATGGGTTGGTCAATAACGGGTGCCCAGAAGAAGCCGCTCGGTGACATTTATGAAGACTGAAAATAATTTGCGACTTTATGAAAGAAATCGAGATTAAAGCGCCAAGAAGCGGGGATGAGACTATTAATAACGGCTTGGATAAAAAAAATATCACGTCAGTTTTATTAGGATCTAAAAAATAATTGTAGCTTTTGACTACGAATGAAACCCTTTGTTAACAAGAATCTTTATGTCATAGCTTAGGAGGCCAGCGTCGGAACACCCCTCGCTAGACTTCCTTGAAAGGGAAAGTGATAACTGAGGGCGGGGGAATCCTTGCGACCCCTGGTGGCGCAGATGGCGGGTCAGAGGGGTTTTGTGACTGCGAACAGCCGAACGTTATTCCTACGAACAAAGTTAAAACCTTTCACCAATTGATTCTTACATAACAGTATTGGGATGCATAAGATTATAGAAGAATGTAGAATATAGTTACTTAAAAACTGTAGATAATTGTTAGCCAAACAGAGTATTTAATTTTGGTTTATGTTAAAGAGGAGCTCACAGTCACGTGTTTATATGAAGAAAATTTTTAGAATAACTGAAATGGCTTTTTAAACCTTTCACCAATTGATTTTTACCTAACAGTATCGGGATGCATGAGATTATAGAAGAATGTAGAATATAGTTACTTAAAAACTGTAGATAATTGTTAGCCAAACAGAGTATTTAATTTTGGTTTATGTTAAAGAGGAGCTCACAGTCACCTGTTTATATGAAGAAAATTTTTAGAATAACTGAAATGGCTTTTTAAACCTTTCACCAATTGATTTTTACCTAACAGTATTGGAATGCATAAGATTATAGAAGAAATGGTCCCAATGTAGAATATAGCTACTTAAAAACTGTAGATAATTGTGAGTCAGAGTAATTAAAGAAGTCACGCGTTCTAATAAAGAAAACTTTACAATAACTGAAATGGGCGATTTTTCCCGATCACTTCGTGAAAAGATTTTTCAAATGAGTAATACGCTAAGAGAACGGGCTACTACAAAATAAATATTATTATATCGAGGCAGCTGAGAAATTGGTACGCAATCAACGACAATTTTTGAAATATTTCAAGTAGCTCTAAATAAAATCGGCGTCAAAATGCTACACGCACCCGATTCATAATAATCATCTTTGATGAATATTTTGTCAACTATTAAGAAACTGTTGCGATCTTCCAAAATGGACAGGTTGAAGGACTTTAAGAGTTGAAAACCTAGACACTCTTCAACCAACACAAGACAGTAATGTGAAGGGATAAATAAGATTTCGGTCAACGTTAGATTATAATAGCAGGAGTTGTCATGTAGAGAACTTTGCCTGAAAATTGCGAATAAAGATTTTAATCAAATTGTCATTAGTTAATAAATAATTGTCACAAGAAATTGATAACGTCGTATAAAAGTTATCTGAACTAAAGGAGAAGAACACAGTTAGTATCACGAGACTGCATTAAAAAGGTTTATGCAAATATACACGGAATTGAGACTCTCTACGAATCCACACGGTCGTTTTCGCGTTAAATGCGAACTTGGTGAGGTTTTGAGACGACCTTCTAAATTTTAGAAATGGCCGATTTCCGTCTCTCGGCTTTAAATCCGTACGCTAAGAAATAATTTGGCTTATAGATCAGAAGATATTTTCTCCCTATAAGAAAACGAATGGAGTCACTTACGTGGCAGGATTTCTGATTTAAATACGAATAGGGTTCATTTAGGTCGGTTCGGATTTTAACTGTCAAGATATTAAGCAAAACTATGATTTAAATCACCTGTCTACCCTAAAGCGCCTTCCCCTTGACACTATTTTGATATGTATCATCTTAATTATACCAACTGATTAAAAACTCTGTTGTACCTAAATACGCTGTAGAAAGAAAGAGTCGTTATTATTAAACTATGGTTCAATCATAGTAGTTTTAAATCGTCCTACGCTCATTGGTCAACGATTTTGATTAAAATACTGCTCTGTGCCTCGTACGATCATCATTTTCGGCCAGCAATGGAAGCGAGGTGTCAAAATATGAGAGGGCGAAAGAGCGATCCTATTTGGAATGGTTTCAAGAAATACCCAAAGGGTAAGGGGTTTCGTGCCGTTTGCTTACAGTGTAACAAAGACATCATCGGTCTTGTACCACGCCTTAAAAGCCACCAATGTAAAGAAAGAGCTATAACATCTTGGCTAGACCAGCAAATCGCATCTGTGATGATCTCTTCCGAACCTGACAAAATCAGACGGTATCTCATCGTCATACAATCTCATCTAAAGGCCTTACGTGACCAAAGTTTCAACGTGAATGACTGAAAGACAATGTGACCTACCTAAGAACTGCTTCGGACGTGAATCGTGTCGTTGCCGACTGTTTAACGTAAGAAAGATTCATTTAAGCGATGATGCTAAACTTTTTGTGGAAGATAATTCATGGCGGAACTTTCCTATGTGTACGAGCATTTGAATACGTACTCACTAAATATTGATAGTGTGGAAATATTGTTACTAATAAAGGATTTTGTATATATGATTTCGTAGTGAACATCGATTTGTTTTATGTCTGATTATTTCTTAGAGCAGTTAAGTTTACAACGACCTAAAGGCTATGTGCTTTACAAACTCGTGAAACAAGTGGGGTATGACTGATTGATATGTTAAATTCTATTCTGAAAATAAATACATGAAGCTGAAATGCTTCAAACATTTGTCCGACTTCAAATTGAAAATACAAATTATTATGTATTTTATTACACTCGCCAATATCAGATTAATGAATGTTTTTGCAAGATTATGGTGAAATTAGCCTCCAATGTGTAGAACCATCGTGTTAAATTGTATTGCTTATGTCCCACAAATCGTATTAAAGAGAAATGTAGACACCGCAACTCATTTCTTAGAGCTAAATTTGTGATGTGTTGCACATAACTGACTGATAATTTTAGCACTTGGTCATTTATGAAAGTATTTTCCTTCTCGAGTAGTTGGGAAAAGAATGGTTTCTTTCTGTAAGAAAGCTTTTTTGGTGTAATTTTTCGAATAGTTACTTAACAATTGTTATTTCTAAAAAGCGAACTATCACAAATTATGTAAACGACATCAAAAGATAATATTTATTGCACGAAGTAAAATGGAATTATTTACAGCACTTCAGCCAAAAACAGCACGTTCTTTTTTTTTTTACGGAGGACATTGGTCGAAGGCAGAGAGCCATTTAAGCAGGTACATTTAGAACATCGTCAACGATTGAATTTTGGTCCCACGAAAGGTACCAAAGCCGTTAGTCAATGATTAAATGCTGTTCTGACGTATGAGCAAACGTTAAAGAATATTTCACACTTTGAACAGAACACAGCTTTGCAGTCGTGGTTCTTTTTTCGGAAATATAACTGGTTGAAGAAAACAATGTATTACATTAAAAATGAAGTTTGACTGCGTATAAATTTCTTTTAAAGATTTGTTTAGAAATTATCCTAACAAGTATATTTTGCAACATACCCCTGGGAGAAATTCTCTTTGTATACAAGGTGGGTCAAACGTCCCTAAAATCAACAACTTACTGATCAGGCAAGCTACATTTGGTAGATGTCAAATAACATTGCTCTCCCCGAATTTCAGGGTCTGACATCGTGTCTATTTGTTTTGTATGTTAATGATAAGTTCTTCAGACATTTACATTTTTTAATAATGCATCATAAGTCTGTCCTCTCGAAGAATCCTTGAAATAAACGTGAATGAACTGAATGAAACTTTTTTTTTTCTCGTAGTCATGTGTATAGAACAGAAATCTTCTACAGTAAGCTATAAATACGCAAATAAAAAATCCTATCTGTTATAAAAAATGGGAAGATCCTCTTTTTAAAGAAAAGGCGATTTAGGCAAGATATGTTGATCTATAATGTAACTTCCAGAAATAAAGTCTGCAAATATAATATTTTTCTTTTTACCATACTAGTTAAGTCCCAAAATGAACCTAATTACAGACGTGATTTTCCGATAATAAACAGTTTGATAGAATGCGTTGTCGAATGTACTCATTATTTGAAGGAAATTTTTTTTGTATTTCACATAAATTTAAGATCATTTATGGTGACGGTGGCCCAATGAAAATAAAACCAAAATATTGAAAGCATGAATTTTTACCAAATGCAACTTTGACATGAATTGTATAGAGTTTTATGAATTTTTAAAACACAAACCTGATTTATTAGAAAAAGTTCATTTTTTTGAAAAGTATCAAAATTAAAATATTTAAGTAATAATATCATTGTTGAAAATGCTATTTATATGCTTATATTTTATAATAAAACTTTTAGTTTTAGTGAAACAAATCAAACGCAACCAGCTATTTTATTATGAAATAATTTCTGATTGTTCTTTATTTTCTCAAAAAAATATGGTCACCGTACTTATGGTACATATTGTATGAACTTGACATAATTTTTATAACAGAGAATAATATTAGCGTTTATGGATTTATACACAATGGCTTTAGTAATTTAAATTCAATTTTTTATCAAACACGCAGGGGAGTAAAAATTTAAGTTGTACATTGATCAACGAATATATTGCCCCAGCTGAAACTTGTACAAACTGAACTAAAACATTTCAATTAATATAATTCCGTGTTTTTAGCATTACCAGCACCATTTAAAAAAATTAAAATCACATTCATGATGTGAAATTTCACATCATGAATGTGATTTTGGGACCGTGATTACTGACCGTGGGCAGGGCGGGGAATTTTGCGGAGATAAATCTCAACGCTGACCCAGCTGGGACTCGAACCTGGGAACTACAGATTACGAGCCTGGTGCGCTACCGACTGAGCCACCCCCGCCCCGAAAGATTATTTGGAAAAAACAAGTTAGCTGAATATTATTTGTGGTCTTTAGTGAAATAATTACGATGAAAACCGTTATTGTGGCTGAATGACCAATGATTTTTTTTAAATTTTCACTTTACTGCAGATAACCTGTTTTGATTGGGGAGGGGGTGGCTCAGTCGGTAGCGCGCTAGACTCGTAATATGTAGTTCCCAGGTTCGAGTCCCAGATAGGTCAGCGTTGAGATTTATCTCCGCAAAATTCTCCGCCCTGCCCACGGTCAGTAGGAGACACCGATGGTCTTGGTAAAGGCCGCCGTCCGTCTGGATGGACGTTAAGCTGTAGCTCCGTATGCGGGAGAGCCCTGCCCACGGTCAGTAGAGGACACCGATGGGTTTGGAAAGGCCACCGTCCGTCAGATGGGACGTTAAGACATGACCCAGTGTGTGGGAGAGCCATACCCTGTGCACGTAAAAGAACACGCTGGATAGCCTAGACGGGAGGCTACCATCTGCCTCCCAACAGCTGTTCCAGTGGGTCCCCTCCTCCAACCTTCTCTGAGCCTTCGGGGTCCTTGTGACTCTGGCCATTTAGCCCATGGTGTGCAAAAAAGTGTCGCTCAGAAGTAAAACCACCCAACTCTCAAATATTATAAGCAAAAATCATTTTTATTTCTTCGCAATTACACATCTCATTTCTATATTCTTTGCAAACAGTTGATTAAATAAAATGAAATGATAAAAACATTAATAATGAACAAAACTTTTTTTTTACCTTTGAGGAAATTAAAGTCACTGAACTTCTGTCCGCCATCCGTGACGTAAGGGCTTCGTTGTTTCGTTGCTATGGTAACGGCGCTTGAACAGCTGTTGCATGGCATCGTTAATGTGAGGCGACTGTAGGGATTTGGCTTTTTCCTATAGTTTGTTTTACCTCTGAGCGACACTTTTTCCACACCATGGGATAAATGGCCAGGTCACATAAACCACCGAGACATTACCTGAAAGTATTTTAGGTCATGTCTCGGTGGGAACACTTGAATCTTTATTAGAACAAATGTAATTTAGATACGTTCCCTGAAAAAAAATGACCTGAAAAATTTCACAGCATAAAAATCCCTGTAGCACATTTTGTGTTCTCTGGCTATTTAGACACAGTTTTTTTTTTATATCTGAGTAATTCCGATGTCGGGGCCGCAAAAATTCCCCGCCCTGCCCACGGTCAGTAGTGGACACCGATGGGCTTGGAAAAGCCGCCGTCCGTCGGATGGGACGTTAAGCCGTGGCCCCGTGTACGGGAGAGCCATACCCTGTGCACGTTAAAGAACACGCTGGATGGCCTTGACGGGTTGGGTTGGGTTGTTTTACCTCTGAGCGGCACTTTTTTGCACACCATGGGCTAAATGGCCAGGTCACATGGACCCCGAAGGCTCAGAGAAGGTTGGGGGAGGGGACCCACTGGAAGAGCTGTTGGAGACAGATGGTAGCCTCCCGTCAAGGCCATCCAGCGTGTTCTTTAACGTTGGGTTGTTTTACCTCTGAGCGGCACTTTTTTGCACACCATGGGCTAAATGGCCAGGTCACATGGACCCCGAAGGCTCAGAGAAGGTTGGGGGAGGGGACCCACTGGAACAGCTGTTGGGAGACAGATGGTAGCCTCCCGTCAAGGCCATCCAGCGTGTTCTTTAACGTGCACAGGGTATGACTCTCCCGCACACGGGGCCACGGCTTAACGTCCCATCCGACGGACGGCGGCCTTTTCAAGCCCGTCGGTGCCCCCTACTGACTGTGGGCAGGTCGGGGAATTTTGCGGAGATAAATCTCAACGCTGACCCAGCTGGGACTACAGATTACGTGCCTGGCGCGCTACCGACTGATGTGACCTGGCCATTTAGCCCATGGTGTGCAAAAAAGTGCCGCTCAGAGGTAAAACAACCCAACCCAACCCGATGTCGGGGGAATTAGCCTCCAGTGGTCCAGAACTCTCGCTTTCTTCCTACGATTATTTTTCAAAACAGAATGTGTGGTAGAGTATGTTAATCAATTGCAATCGTATTCAGCTTTCGTTTCGCTAGTTTGTAAATGGTGTTTTACAGAGACTTCAGATTGATGTAAACCTTTCAATTTAATATTAACTACACTAAGAAAGAAGGGACGGGGGTGGCTCAGTCGGTAGCGCTCCAGGATCGTAATCTGTAGCTCCCAGGTTCGAGTCCCAGCTGGGTCAGCATTGAGATTTATCTCCGCAAAATTCCCCGCCCTTCCCACGGTCAGTAGGGGACACCGATGGACTTGGAAAGGCCGCCGTCCGTCGGATTCGACGTTAAGCCGTGGACCGTGTGCGGGAGAGCCATACCCTGTGCACGTTAAAGAACACGCTGGATGGCCTTGACGGGAGGCTACCATCTGTCTCCCAACAGCTGTTCCAGTGGGTCCTCTCCCCCAACCTTCCCTGAACCTTTGGGGTCCTTGTGACCTGGCCATTTAGCCCATGGTGTGAAAAAGTGCCGCTCAGAGGTAACACAACTAAGAAAGAAATCTTAATGACGAAAAAATCAGATATAGAACACTATTTATTTAGTAACAATATTGTTATTTTCACAATGTTAGTATTTAGTTAGTTCATATTCAGAGACGCGTACCATCTCGTCGTACACTTCTTTTATAGGAAAATTCTCCGCCCTGCCTGAATTGAACATAGGAAAGTTCAATTCAGACCTGAATGATATATTATGTAAACGATGTAACTTAACTGTTGTCTCATCCACAAAACGATTAACGATATCGGTGAAGCTTCTTATATCTTCTGTGAAATAGTCTTCAACTGATTGAACGGTTACGGTAAGTTACTAATGACGAATGGCTTGGATGATCTACTTTACATCCAATACGGTTCTTACATAGAATCCGAAAACGTTCGTTGTGCATCCTGACACATTCTTAACTGAACGGTGCAGCGTCATATGACTCACAGGAGGCTAATGTTAATCCTATGGGAGAATTTCAATCCAGAAAATCGAAGGAGGTTAATGTTAATCCTATGGGAGAATTTCAATCCAGAAAAATCGAAGGAGGCTAATGTTAATCCTATGGGAGAATTTCAATCCAGAAAAATCGAAGGAGGCTAATGTTAATCCTATGGGAGAATTTCAATCCAGAAAAATCGAAGGAGGCTAATGTTAATCCTATGGGAGAATTTCAATCCAAAAAAATCGAAGGAGGCTAATGTTAATCCTATGGGAGAATTTCAATCCAGAAAAATCGAAGGAGGCTAATGTTAATCCTATGGGAGAATTTCAATCCAGAAAATCGAAGGAGGTTAATGTTAATCCTATGGGAGAATTTCAATCCAGAAAAATCGAAGGAGGCTAATGTTAATCCTATGGGAGAATTTCAATCCAGAAAATCGAAGGAGGCTAATGTTAATCCTATGGGAGAATTTCAATTCAGAAAATCGAAGGAGGTTAATGTTAATCCTGTGGGAGAATTTCAATTGAGAAAAATCGAAGGAGGCTAATGTTAATCCTACGGGAGAATTTCAATCCAGAAAAATCGAAGGAGGCTAATGTTAATCCTATGGGAGAATTTCAATCCAGAAAAATCGAAGGAGGCTAATGTTAATCCTATGGGAGAATTTCAATCCAGAAAATCGAAGGAGGCTAATGTTAATCCTATGGGAGAATTCCAATCCAGAAAAATCGAAGGAGGCTAATGTTAATCCTATGGGAGAATTTCAATCCAAAACATCGAAGGAGGCTAATGTTAATCCTATGGGAGAATTTCAATCCAGAAAATCGAAGGAAGCTAATGTTAATCCTATGGTAGAATTCCAATCCAGAAAAATCGAAGGAGGCTAATGTTAACCTATGGGAGAATTTCAATTGAGAAAAATCGAAGTAGGCTAATGTTAATCCTATGAGAGGTTTTTTAATGAAGAGCATCGAAGTACTATATCTGTAATACAGATTTCAAGAAAGATCCTCAACACATTGACTGACACCGAGACGATTTTTTTACAGGACAAAAAAGTCTTTATTTAAGGAAATATCCCATTACGTGCTACAGGTTTCTCCAATACAATAAACTTTATTCCTGAGAAAGTGAAGATTGATCTTCACAATCCCGTACAACAGCAGTGAGATTTGCACAGCATTTTGTTTTTTAGAGATAAAAGTCAGTGGGAAAAATGTTTTTTCCACAAAAAACTCCGGATTTTTAAGGACAGGAGATCTGCTGAAAAAAGATTGCTCTAAGAATTTCAAGCAGCTTTATAATGTCCTTAGGCCAAAGTATCATATCCATTAGCAAGTATAAATCTTTTATCATCATAAGGGCATAGCACTGCTTTCGTAGGGGCGGGGGTGGCTCAGTCGGTAGCGCGCCAGGCTCGTATTCTGTAGTTCCCAGGTTCGAGTCCCAGCTGAGTCAGCGTTGAGATTTATCTCCGCAAAATTCCCCGCCCTGCCCACGGTCAGTAGGGGACACCGATGGGCTTGGAAAGGACGCCGTCCGTCGGATGGGACGTTAAGCCGTGGCCCCGTGTGTGGGAGAGCCATACCCTGTGCACGTTAAAGAACACGCTGGATGGCCTTGACGGGAGGGTACGATCTGTCTCCCAACAGCTGCTCCAGCGTATCCCCTCCCCCAACGTTCTCTGAGCCTTCGGGGTCCTTGTGGCCTGGCCATTTAGCCCATGGTGTGCAAAAAAGTGCCGCTCAGAGGTAAAACAACCCAACACAACCCAACCTGCGTAAATAGGCCTGTTAAGCTTCAATTTCTTATGTTTTAACTGTATACAGGCCAGATCGTTATCAAATACTTGGAAGGCATGAAATGCAGGTGATGCGATTAATTTTCGGAGTCTCTTCTTATCTTGAGTTAATTCAATTTTCACACGGTTTCTCAAGTTCTCCATTGTCTTCCCAAACACTGCGTTGTTCATCAATTTGAAGAAGTCCTTTTCGAAATCATTTCTCGCCTCTCTTCTTTGGCAGGTATTGAATTCGATGTATGGTTTTAGCCAAGGCGAATGTTTAAATTCTAAAATGTGATGGATATGTTTCAGCTGCATGCCTAGAACAAAATACTGCTTTAGGTTTCGATAATGCACTATATAGTTCTTCTTCGCATATAAATTAGGAACAAGTTTCGCTGATTTATCTGAAATAGCTAATCCTAGGTGAGAAATCAATTCACAACAGTAAGGCGAGAGCAATCGCGCATCAATCTGAAATTTCTCTGCAGCTAATGGATAGCCATTATGCATATCGTGAAGCGGAGCAGGAAAGTCATTATGCATATCGTGAAGCGGAGCAGGATGGTCATTATGCATATCGTGAAGCGGAGCAGGAAAGTCATTATGCATATCGTGAAGCGGAGCAGGAAAGTCATTATGCATATCGTGAAGCGGAGCAGGAAAGTCATTATGCATATCGTGAAGCGGAGCAGGATAGTCATTATGCATATCGTGAAGCGGAGCAGGACAGTCATTATGCATATCGTGAAGCGGAGCAGGATAGTCATTATGCATATCGTGAAGCGGAGCAGGAAAGTCATTATGCATATCGTGAAGCGGAGCAGGAAAGTCATTATGCATATCGTGAAGCGGAGCAGGATAGTCATTATGCATATCGTGAAGCGGAGCAGGATAGTCATTATGCATATCGTGAAGCGGAGCAGGATAGTCATTATGCATATCGTGAAGCGGAGCAGGAAAGTCATTATGCATATCGTGAAGCGGAGCAGGATAGTCATTATGCATATCGTGAAGCGGAGCAGGAAAGTCATTATGCATATCGTGAAGCGGAGCAGGATAGTCATTATGCATATCGTGAAGCGGAGCAGGAAAGTCATTATGCATATCGTGAAGCGGAGCAGGATAGTCATTATGCATATCGTGAAGCGGAGCAGGAAAGTCATTATGCATATCGTGAAGCGGAGCAGGATAGTCATTATGCATATCGTGAAGCGGAGCAGGAAAGTCATTATGCATATCGTGAAGCGGAGCAGGAAAGTCATTATGCATATCGTGAAGCGGAGCAGGATAGTCATTATGCATATCGTGAAGCGGAGCAGGATAGTCATTATGCATATCGTGAAGCGGAGCAGGATAGTCCAAATCAACCTCTAATATGCAACCGGTTTAGAATCATCAGTCACTGTGGTAACATCAAAATTATCCAGTTTTTTTCTGTCAATCCAGTGAAAGCAGCTTACTGGGAGATACTGAGACATAGCCCAACCGTATAAATTATTAGCGTCTAAATATATGATGTATTTAGAGGGCAGAAATGAATCGTATGTGTCTAGATATTTATTGTTGGCTTTGCTATACCGATTGCAAATTACGGAAATGCCGCCACGAATGCCTTTCTCCAGAAACAAATACATCGTAGGATCGGTGAACAAGTCCATTTCTACATTCGTCATCTTCAAACACGCTTGCCATGCTAATCCAGGAGCGGTATAGACATGGCAAGGTTTGGTTGGGTTGTTTTACCTCTGAGCGGCACTTTTTTGCACACCATGGGCTAAATGGCCAGGTCACATGGACCCCGAAGGCTCAGAGAAGGTTGGGGGAGGGGACCCACTGGAACAGCTATTGGGAGACAGATGGTAGCCTCCCGTCAAGGCCATCCAGCGTGTTCTTTAACGTTGGGTTGTTTTACCTCTGAGCGGCACTTTTTTGCACACCATGGGCTAAATGGCCAGGTCACATGGACCCCGAAGGCTCAGAGAAGGTTGGGGGAGGGGACCCACTGGAACAGCTGTTGGGAGACAGATGGTAGCCTCTCGTCAAGGCCATCCAGCGTGTTATTTAACGTGGGTTGTTTTACCTCTGAGCGGCACTTTTTTGCACACCATGGGCTAAATGGCCAGGTCACATGGACCCCGAAGGCTCAGAGAAGGTTGGGGGAGGGGACCCACTAGAACAGCTGTTGGGAGACAGATGGTAGCCTCTCGTCAAGGCCATCCAGCGTGTTCTTTAACGTGCACAGGGTATGGCTCTCCCGCACACGGGGCCACGGCTTAACGTCCCATCCGACGGACGGCGGCCTTTCCAAGCCCATCGGTGTCCCCTACTGACCGTGGGCAGGGCGGGGAATTTTCCGGAGATAAATCTCAACGCTGACCCAGCTGGGACTCGAACCTGGGAACTACAGATTACGAGCCTGGCGCGCTACCGACTGAGCCACCCCCGCCCCATCTTCTAGCCAGTGGCATGGTACGAAGAGCAACTGGACAGACTATGAGATTGCACAGTTTTACTTTCGACAGTTCTCCCAGATCATGAGTCAATGACCTTTCATTCAGTTGTAATTCAACTAATAATCTATGAGAACTATCCAAGTATCAGTTGCACAATCATATTATCCAGAGCCTCGTTTATTATGTCGGGTCCGAACAGTGCAGAAACATCATATCCCATATCATATCATTTCCAATCATATAAGGATATATATATATGATGTATATAATGAAATAAAGGAGATTTTGATCGGTGGTCAATTGCTCAGCGGTCGGAGCACCTGATATGTTATCAGGAGGTGCTGGGTTCGTATCTCAGCTGGATCAAAACAATTTTTTCGTTTAGATTTGATATCGACGTTAAACAAGAGTAATATTTTCTTCAACATTAAGTAAAACCGTCGAGAAATTTTTTCATTGAACAAGATCCTTATCATTTTTCCCTCCTTGAAGAAAAATACTTTCTCTATCAAATAGAAAAATAGCTAGCAATCTAAATATAAAACAAACTTTGAGATACTGAAAAACAAAAGCAAAGAAAAAAAAAACAAACCAAGGTTTTTCGCTCCCTCCCATCATTTTCCTGTTTTTCTAAAGGTGTTTTACTTCTGAACGGCACTTTTTTTGCACACAATGGGCTAAAGGCTTGGTCACAAGGACCCCGAAGGCTCAGAGAAGTTTGGGGTTGTTGAAGCCTATGTTTAACAACATACATTCGTGTCTCAGAGCCTGTCACCACGTGCGTTCATTGAGTTTTTGCTTGATTGCTGCTATAACGGGAACGTTTCGGTTGTTGACGTCTATTCCGTCAGTATATGGCACCAAAGCCCGTTTTAGGAAAGATTGACATTGGTGTTTAAGACTTGCTATTTGCCTTAACCTTCCGTCAAGGCCATTCAGAGTGTTCTTTAACGTGTACAGGAATGTCTCTCGCACAGAGGAGCCACGGCTTAATGTCCCGTCTGATGGACGGCGGCCTTGATGTTTGCGGAGAAAAATCTCAAAGCTGACGCACACAGGAACTTCAGATTACGAGCCTGGTGTTCTACCGACTGCGCAACCCTGCCCCACAGAGGGAGGTAGGAGGGGGGGGGCTTCAATTTATAGAAGTAAGAAATAGACATCTCGCCCAGAAAACAAAGGAAACTTCGTATATTATTCAACTGCTCGAAATGTTTCTATTTTCGGCTGTGTCAAATAACGTGTCCATAATTTACTAAGAAAACGAAATGTGTAAATTTCGGTTAGTTCTAATGAGACATTTTCTACTGTTTCTAAATTGATAACACCGGTAAAACGTTACAAATTTATATTCAAAATTCAAACTAAGCCTATGCATATCTAATATCCAGTAGTAAAAATATTAGTTTAGTTTTTTCTGAAAACAAAACCACATTCATTAATGTTATTCTCGAAGGTTTCCGTACTAGCAGCACATGGCACAGAACGGCTACAACAGCGCCACTACGCGAGACGCTGTTGGCACTGTGTTTGGGTTGGGTTGTTTTACCTCTGAGCGGCACTTTTTTGCACACCATGGGCTAAATGGCCAGGTCACATGGACCCCGAAGGCTCAGAGAAGGTTGGAGGAGGGGACCCACTGGAAGAGCTGTTGGGAGACAGATGGTAGCCTCCCGTCAAGGCCATCCAGCGTGTTCTTTAACGTGCACAGAGTATGGCTCTCCCGCACACGGGGCCACGGCTTAACGTCCCATCCGACGGACGGCGGCCTTTCCAAGCCCATCGGTGTCCCCTACTGACCGTGGGCAGGGCGGGGAATTTTGCGGAGATAAATCTCAACGCTGACCTAGCTGGGACTCGAACCTGGGAACTACAGATTACGAGCCTGGCGCGCTACCGACTGAGCCACCCCCGCCCCTTGGCACTGTGTGCTAAGACAAATATTTGAAGAGCGCTAGGATCCGCCTCACAGCTGTCGCTGGTCAGTAGATGTACTCGGATTCCTGTATAACGCGTGGACAACTATGAACATCATTGACACGCATGTGACGGCAATCTGACTATTGTGAATGTAGTGGCACAGTGATGTGCAGATTGATTAGTTACGGATGTCTCCGGGTTCAGTCGGTAGCGCGCCAGGCTCGTAATCTGTAGTTCCCAGGTTCGAGTCCCAGCTGGGTCAGCGTTGAGATTTATCTCCGCAAAATTCCCCGCCCTGCCCACGGTCAGTAGGGGACACCGATGGGCTTGAAAAGGCCGCTGTCCATCGGATGGGACGTTAAGCCGTGGCCCAGTGTGCGGGAGAGCCATACCCTGTGCACGTTAAAGAACACGCTGGATGGCCTTGACGGGAGGCCACCATCTGTCTCCCAACAGCTGTTCCAGTGGGTCCCCTCCCCCAACCTTCTCTGAGCCTTCGGGGTCCATGTGACCTGGCCATTTAGCCCATGGTGTGCAAAAAAGTGCAGCTCAGAGGTAAAACAACCCAACAACAACTCTCAAATGTGTGCCTAAGCTAACCAAAGGACAAAAGGAATGACCTATGTTGTATTTCTCCGTAATGAAATCAATGCAGAGATATCGAAATGTGGAGGCAAAATTGCAACGACTTCCATCACTCTGCAATTGGTGAAGGGTTACTTTATCCTTGTAAATCGAAATATGTTGAAAATACTATTAAATATTGGTAGTAATAAAATGTTTCTGTAGATTACACACCTTTTATAACACTTTTTATTTAATAGCTAACTAACATCTATTTAAAACATCAACAGAGTCAAAAGATTTTTTGAAATCAACAAAGCTAGCAAACAAACGTTTCTAAAATTCTAAACATTTCTTAAGAATCTGCTTCAGTGAAAATATTTGATCAATAAATCCCCTACCACTTCTGAATCCGCACTGTTGATTACGCAGTAGTCCATCAACGAAATTCTTAATTCTATTAAGTATAATCATGCAAAGGAGTTTACCTGGAACAGAAAGTAAACTAATTCCCCTATAATTATCACAAGAACTACGATCACTTTTTTATTAAATGGGGATAATAATTGTTCTATTTAAGTGTTTAGGAACAACACCTTTATCATAAAAAATATTCAAAATTTCAATCACCCATTTGTTCGCAGCTCTAAGCATTTTTTTTTGATTTGCGACATATAGGACAGAGAAGAATCTTAGAAGCTACTCCTAGCTTTATTACAGGTCTTCTCATACAAGGACATGCCCTACTAAGACCGAAGTCACTGCTGACCACTGCCTTAGTTAGAGCTAACACAACACACGATGTTTGCCTTGCTGGAACAGTCGCTAGCTGCCTAACCACTATGCCAGGTAAGGCATACTCATATTCTTACTGTAGCAGTAATGTCTCTTTTCTAAAACTGATAAGAGCATGAGATTAATATGCCGTTTAGCTTTCACTGATGTAATATAAAGAGGGAATACTTCGTTCTCGTATCCAAATACATTGATAGATATCCCATTCATCTGCTCAAACTTTGGATTGGATTGTATTGGATTGTTTTACCTCTGAGCGGCACTTTTTTTGCACACCATGGGCTAAATGGCCAGGCCACAAGGACCCCGAAGGCTCAGAGAAGGTTGGGGGAGGGGACCCACTGGAACAGCTGTTGGGAGACAGATGGTAGCCTCCCGTGAAGGCCATCCAGCGTGCTCTTTAACGTGCACAGGGTATGGCTCTCCCACACACGGGTCCACGGCTTAACGTCCCATCTGACGGACGGCGGCCTTTTCAAGCCCATCGGTGTTCCCTACTGACCGTGGGCAGGGCGGGGAAATTTTGCGGAGATAAATCTCAACGCTGACCCAGCTGGGACTCGAACCTGGGAAGTACAGATTACGAGCCTGGCGCGCTACCGACTGAGCCACCCCCGCCCCAAACTCAAACTTTGGAATTTGCATTAGAGTCACAGGATGAACAAGGATTGAGACGTCCAGTTCACTTTCCATATGTTGATAATTAGTCAGACGATCAGCATTCTTTTCAACTGGATGTAAAGCAGCAAGTGTTGACCAAAGGAAACATTTCTGATCGTTGTTGCGCACATTAGCAATTGCATGCTTTGTTTGTAGCTCTCGTGGTACAGGGATATAGCTAGAGCCTTCTAGAGGTGCATATTTTCCAATTTTCACTTCAGCCAAAAGAATTTCATCTAAAATCCAGCCACTCTGGGAACCTTGATATTCTTCACAGGAAGCCTTAACTTTCTCATAGGCCAGTCGAAGGTCGTTCTTTAAATCTGAATCTGGAAGCCTTGTCATACAGTTACTCCTAAAGAAAGGAGTACTATATTCATCGGTGGAGAGGCTGGCTTTTCGGACGAAACGCACTCTCACCACTAAGTACCACTTGAGTAGTAGGACCTTATCTTGGGCGTGCATAAATTATCTCCGGTCCACTGCACACGGTGGCGTCCTTGTGTGAATAAATTATCTCCGCTGCACACGCTGACGGCGGGGGGTTTAATTTTTGAGGGGGGTTTAATTTTTGGTTTCCCACGTTGGGGAGGGGCGCTTCCGGAAGTGTCGACCCCCACACGTGTGTGCTAACCTAGCAGTTGTTGGTCAATATTCTACCGGTAGTGTTGGAGAGGTCTTTGACCCCCCTTAGGCACGCAACGGTCTAGGGCTGCCACCCGTATGCTTTTCCTAGCGTCGGGCTGACCGTGGGATTCTTGTAATGGCAACCCATGCGTATCAGCACGCAGACGGGTTGTTAAAAAAAGGACGCCACGACAGGTCCTGTGGGAAACTCAGATTCTTGCTGAAAATGTCCGTTGGCGAGCACGCAGGTAGAAACGAAATTTAAAAAATGACGCCCCCCATTTTTTACCCCCATGCATATCACCACGCAGGAGGGATGTTAAAAAAGGACGCCACGGGAGGTCACGTGGGAAACTCATATTCTTACTGAAAATGACCGTTGGCGTCCACGCAGGCGGGAACGAAATTTTAAAAAAATGAATGTCATTGGTGGGAGTACCCGAGCATGCGCATTGTAGGGGTTCATAATCTCCCGCACAGTCCGGCAAGCATCATTCCGTCATGGAGATGTCATTCAACGAGAAACTTGCCGCACTCACCAGCATTCAGGGAGAGCTCGAGGATATCCTTCGCCGAATCGAGTTGGAATCAGCTATGCGTACCTCGAGCCCCACCCTTGGACAGCCGAGAGATGTCTCCAGCAGTCCGAACACCTCCAGCCAGCCGAGAGATAACTCCGGCCAGTCAAGTACCACCGGTCAGCCACAGACCACCGTCCAGCCCCGTACGTGGCGCCTCAGCCTGAAGAGGCGTCGTCAGATGCGTGGAGAAAGCTGCGACCGTCCGAGCACCTCCGACCAGCCGAGAGATAACTCCGGCCAGTCAAGTACCACCGGTCAGCCAAGCACCACCGCCCAGCCCCGTACGTGGCGCCTGAGCCTAAAGAGGCGTCGCCAGATGCGGGGAGAAGGCCCCGACGCCAAGCAGCAGAGGTCCGGCGTCCCCACCACTGCAGCATCTTCTGCGCCTGCGCCCGTCATCGCGCAGGCAAGTGCGGCTCCCGGCTATGTAGTGACGCGCTCCAGCAGCTTCAGGTCCGCCAAATACAAAGCCATATTTACGTCCCACACGGTTCGAATGACCAACTTCGACCGTGTGGGCCCTCTTGAATTTATGGACGCCCTTCTGACTGTACATCAGAATATTTTTGAGGAACTGCTTCCCCAAGAACAGTACACTCACGTGAGGGTCTGCGTGCGCTCCAAGTGCCTCCGGAACCCCATCAACCTGCCGTTGACCACACGTAACGAGGTCACGGCAGAAAAATTCATGTCCACCATCGAAAGGGTGCTAAATTCCAATGAAGCGGTGGGCACTGACGAAGATTTATTCTTCGACTTTGCCGCCACTGATTTGGAACGTTCCGGAGGCGCCCATACACCAGGCCCACGCCGCAGACCCCTGGCGGACCTGGCTGCGTTTAACGACAGCAAAAGGAGCGTGGTCACCATCAACAACGAAGACAACCTGTGCCTCGCCCGGAGCCTCGTCGTCGGTAGGGCCCTGTGTATGAAGAAGAAAGGTTTGATGACACAGGGCGCCTACAAGTACATCTGTGACTGGCGGTATCCGCGTCAACGTCACGAGGCACAGGTTCTTCATCGTGAGGCCGGGATACCAGAGGGCAAGTGCGGGTTGCCCCACATCAAAGAATTTCAACTGTTCCTGTACCCCGAATACAGGATCATCGTGTTCGGGGCACAGGATGATTTCCAAGTCATCTTCGCCGGGAAGCAGGAGGCACCTAGCACCATCTACCTCCTGCACGACGACGGTCACTTCTCCGTCGTCACCAGCCCGGCGGGATACTTTCGGGCCATCGATTTCTGCGTACCGTGCCTGAAGCCTGTGTTTAACAAACCCCACATCTGCAAAGGTGTCTGTCGTTCGTGCCTGACAGCAGACTGTGGGAAAAGGGGGGTTTCTATTTATTGTGACCTGTGCCATTATTATTTCAGAGGTCAACAGTGCCTGACCACACATTTTTTAAATGGTACCTGTGCAAAACGGCACCGGTGCCTCGACTGTGGGGAGACCTACGCTACCTCCGACGATCCTCCCCATCAGTGTGTGCAGAAAGAATTAGAGTGTGTGAAAGTGGCTAAAGAATGTGAAGTCACAGGCCGCCGTTTCTATTTCGACATAGAAACGGTGGAAGAAGCAGACGGTGTGTTGACACCTATTCTGTGCATCGTCACCTACGAAGAAGGTGACGGTGTATGGAAATATGAAGAGTTCCCCCACACCGACGACTTCATGGACTGGTTGCTGGCTGTTGTCAAAGGTAAGCCTAAATTTACAGATATCACTTTGCTCGCACATAACGGTAGAGGATTCGATTTTATTCCGATTCTAAAATACCTCTATCGTAAGTGCCTGAGGCCGGAATTGATTTTTAACGGCAACAAAATTCTTCTGCTTAATTTACCCGGCCTCAAAATCAGGTTTATCGATTCTCTTTCTTTCATTCTGGCTCCTCTTCGCTCTTTCCCTAAAACTTTCGGCATCACCGAGGTCAAAAAAGGTTTCTTCCCCCACGCTTTTTGCACACGGCAAAACTTTAATTATTCAGGCCCCATCCCCGAAGCCCATTATTTTGAACCACAGTACATGACCCCAGGAGAAGCTTCAGCGTTCCACGAGTGGTACGGAACAGTGCAGGGGACTCACTGGGATTTCAAATCTGAAATGATTGCGTACTGTAAATCTGACGTGCACACTTTAATGCGAGGTTGTGAGAGCTTCCGAACGGAATTTTTAGGGATGATCGGGGTAGACCCTTTTTCTAAAATCACTCTCTCTTCGGCTTGTCTGCAGGTCTACAGACAGAAATTCATGCCCGAAGGAGTGATTGGCGTTTACCCCTCCAACGGTTATTCCTCGGGCGACCGTCAGAGTAGGAAAGGCCTTGCCTGGTTAGCCTACATAGAAGAGACCGAGAATCTCACCCTGCAGACAGCGCGCTCTGTAGAGGGTGAAGCCAAAGTTGGCCCTTATTTTTTGGACGGTCTGTGTAGGGAGGCCAAGCAGGCTCTGGATTTTGCGGGATGTTATTTTCACTCCTGTCCCGAATGCTTCAGTCCCGGCATTACTCACCCTCTCACAGGACAGCCCATGATTCTAAATTATTTAAGAACCCTGGATAGAGAGCGGTGCATTCGTCAACTTTTACCTGATTACAGGTACAGAGTGTGCTGGGAGCACGATTTCGACTGGCTACTCAAGACAGATCCCACCGCTGCGCGCATTTATCAGCAGACAGAAGAGGTAAGGAGAATTAGCGGGCGCTCCTTCCTCTACGGTGGGAGAACGGAGACATTCTCCTTGTTTTGCGACACCAAGGTCGAAAATTGTGAGGTGAAGTATTTCGACGTGAACTCCCTTTACCCCTCAATTTGCAAGAGAGGAATTTTCCCTGTCAAACACCCCCGGAGGATCACCGAAAATTTTGATTACACCCCTGACGCATATTTCGGCATCATCCACTGCACGGTGCTTCCTCCTACCGACCTTTATATCCCCGTACTCCCCTACCGTTGTCGTAACAAACTGTTGTTCCCTCTGTGCAGCACTTGTGCAGAATTAGCACAGGTAGACCCCTGTACTCACACCGAAGCACAGAGAGCTCTCACCGCCTCTTATGTGTCGCTGGAATTATAGAAAGCAGTCCGTGAAGGCTACAAAATTCTCAAAATTCACGATGTTTGGCACTATTCGGAAACTATTACTTACACCGCCCAGGACCCCGGCTTATTTGGCAAATACATCAACACGTTTTTAGAAGCCAAACAAAAATATTCAGGTTTCCCTTCAAACGTTAACACAGACGAAGAAAAAGCAAAATTCTGTGAAGATTTCTTTCAGGCAGAAGGGGTGAGAATTAACCCACAGGAAGTTGAGTATAACGGAACCAAAAGAAGTTTGGGGAAAATTTCGCTCAACAGCCTGTGGGGCAAGGTATCGGAAGATCTTTCTAGACCAGTGTCCCAGATCATCGACGACCCCATAAAATTATTGGATTTAGCGAACGATCGCTCCAAAATTCTCACCGACCTTCATGCGGTCAATTCGGATCATATCCTAGTGACCTACAGACCCGCAAAAGAATTCACCCCCACCAACCCGAAAGGAAGTGCCGTCGTAGCCTCTTTTGTCACTTCCCAGGCGAGGCTCGTTCTATTAGACATGCTTTCCAAATTAAAACAGCGAGCCCTCTATGCCGACACGGATTCGTGCATATTTAAAACTTCACCCGGCGACACATTTATTCCAGAGTCCTCCGATTTTATGGGCTATTTTAAAAACGAGATTACCGATCAGTATGGGCCAAACACCACTATAGATCGGTACATCTCCATAGCCCAGAAAAATTACATCCTGGAACTTTCGAACGGGGAAACTATCACCCGTGCGAAAGGCTTTAAATTGAGTGTGCATAACAGGGAACGCTACACCACGGAGCTTCTCCACGATTTAATTCTAGGAGGCCCCCCAACCACTTTTCCCGTCCCTTTCAATGTCCAAATTGACAAACACAAGGCCACCCTCACCAACCGCCCTTTCCATAAAAAACTCTCTTTTAATTTTAACAAGAGAATCTTTAAACCTGGGCAAAGTGCCACATTCCCTTTCGGTTACAAAAGTCTAAATTCCTGTTAACCGTTACTGACAGCTAGCCACCAGTTCATGTTTCATATTCTTTAGCCACTTTCAGACTTTTCTGCACATATTTTTAAATTGTGTATATATTTTAAATGTGGGCAGGTAATTATTTTAAATGTGGTCAGGCACATATTTTTAAATCATGCAATTATTTTAAATGTGGGCAGGTAATTATTTTAAATGTGGGCAGGCACATATTTTTAAATTGTGTATATATTTTAAATGTGGGCAAGTAATTATTTTAAATCATGCAATTATTTTAAATGTGGGCAGGCACATATTTTTAAATTGTGTATATATTTTAAATGTGGGCAAGTAATTATTTTAAATAAGGTTTTTGTTATTATTTTAAATGTGGACAGACACATATTTTAAATAAGGTTTTTGTTATTATTATTATTTTAAATAAGGTTTTTGTTAATCATACAATTAAGTCATGCCTTGCAGATGGGGGTTTATGGACAGGCTCAGGTTCACCTATTGTAAATAATGCTTCGTTTTTGTAAATATGTCATACTTCTACTATTATTCAACATACTATGATGTTCACGAATGATTGTTATACGCTGTTTGTTATTAATCTGAAATAAATGTGTTTAAACCCCTGTGATCTATGAGTTTCTCCTACAAAGAAAAATTCACTTACTTTTGAAGTCTCACGTGGTGGCACCTGTGGGATAATCCGACTGTATAATATCTGAAGACATAAATATTCTTAATAATCAAACTGAAAAAAACTTAATAACACTCAAGTATAAAATGCTTAATACCTGAAAACATAATATATCAAACGTAAATATATGAAAGTGCTTAAGGTGTAATAATACACAAGTATCATATATGAAAGTATAAAAATGATTAATACCAGAATAATATATGAAAAGGGGGAAAACGTAATAATCCACAAGTATAAAAAATGATTAATACCAGAAAAATATATCAAACGTAAATATATAAAATTCTTAATACACAAGTATAAATTCTTAAAGTGTAACGCAAAGGGACGTTCTTTTTTGCTCTAGACAATTATAAACCATTTTACTACGAAAGCTTTTAGTAATGAATAAAACTTTTTAAAGAGATATAAAAACTGAACGATCCTACCTAGTAAAATAATTTGTACGATAGGGCATCCTTTACTAAAATTGGGTGGCCTTTAAAAAGGCCTTTTTAAAGAAGGAAGGCGAAGTCGGAAGTGGGAAAGAAAAGCAAGACTAGAGGGTTGAAGACAGAAACACCACAGGCGGCGAAGACCTCACGAGATCTCCGACGCTTGGCACAACCGCCTGCGTAGCGCAGGCGGCGTTACGGCATCATCCGGCACATTAACTAACGCTATATCAGCAGCACTCTGACCCCGGATGCATGGTTGCGGACGACGAGGGGATGGTTGAGAACGAACGCGATGGCAGGAGCACTGGCATTGCGTATCCCCGCGCAGCGTTGTTAGAGCGTCGGCGCCGAAAGTCAACGTACACTCGCGCCGACGAAAATCCCACTCCACCATCACTTCGTATTCAGGGATCGGGGACGGCTGCCTCACTCCGCCTCTGACACCGGACCTAACTCCATCGGGGGTACGGGGTCGTGGCTGACGGTGGCAGCTACAGGCACACGGACCCACGGGTAGAGACCCCTCTGGGAAATGGAGCGTCAGACGTCTTGCCTCAACAGTGTACTGCATGGTGAATGAGCGCGAAAACGCTTCCAAGTATATTCAACAAATGCGGGCGAACCCGTAATGGACCCCTAACAGATGTTCAGATATCCGGTACAAGTGTGGGAACGCGTATATTCCAGACCACGGTTCGAACCCGAACTGGGCCCCTAGCAGATGTCCAGACATCCGGTCCCAGTGTGGGAACGCATATTCGATCCATGTTGTAGTTACTTATGATTTTATTGAAAGGTTGGGTGTATTTGCTTATGAAAAAACGAGACGATATCAACGTTCACACATTTTTATTTAACCGTACACATTAAAATATTTCCCAGTCGAGCATTTGATGTAAATGTTCCTGACCGGGTACATCAGATTTTTGTTGTTTCTTGAACGGTTCCATCAGTAAGTCGGTCATGTGAGATCCTAACACCGGACTCCCCTGATGTAACAATCGACCTCTTGAATCCCATCGCGCTGCTTCCGGTAGAGCCTTTATCCTCTCTTGAACTTTACGTTTGAACCCCTTAGGAACCATATCAATGATATCCTTTTGCGACAGTCCTGGCGTCAATATTATTTCGTCCGGATTTTCGACTTTTCGAGCGTATTGTAAATATTTCCTCAAAACGGCGAGATAAGCAGAGGCTTTATCGTCAGCATTACCGGGGGTATTCAATATTCGTTGCATGTCGGTGTCTAATTGCTCTGTCTTCGTCTTCAGATGGCGTTTTTCAACCGCTTTCACTGTGAGGCTCATTGTTTGAATAAATTTGCGATGAGCGGCATGACTGAAGCCAGTAGAGGTAATAAAAATCCCGACCCTTTCTGATTCAGGTAGCTTCGTTTAGACTTCAAGCTAATCTTTTTCGACGTGAGTCTTCTGATGACGCACTTATGTTTCGCTAATTTTTTAAGCACGGAGCCCGAGATGGGAAGATTGGCTCTCACTAAATTAAAACAGATCTCACACAGAGCGAGGAGTTCACTGTCACTGGCGTTTTTTAATAATGATGCGCGCTTTTTAGGGGGTGCGCTCAACAGGTAGCGAAGAAAGGGACCCTGCTGTTTAATCTTCATTCCTCATGTAAATAATTTCTGGATATTCGTTGGGGAGGATCCTGCTCCTTAGTCGCTGATCGTCTGACGTGTTCACCGTGCAGTCTAACAGCAAATAACCGTGGGGTCTCCGTGTCGCTAGTTTAAATGCATCCAATAATATTTTAGACTCCCCCGGGAACATCTGTCTAGCCAGATACCCGATTTGCGACATGTCTCTGGGACACTTGAACAGAAATAAATAATGGGAGTTGAGACTGATATTCCTCGCACATTTACCTTGGAAAAATAAATTCTGCGTGATGAGAATGACGGTCGCATTGAGGTGATGGGAACCTTTCGTGAATAAATCAGACACTCTCGTATCACCGGCGGCTTGCACGAACATATCATCCAGCACTAATAGGGTATGCTGTTTCGCATTCAGTTGTAGGTCGGGGAAGCCCTCCACAAATTCCACTTTCCGCTTGAAAGGTTCAAAGGCTGGCTGCCATAACGAGTAGCAGTAAATGATCCTGGTGGGGCTGGGGGTGAATACATTTTCTGCGTGACGAATGAGGTCCAAGACAAACGTTGTTTTCCCACACTGACTTGGACCGCAAACAAGAATTGAACTCGGGGACTGCATGATCGTTAAAGGCGGTTTAATACTCCAACAGTTGGTTAAATAACGCCATCAGTAGTTCATTAAATCCAAGGTCGCACGAATAACGTTCCTTCAGGAATCTTTTCATGGACATTCCTCGTGATCTCAGAAAGAGAAAATACAGACAGTGAATTCCGCAGGTTGTGGAGGTCGGAGCCTGCAGCGGTAACGTGGGGTACAGCACACGGTTCACCCCTATAGAGCTGTAATATTCTTCTACGGAGGGTTCGAATCCTAAAGGGTCGAAATGTTCTACAGTTCTCTTGTTCACGTAAACGGCTATCCAGTGCTCTCCACTCGAAGTGGAAACGTCCGTATTAAAAATGAAGAGACAGGGTTTCTTCTTGATTTTCGGTAACTGGTCTCTGGTATACACCCCCAAGAACAGAGGGTTCGTGAAGGGGTCGTTGCGGAGTACTTGCGTCAGCTGTAACGCGTCCATCAGGCGGAGAAATCGAATAGGATTTTACGTTGGTGGTCAATTTCGAGCAAGTTGTCGAATTCTGTATACAGAATCACGCTCACGGCTTCGGTTAGAGGTGTACCGAATTTTATCTCTAAACGGCAGTTTGCAGTCTTGATGGGGTTAAAGTAGCCTTCACATTGCTTTCCATCGGAACCCAATTCAAACCCGAACAGGGTGTACCCTTTCGGATAGGCGGCACGACCGAATTGAACCCCTTTATTTTCTTTCCACACGTCTAGTGACTCCAACAGCGACTGGTAGGACCGTATATATTGATTATTAGGGAAGTCGGGAGTCAACGGTTGAGACGGAAATTGTTCTGAATCGGCGTGCAAGGCCATGTAATTCAGATTAAAATGTTTGAAGTTGTAAGGGTTTCTAGCGAAATCACCGTTTGCTGCTGTAGAGTCCACCAGGCCTATGATGCATCTTCGGGGCATCTGGGAGCTGAATAAATTATCTCTCGTGCTAGAGGTGATTCCGGGACTCAGGGTGAAAGACCTCACTTCCACACGCCTTAGGGGATACTTTGCCGGGGTCGTGTGTAGATCTGCGCATGCGCGAGCAACGTACTGCTACCGAGTTTGACTTTTCTAACGTAGAAAGCTGCTTCCTCAAACCTCACTCTGTAACCAGGGTTTTCTTCAGCGGTCATCAGGTAGAATTCGGGTTTTGACCTCGTCAAGCGTATCCGGAGATCGACATGGTTCAGTAGATATCTGTCTTGAAGAAATAAATCATTGTGTATCCAACTAATTAATTCGACACCACGGGATCCCGTCAAATTTCTACGCGTCTTCCAGCCGAGGTTAGCATCGCCACATTCGTCCATTTTGCTTGCGGCATCCAGATGCCACAGACCGCACGTTAAATGACTTTTCACTGCGTCATTACCGTAATTCAGTAATGTTTCCAGGTAACTTCTGTAGGGGTAAAGACTGTGGCTTCCACTCACTAACTGCTCGTTCAAATACACGTCGACCTGACTAAACAGAGAGTGCAGGAAATTATTCGTCGGGGCAACCATCGCTGCGTCAGTGATAGGGTTCCCCGCCGTATCTGTTATTCTTGCTCTGACCCGCAAATGACATCTGGATAAATCGATATATTCGTCGCCGCCCACGACGTTAAATTCAAGAGGGGTATTTCCTTCTAACGATGCGAGAGGTTGGTAGGCCACGTACGTGGCTCTTTCGGTCTGCGAATTAGTAGGAGGTACGGCAAACAGGTCGAGTTCCGACAGGGCGCAGTCGCCGGACATGCTGTGGATCCTTTCGCTCATTTTACAAAAACGTCCTGTACTCTACAACGTCTCTTTGACAATCTGGCGATTCGGGTTTGCTTCTTGCGTTTTATACCTCTGCCTCGTAAATGTTGCCCTGCTTCTTCCAGCAGACTCGCGGCGCCATCCTTCAAGTTCGATTTAAGGGCTTCTCTTGGGTCACGCCCACTCGCGACTTCGGATGCGAATTTCATTCCCGACCTGGCTGCTTGTTTACCGAGTGAGAACGCTAAAGGTTTCAGAATCGGGGATATGAAGCGTCCCATACTCCTGAAAAATGAACCGAGACCTCCGCCTCTTTGATATCGGGGTCCTCTGAACACCCCTGCACCCGACTGAGCCTTGTAATAACTCAGATAGCTGGCTGTGCTAGGCTCTGTGAATTTGACCCGCATGGCGAAAGTGTAACTTGACTAACACTTTTCCGTACTTAAAAGATAGGGGTTCAGCACTGTCCGTCCGTAGAAATATCCTCACGCTCTCGAACACGTTCCTAGCCAGAGGATAATAATCGGGACTCGTAAAAATTTTTACTATGGCTTCGTTATTCGCGTGGAGGGGTTAATCACACGTAACAGCTCTGCATAAGTGTCACCTAGTAAATGAGGTGCGACCAGGTCGGTGTATACATAAATACCCGATATACCAGCATTAATATCAATGGCATATCTGGACACGTCGTTACTGTACAACTGTCCAAATTTATCAAAGCCAAGCAATTCTCCCAAACCTTTGGAATGAGGTGGGAACATCAGATAATGACCCTCCTGGGTGGCGATTTTCACGTGGTTATTAGCCTGCTTCTTGAAGGCGTAATTTATTCTATCCTCGGTAGGTATAGCTTGCAACATGACAGAAAATATCGCTTCTGCAATTTCGTAACGTCCGGTGGGTATGTGATGTTCTTGACCTCGTACGATGGGGTGCTGCACCAAATAAAAATAAAATGTGGACGCATCAGGGATGAAAAAGTCATCTCCCTCTGTCTCTCTCTCCCTCTCTCTCCCACTGTCACACGCAAAACCTCCATAATGAGGCGTCTCCATGTACACGTCAGCGATGTTGAAGAAAGAGTTGAAGCTCGTGGCTTCCTTTTTAAACACCATCCCATAATCGCGGGTGCCTATATGGAACACCCACAAACCATCATGTTCCTCCACTTGGATATCGGTAGGTATCTGACTCTGGATGGCTTTCACAATCTCGCCTCTCTTCGTTTTCTGACCGTTGTATTGGGGATTTAGGGCAACCTTAATAGCGTTTTGAGGGATGCGAGGGAACCATCTGAATTGGGTGGTGAAGGTATTATTCGACTCGTCGATATTATACCAGCTCGTTGGAATGTGGATCTCGGATAGAGCGACTTCCCACTCCCCCTTTAGGGTCACAGGCTGTGCCAGCTGCGTCGTGTAATCCGTCTGCGTGTTATGAGGATAAATATCACTGCTGGCCGTAGAAGGGAGGGTTAGGTAGAAAGCCATTTTTTAGGTATCCAACTAGGGGTGGGGTAATCTTGCCACTTCACTAAGACGCCTTTTTTCCGGTCGCTATCCAAGATTTTTTCCACGGCGTAGAGTTCCGGAAGTTTTATTTTCTGTAGTTCCTGGCTATAGAAAGTTCCACGTATCTTGTTACCGTCACTGTCTGACACTTCGTAAACAGGGGGTGTTCTAGGTACGATTCTACTCACACGGAATATCTCTCGAGTCCACTGCTGTGATGCTCCTTTCTTGAACGGAAGTTTCAGACTGCTGAGCCGCACGGGATCTCCCTCTTTAAAACGAACAGGTTCTGACTGTTTTGGAGCTCTGTATAATCTCTCCCAGACGGTGCTCTCGTTAAAGAGATCAACGTCTTTGGGTGCAAAGCCGTGAGCTCGGTGCTTGGAAGCATTATACCCCTTCACTAGGGCGTCCAGTACGTGCAAGAATCTAAAATTTTTATGTTTAGTGAAATAACGCCATAATTTTTCTCTCAAGGTTCGATTCAGTCTTTCTACCAGAGCAGCTTTCTTGTCGCTATAAGACACGAAGAAGTGAATGTTTTTTTCTTTTAGGAATTTTTGGAATACACGATTCGTGAATTCTGTACCCTGATCGGTGTTCAGAGTAAAGGGTTCACGTCCCTGCGCCAGAATTTTTTCGAATGCTTCTTTCACAGCCGTACCCGTTTTCTTTTTCACCGGAACCGCCCATGCATAGCGAGATAAAATATCGATGACGACTAATATGTATCCGTAGCCATCATTAAACCGTGCGATGTTTTTCACGAACATTAAATCCGCCTGCCATTGTTGATCCAACCCTGTCACATATGTTTTGTTCCTCCGGTATTTGCTCTTGGCCGGTCTGTGGAGGGTGTACGTCTCCTGCCCCGATAACCATTCTTTGACTGTCTTTGGATCCTGTCCAGTACTCTGGGATAATCGATTCACCCCTCCAAAGCTGCCAGGGTTCTCGGGATCGTAATAAGCTTTTTCCAATGCGGCGCTCATCGACCAACAGTAGCTTTCCCTCTTTAATCCAGACTTCGATAGGCAGGGAGTCGGGGACGTCTATAGATGTACGGTCTGCAGCCTCTTCACACAATTCTCTCGACGTGTAAATGACCGGATGGTCGTAGTACAGCGCTTTTGTTCCCTCCTCCACCAGGCAGAATCGGTAACTCGGAGCCCACAGCATTTTTTCTTCCACCGCGTTAAAAATAATCTGATGTTCACTCAGGCAAATGTACCACCCCAAATGATGCGATTCCCCACCACTCTGTCGTTAAGTAGACCCACAGCGACCTCTAACGTCACAGATAAAACACAAGACAATGATTGTTAGGTAATATCGGACTTTTATTTACGGTACCAATTGTCGGAAGCATACAGTTCGTCTTTCGCACTCTTTAACACGTCACTATAGGACAGAGAGGAAAGGAAATCGTCGTCTGCATAACAGAGTAGGCCTCGGGCCCACGCCGTGTCAACAAAGGCATTAGCAATAGAGTCAATGTTCAATGCGCGCACTGCATCACTCAAATAAGTGTTCAGGCAAAGTTCTTTATCCTCGGGTTCTATAATCCTAGAACCGGGTAACAAGGATTGAATGAGTTCGTGCATCACAATGTCCGTCAATAACTGCATCAAATGTCCTTTCCCCTCCGCTGGGGGAGTCAGAAGGAACGCAAGTAGAAGGTCTCTCTGCTCGGCGATGGAGTGACGTAGGTGAAAATTAACATCTGACCTGCGATGGTGATCCAGACTGTTCTTCACGTCGTCGCGACGGTTACGCATTTCATCCCACTGGACCACGGAAAGGTTCACCCCGCAAGATGACGCCCCAGGTTGCGATTTGATGATGTCGAGGCGCCGACTCCCGTCACTATGGCAGTATCCACACAATTGCAGGTTGTCCGTCACGAACCAAGTCTCTCTTTCGGTGGTATTAACGATATCGATTCTGTCCGACAACACTAATAATTCCTGCCACTCCGGAAGGGATAGACTGACCCCCTCCTTCGTCGGGTAAAGTAGACCTCCTTCACAGTAGCGACGGTAACGGCGCACGTGGATCAGGAGCCGCTCACGGTACAGGCAAGGCACGACGAAAATCTCATCTCCGAGAGGGTAGGTGTGTGCACTCACAGGCTGCATGGCGAAAACTGTCCTACAGAGTTTTCAGGCGTTTAAGTCTCTGCTGTGAGGGGGTGTCGACACGTTTTTCCCCTCTAGGTGGAGAAGGTCGCGCCTCTAGCGGTGAATCCACGTACTTGGGAGGTACAGGCTTCCGGGTCATCTTACGCCTAGGTTTGGGTTTGAGAGGCGGGGGACACGTCGGAACTGGGCTTGGTGGCGGTGTCACAGGAACAACCTCCAGTTTAAAACGAGGTACCTCTTCAACAGGCTCTTCATTAACAGATTCTACATCCTCGGAAAAATAGTCGTACAAGTCCCACAGAGGAAAAGCCTCTAATTGTCCGTGTGGCTGCCCGATTAACGAGCGGACCCTTTCGTAATCTCGATATACGCGTTCATCCATGTGCTGAATGCGGCTGTCTCGGCTTGGGCACAATGCACGTCAGGTCCCTCGTGGTAACCACACTCCGTTCCAGGAATTTTAGGAAGGTCTTTGAAGCGGGGGCAGCCGATTTTCTCTAGATCGAACGAGGGTATACCGAGCCTGTCCAATAACTGCTTCTCGTGGGTTCCACCCTTGTAACCGACGACAGAAGAAAAGGGTCTATGACACTTTTCGTGGATGTGTCATACTATATCGTCCAGACAGTTGTACTCCCACACCACTTCACCGGTACGGGGATAAAAGGGAAGCCCAGTGACGTGTTTGGACACGTGGCGGATGCACTTCCAGTCCTTCTGCGTAATGTACGTCACGAAGGAAAGGTCGAATCTGTAGACACCGGTCAGGCCCCTACAGTTCGAATAACCCAGTTCACGGGTCAGGAATTCGCCTTTCACGGTGAAGCCGTCTAAATCGAGCACACAACAGATTTCACACGGTTCTGTAGAACAGATAATGTCTAGCATACCTGGGTTCACTGTTTCTTCCAGGTCGTCACTCTCGATCCCATCAAGCACAGGATGTTCATACTTCTACACAAAACAACGTCATGACTGTGGCTCCCGAACCCCTGCAGCACCTTTTCGTTCGAAACCTCCACCAATGAGGACCCAACCAAAATACAGAAAAATGAGGTCACCCTATTACAAATTGTGGGCAGAAGGGGTGAATGCCCAATCAGCAGGGTAACAAAATCAGAAGCCCTCCCAGTGATACCGACCGTTGCTCACCTAAGGGGTCAAAGACCTCTCCAACACATCCGGTAGAAAATTAACCTACGACTGCTAGGGTAGCACACACGTGTGGGGGTCGACACTACCGGTCGGACCTCTCCCCTACGTGGGGAAACCAAAAATTAAACCCTCCCCAGCGTGGGAAGCCAAAAATTAAGAACCCCCAAAATTTAAACCCTCCCCATCCTGCACAACTGCGAGGGGGTTGCCATTTCCGGTCGACATCCCCCACAAAAATTAAACCCCCTCAAAAATTAAGCCCCGACGCCAGCGATGACGTCACTACCGACGCCACCGTGTGCAGTGGACCGGAGATAATTTATGCACGCCCAAGATAAGGTCCTACTACTCACTTGATTGCCTGCTTCAAGCGCAATTCTTCTTGTAGAAAGGTCTGCAGTTCATTCCGCGAATCATCAAGGGTTGGGTTGCTTTACCTCTGACCGGCACTTTTTTGCACACCATGGGCTAAATGGCCAGGTCACATGGACCCCGAAGGCTCAGAGAAGGTTGGGGGAGGGGACCCACTGGAACAGCTGTTGGGAGACAGATGGTAGCCTCCCGTCAAGGCCATTCAGCGTGTTCTTTAACGCTGGGTTGTTTTACCTCTGAGCGGCACTTTTTTGCCCATCATGGGCTAAATGGCCAGGTCACATGGACCCCGAAGGCTCAGAGAAGGTTGGGGGAGGGGACCCACTGGAACAGCTGTTGGGAGACAGATGGTAGCCTCCCGTCAAGGCCACCCAGCGTGTTCTTTAACGTGCACAGGGTATGGCTCTCCCACACACGGGGCCATGGCTTAACGTCCCATCCGACGGACGGTGGCCTTTCCAAGCCCATCGGTGTCCCCTACTGACCATGGGCAGGGCGGGGAATTTTGCGGAGATAAATCTCAACGCTGACCCAGCTGGGACTCGAACCTGGGAACTACAGATTACGAGCTACCGACTGAGCCACCCCCGCCCCCAAACGCACTGGACAGCTGCGCGAACACAAATGACAATATCGCAGCTTCACTTCCATATATAATCTTGCTCAAAGTCACTCTAAAACAAAATTAGGTGTGAATCAAATACCGAGACACTCAAATTTTCATCGAATCGCTACATCAAAATAAAATTTAATAATAATCGTCATATATTAGGGAATAGTGGACAGAGATATAGATTCGAAACGCCAATCTATAAATTCATCACGAATCTCATTATTGTCACGCTTTCTCAACTTACATTCACCTCGTTTTCGCAGGCAACGATCTTCAAGGTCATCTCTTGTAAACTTTTTGCAAGACACACTAGCTGTGTTTAAGTAATTCTCCTCGTAGTATCGAAGGCCTTATGGCATCGGAAGCAGCTCCACGGTCCAGTGCACACGCTGGCGTCGGTAGTGACGTCATCGTCGGGGCTTAACTTTTGGGAGGGGGAGGGGTCGGAAGTGCCGACCCCCCTCGCAGGTGTGTGCTTAAATTTCGTGTGCCCCTAAAAAGGCCCCCTGAAGAGGGCTTAATTTTTGGCTTCCTCCCATGCTGGTGTCGGGATGGTCTTTGATGGGGAGGGCTTATTTTCTTTTTAACGACTGGAAGTGCCGACATTCACCCTCAGGGGTCTTCCCCACACGTGTGTGTTGGGGAGGGCTTAATTTTTGAGGGGGGGCTTAACGCCCGGAAGTGCCGATCCCCCACACGTGTGTGCTGGCGTCGGGATGGGCTTTGATGGGGAGGGCTTAAGTTTCTTGTGTCCCCAAAAGAGGCCCCCCTGGGGAGGGCTTAAGTTTCTTGTGTCCCCAAAAAAGGCCTCCCTGGGGAGGGCTTAAGTTTCTTGTGTCCCCAAAAAAGGCCCCCCTGGGGAGGGCTTAAGTTTCTTGTGTCCCCAAAAAAGGCCCCCCTGGGGAGGGCTTAATATTTGTCTTCCACGTGCGTGGCGGTCTAGGGATTAACGATGGATACCCACGCAGGAGGGGGGAGAGCTTCCTCCCCCACCCGTATGCTTTTCCTGGTGTCAGGATGGCTTCCTCCCACACGTGGGCTTCTGATTTTTTTCTTGTAATGACGTCCTAGAGACGGCTTCCTCCCCCATTTCATACCCCCATGCGTATCAGCATTTGTCTGGCACCTGCGGCAGTGTGGTGCCCGTTGGCGGAAACGGAATGTTAAAAAAACGGACGCCACGGGAGGGAGGTCACGTGAGCGTGGGAGACGGGCTAGGGTTAGACTCCCGCATTTCCGGTTCTTTCTATCGCATTGTTAGCGAAGCATGTCGTCATTGCCCTGTGCGCCTGATTTACATAATTTATCGATCAAAATACTATCATTTTAAATATTACTTATTATCTTATTATAATATAAATATAATCTTATTATAATATATAATCTTATTATAATCTTATTATAATATATAATCTTATTATAATCTTATTATAATATAAATATTATAATAAGAATTTTGTTGTCATAAAGGTGTGATTCGTTTTACGTTCAATACAAAATTTATCAGTCGTTTTAAATGCAGTCACGATATAAAGGCGTGAATAAATTTTACGTGTAAGTGAAATATATTCACGTGTAAGCGTACGTTATATGGTCACGTATTATAACTTAGGTTCTACACGTCAATAGTCACTGAATAAAAATAAGATAATGTTTTAACAAAAAAATTTTTTGAGTTCGCGAGATCTGCATACAGAAACAATTGAAAACATTAGACGAGACATTGATATAAAAAATTTCTAGTTGGGTTGGGTTGTTTTCCCTCTGAGCGGCACTTTTTTGCACACCATGGGATAAATGGCCAGGTCACATGGACCCCGAAGGCTCAGAGAAGGTTGGGGGAGGGGACCCACTGGAACAGCTGTTGGGAGACAGATGATAGCCTCCCGTCAAGGCCATCCAGAGTGTACTTTAACGTGCACAGGGTATGTCTCTCCCGCACACGGGGCCACGGCTTAACGTCCCATCCGACGGACGGAGGCCTTTCCAAGCCCATTGGTGTCCCCTACTGACCGTGGGCAGGGCGGGGAATTTTGCGGAGATAAATCTCAACGCTGACCCAGCTGGGACTCGAACATGGGAACTACAGATTACGAGCCTGGCGCGCTACCGACTGAGCCACCCCCTCAAAAAAAATTTCTAGTAATCCAGAAATGTATGTCCTCGTATTATAACATAGGTTCCACACGTCAATAGTCAATGAATAAAAATAAGATAATGTTTAACAACATGCAAAAAACTTTTTTTTTTTGAGTTAGCGAGATCTGCATACAGAAATATCTGAAACACAATTGGGAATTAATTTTGCTCTATCTGTAGACAATTGTAAAGCAGTTTTGGATCCTGCTTAAAGCAGAGGATTTGGCCCTTCTGGAAGAAGATCTGTACATGCTAATCTGATAAAATGTATTCACATGACTAATAAAAATTAGTAATTTTGAAAACAATGCATGGTTCAACTTTTGGGGTTTTCACTGAATAACTTGTTCGATGTTTTTGCACATCTGTTGGAATCACCTTCCAAAGTATAACCTTGAAAATATTGATGATAAAAGCATTGAGTCAGACTCTTAAGACCAATTACTACCTTTTGGTGGGGCGGGGGTGGCTCAGTTGGTAGCGCGCCAGGCTCGTAATCTGTAGTTCCCAGGTTCGAGTCCCAACTGGGTCAGCGTTGAGATTTATCTCCGCAAAATTCCTCGCCCTGCCCACGGTCAGTAGGGGACACCGATGGGCTTGGAAAGGCCGCCGTCCGTCGGATGGGACGTTAAGCCGTGGCCCCGTGTGCGGGAGAGTCATACCCTGTGCACGTTAAAGAACACGCTGGATGGCCTTGACGGGAGGCTACCTTCTGTCTCCCAACAGCTGTTCCAGTGGGTCCCCTCCCTCAACCTTCTCTGAGCCTTCGGGGTCCATGTGACCTGGCCATTTAGCCCATGGTATACAAAATAGTGCCGCTCAGAGGTAAAACAACCCAACCCAATACCTTTTGATTCATAACATATGGAATCCATTTATTAAGGTTTACTATGAAAGCTTTCAGTAATTGCAGATGAATGTGGCGAATTTATTAAAACAAGAACAGTAAATGACATATTATCAAAACTTTTTTTCTAGTAGTTAGAAATGAATTTTTCCTAAACTTATATCTTCCACTACGTGAGACTTCAAAGGTCATTAACAGATCTATCTAGTCTTCACATGGTTGTTGTTATACATTCTCTCCAAACATGCATTACAAGCTGCCCTTGTTTCCACAAATTACATGTTTGTAGTGCAACAGATATAAATAAATAAATAAATAAATACCCCCTCAAGCAGCTGCTTGCCACAGAGGTCTGACAGGAGCCTGTCAGTTTATATGCCATAGTAGAAGGTCTGTGAGGATGGCAGGACCTCAGCAGAAAAACAACACACACATCCATGCCTTACCCGGGGCTCGAACCCAGGTCCCGCAGATCAGTAGCCAAGCGCGCTAACTACTCGGCCATGGGACGGCTAAAATAAATACCCCCTCAAGCAGCTGCTTGCCACAGAGGTCTGACAGGAGCCTGTCAGTTTATATGCCAAAGTAGAAGATCTGAGAGGATGGCAGGACCTCAGCAGAAAAACAACACATACAACCATGCCTTCATCCGGGGCTCGAACCCAGGTCCCTTAGATCAGTAGCCAAGCGCGCTAACCACTCGGCCATGGGACGGCTATGCAGGGTAAAAATGATGCTAAACTATAACCTGCTGCTCTGTGTACATTTTCAATTCTTGAACATTTTGGATCTACAACTTCCGCCAAACAAAAAAGTGGGTAAAATAATCAATCATTATTTTATAACTGTCAAATGTTACGAATTACAAACTTATATGAAACCAAGTACATGTCCCTGCGAAAAACTTACATAACTATGAACATCATTGACACGCATGTGACGACAACCTGACTATTGTGAATGTAGTGGCACAGTGATGTGCAGATTGATTAGTTACGGATGTCTCCGGGTGTGCCTATACTCTCAAATGGGGGTGGGGGTGGGGGTGGCTCAGTCGGTAGCGCGCCAAGCTCGTAATCTGTAGTTCCCAGGTTCGAGTCCCAGCTGGGTCAGTGTTGAGATTTATCTCCGCAAAATTCCCCGCCCTGCCCACGGTCAGTAGGGGACACCGATGGGCTTGGAAAGGCCGCCGTCCGTCGGATGGGACGTTAAGCCGTGGCCCCGTGTGTGGCAGAGCCATACCCTGTGCACGTTAAAGAACACGCTGGATGGCCTTGACGGGAGGCTACCATCTGTCTCCCAACAGCTGTTCCAGTGGGTCCCCTCCCCCAACCTTCTCTGAGCCTTCGGGGTCCATGTGACCTGGCCATTTAGCCCGTGGTGTGCAAAAAAGTGCCGTTCAGAGGTAAAACAACCCAACCCTCAGCAGAAAAATTGCTGAGAAATTTTCTGAGAAAAATTGCTGAGAAATTTCCTCCTTGATGGAAAATTTCCATCCAGGAGAAAAATTGCTGAGAATCAACTGACCGATTACTCTATCACTAACTCGGTCATCCATGTGATCTGGTGGTGCGCAGGTGGCTCAGTAGGTAGCGCGCCAGGCTCGTAATCTGCATTTCCCAGGTTCGAGTCCCTACTTGGTCAGCGTTGAGACTTATCTCCGCAAAATTCTCCGCCCTGCCCACGGTCAGTAGGGAACACCGATGGGCTTGGAAAGGCCGCCGTCCGTCGGATGAGACGTTAAGCTGTGGCTCCGTGTGCGGGAGAGCCATACACTGTGCACGTTAAAGAACACGCTGGATGACCTTGACGTCTGTCTCCCAACAGCCGTTCCAATGGGTCCCCTCCCCCAACCTTCTCTGAGCCTTCGGGGTCCATGTGACCTGACCATTTAGCCCATAGTGTGCAAAAAAGTGTCGTTCAGAGGTAAAACAACCCAACTGTTCTTCATACGGTGGGGGAAAGGATTTTTTTTTTTCATCTGAGAATCTCCTGACCGATTATCCTATCATTAACTGGGTCATCCATCTAGGGGCGGGGGTGGCTCAGTCGGTAGCGCGCCAGGCTCGTAATCTGTAGTTCCCAGGTTCGAGTCTCAGCTGGGTCAGCGTCGAGATTTATCTCCGCAAAAATTGCCCGCTCTGCCCACGGTCAGTAGGGGACACCGATGGGCTTGGAAGGCCGCCGTCCGTCGGATGGGACGTTAAGCCGTGGCCCCGTGTGTGGGAGAGCCATACCCTGTGCACGATAAAGAACACGCTGGATGGCCTTGACGGGAGGCTACCATCTGTCTCCCAACAGCTGTTCCAGTGGGTCCCCTCCCCCAACCTTCTCTGAGCCTTCGGGGTCCATGTGACCTGGCCATTTAGCCCATGGTGTGCAAAAAAGTGCCGCTCAGAGGTAAAACAACTCAACTCAACTCAATGTCATCCATCTGAGCTGTGCGAGGGAGGTTTTCGTGCTGACTCATAATGCTACTACATAGCGCTGGTACTCTTTTGTGGGAAAGGATTTTTATCTGATTGGTTATTCCGACAACTGTTCTTCACACGATGGAGAAAATGATTTTCTCAACTGACCGATTTTGATATCATTAACTCGGTCATCCATCTAATCTGGGAAAAAGGTCAACGTCTGCGAGGTAGGAAAGGGTTATGAAAAAATTTGCATTTCCTGTAATTTAGTGATTTCCTAGCGTGACACCTTAACTACTCTCGAACCCAGGTCCCTTTGATCAGTAGCCAAATGCTTATAACCAGTAAGATAAATGGGCGACGAAGTTTTTCTAATAAATAAAAAATATTACTCAAGCATCTGCTCACCGCAGAGGTATAATAGTTTGATATATCATAGAAGAAGATTAGACTGTAGTAGAAAGACACCACAAACTCGGGACTCGAACCCAGGTTCCTTTAATCAGTAGCCAAGTACCCTAACCAGTCAGACAACTGGCAACTAAGTGTTTTAATAAATAAAAAATAATACTCAAGTAACTGCTTGCCACAGAGGTCTGATAGTTTCATATAGCATAGAAGAAGGTTAGACTTTAGTAGAAAGACACCACAAACTCGAGACTCGAACCCAGGTTCCTTCAATCAGTAGCCAAGTACCCTAACCAGTCAGAAAACTGGGCAACTAAGTGTTTTAATAAATAAAAATATTACTCAAGCATCTGCTTGCCACAAAGGTTTGATAGTTTCATATACCATAGAAGAAGGTTAGACTTTAGTAGAAAGACACCACAAACTCGAGACTCGAACCCAGGTTCCTTCAATCAGTAGCCAAGTACCCTAACCAGTCAGAAAACTGGGCAACTAAGTGTTTTAATAAATAAAAATATTACTCAAGCATCTGCTTGCCACAAAGGTTTGATAGTTTCATATACCATAGAAGATGATTAGACTTAGTAGAAAGACACCACAAACTCGGGACTCGAACCCAGGTTCCTTCAATCAGTAGCCAAGTACCCTAACCAGTTAGATAACTGGCAACTAAGTGTTTTAATAAATAAAAATATTACTCAAGTAACTGCTTGCCACAGAGGTCTGATAGTTTCATATAGCATAGAAGAAGGTTAGACTTTAGTAGAAAGACACCACAAACTCGAGACTCGAACCCAGGTTCCTTCAATCAGTAGCCAGGTACCCTAACCAGTCAGAAAACTGGGCAACTAAGTGTTTTAATAAATAAAAATATTACTCAAGTAACTGTTTGCCACAGAGGTCTGATAGTTTCATATACCATAGAAGATGATTAGACTTTAGTAGAAAGACACCACAAACTCGGGACTCGAACCCAGGTTCCTTCAATCAGTAGCCAAGTACCCTAACCAGTCAGATAACTGGCAACTAAGTGTTTTAATAAATAAAAACATTACTCAAGTAAGTGCTTGCCACAGAGGTCTGATAGTTTCATATAGCATAGAAGAAGGTTAGACTTTAGTAGAAAGACACCACAAACTCGAGACTCGAACCCAGGTTCCTTCAATCAGTAGCCAGGTACCCTAACCAGTCAGAAAACTGGGCAAGTAAGTGTTTTAATAAATAAAAATATTACTCAAGTAACTGTTTGCCACAGAGGTCTGATAGTTTCATATACCATAGAAGATGATTAGACTTTAGTAGAAAGACACCACAAACTCGGGACTCGAACCCAGGTTCCTTCAATCAGTAGCCAAGTACCCTAACCAGTCAGATAACTGGCAACTAAGTGTTTTAATAAATAAAAATATTACTCAAGTAACTGTTTGCCACAGAGGTCTGATAGTTTCATATACCATAGAAGATGATTAGACTTTAGTAGAAAGACACCACAAACTCGGGACTCGAACCCAGGTTCCTTTAATCAGTAGACAAGTACCCTAACCAGTCAGATAATTGGGCAAATATGTGCTTTAATAAATAAAAATATTACTCAAGCATCTGCTTGCCACAAAGGTTTGATAGTTTCATATACCATAGAAGAAGATTAGACTTTAGTAGAAAGACACCACAAACTCGGGACTCTAACCCAGGTTCCTTCAATCAGTAGCCAAGTACGCTAACTAGTCAGATAACTCGACGACTAAGCTTTTTTTAGTAAATAAAAAATATTTCTCAAGCTGCTGCTTACCACAGAGGTTTGAAAGTGTCATATACCATAGAAGAAGATTAGACTTTAGTAGAAAGACACGACAAACCCAGGTTCCTTCTAGCAGAACCAGGTTCCTTCAAGATCGATTCGAACCTAGGTTCCTTCAAGCAGTAGCCAAGTGCGCTAACCTGTCAGATAACTGGGCAACTAAGTGTTTTAATAAATAAAAAATATTACTCAAGTAACTGCCTGCCACAGAGGTGTGACTAGACTTTAGTAGAAAGACATCACAAACTCGAGACTCAAACCCAGGTTCCTTCAGTCAGTAGCCAAGTGCGCTAACCAGGCAGATAAATGGGCAAATAAGTGTCTTAATAAATAATAATTATTACTCAAGCATCTGCTTGCCACAATGGTCTGATAGTTTCATATACCATAGAAGAAGACTAGACTTTAGTGGAAAGACACCACAAACTCGGTGCTCGAACCCAGGTCCCTTTGAACAATAGCCAGTTGGGTTCGCTAACCAGTCAGATAACTGGGCGAGTAAGTATTTTTACTAAATAAAAATATTACTTACGCAGCTGTTTGCTACAGAGGTCAGTAGGGAAACCGGCGGTATACTAATTTATGCATAACCCTTTCCTTCCAGAGCAGATGTTATAATCCTTTCCTCCCCAACAGTAGGGGACACCGATGGGCTTGGAAAGGCCTCCGACCGTCGGATGGGACGTTAAGCCGTGGTCCCGTGTGCGGGAGAGCCATACCCTGTGCACGTTAAAGAACATGCTGGATGGCCTTGACGGGAGTCTACCATCTGTCTCCCAACAGCTGTTCCAATGGGTCCCCTCCCCCAACCTTCTCTGAGCCTTCGGGGTCCATGTGACCTGGCCATTTAGCCCATGGTGTGCAAAAAAGCGCTGCTCAGAGGTAAAACAACCCAACCCAACAATCCTCCCCAACAGATAATTGACCATAGTGCGTGTGTGTGAGACAGATATGGTTGGATGATTCCCAGGTGGGCGATCTAGTTTCCTCCCACGCTCAGGATGTCCGACTTATTGAATTGAAAATACCATTGTATGAAGAACAGCTGTCGGAATCAGATAAAAAAATATGAGACGAAGTTCTCCCTAGCAGACGTTGCTAACCTTTTCCCAGGTGGGTGAATCAGTTTCCTCCGATGCTCAGGATGTCCGACTTATTGAATTGAGAAAACCATTGTGTGTGAAGAACAGCTGTCGGAATAAAAATCCTGTATAAAAAAAATTATGAGACGACGCCCTCCCTAGCAGATGTTGTTGACCTTTTCCCAGTTACCTTTTCAGGATCCTAGTTAACCCTTTCAGGACCATGAGGTTTCTAAGAGTAAATATTAGTATGTAACTATTTATTTTAGTTTGTTTAGACGTAAAATAAATAAAAATCATAAAAAAAATACATATCAATATGTAGTTTTTTGGAATTTTATGGGAAATATTTTTCCCAATGGACTATAAAGGTAACACAAATTATAGTTAGGCTTATTATGCAATGTCTTTTATTTATTGGTTTATTATAACAAAATGTTAACTAAAATAATACAAAATTATGAAATAAAATTACTATACAAAATGATGTGCTAATTATGATATTCTGCGAAGCAATTTCTTTTGGTAATGAGGCAAAGATGGACATTGCACATAGTACATATATTATGCGTCCTGACAGTTCTGTTTTTGTTTTCTAAACGTTCCCGTTTACGTAATTGCGTTCGGCATACGTTCTATTTTGACATTCTATATAAAAAATGCAGATAAGGTTATAATTAAATGCGACAATCACCAATTTTAAAATGGGAAAAATGTTTCCCTTAGTCGTGAAAGGGTTAATGATTTCCTCCCACGCTCTGGATGTCCGACTTAATGATAGGATAATCGATCAGTTGACAAAAAGCCGCTATGTGAAGAACAACTGTCGAAATAAAAATCTTTTCCATGAAAGAGTTCCTGTATAAAAATTATGAGACGAAGCCCTGCCTCGCAGATCTTTTTCCAGATCAGATGAAAAAAATCCTTTCCCCACCAGATGAAGACCAGTTGTTGGACATTTCGCATGATCAATCAGTTGATTTTCAGATGAAAAATTCTTTCCCGTCAGATACTTGTTTTCTTAATAGAATATTTTTGTCAATAATTATATCGAGTAGGTTCATCATCATCATCATCATCCTCAAGCAGCCATGGGCTACGGAGGTCCAACCAGACCACGCAGTTTAATTCTCCAAGCATATCTGTCCTGAGCTACATCTGCTGCATCCGGCCACTGCACACCAATTCTAACAAGGTCCTGTTTGACATTGTCTGCCCACCGCATCCTAGGTCTCCCCCTCCTTCTGAGGCCTCTAGCCACACTGTTCATAACCCTATTCGCCAATCTATAATTATCCATACGGGCAACATGGCCAAACCAGCGGAGTCTCTCTCTGCACAATATGCTGCTTAAAGGGGGTTGCCGACTCCTTTGCCTAACCTCATCATTAGTTACAAAGTTAAACCACCTAATACCCAAGATACTGCGTAAGCATCTAGAATCAAAAGCATCTAGTTTCCTGTTATCTTGCTTACACAGCGTCCAAGTTTCACTACCATAACTAACCCTAGAGAGAACCAAACTATTATACAGTCTAATTTTTGTCTTTAGGTGTATACGCCTATTTCTCCACAATCTCTATAGATTCTTAAAAGTCCCGGCAGCAATACCTATTCGTCTGTTAATCTCATGCCGCACATCACCAGTATCAGTTACATAGCTCCCAAGGTAATTAAACTGCGACACCTGCTCAAGACTGCAACCATTCAGATTAACTGAATCACAACCTGCCTGACCAATTTTCATCACTTTAGTTTTCTCTCTGTTTATAACTAAACCTACTCTACTACTAGTCTCATCAACAGCTCGAATGAAAGAGTTCATCTCATCAACATCATTTGCCAAAAGGACTAAATCATCAGCATAATCTAAATCGGAAATTTTCGTATCTCCAGCCCATTTAAGGCCAAAATCTTTCCCTTGAAGTGAATTTCGCATAACATAATCAACAACCAAACTAAAGAGAAAAGGAGACAAAATGCACCCTTGTCGAACACCAGACGTAATGCTAAACCAATTGCTATAAGACTTACCAACTCTCACACATGACTCAGTGTTATTATAGAGAGCTTTCATTATGTTAACTAACTTGTCTGGTATACCATATGATCTCACAATCAACCACAAATTATGACGATCAACAGAGTCGAAAGCCTTTTTGAAATCAACAAAGCTAGCAACCAAAGGTTTCTGAAACTCTAAACATTTTTCAAGAATCTGCCTAAGTGAAAATATCTGATCCACACATCCCCTACCACTTCTGAATCCACATTGCTCATCACGCAATTGCCTGTCAACCATATTCTTAATTCTATTAAGCACAATCATGGAAAGAACTTTACCAGGAACAGAGAGTAGGCTGATACCCCTATAGTTATCACAAGAACTGCGATCACCTTTTTTGAAAATAGGGATAACAATAGCTCTGGTAAAATCTTTAGGAACCATGCCTTTATCATAAAAGTTATTCAAAATTTCAGTCATCCAAGTGGTAACCAAAACATTCCCAGCTCTGAGCATTTCTGTAGTAAATGTTAATAAAAACCCTTTGAGAAATCCCTTCGATAGATGAAAAAACCCTTTGAGAAATCCCTTCCAGAGATGAAAAAAATCATTTCCCTTACGTATGAAGAACAGTTGTTGGACGCATGAAATGTGCATAATAGGGCAGTTGATTCTTAGATGAAAAATATCCTTTCCCTCATAGTATGAAGGGGCGGGGGTGGCTCAGTCGGTAGCGCGCCAGGCTCGTAATCTGTAGTTCCCAGGTTCGAGTCCCAGCTGGGTCAGCGTTGAGATTTATCTTCGCAAAATTCCCCGCCCTGTCCACGGTCAGTAGGGGACACCGATGGGCTTGGAAAGGCCGCCGTCCGTCGGATGGGACGTTAAGCCGTGGTCCCGTGTGTGGGAGAGACATACCCTGTGCACGTTAAAGAACACGCTGGATGGCCTTGACGGGAGGCTACCATCTGTCTCCCAACAGCTGTTCCAGTGGGTCCCCTCCCCCAACCATCTCTGAGCCTTCGGGGTCCATGTGACCTGGCCATTTAGCCCATGGTGTGCAAAAAAGTCCCGCTCAGTGGTAAAACAACCCAACAACTCATAGTATGAAAACGTTTTTAGTGAACCTCCCATATTACTGACTTTTCCTAAATAGACTGGTCTACGGTTTGAAAAAGAAGCTGATTTTTCCACAGAATTATTCCTTACGAACCCACTGCAATAAGAAAGTGCATAAGAGTAAAATTTTCAGTTTGATATAAATCATAATTCTCAGGGGAGACAAATAGTTTTTCACCATAACACGATTGATATAGCGCCAACATAAAAATTTCAGTGACGAAGTATTTCTCTGAAACACTTCAGGGAGCTAAAGAATCTTTCTCAAATTAGTATAACGCTGATGCAGACTCTGGTAGCGAAGACGGTATGCTTTCCATGCATCACACCACCTCATGGGCTAAAGAATCTTTCTCAAATCAGCATAACGCTGATGCAGACTCTGGTAGCGAAGACGGTATGCTTTCCCTGCATCACACCACCTCATAGGCTAAAGAATCTTTCTCAAATCAGTATAACGCTGATGCAGACTCTGTAGCGAAGACGGTATGCTTTCCATGCATCACACCACCTCATGGGCTAAAGAATCTTTCTCAAATCAGCATAACGCTGATGCAGACTCTGGTAGCGAAGACGGTATGCTTTCCCTGCATCACACCACCTCATAGGCTAAAGAATCTTTCTCAAATCAGTATAACGCTGATGCAGACTCTGGTAGCAAAGACGGTATGCTTTCCCTGCATCACACCACCTCATGGGCTAAAGAATCTTTCTCAAATCAGTATAACGCTGATGTAGACTCTGGTAGCGAAGACGGTATGCTTTCCCTACCTCACAACACCTCATGGGCTAAAGAATCTTTCTCAAATCAGTATAACGCTGATGCAGACTCTGGTAGCGAAGACGGTATGCTTTCCCTGCATCACACCACCGCATGGGCTAAAGAATCTTTCTCAAACCCATTCACAGCATGTTTTTTTCACGAATGTGTACCACGGGCGCTGTTTGTTATCTCGACGGATTTAAATGTTAACCGTAGAGTGCATATATTTGTGCGAATTCGATTATAATGTGACAATTCAAAAGTTGGAAGTATGAAAAAAGCGAACATTCTCTGATCGTTACCAATGATAATTACCAATGGATGTCAGGGTTCTACCCTTCACTTTGTAAATACGTTTTCCTACTAACAGTTCAATCATGAATATATGATGTGGAGATTTTGGTAAACAATTGTGAACTATGTTACAAACCAGCTGCAATCAGCTATCTGTGCACGAAAGCAAAATTTTCCAATCACACAATTACTAATATTGAGATTACAGAAAATAGTAACTTTCAATACATTTAGCATTCATAAATTGAGGATTCTCGATGCTTGAGAAATGATTCATTTAACTAGCAAAGATGAATAAAGTTTAATTCTGCTGTCTAATCCTATCACAATGGATGTTTTACACATAAAATCTAACACTTCCTCTTTTCTGACATCTTATTCACTAAACGTGCTCATCAAAGTAGCTATCTACACAAGATACTACTCAACAGACTCTTATGACTCATCATTACGCAGACAAACTATCTAACTGGTTCAGATATTATGCAACCATTTAGAATGAAAGACAAACTGATTACAAGTTTGCTTATTGAAGCTTCACTGTCATACAATCTTAGAGATAAACTAACTCATTATATAGCTTAATCTTCAGATGCATGTTTCTCAATTAGAATCGTAAACTCTCAATATCTATTCTTTGATATTCTTTGCATTTTTCATACATCTCGCAACATAATTAAAGTAACTTGCTCAAAAGAACACAATCAATCACTGATTCAACTTCCATATATGCATTTTTACTTCTAATAAACCATACTTTAACGACCAAAGTCGGCAAAAACGCAAGTGTGTGTGTGCGTTGCTTGTTTGTTTCTGTGAACCGAATGAATTTATTAAAACACTTAGTTGCCCAGTTTTCTGACTGGTTAGGGTACTTGGCTACTGATTGAAGGAACCTGGGTTCGAGTCCCGAGTTTGTGGTGTCTTTCTACTAAAGTCTAATCATCTTCTATGGTATATGAAACTATCAAACCTTTGTGGCAAGCAGATGCTTGAGTAATATTTTTATTTATTAAACACTTAGTTGCCCAGTTTTCTGACTGGTTAGGGTACTTGGCTACTGATTGAAGGAACCTGGGTTCGAGTCTCGAGTTTGTGGTGTCTTTCTACTAAAATCTAATCTTCTTCTATGGTATATGAAACTATCAAACCTTTGTGTCAAGCAGATGCTTGAGTAATATTTTTTATTTATTAAAACACTTAGTTGCCAGTTATCTGACTGGTTAGGGTATTTGGCTGCTGATTGAAGGAACCTGGGTTCGAGTCCAGAGTTTGTGGTGTCTTTCTACTAAAGTCTAATCATCTTCTATGGTATATGAAACTATCAAACCTTTGTGGCAAGCAGATGCTTGAGTAATATTTTTATTTATTAAAACATTTAGTTGCCCAATTATCTTACTGGTTAGCGTACTTGGTTACTGATTGAAGGAACCTGGGTTCGAGTCTCGAGTTTGTGGTGTCTTTCTACTAAAGTCTAATCTTCTTCTATGGTATATGAAACTATCAAACCTTTGTGGCAAGCAGATGCTTGAGTAATATTTTTATTTATTAAAACACTTAGTTGCCCAGTTTTCTGACTGGTTAGGGTACTTGGCTACTGATTGAAGGAACCTGGGTTCGAGTCTCGAGTTTGTGGTGTCTTTCTACTAAAATCTAATCTTCTTCTATGGTATATGAAACTATCAAACCTTTGTGTCAAGCAGATGCTTGAGTAATATTTTTTATTTATTAAAACACTTAGTTGCCAGTTATCTGACTGGTTAGGGTATTTGGCTGCTGATTGAAGGAACCTGGGTTCGAGTCCAGAGTTTGTGGTGTCTTTCTACTAAAGTCTAATCATCTTCTATGGTATATGAAACTATCAAACCTTTGTGGCAAGCAGATGCTTGATTAATATTTTTATTTATTAAAACACTTAGTTGCCCAATTATCTTACTGGTTAGCGTACTTGGTTACTGATTGAAGGAACCTGGGTTCGAGTCTCGAGTTTGTGGTGTCTTTCTACTAAAGTCTAGTCTTCTTCTATGGTATATGAAACTATCAAACCTTTGTGGCAAGCAGATGCTTGAGTAATATCTTTTATTTATTAAAACACTTAGTTGCCAGTTATCTGACTGGTTAGGGTACTTGGCTGCTGATTGAAGGAACCTGGGTTCGAGTCCAGAGTTTGTGGTGTCTTTCTAGTAAAGTCTAATCATCTTCTATGGTATATAAAACTATCAAACCTTTGTGGCAAGCAGATGCTTGTGTAATATTTGTTATTTATTAAAACACTTATTTGCCCAATTATCTTACTTACTCGAGTCTCGAGTTTGTGGTGTCTTTCTACTAAAGTCTAATCTTCTTCTATGGTATATGAAACTATCAGACCTCTGTGGCAAGCAGTTACTTGATTAATATTTTTTATTTATTAAAACACTTAGTTGCCCAGTTATCTGACTGGTTAGGGTACTTGGCTGCTGATTGAAGGAACCTGGGTTCGAGTCCAGAGTTTGTGGTGTCTTTCTACTAAAGTCTAGTCTTCTTCTATGGTATATGAAACTATCAAACCTCTGCGGCAAGCGGATGCTTGAGTAATATTTTTTATTTATTAAAACACTTATTTGCCCAATTATCTGACTGGTTAGGGTACTTGGCTACTGATTGAAGGAACCTGGGTTCGAGTCCCGAGTTTGTGGTATCTTTGTACTAAAGTCTAGTCTTCTATGGTATATGAAACTATCACACCTCTGTGGCAAGCAGATGCTTGAGTAATATTTTTTAATTATTAAAAACTTAGTCGCCCAGTTATTTGTCTGGTTAGGGTACTTGGCTACTGATTGAAGGAACCTGGGTTCGAGTCCCGAGTTTGTGGTGCTTTGTACTGAAGTCTAGTCTTCTATGGTATATGAAATTATCACACCTCTGTGGGAAGCAGATGATTGAGTAATATTTTTTAATTATTAAAAAAAGCTTAGTCGTCGAGTTATCTGACTAGTTAGGGTACTTGGCTACTGATTGAAGGAACCTTTGTTCGAGTCCCGAGTTTGTGGTGTCTTTCTACTAAAGTCTAGTCTTCTTCTATGGTATATGAAACTATCACCCCTCTGTGGCAAGCAGCAGCTTGAGTAATATTTTTATTTATTAAAAAATACTTAGTCGTCGAGTTATCTGACTGGTTAGCGTACTTGGCTACTAATTAAAGAAACCTGGGTTCGAGTCCCGAGTTTCTGGTGTCTTTCTGCTGAAGTCTAGTCTTCTTGTATGGTATATTTAACTATCACACCTCTGTGGTAAGCAGCAGCTTGAGTAATATTTTTTATTTATTAAAAAAAGCTTAGTCGTCGAGTTACCTGACTGGTTAGCGTACTTGGCTACTGATTGAAGGAACCTGGGTTCGAGTCCCGAGTTTGTGGTATCTTTCTACTAAAGTCTAGTCTTCTTGTATGGTATATGAAACTATCACACCTCTGCGGCAAGCAGATGCTTGAGAAATATTTTTTATTTATTAAAAAAGCTTAGTCGCCGAGTTACCTGACTGGTTAGCGCACTTGGCTACTGATTGAAGGAACCTGGGTTCGAGTCCCGAGTTTGTGGTGTCTTTCCACTAAAGTCTAGTCTTCTTCTATGGTATATGAAATTATCAAACAACTGTGGTAAGCAGCAGCTTGAGAAATAAAAATTGTGAAATTTGTATGAAAATTTTTATTTCGTGTACGTACACGAAGGTTGCCAAATCACTAATTTCTAAAAAAAATCGTTGCCAGATATTTTTTCTGAATTCTGTAATGAACCATGGCGTTCGGATACTTTTTTGAGCGACTGTACGTATTCCTGTTTCCGTGAAAAAATTTAGTTCGTGTACGTACACGAAGGTTGCGAGATCACTAATTTCTAAAAAAAAAATCGTTGCCAGATTTTTTTCTGAATTATGTAATCAACCATGGAGTTCGGATACTTTTTTGAGCGACTATACATATTCCTGTTTCCGTGAAAAAATTTAGTTCGTGTACGTACGCGAAGGTTGCCAGATAACTAATTTCTAAAAAAAAATCGTTGCCAGATATTTTTTCTGAATTCTGTAGTCAACCAAAGCGTTCGGATACTTTTTTGAGGGACTATACATATTCCTGTTTCCGTAAAAAACTTTAGTTCGTGTATGTACACGAAGGTTGCGAGATCACTAATTTCTAAAAAAAAAATCGTTGCCTAGTATTTTTTGTGAAATTTGTAATCAACCATGACTTTCGGATACTTTTTTGAGTGACTGTACATATTCCTGTTATCGTGAAATATTTTAGTTCGTGTACGTACACGAAGGTTGCCAGATCACCAATTTCTAAAAAGATCGTTGAAAGATATTTTTTTATGTATTCTGTAATCAACCATGTCGTTCCGATACTTTTTTGAGTGACTGTACATATTCCTGTTATCGTGAAATATTTTAGTTCTCGTACGTACACGAAGGTTCCCAGATCACTAATTTCTAAAAAAAAATCGTTGCCAGATATTTTTTTTGTGAAATCTCTAATCAACCATGACGTTCGGATACTTTTTTGAGTGACTGTACATATTCCTGTTATCGTGAAATATTTTAATTCGTGTACGTACACGAAGGTTGCCAGATCACTAATTTCTAAAAAAAAATCATTGCCAGATATTTTTTGTGAAATCTGTAATCAACCATGACGTTCGGATACTTTTTTGAGTGAGTCTACATATTTCTGTTATCGTGAAGTATTTTAGTTCGTGTACGTACACGAAGGTTGCGAGATCACTGATTTCTAAAAAAATCGTTGATATTTTTTCTGAATTTTGTAATCAATCAAGGCGTTCGGATGCTTTTTTGAGCGACTGAAGTGACCTAAGCTCCTGTGATAACGATTAGCAGCTTCCCTGCACAGCACACGTTGTATCTGCATCATTGTGGCGCTGTAGTTAAAGTTTCATGCATTGCGCCCGCCTATGGACGTCGCCAGAGCAAGTTCATCAGTCCCCCACAGACGCCTCTATCCAGCGAGGTCAAGTACAAGCAGAGGAAAATCCCACAGCTCTACGTGATCAAAACCGTTGTGCCATTGGTTGTGATTTGTCATCTACTGGTGGTTTCTTCGAGAGAGTGGTGTTTTCTTTCTGAGTGTCGAAATTTAGTTGAGGAGTGAGGCGAGTTGGATGATAAATGGACAGTTGTGAACAATAACATTGAGCTGTTTATTCCCGGCGTTAAAATTTTGTGTCTATATTGCGTTATTCAAGTGAGTTGCGTCTCTTTGTTAGAGGCCAATGACTTTCCATGTTGACGTTTAACGGATATCTTCTAGTCTTCAGGATTTTAACGGATATCTGCTATTCTCCAGAATTTAACGGATATCTGCTAGTGTCCAGGATTTTAACGGATATCTGCTAGTCTTCAGAGAAGATCAGGTATCGTAAATTTTGATTCGCCGACTGTTTACTTATTTCGACTTTTAATTTGTTAGTTTTGCGTATGTAATGAAATTACGTTTTTGTACAACTGAATAAATTTTTTTTTGTTTACAAATCGAGAAGTTTTTTAGCAAATAAAAATGCGGTTATAGCAACAGGTATTAACAGTGGCGTATTTTGGAAATATACTTTGGGAGGGGAGGGTTATTTCAAAAGAATAAAAAAAATAATAAATATGAATTATATTGTGTAATAATATAAATATATAAGAATAATAAATTAGTAATCAGTAATCAAATATTTAAAAAAAGGCAAAGAATAAGTAAGTAAAAAATAGTAGTGTGTTTTGCACAAATGTTTGGAAGTTGCTACCTTGGCTACTGATCTAAGGGGGGCGGGGGGGGGGGGGGCTCAGTCGGTAGCGCGCCAGGCTCGTAATCTGTAGTTCCCAGGTTCGAGTCCCAGCTGGGTCAGCGTTGAGATTTATCTTCGCAAAATTCCCCGCCTTGGAAAGGCCGCCGTCCGTCGGATGGGACGTTAAGCCGTGGCCCCGTGTGCGGGAGAGCCATACCCTTGTGCACGTTAAAGAACACGCTGGATGGCCTTGACGGGAGGCTACCATCTGTCTCCCAACAGCTGTTACAGTGGGTCCCCTCCCCCAACCTTCTCTGAACCTTCAGGGTCCATGTGACCTGGCCATTTAGCCCATGGTGTGCAAAAAAGTGCCGCTCAGAGGTAAAACAACCCAACTGATCTAAGGAACCTGGGTTCGAGTCCTGTATAAGGCATGGATGTGTTGTGTTTCTGCATATAAACTGACAGGCTCTTGTCACACCACTGTGGACAACCAGCTGCTTGAAAGAGTATTTATTTATTTTTATTTTTAAATGTTTCAAAAAGCATAAAATCGTAGAAAAGAATTTGAAAAATATCCTTTTTTTTTAGAAGTGTTGGGCCCTGAGTATCAATCAGATGTCTAATTATTCAGAACTTTTTCGAAAAATCTTGTGCCTCCAGATAGAATGTCTCCTTATTAAGTTCAGAGTTGTTTTTATAGACGAAATTTTCTTTTTTTTAATTGATAATAAAATTTTTATTTACAAAATATTGATCGATACCAAAATGTGTTTATATTTTAGAAAAGTTTTGATAAAAATATTAAAATATTGAAATAATATTTATAATTAAACAAATTTTTTGACTACTAATAAAGAATTTTATTTACAAAACATTCGTTGATATAAAAATGTGTCAATATTTTGGAAAAATTCTAAAAACAGTAAGGAATAAAATTTATTGAATGAATATTTGTAATTAAACAAAATTTTTAACTATGGTTAAAAATTTTTATTTTTAAAATATTTATCGATACAAAAATATATATTCATATTTGAGAAAAAAAAATTAAAAATTCAGAAATTTATAATTACTCAAACGAATGTTTATAATTAAACAATAGTTTTAGCGACTAATAAATATTTTTAATGAAATATTTATCAATGAGAAATATGCTAATATTTTATAAAAATTGAAAAATATAAAAATTGAAAACTGTAAAAATAAATAATTTTTTGAATGAATATTTATAACTAAACAAAATTTTTGACTACTAATAAAAAATTTTATTTGAAAAATATTTATCTATACAAAAAGAGTTGAAATAGAAAAAAATGAAAACATGAAAATTACAGAACGAATATTCAGAATTGAACGGAATTTCTAACTACTAATAAAAAATATTGTTTATAAAATACTTATCAATTCAAAAATATGTTCGTATTCGAGGGAAAAAAATTCAAAATATGAAGATTAAAATTTGCTGAACGAATCTTAACACTTAAACAGAACACCTGAAAGCTTGAATGGCATCCAAATTGTCGAATTCAGATGACATTTACTGATTATTCTGAGTGATTCTTGATTCACCTGTGATTACTTGATACTGAATATGAATCTTTGGAAGAAGACTACCTTAATTACAGCTGTAACAGACTTACACTTATGACAATGTACTGACCCTTATGACAATGTATTGACCCTATGACAATGTATTGACCCTTATGACTCTTGTATTGATCATGATTGCGGTTAATTAACTGATTAATTAAATAGTTATTTCTAAAACTGAGGTTAAACTTACTTTTTTTTTTAAATGTAAAATGTATTGTATCAACCAAGTCAAGCATTTCGGTTGTTTATATGTTGATAAAATTTATTGTTGAATACGTAATGATCATAAAATTGAACAACATCATTAAAACAACAGCATCTAAAACAAGAAATAGAAAACAATATTCATAATGTGTTTCATTGGTATACTAAAAATGGATTCACTGTCAATATAAAAAAAAAACAATATTGTTTTCCTTTCAACTTCAAATTCTCCCCTGCCTGACATAAATATTAAAATTAATAACATCCATAATTACAGTTTCGACTTCCATGAAGTACTTAGGTATGATGATAGATAATAATCTTGACTTTGGAACCCACATTAATAAAACCATCGCTTCAGCTTCTAAAAGAATTTATATATTGAGGTACAGTCGCTCAAAAAAGTATTCTAACACTACGGTTGATTACAGAATTCGGAAAAAATATCTGGCAACAATTTTTTTTTAATTTAGTGATCTGGCAACCTTCGTGTCACGTGATTACAGAATTCAGGAAAAATATCTGGAGCGTGTACAGCAACTGTACACGCTCCAGTTACCGTTCACAGCAAACTGGAGCGTGTGCAGTTACTACACACGCTCCAGTTTGCTGTGAACGGTAACTGCACACGCTCAATATTTCCGTGAGTGAGCCCACACGATCTAGTATCAAAATAATATGACCACCTACAGTCGCTCAAAAAAGTATTCGAACACTACGGTTGATTATAGAATTCAGAAAAAACATCTGGCAACAATTTTTTTAGAAATTAGTGATCTGGCATCCTTCGTGTCACGTGACACGAAGGATGCCAGATCACTAATTTCTAAAAAAATTGTTGCCAGATGTTTTTTCTGAATTCTGTAATCAACCGTAGTGTTCAGATACTTTTTTGAGCGACTGTACATTCGAAACTATATATCCTCCTATGTTTCCTCCATTGTTCTACAAAATTTACATCAGACCAAAACTCGAATACTGTGCTTCCTCTCTTTTTGGTATTAATAAAAAGAACTCTTATAAATTAGAAAAAATTCAAAATGAAGCTCTCAAAAACATCAATAAAATCCATTTTAACAAACAAGAATCTTTAACACTTACTGATATTCGTTCCAACTACAAAATCCTCACTCTTGAATAGAAGAAAGCTGTGGTTTATTACCCTTATTCATGACACTATTTATAACAAGTCTCACCCCCTTCATCCGATTCTTACTCCCTATGTTCGATTACGACATCACCACATCCTTCGCTCTGATAATAAAATGTTTTCTACTCCCAAAATTTACAAAGTTAAGTACGGTGAAATTTCTTTGGCCTTTCAAGCAACCTCAACTTGGAGCTCTCTACCGAGCGATATCACATCTTTAAATTCTAAAACAAAATTCGAAAACTATTTTACTCCACTCCTATTAGAATATTGAAAGGTTTGACCAACAATATCTCCTCACTCCATTCCTACTCCCCATCTTTGCCCTTTGTCGGGATTATCCGCAATCTTTTTCTTTTCCATATTCATTCATTTAATATTACTCTCTGTTGTATTAGGGGTGGGGGTGGCTCAGTCGGTAGCGCGCCAGGCTCGTAATCTGTAGTTCCCAGGTTCGAGTCCCAGCTGGGTCAGCGTTGAGATTTATCTCCGCAAAATTCCCGCCCTGCCCACGGTCAGTAGGGGACACCGATGGGCTTGGAAAGGCCGACTTCCGTCGGATGGGACGTTTAAGCCGTGGCCCCGTGTGCGGTAGAGCCATACCTGTGCACGTTAAAGAACACGCTGGATGGCCTTGACGGGAGGCTCCTAACAGCTGTTCCAGTGGGTCCCCTCCCCCAACCTTCTCTGAGCCTTCGGGGTCCATGTGACCTGGCCATTTAGTCCATGGTGTGCAAAAAAAGTGCCGCTCGCCCTTGACGGGAAGCTACCATCGGTCTCCCAACAGCTGTTCCAGTGGGTCCCCTCCTCCAACCTTCTCTGAGCCTTCGGGGTCCATGTGACCTGGCCATTTAGCCCATGGTGTGCAAAACAATGCAAAAAAAAGTGCTGGTCAGAGGTAAAACAACCCAATCCATCGAACGGACGTCAGGCCGTGGTTCTGTGTGCGGGAGATTAACAATATAACATCAGGTTTATATCCAGGGTCGTATTTAAGTGGGAGGTTAAGGGATTCAATCCCCCCTCCGCACCTCCAAAAAAGAGAGGTTTCTAATTCTTTCTGCCATTCCTTGTGTACGTTAAAGAACAAGCTGGATGGCCTTGATGGAGGCTATCATCTGTTTCCCAACAGTTGTTCCAGTGAGTTCCCTCTCCCAACCTTCTCTGAACCTTTGGGGTCCTTGTGACCTGGCCGTTTAGCCCATTGTGTGCCTAAAAGCGCCGCTCAAAGGTAAAACAACAAATATATGTAAACAAATAAATAAATACCCGCTCAAGCAGCTGCTTGCCACAGAGGTCTGACAGGAGCCTGTCAGTTTATATGCCATAGTAGAAGGTCTGAGAGGATGGCAGGACCTCAGCAGAAAAACGACACAAACAGCCATGCCTTACACGGAGCTCGAGATCAGTAGCCAGGTCCCTTAGATCAGTAGCCAAGCGCGCTAACCACTCAGCACTTAGTTTTTTTTTACATTTAATTCTAGTTCATTATTAGTAAGCCATTTTTTAATAATTATTAAACTACTATTAATATTTCCAAGTAACGCTTCATTATCTTTTGCATCAAAAACGATGGATATATCCATAAAAATAAATAATTCCTCCGGCAATTTTAATTTACAAAAATCATTGATATATATAAAAAAACAGTAAAGGACCCAACATAGAACCCTGTGGGACTCCATTTACAGTCAATAACGTTTTACTTTCAAAATTGTTAATAATCACAATTTGCTTTCTATTCTCAATGAAACTTTTAAACGAATCATAGACTACACCACGAAAACCATAAAATTTCTGCTTATGTGAAAGTATTTTATGATTAATAGAGTCAAATGCTTTTCTGATGTCTAAAAAAACCCCAATAATCTTTTTGTTATTATTAATGCCCTTATAAATAAATTAGCTGTCCCGTGGCCGAGTGGTTAGCGCGCTTGGCTACTGATCTACGGGACCTGGGTTCGAGCCCCGGATAAGGCATGGACGTTTGTGTTGTTTTTCTGCTGAGGCCCTGCCATCCTCTCAGATCTTCTACTGTGGCATATAAACTGACAGGCTCCTGTCAGACCTCTGTGGCAAGCAGCTGCTTGAGGGGGTATTTATTTTTTATTTTATAAATAAATTAATTAAATTTATTAGTGCATGAGACGCACTATAATTTTCATGGAAACCAAACTGATTTTTTGCAAAAAACTTAATTCTATCCAAATAACTAACCACTCTTTTTATTAACTATTTTTTCAAAGCTTTTAAAGAGAAATTGATAAAATTGCAATAGGTCGATAATTATTATAATCATCTCTGTTTCCTCCCTTATAGATTGGTTTAATTATAGAAAATTTCAAATCGTCCACAAAGGTTCCTGTTTCCATTGATAAATTAATAATATAAACTAATAAATCTAATTTATGTCTAGCTATTATTTTCAGTATTTTTGCATTTAAAGTATCGTATCCTACAGCTTTAGTTGCATCTAAATTTGAAATTAAATTCAAGACTTTTCCTGCATCTGTATTCATGAACTACATAGAGCTCAAGACTGGTTGTTGATCAGATAAACTAAAATTTGATTCCGATTGCCGAGATACAGATAAACTTCGGTAACTATTAACATTTGTAAAAAATTCATTTATTTCATTCACTACAAAATTAGTTTCTTTATGATTTGGAAAAATATTATGTACAGTCGCTCAAAAAAGTATCCGAACAGTATGGTTGATTACAGAATTCGGAAAAAATATCTGGCAACGATTTTTTTTTTAGAAATTAATGATCTGGCAACTTCGTGTCACGTGACACGAAGTTGCCAGATCATTAATTTCTAAAAAAAATCGTTGCCAGATATTTTTTCCGAATTTATATATTATTTCTAAAAATTATTATATTTTTTCTAAAAAAAAATCACGTGACACGAAGTTGCCAGATCATTAATTTCTAAAAAAAAATCGTTGCCAGATATTTTTTCCGAATTCTGTAATCAACCATACTGTTCGGATACTTTTTTGAGCGACTGTACTGTTGATGTGCCTGTTATGTCATTTATTAATTTACACTGTCGCCGTCGATCATTGTTACAGTTAGTAAATAAATTCCTATAATATAAATTCTTTGCATTTTTTATAGTTATTTTAAGGTTTTTATTGTAATTTTTTTGTTCATTCATGTAAGCAATAACTAAAGGATACTTTTTATATAACCTTTCCTTTTTATTAATATTGTTTAAAATTTCATATGTAATCCATTTTTCATAGGGGCGGGGGTGGCTCAGTCGGTAGTGCGCCAGGCTCCTAATCTGTAGTTCCTAGGTTCGAGTCCTAGCTGGGTCAGCGTTGAGATTTATCTCCGCAAATTTCCCCGCCCTGCCCACGGTCAGTAGGGGACACCGATGGGCTTGGAAAGGCCGCCGTCCGTCGGATGGGACGTTAAGCCGTGGCCCCGTGTGCGGGAGAGCCATATCTTGTGCACGTTAAAGAACATGCTGGATGGCCTTGACGGGAGGCTACCATCTGTCTCCCAACAGCTGTTCCAGTGGGTCCCCTCCCCCAACCTTCTCTGAGCCTTCGGGGTCCATGTGACCTGGCCATTAGCCCATGGTGTGCAAAAAAGTGCCGCTCAGAGGTAAAACAACCCAACCCATTTTTCATTAATACCGTTAACTTTATTTTTATATCTCACACCATCAACATTATAACTACAATCCTGCATCGCTGTATAAACCATATTAATAAATTCTTGATAAACCAAGTTAACGTTTTTGCATACAAAGATATCATTGTCCAATTTATAGTTCCTTATTTTATATTCCAATTTCAGATAATTCATCCTAGTGATGCCATGCAAGTTTTTATTATTTGTATTTGTTTTGTTTATTTTTTGTGATTTTATAATCATTAAAAGTGGGTAATGGTCTGTTATTTCAGTCATGATATCACATTTATTTTTGAACATGGAATTAACATTTCTAATAAATTGATGATCGATGCAATTAGCTGTTGTTGATGTAACCCTAATCCTTTCGTTTATATATACGGTGACCATAGTCCTTTATTTAAGAGGACAGTCCTTTATTTCACTGCTCTGTCCATTAGATTTATTTTTTTGTTCAATGGCCATTTTGTCCTTTTTTTCCTGAGTTGGGTTGGGTTGTTTTACCTCTGAGCGGCACTTTTTTGCACACCATGGGCTAAATGGCCAGGTCACATGGACCCCGAAGGCTCAGAGAAGGTTGGGGGAGGGGACCCACTGGAACAGCTGTTGGGAGACAGATGGTAGCCTCCCGTCAAGGGCATCCAGCGTGTTTTTTAACGTGCACAGGGTATGGCTCTCCCGCACACGGTGCCACGGCTTAACGTCCCATCCGACGGACGGCGGCCTTTCCAAGCCCATCGGTGTCCCCTACTGACCGTGGGCAGGGCGGGGAATTTTTGCAGAGATAAATCTCAACGCTGACTCAGCTGGGACTCGAACCTGGAAACTACAGATTACGAACCTGGCACGCTACCGACTGAGCCCCCCCTCCCCCCCTTTTTTTAAATTAAAATAGTAAACTAAATATAGGGGCGCAGTAGATGGGTTCAAATGTTTAAATATTTCACAGATAAACACGTATCTTTCCAAAACATTTTAAAAAACGTTGAATTTTGCTTATGTCTCCCTGGATCTAATGCTTCCACTGATCGAGTATTTTCATTAGCGAACAATATGTGGACCAGTGAAAAAACCCATTTAAAAATCGAAACATTGAAAGCATGCATTTATGAGATGAATTGTATACAGTTTCATGAATTTTTAAAACACACACCTGATTTATTAAAAAAAAAGTTCATTCTTGTGAAAAGTATCAAAATTAAATTTTTTAAAGTAATAATATGATTGTTTGAAATGTTATGTATATGTTTATATTTTATAATAAATGTTATAAAGCTTTTTATTTTTAGTGAAACAAATAAACGTAACCTGCTCTTTTATTATTATGAAACAATTTCTGATTTGCCCTTTATTTTCTCCAGAAAAATATGGTCACCGTATTTATATATAATATAAACCCATATGTGGCCATTATACTTAAATATCTGTAAACTTCATTATTCTTACTTTCCAGATCCAAATTCATATCACCAATTATATATACATTCTATATTTTTATTACGATTATTTATATATATTATATGGATGATTATTTATTTTTTTTATAAAATTATCATATTTTTGATCTTGTGCCAAATTTTAGATCTGTAACAGGAAATTGAGAGCATTCAAAGAGAGGTGGTATATAACCAGTAATATTTAAATTTTTAAATTAATTAATTAAATTAAATTTTTTTAATTACGTCATTTCTGATAACATGAGTGGATGCCTGAGACAATATTTTTAATTGCCCCTTGCCAGATGGGGCGGGGGTGGCTCAGTCGGTATCGCGCCAGGCTCGTAATCTGTAGTTCCCAGGTTCGAGTCCCAGCTGGGTCAGCGTTGAGATTTATCTCCGCAAAATTCCTCGCCCTGCCCACGGTCAGTAGGGGACACCGATGGGCTTAGAAAGGACGCCGTCCGACGGATGGGACGTTAAGCCGTGGCACCGTGTGCGGGAGAGCCATACCCTGTGCACGTTAAAGAACACTCTGGATGGCCTTGACGGGAGGCTACCATCTGTCTCCCAACAGCTGTTTCCAGTGGGTCCCCTCCCCCAACCTTCTCTGAGCCTTCGGGGTCCATGTAACCTGGCCATTTAGACCATGGTGTGCAAAAAAGTGCCGTTCAGAGGTAAAACAACCCAACGTTAAAGAATACGCTGGATGGCCTTGACGGGAGGCTACCATCTGTCTCCCAACAGCTCTTCCAGTGGGGCCCCTCCCCCAACCTTCTCTGAGCCTTCGGGGTCCATGTGACCTGGCCATTTAGCCCATGGTGTGCAAAAAAGTGCCGCTCAGAGGTAAAACAACCCAACCCAACCCAGAGACCCTTACACCATACCCAATTTTGTTTCAGATATATACTCTGCCCTTCCTGCACCATAAAACGTATATTCCGATACAGTTGGGTTGTTCGGGACCCACTGGAACAGCTGTTGGGAGACAGATGGTAGCCTCCCTTCAAGGCCACCCAGCGTGTTCTTTAACGTGCGCAGGGTATTAACATTCCATCTCATGAGCACAATTTTTCCTAGCCCAATATAATTTAAAGGATATAGATATATAAGAGAAATATGCAACGCTACATAGACGTAAATCATGTTTCTGCAATTGAAAAAAAATCACTGAAAATAATCTCATCAAAACAAGATTTTATTAACAACGCTTATCGCTACAGAATAAACCTTTGTTCTGCAATTAAAATAAGCCCCAAAAATTAATATTGTCATCAAAACTAGATTTCATTAACATCTCTTACACACGGTCTCCCGCACAAGGGACCACCCAAACAGGGCAACGGCTTAACGTCCCATCAACGGACGGCGGCCTTTCCAAGCCCATCGGTGTCTCCTACTGACCATGGGCAGGGCGGGGAAATTTACTGAGATAAATCTCAACGCTGACCCAGCTGGGACTCAGCCTGGGAACTACAGATTACGAACCTGGTGCGCTACTGACTGAGCCACCCCCGCCCCATTCGGATAGGATGTTAAGCCGTGGCTTGTGTGCAGTAGAGCCATTCCCTGTTCATGTTAAAGAACACGTTGTATGGCCTTGACGGGAGGCTACCATATGTCTCCCAAAGCTGCCCAGTGGGTACCCTATCCCAAACTTTCTCTGAGCCCTCGGGGTCCTTGTGACCTGGCCATTTAGCCTATTATGTTAAAAAAAGTGTCGCTCAGAGGAAAAACAATCCGCTCCTCTTAAAATTCGACTGGTAGTTGTTGATTTTAAAAAATAGTAACTAATTTTAAAACATTTATAAATAATTTCAAAAAATTTTATTATTTCGTTCAAAAATAAACAATTGGTAGTTAAATTTTTTAAACAAATTAAATCACTGAAATCTTTAGACATATTTCCTTTCTTTTGCTTAACGACTGTCGAAGCCCTGTGTACAGAACTGTTTAACGCACACTCGGCACCTTGACGAGGACAGTGACGCCGGAAAACGAGCGGGAACAAAAACGTCAGATACAGCCAGCTGCTCCTTCTGCAACATCCGGTTCCGTTCCTGCTACAAACAAGTTTTGTTCACGTGCATTGTCGAATTATTCGTCAGGCCTTTAAATCTAGCTGTGTGGATCTCTATATGTAATATCATATGCTGATGACAGACTTTGGTAAGCCATTAGACCTATGTGTGTTTCGACCTTTCCGTTAGCAGTGTTTGTGCAGCTGGAATGGATTTCGTAGGAAAATTTCTTCTTGTTGATCACTAAGGAACGACTGTGGCCGCCATGTTGCTGCGTTTAGTTTGATGCGCAGTAGTAAGCCAATGGCAAGTAAGTTGTTCCTTTTGCTACGCTGTTTGAAAAGTGACTTCTTTTCTGTTGTTGTAAATGCACTGCCTTTCCAAAATACTACACAATTTCCATGTTTTGTCAATGATAATCTAGCTTCGAAACTCTGTAAGGCTACGCTGCAGTACGATAGGGTCCTCAGCCGCCATGTTGTACTTTTCCTCAGGAAAACCTGTAACATTGAGTTGCAATATGATATCCATCCGCATGTTCCAATGTTTTTGACTGATATCTGCTGTTTAGAATAGTTCTATCTAATGAGATTATAAGTTTTTGCGGCTTTTATTAAGTTGATTCTTTAGCGATGAGTGTTATTAAGGAGATATACTTTTGATATTTATTTTAAGGGCTTTCTATAAGTTGATTCTTTAGAGATGAGTGTTATTAAGAAAATCTATTTTTGATATTTATTTTAAGGGCTTTTCTTAAGTTGATTCTTTAGCAATGAGTGTTATTAAGGAAATTTACTTTTGATATTTATTTTAAGGGATTTTCTTAAGTTGATTCTTTAGCGATGAGTGTTATTAAGGAAATTTACTTTTGATATTTATTTTAAGGGATTTTCTTAAGTTGATTCTTTAGCAATGAGTGTTATTAAGGAAATTTACTTTTGATATTTATTTTAAAGTCTTTTCTTAAGTTGATTCTTTATCAATGAGTGTTATTAAGGAAATTTACTTTCGATATTTATTTTAAGGGCTTTACTTAAGTTGATTCTTTAGCAATGAGTGTTATTAAGGAAATTTACTTTTGATATTTATTTTAAGGGCTTTACTTAAGTTGATTCTTTAGCAATGAGTGTTATTAAGGAAATTTACTTTCGATATTTATTTTAAGGGCTTTACTTAAGTTGATTCTTTAGCAATGAGTGTTATTAAGGAAATTTACTTTCGATATTTATTTTAAGGGCTTTACTTAAGTTGATTCTTTAGCAATGAGTGTTATTAAGGAAATTTACTTTCGATATTTATTTTAAGGGCTTTACTTAAGTTGATTCTTTAGCAATGAGTGTTATTAAGGAAATTTACTTTCGATATTTATTTTAAGGGCTTTACTTAAGTTGATTCTTTAGCAATGAGTGTTATTAAGGAAATTTACTTTTGATATTTATTTTAAGGGCTTTACTTAAGTTGATTCTTTAGCAATGAGTGTTATTAAGGAAATTTACTTTCGATATTTATTTTAAGGGCTTTCTATAAGTTGATTCTTTAGAGATGAGTGTTATTAAGAAAATCTATTTTTGATATTTATTTTAAGGGATTTTCTTAAGTTGATTCTTTAGCGATGAGTGTTATTAAGGAAATTTACTTTTGATATTTATTTTAAGGGATTTTCTTAAGTTGATTCTTTAGCAATGAGTGTTATTAAGGAAATTTGCTTTCGATATTTATTTTAAGGGATTTTCTTAAGTTGATTCTTTAGCGATGAGTGTTATTAAGGAAATTTACTTTTGATATTTATTTTAAGGGATTTTCTTAAGTTGATTCTTTAGCAATGAGTGTTATTAAGGAAATTTACTTTTGATATTTATTTTAAAGTCTTTTCTTAAGTTGATTCTTTATCAATGAGTGTTATTAAGGAAATTTACTTTCGATATTTATTTTAAGGGCTTTACTTAAGTTGATTCTTTAGCAATGAGTGTTATTAAGGAAATTTACTTTTGATATTTATTTTAAGGGCTTTCTATAAGTTGATTCTTTAGAGATGAGTGTTATTAAGAAAATCTATTTTTGATATTTATTTTAAGGGATTTTCTTAAGTTGATTCTTTAGCGATGAGTGTTATTAAGGAAATTTACTTTTGATATTTATTTTAAGGGATTTTCTTAAGTTGATTCTTTAGCAATGAGTGTTATTAAGGAAATTTACTTTTGATATTTATTTTAAAGTCTTTTCTTAAGTTGATTCTTTATCAATGAGTGTTATTAAGGAAATTTACTTTCGATATTTATTTTAAGGGCTTTACTTAAGTTGATTCTTTAGCAATGAGTGTTATTAAGGAAATTTACTTTTGATATTTATTTTAAGGGCTTTACTTAAGTTGATTCTTTAGCAATGAGTGTTATTAAGGAAATTTACTTTCGATATTTATTTTAAGGGCTTTACTTAAGTTGATTCTTTAGCAATGAGTGTTATTAAGGAAATTTACTTTCGATATTTATTTTAAGGGCTTTACTTAAGTTGATTCTTTAGCAATGAGTGTTATTAAGGAAATTTACTTTCGATATTTATTTTAAGGGCTTTACTTAAGTTGATTCTTTAGCAATGAGTGTTATTAAGGAAATTTACTTTTGATATTTATTTTAAGGGCTTTACTTAAGTTGATTCTTTAGCAATGAGTGTTATTAAGGAAATTTACTTTCGATATTTATTTTAAGGGCTTTACTTAAGTTGATTCTTTAGCAATGAGTGTTATTAAGGAAATTTACTTTCGATATTTATTTTAAGGGCTTTACTTAAGTTGATTCTTTAGCAATGAGTGTTATTAAGGAAATTTACTTTTGATATTTATTTTAAGGGCTTTACTTAAGTTGATTCTTTAGCAATGAGTGTTATTAAGGAAATTTACTTTCGATATTTATTTTAAGGGCTTTACTTAAGTTGATTCTTTAGCAATGAGTGTTATTAAGGAAATTTACTTTCGATATTTATTTTAAGGGCTTTACTTAAGTTGATTCTTTAGCAATGAGTGTTATTAAGGAAATTTACTTTCGATATTTATTTTAAGGGCTTTACTTAAGTTGATTCTTTAGCAATGAGTGTTATTAAGGAAATTTACTTTCGATATTTATTTTAAGGGCTTTACTTAAGTTGATTCTTTAGCAATGAGTGTTATTAAGGAAATTTACTTTTGATATTTATTTTAAGGGCTTTACTTAAGTTGATTCTTTAGCAATGAGTGTTATTAAGGAAATTTACTTTCGATATTTATTTTAAGGGCTTTACTTAAGTTGATTCTTTAGCAATGAGTGTTATTAAGGAAATTTACTTTCGATATTTATTTTAAGGGCTTTACTTAAGTTGATTCTTTAGCAATGAGTGTTATTAAGGAAATTTACTTTCGATATTTATTTTAAGGGCTTTACTTAAGTTGATTCTTTAGCAATGAGTGTTATTAAGGAAATTTACTTTTGATATTTATTTTAAGGGCTTTACTTAAGTTGATTCTTTAGCAATGAGTGTTATTAAGGAAATTTACTTTCGATATTTATTTTAAGGGCTTTACTTAAGTTGATTCTTTAGCAATGAGTGTTATTAAGGAAATTTACTTTCGATATTTATTTTAAGGGCTTTACTTAAGTTGATTCTTTAGCAATGAGTGTTATTAAGGAAATTTACTTTCGATATTTATTTTAAGGGCTTTACTTAAGTTGATTCTTTAGCAATGAGTGTTATTAAGGAAATTTACTTTTGATATTTATTTTAAGGGCTTTACTTAAGTTGATTCTTTAGCAATGAGTGTTATTAAGGAAATTTACTTTCGATATTTATTTTAAGGGCTTTACTTAAGTTGATTCTTTAGCAATGAGTGTTATTAAGGAAATTTACTTTTGATATTTATTTTAAGGGCTTTACTTAAGTTGATTCTTTAGCGATGAGTGTTTTAAGGAAATTTACTTTTGATATTTATTTTGAGGGCTTTTCTTAGGTTGATTCTTTAGCGATGAGTGTTTTAAGGAAATTTACTTTTGATATTTATTTTGAGGGCTTTTCTTAGGTTGATTCTTTAGCGATGAATGATATTAAGAAAACTTGCTTTTGATATTCATTTTAAGGGCTTTTCTTAAGTTGATTCTTTAGCAATGAGTGTTATTAAGGAAATTTACTTGTGATATTTATTTTTAGGGCTTTCCTTAAGTTGATTCTTTAGCGATGAGTGTTTTTAAGAAAATTTACTTTTGATATTTATTTTAAGGACTTTTCTTAAGTTGATTCGTTAGCAATGAGTGTTATTAAGAAAATTTACTTTTGATATTTATTTTAAGGACTTTTCTTAAGTTGATTCTTGACAATGAGTGTTATTATGGAAATTTACTTTTGATATTTATTTGAAGGGCTTTTCTTAAGTTGATTCTTTAGCAATGAGTGTTATTAAGGAAATTTACTTTTGATATTTATTTGAAGGGCTTTTCTTAAGTTGATTCTTTAGCAATGAGTGTTATTAAGGAAATTTGCTTTTGATATTAATTTTAAGGGCTTTATTTAAGTGCGAAACAAAGTTTCATTGTTTAGCGATAAGCGTTGTTAATGAAATCTTTTGATGAGATTATTTTTGCGGCTTTATTTCAGTAGGTAACAAGGAATAATTTTTTTAGCGATAAGAGATGTTAATAAAATCTAGTTTTGATGACAATATTAATTTTTGGGGCTTTTTTTAATTGCAGAACAAAGGTTTATTCTTTAGCGATAAGCGTTGTTAATAAAATCTTATTTTGATGAGATTATTTTCAGTGATTTTTTTTCAAGTGCAGAAACATGATTTTCGTCTATGTAGCGTTGCATATTTCTCTTATATATATATATCCTTTAAATTATATTGGGCTTGGAAAAATTGTGCTCATGAGATGGAATGTTAATTCATCGTCACTTGGGGGCGGGGGTGGCTCAGTCGATAGCGCGTCAGGCTCGTAATCTGTAGTTCCCAGGTTCGAGTCCCAGCTGGGTCAGCGTTGAGATTTATCTCCGCAAAATTCCCCTCCCTGCCCACGGTCAGTAGGGGACACCGATGGGCTTGGAAAGGCCGCCGTCCGTCGGATGGGACATTAAGCGTGGCCCGTGTGCGGGAGAGCCATATCCTGTGCACGTTAAAGAACACGCTGGATGGCCTTGACGGGAGGCTACCATCTGTCTCCCAACAGCTGTTCCAGTGGGTCTCCTCCCCCAACCTTCTCTGAGCCTTCGGGATCCATGTGACCTGGCCATTTAGCCCATGGTGTGCAAAAAAGTGCCGCTCAGATGTAAAACAACCCAGCCCAACCCATGGTCACTTGTACAGGAGAAACCATATCCCATGTGCACATTAAATAAAATTTAGAATTATCCTGACGTCAAACTTCTATCTATCTCTTTAGAGTTGTCCAATTGGTACTATTTCCAATCCCAGCTATTGGGGTCTGTGTAACCTGGGCCATTTATCTGATTGCACGCAATAAAGTGCTATTCAGAGTCCAATTGACATCCTCATTTCCTTCGGATAGTCCTTAGACAGAAAGTTCTGTTCAGGCAAATAAATACATCTGAAATTTGATTTGAGATGTTTTTTTTTTTAAATACTAAGTTTTCTGCACAACATGGGGCGGGGGTGGCTCAGTCGGTAGCGCGCCAGGCTCGCATCTGCAGTTTCCAGGTTCGAGTCCCAGCTGGGTCAGCGTTGAGATTTATCTCCGCAAAACTTCCCCGCCCCTCCCACGGTCAGTAGGGGACACCGGTGGGCTTGGAAAGGCCGCCGTCCATCGGATGGGACGTTAAACCGTGGTCCCGTGTGCGGGAGAGCAATACCCTGTGCACGTTAAAGAACACGCTGGATGGCCTTGACGGGAGGCTACCATCTGTCTCCCAACAGCTGTTCCAGTGGGTCCCCTCCCCCAACTTTCTCTGAGCTTTCGGGGTCCATGTGACCTGGCCATTTAGCCCATGGTGTGCAAAAAAGTGCCGCTCAGAGGTAAAACAACCCAACCCAACCTGCACAGCATGAGCAAATCTTTTACTAATAGAATTGTAGTGGCTGCACTGAATAAAAATTTTAGATCAGTAGTGCAAGTGAATGAAAAAACGACGATAGCAGTTTCTAATGAAAGTCGTGAATTGCAAACTGTCAAACTAAGGTAGGGTTGGGCTTGGGTTGGGTTGTTTTACCTCTGAGCGGCACTTTTTTGCACACCATGGGCTAAATGGCCAGGTCACATGGACCCCGAAGGCTCAGAGGAGGTTGGGGGAGGGGACCCACTGGAACAGCTGTTGGGAGACAGATGGTAGCCTCCCGTCAAGGCCATCCAGCGTGTTCTTTCACGTTGGGTTGTTTTACCTCTGAGCGGCACTTTTTTGCACACCATGGGCTAAATGGTCAGGTCACATGGACCCCTAAGGCTCAGAGAAGCTTGGGGGAGGGGACCCACTGGAACAGCTGTTGGGAGACAGATGGTAGCCTCCCTTCAAAGCCATCCAGCGTGTTCTTTAACGTTGGGTTGTTTTATCAAATAGATCCTCTGAGCTGCATTTTTTTGCACACCATGGGCTAAATGGCCAGGTCACATGGACCCCGAAGGCTCAGAGAAGATTGGGGGAGGTAACCCACTGGAACACTGTTGGGAAACAGATGGTAGCCTCCCGTCCAGGCCATCCAGCGTGTTCTTTAACTTTGGGTTGTTTTACTTCTGAGCTGCACTTTTTTGCATACCATGGGATAAATAGTCAGGTCACAAGGACCCCAAAGGCTCAGAGAAGGTTGGGGGAGGGAACCCACTGGAACAGCTGTTGGGAGACAGATGGTAGCCTCCCGCCAAGGCCATCCAGCGTGTTCTTTAACGTCCACAGGGTATGGCTCTCCCGCACACGGGGCCACGGCTTAACGTCCCATCCGACGGACGGCGGCCTTATCAAGCCCATCGGTGTCCCCTACTGACTGTGGGCAAGGCGGGAAATTTTGCGGAGATAAATCTCAACGCTGACCCAGCTGGGACTCGAACCTGGGAACTACAGATTACGAGCCTGGCCGCGGTACCGACTGAGCCACCCCCGCCATAGGGTTGGGCAAACAAGGTTCAACACGAATTTTTTTTTGTCGCCCATGAGATTTGACAAATAAATCTGCAAAAGCGAAAAAGAACATATAGTAGACAAGAAATCCAACTTCAATTAAGGAAATTCTCATTAAAATAATTAATTTTTATAAGCTGTTCCCTGGAAAATTAGGGCATCTGGTCATCCTTTAAATTGAAGTTTTTGAAGTCCCGAAATTTTTGTCCAGAAATTTGGTCAATCTATTTGATTGCATCACTATTGAAATAGAATGACTTTATTAAATCAGTTGGGTTGGGTTGTTTTACCTCTGAGCAGCACTTTTTTGCACACCATGGGCTAAATGGCCAGGTCACAAGGACCCTGAAGGCTCAGAGAAAGTTGGGAGAGGGGACCCACTGAAACAGCTGTTGGAAGATAGATGGTAGCCTCCTGTCAAGGCCATCCAGCATGTTCTTTAACGTTCACAGGGTATGGCTCTACTGCACAAGTGCTCCTCCTCTTGGAAATACTGTCGTCTGTCAGATGGGATGTTAAGCCGTTGCCTCGTGTGTGCTGTACTCTGTGCACGTTAGAGAACACTGGATGGCATTTGATGGGAGGATACCAACTATCTTCAAATAGCTGTCCAATAGGTTCCTACCATTATCTGACCCTTCGGTATCCTTGTGACCTGACCATTTAACTCGTGTGCAAAATAGTGATACTTAAGAGGTAAAACCCAACCCGAGTCCCCACCTCTTTCCATGTTGAGATTAATCTTCTCTGAACCCCACCCTACCATTAGAAATCGGCACCAATGGTATTGAAAAAACGTGAATATGCTGGATATCCTTAATGGATTGGGTTGAGTTGTTTTACCTCTGAGTGGCACTTTTTTTGCACAGAATGGGCTAAATTGTCAGGCCACAAAGGACCCCGAAGGCTCAGAGAAGGTTGGGGGAGGGGACCCACTGGAACAGCTGTTGGGAGACAGATGTTAGCCTCCCGTCAAGGCCATTCAGCGTGTTCTTTAACATTGGGTTGTTTTACCTCTGAGTGGCACTTTTTTTGCACAGAATGGGCTAAATGGTCTAATGGTTTTGGTCGGATGGGACGTTAAGCCGTGGCTCGTGTGCGGGAGAGTCATAAACTGTGGACATTAAAGAACACGCTGGATATCCTTGAAGGAAGACTACCATCTGTCTCCCAACAGCTGTTCCAGTGGGTTCCCTCCCCCAACCTTCTCTGAGCCTTCGGGGTCCTTGTGACCTGGCTGGCCATTTAGCCCATTGTGTGCAAAATAAGTGCCGCTCAGAGGTAAAACAACCCAACATTAAAGAACACGCTGGATGGCCTTGACGTGAGGCTACCATCTGTCTCTCAACAGTTGTTCTAGTGGATCTCCTCCCCTAACCTTCTCTAAGCTTTCGGGGTCCATGTGACCTGGCCATTTAGCCCATGGTGTGCAAAAAAGTGCCGCTCAGAGGTAAAACAACCCAACCCTGCTGGACCAGTGAGTGGTGTTCTCGGCGGTTTAGGATAAATTTAGGATAACATTTTCCTTCCAGAGCAGCGGTATGAGCAGCGCAGGTGGAATATTTAATGAGCGGAACTGTTGTATGAACAGGTGGAATATTTAATGAGCGGAACTGTTGTATGAACAGGTGGAATGTTTAATGAGCGGAACTGCCGTCCCGTGGCCGAATGGTTAGCGCGCTTGGTTTCTGATCTACGGGACCTGGGTTCGAGCCCCGGGTAAGGCATGGATGTGTGTGTGCTGAGGTCCTGCCATCCTCTCAGATCTTCTACTTTGGCATATAAACTGACAGACTCCTGTCAGACCTCTGTGGCAAGCAGCTGCTTGAGGAGGTATTTATTTTTTATTTTATACTGTTGTATGAACAGGTGGAATATTTAATGAGCGGAACTGTTGTATGAACAGGTGGAATATTTAATGAGCGGAACTGTTGTATGAACAGATGGAATATTTAAGAGCAGAACTGTTGTATGAACAGGTGGAATATTTAATGAGCGGAACTGTTGTATGAACAGGTGGAATATTTAATGAGCGGAACTGTTGTATGAACAGGTGGAATATTTAATGAGCGGAACTGTTGTATGAACAGGTGGAATATTTAATGAGCGGAACTGTTGTATGAACAGGTGGAATATTTAATGAGCGGAACTGTTGTATGAACAGGTGGAATATTTAATGAGCGGAACTGTTGTATGAACAGGTGGAATATTTAATGAGCGGAACTGTTTGATGAACAGGTGGAATATTTAATGAGCGGAACTGTTGTATGAACAGGTGGAATATTTAATGAGCGGAACTGTTGTATGAACAGGTGGAATATTTAATGAGCGGAACTGTTGTATGAACAGGTGGAATATTTAATGAGCGGAACTGTTGTATGAACAGGTGGAATATTTAATGAGCGGAACTGTTTGATGAACAGGTGGAATATTTAATGAGCGGAACTGTTGTATGAACAGGTGGAATATTTAATGAGCGGACTGTTTAATGAGAGGATGTTTCAAAAGGGAATGTTTTCGCAGCTGAAATATCATATCAGATAGATGGTTGAGGGAATGTTTCTCGCGAATCCGACTAATTAATGAGAGGATGCGAATAGCAAGCAGATGGCTGAGGAAATGTTGCTATTTGTTTTCTCATGAATCCGAGAGAGGGTAATGATAAAAATCCTTTCCCTGGTTGATGGAGGCTACTTGTTTTCAGTAGAACAATCCTTCTGTTGAACACCTTTAGTTTGACGGAAAAACCCTTTGAGGTATGCAAATGTGGTATACAAATGATATATACAAATCATTAATTTATAGGAAATCCCTTTCACAGATGAAAATCCCTCTTTTGCTGAAGAGTAGTCTTTCAACCTTCCACAGATTAAAAACCCTTTTTACCCTCCTACTAAATAGTAGATATCCTTGCCTGTACGTTTTGTGTATGATTCTTACGAGTGGTAACCCTTTTGGTAATGAGTAAGGTTTTAACCCTTTTGCTAAAAGATGTCTTTCTCTGTACGTTTTGTGTATGATTCTTACGAGTGGTAACCCTTTTGGTAATGAGTAAGGTTTTAACCCTTTTACTAAAAGATGTCTTTCCCTGTACGTTTTTGTGTATGATTCTTACGAGTGGTAACCCTTTTGGTAATGAATAAGGTTTTAACCCTCTTGCTAAAAGATGTCTTTCCCTGTACGTTTGTGTATGATTCGTACGAATGGTAACCCTTTTGGTAATGAATAAGGTTTTAACCCTCTTACTAAAAGATGTCTTTCCCTGTACGTTTTGTGTATGATTCGTACGAATGGTAACCCTTTTGGTAATGAATAAGGTTTTAACCCTCTTGCTAAAAGATGTCTTTCCCTGTACGTTTTGTGTATGATTCTTACGAGTGGTAACCCTTTTGGTAATGAGTAAGGTTTTAACCCTCTTACTAAAAGATGTCTTTCCCTGTACGTTTTGTGTATGATTCTTACGAGTGGTAACCCTTTTGGTAATGAGTAAGGTTTTAACCCTTTTGCTAATAGATGTCTTTCCCTGTACGTTTTGTGTATGATTCTTACGAGTGGTAACCCTTTTGGTAATGAATAAGGTTTTAACCCTCTTGCTAAAAGATGTCTTTCCCTGTACGTTTGTGTATGATTCGTACGAATGGTAACCCTTTTGGTAATGAGTAAGGTTTTAACCCTCTTACTAAAAGATGTCTTTCCCTGTACGTTTTGTGTATGATTCGTACGAATGGTAACCCTTTTGGTAATGAATAAGGTTTTAACCCTCTTGCTAAAAGATGTCTTTCCCTGTACGTTTTGTGTATGATTCTTACGAGTGGTAACCCTTTTGGTAATGAGTAAGGTTTTAACCCTCTTACTAAAAGATGTCTTTCCCTGTACGTTTTGTGTATGATTCTTACGAGTGGTAACCCTTTTGGTAATGAGTAAGGTTTTAACCCTTTTGCTAATAGATGTCTTTCCCTGTACGTTTTGTGTATGATTCTTACGAGTGGTAACCCTTTTGGTAATGAGTAAGGTTTTAACCCTCTTACTAAAAGATGTCTTTCCCTGTACGTTTTGTGTATGATTCTTACGAGTGGTAACCCTTTTGGTAATGAGTAAGGTTTTAACCCACTTACTAAAAGATATCTGTCCCTGTACGTTTTGTGTATGATTCTTACGAGTGGTAACCCTTTTGGTAATGAGTAAGGTTTTAACCCTCTTACTAAATGATGTCTTTCCCTGTACGTTTTTGTGTATGATTCTTACGAGTGGTAACCCTTTTGGTAATGAGTAAGGTTTTAACCCTTTTGCTAATTGATGTCTTTCCCTGCACGTTTTGTGTATGATTCGTACGAATGGTAACCCTTTTGGTAATGAGTAAGGTTTTAACCCTCTTACTAAAAGATGTCTTTCCCTGTACGTTTTGTGTATGATTCTTATGAGTGGTAACCCTTTTGGTAATGAATAAGGTTTTAACCCTCTTGCTAAAAGATGTCTTTCCCTGTACGTTTTGTGTATGATTCTTACGAGTGGTAACCCTTTTGGTAATTAGTAAGGTTTAACTCTTGCTTAAAGTGTAGATATACTTCTCTGTATGTATGAGAACTCTTTTAATATCTGAGAGGCTGGAGTGACGAATACTTTCCCTCTCCTCCTAAAAGAACAGATGTTCTATCTCAGATGGGGATAATGATAGCACAAAACTGAACCCTCCTTACATATAGTGAAAGGTATTGTGCACCACACATGAGAGTTTAACGAACGGTAGACGTTTTTTTTTAGAGAATCTTTGTGCCCATCTCTGATGATCGACAGATGTTTTCATATGATCTAGCAGACTATTCGATAATAATACAACTCCCTGAAGTCACTTAAGATCGCTGCATACAGTCGCTCAAAAAAGTATCCGAACACTATGGTTGATTAGAGAATTCAGAGAAAATATCTGGCAACGATTTTTTTTTAGAAATTAGTGATCTGGCAACCTTCGTGTCACGTGACACGAAGGTTGCCAGATCACTAATTTCTAAAAAAAAATCGTTGCCAGATATTTTTTCTGAATAATGTAATCAACCATAGTGTTCGGATATTTTTTAATATATATAATGCATATGAATATATAATGCAATGAATATGGAGCGTGTGCAGTTGCCGTTCACAGCAAACTGGAGCGGTTGCGGTTAATGTTCACAGCACATTGGATCGTGTGAGCTCACAAAGACCTAGATGGTGTGGGCTCACTCACGGAAATATTGAGCGTGTGCAGTTAATGTTCACAGCAAACTGGAGCGTGTGCAGTAACTGCACACGCTCCAGTTTGCTGTGAACGGTAACTGGAGAGCATGTACGGTTGCTGTACACGCTCCAGATATTTTTCCTGAATTGTTGTAATCACGTGACACGAAGGTTGCCAGATCACTAATTTCTAAAGAAATCTTTGCCAGATATTTTTTTATGAATTCTGTAATCAACCATAGTGTTCGGATACTTTTTTGAGCGACTGTACATCTCAGGACTTCGGTCTGCCCGACCGGTAGGGGGAATTAGCATGCGAGACACGTAATATCCATCTGTCTGTAGACAGACGACGCTCAAACGAGTGTATACATCAGAGGCAGCACAAGGGGCTACCTCATCTAGCTAACGGTAGATAAAGAACTTGTCGACATAACGATTCTATTCTGGTGTTAATATTGGCGATTAACTCATATAAACTTTCCGGATTTATATGTTACACTAGCTGAAGAAAAACGTTAGCCGATGATGGTGTAGTGATTAGCATAACTGTCATGTTTCCAGGAAACGAGGTTCGAATCCCACTCATGGTAAAACAAATTTTTTTCAGCTTGTTATTTCATGAGTTACAATATTGGTGTTCCTCGACGAATTTCACTGTTGGCAAAGCTTGCTAAGATCAGGGCCGTGCCGTGCTATGATACTGAGAGGCGACCGCATCAGGCGGCACCGTAAGGGGGCGGCATAAGCAGCGAAATCAAAATACAATTTGAACCATTCAATAATTAAAAATCTTTATGCAACGCTTTTCTATATTGGTCTATGTTATTCCGATATTGATGTATACGATTTATGATTTATCATACGCCTCTGCCTAAGCGCTTTCGGTACCCTTTGATCTCGGTTTCTGGTGCAGGTGCATCGTTGGCGAGCGCTCGCCGAAAGATTTTGATATGGTAGCACGAAGCTATTATTTTTGCTTGTAACATACCGCGCGGCCGCTCCGGCAATTATCACAAAAGACAATTGCACGTGTTACGTGTTGATAGTTCTGCTTTGAGCTTACAATTATTGACAATATTTGATTTTAATGTTAGTTTGTCATGAGAAGTGGCAAGGGCTGGGCTGTATTTAAATCAGTAAATCAGATATATAATATATCTGTATCAGTATAATATTTGTGCATTTATACTAATTCAGTTTTTGTGTTTAAAAAGTAGATCAGGTAAGAGAATTATTGTTTTTTTACAGAAATTGTAGTTACTTATTATCATTGAAAATGATTATGTTATGACAATAGGGACTCGAATTAAAAAGTGGCATTTGCATGGACTGGGTATATCTCAGGTGCGGAACGAGTGCCTCTGTGTGATAGATAGAGAGTTATTTAGGTAATATTGGGCTACTTTTGCGTTCTGTGTGTGATAGAGAGAGAGTTGCTTAGGAAATATTTGCATTTGCCTACTTTTGCGTTCGTTATTTATTGCTCTATTTTTACCAAATTCATATAAGGCAGATTCTTGAGAAATGTTTAGAGTTTCAGAAACCTTTGGTTGCTAGCTTTGTTGATTTCAAAAAGGCTTTCGACTCTGTTGATCGTCATAAATTTTGGCAATGATGTTGATTGTGAGATCATATGGTATACCAGACAAGTTAGCTAACATAATGAAAGCTCTCTATAATAACAGTGAGTCGTGTGTGAGAGTGGTAAGACTTGTAGCAATTGGTTTAGCATTACTTCTGGTGTTCGACAAGGGTGCATTTTGTCTCCTTTTCTCTTTAGAGTGGTTGTTGATTATGTTATGCGAAATTCACATCAAGGGAAAGATTTTGGCCTTAAATGGGCTGGAGATACGAAAATTTCTGATTTAGATTATGCTGATGATTTAGCCCTTTTGGCAAATGATGTTGATGAGATGAACTCTTTCATTCGAGCTGTTGATGAGACTGGTAGTAGAGTAGGTTTGGTTATAAACAAAGGGAAAACTAAAGTGATGAAAATTGGTCAGGCAAGCTGTGATTCAGTTAATCTGAATGGCTGCAGTCTTGAGCAGGTGTCACAGTTTAATTACCTTGGGAGCTATGCAACAGATACTGGTGATGTGCGGCATGAGATTAACAGACGAATAGGGATTGCTGCCGGGACTTTTAAGAATCTATGGAGATTGTGGAGAAATAGGCGTATACACCTAAAGACTAAAATTAGACTGTATAATAGTTTGGTTCTTTCTAGGGTTAGTTATGGTAGTGAAACGTGGACGCTTTGTAAACAAGATAAGAGGAAACTAGATGCTTTTGATTCTAGATGCTTACGCAGTATCTTGGGTATTAGGTGGTTCAACTTTGTAACTAATGATGAAGTTAGGCAAAGGAGTCTGCAACCTCCTTTAAGCAGCATATTGTGCAGAGAGAGACTCCGCTGGTTTGGACATGTTGCCCGTATGGATAATTATAGATTGGCGAATAGGGTTATGAACACTGTGCCTAGAGGCCTCAGAAGGAGGGGGAGACCTAGGATGCGGTGGGCAGACAATGTCAAACAGGACCTTATTAGAATTGGTGTGCAGTGGCCGGATGCAGCAGATGTAGCTCAGGACAGATATGCTTGGAGAATTAAACTGCGCGGTCTGGTTGGACCTCCGTAGCCCATGGCTGCTTGAGGATGATGACGATGATGATGGAACAGAAAAGGAAAAAATTGTCTGGAAGTCAATATAAAAAGAAACGCTTAAAGAAAGAGGAACAAGGAAGAAAGCTAAGCTGTGTTATGAAGAAATTCCTAGTACAAAAGACCTGTTTAGATGAGCCGTCCACATCCACATCAACAGCGACTGCTTTGGATTTGGAAAATAAAAACTCAGTGCCGCCCCAATTACTTCCAGAAGAAGTTGTTGAGGAGAGCCAAAAGATAACACCATCAGAAGTTCATCAAGAGCCGGGTAGCAGTAGCAGTGGTAGCCAGCAGATATTAAACGAAATTCCTTCTGATCCTGCATTATGGAATGCTTTCTGCATGTCATCTGAAACTCTTCAAATACTGGTTGAGAGAGGTCCACATCAAATTAAAGAATTCGAGTTTCCTATTAATAAAGGAAGGCGTAGATTTTCCCCCTCGCATTATTTGAAAGTGTTGAGCAATAGTGAAGTCGTTAAGAGAAGTTGGTTGATTTACTCTGTTACAAATGATGCCGTTTTTTTGCTTTTGTTGTATATTATTTGATAATTCGTCTGCTATTAATGACTGGCCCAAAAAAGGTTATTCTGACTGGGAAAATCTTATAAGAGCCCTCACAATGCACGAAAAGTCTGTAAATCACAGAAATACTTTTAGAGCATGGAAAGATTGGACATTCGATTAAAGTAGAAAAAAACTATTGACGCTGAATATCAACGAATTATGTATATGGAAATTCAGCATTGGAGAGGAGTTCTAAAAAGAATTATGTCAATAAATAGACTATTGGCCTCACAATGCTTAGCTTTTCGTGGAACAACTGAACATTTGTTTCAGCCTAATAACGGAAACTTCCTAAAGTTGGTAGAATTGCTTTCTGAGTTTGATCAAGTTATGGAAGAATGTATCAGGAGAGTTCAACGCGAGTCTGATAAATGGTCTGTGATTTATCTAAGCAATAATATACAAGATGAATTGATAAATTTGATGGGAAATGTAATTTTAAGCAAAATTGTCGAAATAACAAAAATCGCTAAATATTTTTCAATAATCGTCGATTGTACTCCAGACGTAAGTCATATTGAACAGCTCTCATTAACAATAAGAGTTGTCGCTTTAAACTCCATTCAAAATAAATATGAAATTGAAGATTCTTTATTGTTTTTTTTTAAGCTAGTAATTCAACCGGAGAGGGTTTGACAGAACTTATTCTGACACATTTGGAAAAGTTAGGTTTTCAGTTAAAGTGGCTTAGAGGACAAGGCTATGACAACGGAGCTAATATGAAAGGACTAAGAAAGGGTGTACAAAATAGAATTACTTGAAAAATATCCAAGGGCGTTTTATGTGCCCTTCGCATGTCATTCTTTAAACCTAGTTGTGAATGATGCAGCGTCTTCTAAAGAAACAACAACTTTTTTTCTATTGTACAAGAACTTTACACTTTTTTTTTCTGGTTCTACAAAGCGTTGGGAAGTGCTAAAAAATATGTTAAACAATTAACTTTAAAACCATTGAGTGCTACTAGGTGGTCAAGCACAGTAGATGCGTTAAAACCTTTACGATTTCAACTTTGCGAAATCTATGATGCATTATTCCAAATAATAGAAGACATCAACAGAGATGCAGAAACTAAAGTTAAAGCAAGAGGGTTTGCAAAAAATATTAAAAATTACAAGTTTATGTGCGGTGTAATTCTTTGGTATGAAGAAGCTGTCGATCAACCCTTAACAGAGGAGAATAAATTTAAATAAACTTTTTCAATTATATTCTGAACATTACCCTTAATTCTCTGAATGAACGATTCACGCTTCTGGAAACCCATAGCAAAAATTTTCAGTTTTATCTGACATTTTAAAACTCAAGGATATAGATGACAAAACGCCAGAAAATTATTGTACCAGTCTCCAGTCAATACTTTCGGTCGAAAATGAATCAGATATAAATGCAAATGATCTTCAAGAAGAATTACGTGATGTTTCCCGAATGCTTCCATATTCTATGAAACCTTTGGATGTTTTAAATTATTTGTGTCAAAATAACTTAATTACTTTGTATCCGAATACTGTTGCAGCTCAAAGAATTTTATTAACTCTCCCTGTCTCTGTAGCTAGTGGGGAAAGAAGTTTTTCCAAATTAAAATTAATAAAACACTACTTAAGAAGTTCAATAAGCCAAACAAAACTTAGAAATCCGTCATTAATTTCTATTGAATCTACATTGGCTGCCACTCTAGACTACACATCCCTAATTAACGAATTTGCTAAAGTTAAAGTTAGAAGGGTAGATTGTTCTAGTAGATTGTTGTAGTTGATATCATTATTTTAAAGTAGTTTATATTTTCAAATTTAAAATAGTATTCGTACATTTTGTGCATTTTTTTTTTTAAATCACAATCGAAGGTTATTTTAAAGAAAAAACATTTAAGGGGCGGCATTTCGAAGACTTGCATCATAATGAGAAAATCTACCGCACGACCCTGGCTAAGATATAGAAATAATTTAAAGTAAAAGAAACGAAATCGCGAAAAAACTTACGGAAATTATACTATGCAAGGATGGGAAATTTCAGATCTGGAGGGTTGGAATGTTTTTACCTCTGAGCGGCAGTGTTTTGCGCACAATGGGCTAAATGGACAGGCCACGAGGACCCCGAAGACTCAGAAAAGATTGGGGGAGGGAACCCACTGGACAGCTGTTGGGAGACAGATTACACTCTCTCGTCAAGGCCATTCAGCATGTTCTTTAACGTGCACAGGGTATGGCTCTCCCGCACACGGAGCCACGGCTTGACGTCCCATCCGATGGACGACAGCCTTTCCAAGCCCATTGGTGTCCCCTACTGACCATGGGCAGGGTGGAGGAATTTTGCGGAGATAAATCTCAACGCTGACCCAGCTGGTACTCGAACCTGGGAACTACAGTTTACAAGCCTGGCGAGCTACCGACTGAGCTACCCCAATCCCAAATGGCCAGGTCACAAGGACCCCAAAGGCTCAGAGAAGGTTGGAGGAAGGGTTGGGTTGGGTTGTTTTACCTGTGAGCGGCACTTTTTTGCACACCATGGGATAAATGGCCAGGTCACATGGACCCTGAAGGCTCAGAGAAGGTTGGGGGAGGGGACCCACTGGAACAGCTGTTGGGAGACATATGGTAGCCTCCCGTCAAGGCCATCCAGCCTGTTCTTTAACGTGCACAGAGTATGGCTCTCCCGCAAACGGAGCCATGGCTTAACGTCCCATCCGACGGACGGCGGCCTTTCCAAGTCCATCGGTGTCCCCTACTGACCGTGGGCAGGTCGGGGAATTTTGCGGAGATAAATCTCAACGCTGACCCAGCTGGGACTCGAACCTGGGAACTACAGATTACGAGCCTGGCGCACTACCGACTGAGCCATCCCCGCCCCTTGGGGGAAGGGACCCACTGGACAGCTGTTGGGAGACAGATTACAGTCTCTCGTTAAGGCGTGTTCCAGTGTGATCTTTAACATGCATAGGGTATGGCCCTCCTATACATGGGGCCACAGCTTAATGTAGACAGCTTTTCCAAGCTTTAGACAGCTTTTCCAAGCCCATTGAAGTCCTCTACTGACCGAGGGTAAGAGAGGGAGTTTTGCAGACATAAATCTCAACACTGGTCCAGGTGGACTCGAACTGTAGATTTCGAGCCTGACGCGCTACCGACTGAGCCATCCCCTCGTCACCTATGAGTGACCCTACATGCATCACCATTGTGTCACGTGACACGAAGGTTGCCAGAATCACTAATTCCTGAAAAAAATCTTTGTCAGATATTTTTTTTCTGAATTCTGTAATCAACCATAGTGTTCGGATACTTTTTTGAGGGACTGTACATATTCCTGTTTCCGTGAAAAATTTTAGTTCGTGTATGTACACGAAGGTTGCCAGATCACTAATTTCTAAAAAAATCGTTGCCAGATATTTTTTTCTGAATTCTTTAATCAACCATAGTGTTCGGATACTTTTTTGAGCGACTGTACCATTTCTTGTAACAAGGGGTGCATTAGGTTTAAATCGTGCAGCATTCGCCCTAAAAATTCTTTAGTTTCCGCAAAACTAACACCTGCGTGAACAGATTTCAAGCGACAGTTTAACTTCTACTACCGGTCACTACCAGCAATTCCCCCCCCCCCCAACCGCAGATGTCCCTAATGATACGAGCAGCTGTTTTCCCTTAATGATCTACAGGAATATACGTAGCAGACCATTCACCTTAATGTGTAAGCATCTCTGTGTGGAACATTATGTATTGATCGATATAGTGTAAAATCCTCTGTTAATCGTGGAGACAAGTTTGCGTAGTTCAAGTGCATCCTCTACCTGGAGTTCTCTTCTTTGCTGGTTGCTAAGTGACCGTTGCTAAGGAATGGCTGTTCGCATCATGGCGTTGCAGTAGCAAGCCAATAGCAGGTAAGTTATTTTTTTCAAATTCAAATTTATTTTCAGTAAGTGTTATCTATAATTAATTTACATAAAAAAATCCCACTAAGCCGAAGCTTATCAATGGAAATGTACAGTCGCTCAAAAAAGTATCCGAACACTATGGTTGATCACAGAATTCAGCAACAATTTTTTTAGAAATTAGTGATCTGGCAACTTCGTGTCACGTGACACGAAGGTTGCCAGATCACTAATTTCTAAAAAAATTGTTGCCAGATATTTTTTCTGAATTCTGTGATCAACCATAGTGTTCGGATACTTTTTTGAGCGACTGTACATACAGGGTTTTAGCAGATATGATCTAGATTACATTAGTATCATTACATAAATGAAGGAGAAAAAAATAAATAAAAAAGAAAATCAATAAAATGATAAATGATTTCCAATAAAAACATTACTTTTTCATCAACCACTTAAATAATTTTTGTTTACCATCAAAAAGTTTACTTAAGTTAACAATTTTTCTAGGAAGCAAGTTAAATAGGAAAGGAATTTGATATTCTTTGGAATTTCGTCTGTAATTATTATGAAATTTTGTTTGTTTCAAAAAACCCATAGCCTTTTTTCTAGTAAACTTATTGGCAAATATTTTGCCTATAGGTATTATCAAAGAAATTATTGATAACACAAACAAACACATATAAACTTTCATTACGTAAAATTTGGAACAGAATAAATATGTCATCTATTGTTGCAAGGGAATTTTTAACTTCTGAATTGCACAATCCTTTTAACAGACTAATTTGTATTCTTTTAATTTTATTTAATTCTGTCTTATAGGCTGTCCTGTAAACTGTTATTCCATATTTAATTATAGATTCAAAAAGTGCTTTATATACTAAAATAGTCAAATGTGTATCAACAAACAAGTTAAGTTTCCTAATTTTAAATGCTACAAATTGTAGTTTTGAACACATCCATTCAATATGTTTATTCCATTTCATTTTCGAATTCATTTTGAAGCCTAGGTAAATTATTTCGTTTACTTCTATTTTAGGACAATTGCATGTACCAGGTGATAAACCATCCAGCATAGTACAACTTATTCGATGCTCAGTAATACTTCTATTAAGTGTAGGTTGTTGAGTTCACTTCTTATAATTTATTCCTATGTTTCTTTATAATTTATTTATATTTAGGTAGTTAGAAATATATTTATTGTTAGCTTATTAAGTAATAGAAGAAAGACTTTGCTTTTGGTTTGACATTTTCCGGTTGGTGGATTTGACAATTCCACTCACCTTGGCAACGTACATGGTGTGAGCGGAAGCCAGATGGCGTGATAGGATGTGTAAAGGCGTGACCGGAAGTGACGTTTATAAACCGCTACCGGAAGTGACGCTTATTAGCCCGCGACCGGAAGTGACGTCTGGAAATCTTACTGAGTAGGTATCTTTCGAATGCGATTGAGAAACTTAATGATTTATGTGCCAAATGAACATTTGTTACGCGGGAAGTGTAATAGGCTATAAAAAAAATTGACTCCCCCATGCTTTCTCCCCCTTTAAAAAGGGGGAAATATGAAAATATGAAATTTATTCTTCCACTGTATGCAGAACGCAAATGGGCGGTAGTGGCTCAGTTGGTAACGCGTCAGATCGTAATTTGTAGTTCCCAGGTTCGAGTACCAGATGGATTTGCGTTGACTCAACGCTGACCAAGCCGCAAAAATTTATCTCCGCAAAACTCCCCGCCCTGCTACGGTCAGTAGGGGACACCGATTGGCTTGGAAAGGCCGCCGTCCGTCGTATGGACGTGGCCCCGTATGCGGGAGAGCCAACGAAAGAGTTTGAATAATAACCTTGAACCAAATGGTGCCACTTTCGCAAGTTCCTTTATATATCAGTATCACTATTTTTTCCGTGTAATGAAAATTGAATTTTTTTGGAGAAAATATTAACCTTTGTTAGTATCTATTCCAAGTTTTTGCTATATATACACTTAATATATATTTTACAATTTTTAAGATTTTTTAAACTTAAGACATAATATCAGTTATGCTAAGCAGTAATTTTTAGGGGCGGGGGTGGCTCAGTCGGTAGCGCGCCAGGCTCGTAATCTGTAGTTCCCAGGTTCGAGTTCCAGCTGGGTCAGCGTTGAGATTTATCTCCGCAAAATTCCCCGCCATGTCCATTGTCAGTAGGGGAACCGATGGACTTGGAAAGGCCGCCGTACGTCGGATGGGACGTTAAGCCGTGGCTCCGTGTGCTGGAGAACCATACGCTGTGCACGTTAAAGAACACACTGGATGGCCTTGACGAGAGACTACCATCTGTTCCAGTGAATCTCCTCCCCTAACCTTCTCTGAGCCTTCGGGGTCCTTGTGACCTGGCCATTTAGCCCATGGTGTGAAAAAAAGTGTCGCTCAAAGGTAAAACAACCCAACGTTAAAGAACACGCTGGATGGCCTTGACGGGAGGTTACCATCTGTCTCCCAACAGCTGTTCCAGTGGATCTCCTCCCTTAACATTCTCTGAGCCTTCGGGGTCCTTGTGACCTGGCCATTTAGCCCATGGTGTGCAAAATAGTGCCGCTCAAAGGTAAAACAACCCAACGTTAAAGAACACGCTGGATGGCCTTGACGGGAGGTTACCATCTATCTCTCAACTGCTGTTCCAGTGGATCTCCTCCCCTAACCTTCTCTGAGCCTTCGGGGTCCTTGTGACCTGGCCATTTAGCCCATGGTGTGCAAAAAAGTGCCGCTCAAAAGTAAAACAACCCAACGTTAAAGAACACGCTGGATGGCCTTGACGGGAGGTTACCATCTGTCTCTCAACAGCTGATCTAGTGGATCTCCTCCCCTAACCTTCTCTGAGCCTTAGGGGTTCTTGTGACCTGGCCATTTAGCCCATGGTGTGCAAAAAAATAGCCGCTCAGAGGTAAAACAACCCAACCGAAAAGATGTAATGGAATTCTGTGACAATGTCCGGATCAGCGAAGCGGAATGTTACTGAAGACGATCCTTCGTAATCCTGATAATCTAGCTTCAGGATTTTTATGTGTAAGAATATGAGTTAACCGAATCAATGGAAAAAATGATAATCCATTCATAAATAGAAATTTTATGTCTTCGCTTAGACAGGACGCTTCCGATAGAATAAAGGGTTGGGAAACATAGCTTCCGATTGGAAGGCCTCTTAATAATAGTCGTTGTACATCAGCTCTGGAAAAATGATATCAAAGTCGGCATTAAAAAAGAATCTTAATTAAAGAATACTTGGGACTCCTCAAATCCTTTCAGATGAGATGCCATCAATAACGGGTTTACCACAAAACGAAATAAAGGGCCAAGCCATTCGGTGACATTTATGAGTATTGAAAATAATTTACGACTTTATGAAAGAGAACGTCTCGAACCTCTTAGAGATGAAAGTAGCACGTGCATCAAGGATGAGACCAGTAATAAAATGTGAGTCCAGTCGTTTATAAGGATCAAGAAACTAGTTGTAGCTTTTGATTATATATGAAACCGACAATCTCCATTATACTATTATTATATCTCATATATCGCATCTGCAGTTGGAGCACCTGCAGATGTGCTAGTTAAGAGAAAAAAATTATTGGTTGATGTAAAAACGTCAGAATAAAGATATAGTCATTCAGAGCATGGATATCGATCTGTCGATCTGATAAGAACAACCTTTGTTAAACCACCCTTTGTTAAAAATAATATGTCTCTGTTTGGGAGTCCTTGTCAAAAAACGCGAATTTTTAGGGCGGGGGTGTCTCAGTCGGTAGCGCGCCAGGCTCGTAATCTGTAGTTCCCAGGTTCGAGTCCCAGCTCGGTCAGCGTTGAGATTTATATCCGCAAAATTCCTCGCCCTGCCCACGGTCAGTAGGGGACACCGATGGGCTTGGAAAGGCCTCCGTCCGTCGGATGGGACGTTAAGCCGTGGCCCCGTGTGCGGGAGAGCCATACCCTATGCACGTTAAATAACACGCTGGTTGGCCTTGACGGGAGGCTACCATCTGTCTCCCAACCACTGTTCCAGCGGGTCCCCTTCCCCAACCTTCTCTGAGCCTTCGGGGTCCATGTAACCTGGCCATTTATCCCATTGTGTGCAAAAAAGTGCCGCTCAGAGGTAAAACAACCCAACCCAACAACCCAGGTCAGAAGGACCCCGAAGGCTCAGAGAAGGTTGGGGGAGGGGACCCACTGGAACAGCTCTTGGGAGACAGATGGTAGCCTCCTGTCAAGGCCATCCAGCGTGTTCTTTAACGTGCACAGGGTATGGCTCTTCCGCACACGCGGCCACGGCTTAACGTCCCATCCGACGGACGGCAGCCTTTCCAAGCCCATCGGTGTCCCCTACTGACCGTGGGCAGGGCAGGGAATTTTGCGGAGATAAATCTCAACACTGACCCAGCTGGGACTCGAACCTGGGAACTACAGATTACGATCCTGGCGCGCTACCGACTGAGCCACCCCCGCCCCATATATTAAGGGCAATAGAATGATTGTCTCCATGGAATGAATGGCGGAAAGTATTTTTTATCTGACACACACCACAGAAAGACCATATATGTGCGGGGCGAGGTGGCTCAGTCGGCAGTGCGCTAGGGTCGTAATCTGCAGTTGCCAGGTTGGAGTCCCAGCTGGGTCAGCGTTGAGCCATTTCCGCCTTGCCCGCGGTCAGTATGGGACAACGATGGGCTTGGAAAGGCCGCCATTCGTCGGGTGGGATGTTAATTCGTGGCTCCGTGTGCGGGAGAGCCATACCCTGTGCACGTTGAAGAACACCCGGGATGGCCTTGACGGGAGGCTACCATCTGTCTCCCAACAACTGTTCCAATGAGTCCTCTTCCCCAACCTTCTCTGAGCCTTCGGGGTCCTTGTGACCTGGCCATTTAGCCAATGGTGTACAAAAAAGTGCCGCTCAGAGGTAAAACAAGCCAACGTTAAAGAACACGCTGGATGGCCTTGACGGGAGGCTACCATGTGTCTCCCAACAACTGTTCCAATGAGTCCTCTTCCCCAACCTTCTCTGAGCCTTCGCGGTCTATGTGACCTAGCCATTTAGCCCATGGTGTGCGAAAAAGTGCCGCTCAGAGGTAAAACAACCTAAACCTCATATTTTGTAGAAAGCTTCTGGGAACAAGTCTGTGTCCTATCTATCCTGCCATGGAAAAATGAATTAGCAAGGTAGTGATTAAAAAGAAATGCAAAATTTGTTGGAAAATGTTCAACTTTTCCAACAAACAATCCGCATTTGAGAATTCAGAGAGACAAACGAGATCGTGCTTGACATTTGTCGAACAAGAAATTCAAACGTTCGCATCATGTGCCTCAGTAGGAACAAACTCATTTTTTGGAAATTTGTGATAAATATTGGGGGTGGGGGAATGATGAAGAATGTTGGAATAAGAGTTGGAAAATATGTGCTGGTGAAAAATAATGTGATATAAAGAATGATTTGTAAAACAAATTTCGTAAATAAATTTTAAATAATGTGGAAACATTTGTAGTTTATGATTTATAAGTTTTTTAGATTTTATTTTGTGTTGTTCAAATGCATATTACATAATTAATGGGTGAGGTGGGTTGGGTTGTTTTACCTCTGAGCGGCACTTTTTTGCACACCAGGGGCTAAATGGCCAGGTCACAAGGACCCCGAAGGCTCAGAGAAGGTTGGGGGAGGGGACCCACTGGAACAGCTATTGGGAGACAGATGGTAGCCCCCCGTCAAGGCCATCCAGCGTGTTCTTTAACGTTGGGTTGTTTTACATTTCAGCGGCGCTTTTTTGCACACCATGGGCTAAATGGCCAGGTCACAAGGACCCCGAAGCCTCAGAGAAGGTTGGGGGAGGGGTACAACTAGAACAGCTGTTGGGAGACAAATGGTAGTCTCTCGTCAAGGCCATCCAGCGTGTTCTTTAACGTGCACAGGGTATGGCTCTCCCGCAGACGGGGCCACGGCTTAACGTCCCATCCGACAGACAGCGGCCTTTCCAAGCCAATTGTTGTCCCCTACTGACCGTGGGCAGGGTGGTGAATTTTGCGGAGATAAATCTCAACGCTGACCCAGGTAGGACTCGAACCTGGGAAATACAGATTACGAGCCTTGCGCGCTACCGACTGAGCCACCCCGCCCCAGAGTGGGGTGGATGTCTGATTATTTCTTAGCGCAGTTAAGTTTACAACGACCTAAAGGCTATGTGCTTTACAAACTCGTGAAACAAAGTGGGGTATGACTGATTGATATGATAAATTCTATTCTGAAAATAAATACATGAAGATGAAATGCTTCAAACATTTGTCCGACTTCAAACTGAAATACAAATTATTACACTCGCCAATATCAAATTAATGAATGTTTTTTGCAAGATTATGGTGAAATTAGCTCCAATGTGTAGAACCATCGTGTTAAATTGTGTTGCTTATGTCCCACAAATCTTATTAAAGAGAAATGTAGACACCGCAACTCATTTCTTAGAGCTAAATTTGTAATGTGTTACACATAACTGACTGATAATTTTAGCACTTGGTCATTTATGAAAGTATTTTCCTTCTCGAGTAGTTGGGAAGAGAATGGTTTCTTTCTGTAAGAAAGCTTTTTTGGTGTAATTTTTCGAATAATTACTTAACAATTGTTATTTCTAAAAAGCGAACTATCACAAATTATGTAAACGACATCAAAAGATAATATTTATTGCACGAAGAAAAATGGAATTATTTCCAGCACTTTAGCCAAAAAGAGAACGTTCTTTTTTTTTACGGAGGACATTGGTCGAAGACAAAGAGCCATTTATGCAGATACGTTTAGAACATCGCCAACGATTGAATTTTGGTCCCATGAAAGGTACCAAATCCGTTAGTCAATGATTAAATGCTGTTCTGATGTATGAGCAAGCGTTAAAGAATATTTCACACTTTGCAGTCGTGGTTCTCTTTTCGGAAATATAACTGGTTGAAGAAAACAATGTATTACATTAAAAATGAAATTTGACTGCCTATAAATTTCTTTTAAAGATTTGTTTAGAAATTATCCTAACAAGTATATTTTGCAACATACCGCTGGGAGAAATTCTCTCTGTATACAAGGTGGGTTAAACGTCCCTAAAATCAACAACTTACTGATCAGGTATGCTACATTTGATAGATGCCAAATAACATTGCTCTCCTCGAATTTCAGGGTCTGACATCGCGTCTATTTGTTTTGTATGTTAATGATAAGTTCTTCAGACATTTTTTAATAATGCATCATAAGTCTGCCCTCTCGAAGAATCCTTGAAATAAACGTGAATTAACTGAATTGAAACTTTGTTTTTTCTCGTAGGCATGTGTACAAAACAGAAATCTTCTACAGTAAGCTATAAATACGCAAATAAAAAATCCTATCTGATATAAAAATGGGGAGATCCTCTTTTTAAAGAAAAGGCGATTTAGGCAAGATATGTTGATCTATAATGTAACTTCCAGAAATAAAGTCTGCAAATATAATATTTTTCTTTTTACCATACCAGTTAAGTCCCAAAATGAACCTAATTACAGGCGTGATTTTCCGATAATAAACAGTTTGATAGAATGCGTTGTCGAATGTACTCACTATTTGAAGGAAACTTTTTTTTTTTGTATTTCACATAAATTTAAGATCATTTATGGTTACGGGGAACCGTACATCAGAACATCGCCAACGATTGGATTTTGGTCCCACGAAAGGTACCAAACCCGTTAGTCAATGATTAAATGCCGTTCTGACGTATGAGCAAACGTTAAAGAATATTTCACACTTTGAACAGAACACAGCTTTGTAGTCGTGGTTCTTTTTTCGGAAATGTAACGGGTTGAAGAAAACAATGTATTACATTAAAAATGAAGTGAATCTAGCGAGGGGTGTCCCCGTCGCTGGCCTCCTAAGCTATGTCGTAAAGATTCTTGTTAACAAAGGGTTTCATTCGTAGTCAAAAGCTACAATTATTTTTTAGATCCTAATAAAACTGACGTGATATTTTTTTTTTATCCAAGCCGTTATTGATAGTCTCATCCCCGCTTCTTGGCGCTTTAATCTCGATTTCTTTCATAAAGTCGCAAATTATTTTCAGTCTTCATAAATGTCACCGAGCGGCTTCTTCTGGGCACCCGTTTTTGACCAACCCATATCTGAAATGATTTGAGGGGTCCCAAATATTAACGACACATTATTAGGAGGCCTTTCAAATACCTCTCTAAACGAAAGAATGGATCATCATCTGAAGCGTCCAGGTTTCGTCGATCGTGGCATAGAATTCCTTTTTCGTCTCTAAGCGTAATTTTTTTTTTCAGAGCTGAACGCGCATACTTGAAAGGATTTGATACTGGGAGACTTTAACAATGTCGGCGGAAGCTATATTATGCTGACACACACACACATTCTAACGAATGCCAGACTACGGCTAAAAAACTTTTCTCACCAACGAGTTCAGTCATAAATGTCAACCTAGCTGTAGTCGGTGGCCAATCCTTTATTCTTATGAATGTCAGTCTTCCCTCACAAATGAAAAGGCTAATAAATAATTTTTAAGCGGGCATAAATGTCAATCCGTTCGGCTGTTTCAAACGAATGCCAGAGGAACTTAATTTTTTTCTCATGTATCTGCTGAATGCCAGAGGAACTTAATTTTTTTCTCATGTATCTGCTGAATGCCAGAGAGGGCTTTCCACGAGATGGCTAATAAATAATTTTTTAATCGGACATAAATGTCAACCCGTTTGGTTGTTTCAAACGAATGCCAGAGGGACTTAATTTTTTTCTCATGGATCTGCTGAATGCCAGAGAGGGCTTTCCACGAGATGGCTAATAAATAATTTTTTAATCGGACATAAATGTCAACCCGTTCAAACGAATGCCAGAGGGGCTTAAAATTTTTTTCTCCCGGGGTCTGCAGCCGCGCATTATAATGAATAGAGCTAAAATCCCACAACAGTGAGAAGGCTAATAAATAATTTTTAATCGGTTATAAATGTCAACCCATTCGACTTCAACATCAGCTGCTGGCGTAGGGGAGGGGGGGAGGGGGCGTGCGGGGGTGGGAACCTGACTGCCGACTCTTCTAGTAAACTACTTGCCGCTCTAAGGTAAAACAACCTAACCCTATGGTAAACGGTAATCGCTTCCAAATTCATTGTTGCAATTGTCTGAATTTTTGGCTTGATTTCATATTTCGGAGTTGGCAACAAATTTAATCGTTTTTTGCTTCTGACAACGTATAAGTGTTGAACCTGTTTTTTTTCAAATTTCAAATTTAAATATATTTCAGTAAATAATATCTATAATTATTTTACATAAAAAAATCCCATTAAGCCGAAGCTTATCGACGGGAATGTACATATATTGTTCTAACAGGTATGATCTAGATTACATCAGTGTCATTAAATAAAGTGATGGAGAAAAAAAAAGAATAAATGAAAACGAAAACCAATAAAATGATAAAAGACTCCAAATAAAAACATCACTTTTTCGTCGACCACTGAAATAATTTTTCTTTAACATCACAAATTTTTTTAACTATTTCTCTAGGAAGCAAGTTAAATAGGTAGGGAATTTTATATATTCTTTGGAATTTCGTCCGTATTTATTATAAAATTTTGGTTGTTTCAAAAAACCCATAGCCTTTTTTCTAGTAAACTTATTGTGGCAAATATTTTGCTTATAGGTATCATCAAAGAAGTTATTGATAACAGAAACAAACACATATAAACTTTCATTACGTAAAATTTCGAACAAACTAAATATACCATCTTTTGTTGTAAGGGAATTTTTAACTTCTGAATTACACAATCCTTTTAGCAGACTAATTTGTATTCTTTTAATTTTATCTAATTCTATTATAGGCTGTCCCATAAACTGTTATTCCATATTTAATTATAGATTTAAAGAGCACTTTATATACTGAAATAGTCAAATGTGTATCAACAAACAAGTTAAGTTTCCTAATTTTAAATGCTACAAATTGTAGTCTTGAACACATCCAGTCAATATGTTAAAAAAAATAAAAAATAAAATAAATACCCCCTCAAGCAGCTGCTTGCCACAGAGGTCTGACAGAAGCCTGTCAGTTTGTATGCCACAGTAGGAGATCTGAGAGGATGGCAGGACCTCAGCAGAAAAACGACACACACATCCATGCCTAATTCCGGGGCTCGAACCCAGGTCCCTTAGATCAGTAACCAAGCATGCTAACCACTCGGCCACGGGACGGTTTTATTGCATTTCAATTCCGAATTCATTTTAAAGCCTAGGTAAATTATTTCGTTTACTTCTTCTATTTTAGCACAATTGCATGTACCAGGTGATAAACCATTCAGCCTAGTACAACTTATTCGATGCTTAGTAATTCTTCTATTAAGTGTAGGTTGTTGAGAACCAATGCACATAAATTTAGTTTACTTTCTCGTTTACACTCAGTTTGTTAAGAGGAAACCATTTAACTGCTTTATTAAAATCATTTTGTAGATTGCAAATAGCATATTCTAAATCTGAGTGGAAGTTGATTAGCACTGTACATCAGCATACATATATAATTAATTACTATTGAAATTAATATTAGCCAAATAATTTTTGTATATTTGGAATAGCATAGGGCCGAGAATAGATCCTTGTGGAACTCCAAAATTGATCTGAAATTTTTCAGTAAAATTATCATTTATTTTCATGACTATTTCTCTATTTAATAAGTAGCTTTTAAACCATTCAAAAATATTCCCTCTAATACCAAGTAAATATAATTTCTGTAGCAAGATATCATTGTCAACGGAATCAAATGCTTTATTTAAGTCCATAAATACCGCAATGCATTTCTTTCCTATATTTAAATTAATATTTATATTATTAAAAAGATCTTCCAAAAGACTTTGCGTTTCCATACCTTTACAAAAAACGTGCACGTACACGTACACCTTTTTACGTGTACGTACACGAAGGTTGCCAGATCACTAATTTCAAAAAAATCGTTACCAGATATTTTTTCTGAATTCTGTAATCAAACATAGTGTTCGGATATTTTTTTTGAGCGACTGTATATATTCTGATTCATGAATATTGTTGAAAATCGAGATAGGAATAAATTTCATTACGATGTTTAATTATCTTCAATTACATTTTTCCATTAATGGCATGGTTTACAAGTTACATAGCTTCGTAATTTTTGCCAAATAATTTTTAAACCTAAACCTAAAATTTGGCTAATATTAATGCTTTCCATTGACATTAACATAGAAATTCTGTTACTATTGGGGCGGGAGTTGGCTCAGTCGGTAGCGCGCCAGGCTCGTAATCTGTAGTTCCCAGGTTCGAGTCCCAGATGGGTCAGCGTTGAGATTTATCTCCGCAAAAATTCCTCGCCCTGCCCACGGTCAGTAGGGGACACCGATGGGCTTGGAAAGGCCGCCGTCCGTCGGATGGGACGTTAAGCCGTGGCCCCGTATGTAGGAGAGCCATACCCTGTGCACGTTAAAGAACACTCTGGATGGCCTTGACGGGAGGCTACCATCTGTCTCCCAACAGCTGTTCCAGTGGGTCCCCTCCCCCAACCTTCTCTGAGCCTTCGGGGTCCATGTGACCTGGCCATTTAGCCCATGGTGTGCAAAAAAGCGCCGGTCAGAGGTAAAACAACCCAACTATGTTACTATTTTTGTCAGGGTAGTGTATGACACAGTTCAGGTGTGAAAGGCTTCCCTAGGGCCATCCTTTGTTCTGACCCTCCTCTTGTTGTCTATGGTAAGTTCTTCCCGGTCCCTTCCAAGGAGGGGTCAGTCCTAGCGCTGCTATTGGTTGGAATTCTTTTACACTCCTTCTTCTATTGTTAAACCACTGACTCTGCTTCTTACGGTGTTTACAACTTTTGTGTTTCTAGTCATACAGGTGCTGCTTGTGAAGCGATTGGGTCCTTTGGAAATTTTCACCATTTTTGTGTTTTTTTTCTCTTTCATTGTACGGACGAATTTTTCTCTTTTAGCAGCTGGATAACCAAGGTAAGGTTTTGCATTCGTGACTTTGTATTATTTTGTTTTTTGTGTTGTGTTGTTTTACCTCTGAGCGGCACTTTTTTGCACACCATGGGCTAAATGGCCAGGTCACATGGACCCCGTAGGCTCAGAGAAGGTTGGGGGAGGGGACCCACTGGAACAGCTGTTGGGAGACAGATGGTAGCCTCCCGTCAAGGCCATCCAGCGTGTTCTTTAACGTGCACAGGATATCTCACTCCCGCACATGGGGCCACGGCTTAACGTCCCATCCGACGGACGGCGGCTTTTCCAAGCCCATCGGTGTCCCCTACTGACCGTGGGCAGGGCAGGGAATTTTGCGGAGATAAATCTCAACGCTGACCCAGCTGGGGACTCGAACCTGGGAACTACAGATTACGAGCCTGGCGTGCTACCGACTGAGCCACCCCCGCCCCTTTTCATTCGTGACTTTGTATTATTTTGTTTTTTGTTAATTTGTTTTATTTTTAGAATAAACGTTTTATAAAGTTACGATAGAATGCAGTTGAGCTTTGGGCTTTCAGCTCAAATACAGCCTGTCATAGGGGCGGGGGTGGCTCAGTCGGTAGCACGCAAGGCTTGTAATCTGTAGTTCTCAGGTTCGAGTCCTAGCTGGGTCAGCGTTGAGATTTATCTCTGCCCACGATCAGTAGGGGACACCGATGGGCTTGGTAAAGGCCGCCGTCCGTCGGATGGGACGTTAAGCCGTGGTACCAATGTGTGCGGGAGAGACATACCCTGTGCACGTTAAAGAACACGCTGGGTGGCCTTGACGGGAGACTATCATCTGTCTTCCAACAGCTGTTCCAGTGGGTCTCCTCCCCTAACCTTCTCTGAGCCTTTGGGGTCCATGTGACCTGGCCATTTAGCCCATGGTGTGCAAAAAAGTGCCGCTCAGAGGTAAAACAACCCAGCCTGTCATATTTTCTTATCTCAGAGGTTGGGATGTTTTACTTCTCAGCAGCACTTTTACTCAAATAATGGGCTAAATGGCAGGTCACAAGGACTCCGAGGTCTAAGAAAAAGTTGAAGGGAGGGAACCCATTGGACAGAATGCAGTTCAGCTTTCGGCTTTCAGCTCAAATACAGCCTGTCATAGGGGCCGGGGTGGCTCAGTCGATAGCGCGCCAGGCTCGTAATCTGTAGTTCCCAAGTTCGAGTCCCAGCTGGGTTAGCGTTAAGATTTATCTCCGCAATATTCAGATAAAATAGGGAGTCTACCATCGCTGTCCTAACCTCTGTTAGGACAGCGATGGTACACTTCCTTTTTTTTATATAATTTTTTTTTTTATAAAGGGAGTCCCCTTTAAGGTCATCCAATGTGTTCTAGTGGCTCTCCCACACAACTACCACGGTTTACGTCGCATCCGACGGACGGCGGTCTTTCCAAGATCATCGGTGTCCCCTACTGACAATGGGCAGGGCGGGGAATTTTGTGGAGATAAAGATTTGCCCATCTGGGACTCGAACATAGGAACTGCAGATTTCAGGCCTGGCGCGCTACCAACTGAGCCACCCTCATTCCTACGCAAAAGAGGGGTTGGGGGTGCATTCTAGAACACTAACTTGAAAGTTGTATTTTTAATTTTATTCCTTTACTGCGGCTAAGACTTCCCGTGACCGAATGGTTAGCGTGCTTCGCTGTGACGTGAAGGGACGTGAAGAAATTTTTCTCAATAGAATAAATAGCCTTCCATTTAAATATATCCCCAAAAGTGAGACCGTAATGTGAAGGGATTTTCCTAAATAGCATAAAAAGAGTTCCCTTTAAATATATCCTCAAAAGTGAGACAGTAATGTGAAGGGATTATTCTAAATAGCATAAAAGATTTCCCTTTAAATATATCCCCAAAGTGAGACAGTGATGTGAAGAAACTTTTCTCAATAGGATAAAGAGCCTTCCATTTAAAAATATCCCCAAAGTTAGACAGTAATGTGATGGAATTTTTCCCAATAGGATAAAGAGCCTTCCCTTTAAATATATCCCAAAAGTGAGACATTAATGTGAAGAAATTTTTGGCAATAGGATAAAGAGCCTTCCCTTTAAATATATCCCAAAAGTGAGACAGTGATGTGAAGGAATTTTTCTCAATTGGATAAAGAGCCCTTTAAAATATCCCCAAAGTTAGACAGAAATGTGAAGGAATTTTTCTCAATAGGATAAAGAACCTTCCCTTTAAATATCCCCAAAGCGAGACAGTGACGTGAAGGAATTTTTCTCAATAGGATAAAGAGCCTTCCATTTAAACATATCCCCAAAGTTAGACAGTAATGTGAAGGAATTTTTCTCAATAGGATAAAGAGCCTTCACGTTAAATATATCCTCAAAGTGAGACAGTAACGTGAAAGAATTTTTCTCAATAGAATAAATAGCCTTCCATTTAAATATATCCCCAAAAGTGAGACAGTAATGTGAAGGGATTTTTCTAAATAGCATAAAAAGATTTCCCTTTAAATATATCCCCAAAAGTGAGACAGTAATGTGAAGGGATTTTTCTAAATAGCATAAACAGATTTCCCTTTAAATATATCCCCAAAAGTGAGACAGTAATGTGAAGGGATTTTTCTATATAGCATAAAAAAATTTCCCTTTAAATATATCCCCAAAAGTGAGACAGTGATGTGAAGGAATTTTTCTCAATAGAATAATAGCCTTCCATTATAATATACCCCAAAAGTGAGACAGTAATGTGAAGGAATTTTTCTTAATAGGATAAAGAGCCTTCACTTTAAATATATCCTCAAAGTGAGACAGTAAGGTGAAAGAATTTTTCTCAATAGAATAAATAGCCTTCCATTTAAATATATCCCCAAAAGTAAGACCGTAATGTGAAGGGATTTTTCTAAATAGCATAAAAAGATTTCCCTTTAAATATATCCCCAAAAGTGAGACAGTAAGGTGAACGAATTTTTCTCAATAGAATAAATAGCCTTCCATTTAAATATATCCCCAAAGTTTGACAGTAATGTGATGGAATTTTTCCCAATAGAATAAAGAACCTTCCCTTTAAATATATTCCCAAAGTGAGACAGTAATATAAAGGAATTTTTCTCAATAGGATAAAGAGCCTTCCTTTTAAACATATCCTCAAAGTGAGACTGTAATATGATGTAATTTTTCTCAATAGGATAAAGAACCTTCCCTTTAAATATATCCCTAAAGTGAGACTGCAATATGATGTAATTTGTACAGTAATGTGAAGGGATTATTCTCAATATGATAAAGAGCATTTCATTTAAATATATGCCCAAAGTGAGACAGTGATGCGAAAATTATAAAAAATAAATGTAAATTATTCTTAATTAGTCACAGTATAGAAGACACGTTCTCATATCAAAGATTTTGTAAAATTAGTTCTTCCTGTAATAAAGTCTTATATTGGATTGTTTTACCTCTAAGCGGCACTTTTTTGCACACCATGGGCTAAATGGCCAGGTCACAAGGACCCCGAAGGCTTAGAGAAGGTTGGGGGAGGAGACCCACTGGAACAGCTGTTGGGAGACAGATGGTAGCCTCCCGTCAAGGCCAACCAGCGTGTTCTCTAACGTGCACAGGGTATGGCTCTCCCACACACGGGGTCATGGCTTAATGTCCCATCCGACGGACGGCGGCCTTTTCAAGCCCATCGGTGTTCCCTACTGACCGTGGGCAGAGCGGGGAATTTTGCGGAGATAAATCTCAACCCAGCTGGGACTCGAATCTGGGAACTACAGATTACGAGCCTGGCGCGCTACCGACTGAGCCACCCCCGTCCGGATAAAGTCTTATAACAAAGAACTTCCTCTTTTCAACATTATCGTATATAGCGCGTGAGAAAACCACTTATTTCACAGAAAGTAATCTTATGACACGACAAGAGTCTGTCTCTAAATTATGATGTATTTTTTTGTTCTCCATAATTTGAGATCGATTTGATGGCGTGAGCTTCGTGTAGTTTGATAATGAACATCTGGTTTCAGTCTTTTCTACGATATAAAGTGAACGCTCCAGGATTTGTAGCTATGCAATGATACAACTACTTTCTCCTTTACAGTTAATAACAGGAAACCGGATGTAACCATCTATGACGAAAGCCTGCTGTGTTTTTCGATCTCCTCAGAGTAACTTATTATCATCGCCTCGAGGATGCAGGTGATTCTCTCTTAGCATCGTCTTCTGCTAGAGGGTTCTCTAAGCATACGAACGTGATGAATTAGAAACATCTGTCGATCATCAGAGATGTTCACAGCTGATTCTCTAAAAGCAAAACATCTGCCGTTATGTTCTAAAATCGCACGGGTTGGGTTGTTTTACCTCTGAGCGGCACTTTTTTGCACACAATGGGCTAAATGGCGAGTTCACAAGGACCCCGAATGTTCAGAGAAGTTTGGGGGAGGGGACCCACTGGAACAGCTGTTGGGAGACAGATGGTAGCCTCCCGTCAAGGCCATCCAGCGTGTTCTTTGATGTTGGGTTGTTTTACCTCTGAGCGACACTTTTTCGCACACCATGGGCTAAATGGCCAAGTCACATGGACCCCGGCTCAGAGAAGGTTGGGGGAGGGGACCCACGGGAACAGTTGTTGGGAGACAGATGATAGCTTTCCGTCAAGACCATCCAGGGCAGGGAATTTTGCGGAGATAAATCTCAACGCTGACCCAGCTGGGACTCGAACCTGGGAACTTCAGTTTACGAGCCTGGCGCGCTACCGACTGAGCCACTCCCGCCCCTCGAACCGCAGCAACGACTCCCAAGATGTGCAGTATCTTGGGTATTAGGTGGTTCAACTTTGTAACTAATAATGAGGTTAGGCAAAGGAGTCTGCAACCTCCTTTAAGCAGCATATTGTGCAGAGAGAGACTCCGTTGGTTTGGCCATGTTGCCCGTATGAATAATTATAGATTGGCGAATAGGGTTATGAACAGTGTGCCTGGAGGCCTCAGAAGGAGGGGGAGACCTAGGATGCGGTGGGGAGACAATGTGAAACAGGACCTTGTTAGAATTGGTGTGCAGTGGCCAGATATAGCTCAGGATACATATGTTGGAGAAGTAAATTTCACGGTCTGGTTTGACCTCCGTAGCCCATGGCTGCTTGAGGATGATGACTTTAATTGAATACACAGAAGGATTAGATGGTAGTCTTACTCCTTCTTTGTTGACTTAAAAACATGAAATGCATAAAGAAAAGACTGTACAATATTTGACATTTGTTGTAATAAAATTCACTATGATGTTTAGAATCTAAAACTTCGACGAAATGATAACAAGTCCACTACTTTCAATTTTTCTTTTTCTGAAACTCTGCAATGTTCGCGGAAAAGAGTCATTTTCTCTCGTATAAAAAATCTCCACTGACTGATGTCTGAAAGTCGTTTTTTTTTTCAAAAATCGATTTTTTCACAATTAACTGCCACATTCGCGATTCCAATCCACAAATCACAAATACCCGCCACATTCACGATTTCAATCCACAAATCACAATTACCCCCCACATTCACGATTTCAATCCACAAACACAATTACCGCCACATTCACGATTTCAATCCACAAATCACAAATACCCACCACATTCACGATTTCAATCCACAAATCACAATTACCCGCCACATTTACGATTTCAATCCACAAATCACAAATACCCGCCACATTCACAATTTCAAATCACAAATACCCGTCACATTCACGATTTCAATCCACAAATCACAATTACCCGCCACATTCACGATTTCAATCCACAAATCACAAATACCTGCCACATTCACGATTTCAATCCACAAATCACAAATACCTGCCACATTCACGATTTCAATCCACAAATTAAAATTACCCGCCACATTCACGATTTCAATCCACAAATCACAATTACCCGCCACATTCACGATTTCAATCCACAAATCACAATTACCCGCCGCATTCACGTTTTCAATCCACAAATCACAATTACCGCCATATTCACGATTTCAATCCACAAATCACAGTTACTTGCCACATTCACGATTTCAATCCACAAATCACAATTACCCGCCACATTCACGATTTCAATCCACAAATCAATTACCCGCCACATTCACGATTTCAATCCACAAATCTCAATTACCCGTCACATTCACGATTTCAATCCACAAATCACAATTTCCCGCCACATTCACGTTTTCAATCCACAAATCACAATTACTGCCACATTCACGATTTCAATCCACAAATCACAATTTCCCGCCACATTCACGTTTTCAATCCACAAATCACAATTACTGCCACATTCACGATTTCAATCCACAAATCACAATTACCCGTCGCATTCACGATTTCCATCCACAAACCACAATTACCCGTCACATTCACAGTTTCAATCCATAAATCACAATTACCCGTCACATTCACAGTTTCAATCCACAAATCACAATTACCCGTCACATTCACGATTTCAATCCACAAATCACAATTACCCGTCACATTCACGGGTTTCAATCCACAAATCACAATTACCCGCCACATTCACGATTTCAATCCACAAAGCACAATTACCCGCCACATTCACGATTTCAATCCACAAATCACAATTACCCCCCACATTCACGATTTCAATCCACAAATCACAATTACCCGTCACTTTCACAGTTTCAATCCACAAAGCACAATTACCCGCCACATTCACGATTTCAATACACAAATCACAATTACTGACACATTCACGATTTCAATCCACAAATCACAATTACCCCCCACATTCACGATTTCAATCCACAAATCACAATTACCCAACACATTCACGATTTCAATACACAAATCACAATTACCCGCCACATTGACGATTTCAATCCACAAATCACAATATCACGCCACATTCACGATTTCAATCCACAAATCACAATTACCCGCCACATTGACGATTTCAATCCACAAAGCACAATTACCCGCCACATTCACGATTTCAATCCACAAATCACAATTTCCCGCCACATTCACGATTTCAATCCACAAATCACAATTACCCCCACATTCACGATTTCAATCCACAAATCACAATTACCCGCCACATTGACGATTTCAATCCACAAATCACAATATCACGTCACATTCACGATTTCAATCCACAAATCACAATTACCCGTCGCATTCACGATTTCCATCCACAAACCACAATTACCCGTCACATTCACAGTTTCAATCCATAAATCACAATTACCCGTCACATTCACAGTTTCAATCCACAAATCACAATTACCCGTCACATTCACGATTTCAATCCACAAATCACAATTACCCGTCACATTCACGGGTTTCAATCCACAAATCACAATTACTGACACATTCACGATTTCAATCCACAAAGCACAATTACCCGCCACATTCATGATTTCAATCCACAAATCACAATTACCCCCCACATTCACGATTTCAATCCACAAATCACAATTACTGACACATTCACGATTTCAATCCACAAATCACAATTTCCCGCCACATTCACGTTTTCAATCCACAAATCACAATTACTGCCACATTCACGATTTCAATCCACAAATCACAATTACCCGTCGCATTCACGATTTCCATCCACAAACCACAATTACCCGTCACATTCACAGTTTCAATCCATAAATCACAATTACCCGTCACATTCACAGTTTCAATCCACAAATCACAATTACCCGTCACATTCACGATTTCAATCCACAAATCACAATTACCCGTCACATTCACGGGTTTCAATCCACAAATCACAATTACCCGCCACATTCACGATTTCAATCCACAAAGCACAATTACCCGCCACATTCACGATTTCAATCCACAAATCACAATTACCCCCCACATTCACGATTTCAATCCACAAATCACAATTACCCGTCACTTTCACAGTTTCAATCCACAAAGCACAATTACCCGCCACATTCACGATTTCAATCCACAAATCACAATTACTGACACATTCACGATTTCAATCCACAAATCACAATTACCCCCCACATTCACGATTTCAATCCACAAATCACAATTACCCAACACATTCACGATTTCAATACACAAATCACAATTACCCGCCACATTGACGATTTCAATCCACAAATCACAATATCACGCCACATTCACGATTTCAATCCACAAATCACAATTACCCGCCACATTGACGATTTCAATCCACAAATCACAATTACCCGCCACATTCACGATTTCAATCCACAAATCACAATTTCCCGCCACATTCACGATTTCAATCCACAAATCACAATTACCCCCACATTCACGATTTCAATCCACAAATCACAATTACCCGCCACATTGACGATTTCAATCCACAAATCACAATATCACGTCACATTCACGATTTCAATCCACAAATCACAATTACCCGTCGCATTCACGATTTCCATCCACAAACCACAATTACCCGTCACATTCACAGTTTCAATCCATAAATCACAATTACCCGTCACATTCACAGTTTCAATCCACAAATCACAATTACCCGTCACATTCACGATTTCAATCCACAAATCACAATTACCCGTCACATTCACGGGTTTCAATCCACAAATCACAATTACCCGCCACATTCACGATTTCAATCCACAAAGCACAATTACCCGCCACATTCATGATTTCAATCCACAAATCACAATTACCCCCCACATTCACGATTTCAATCCACAAATCACAATTACCCGTCACTTTCACAGTTTCAATCCACAAAGCACAATTACCCGCCACATTCACGATTTCAATCCACAAATCACAATTACTGACACATTCACGATTTCAATCCACAAATCACAATTACCCCCCACATTCACGATTTCAATCCACAAATCACAATTGCCCCCCACATTCACGATTTCAATCCACAAATCACAATTACCCGACACATTTACGATTTCAATCCACAAATCACAATTACCCGTCACATTCAGTTTCAATCCACAAATCACAATTACCCGCCACATTGACGATTTCAATCCACAAATCACAATATCACGTCACATTCACGATTTCAATCCACAAATCACAATTACCCGCCACATTAACGATTTCAATCCACAAATCACAATTACCTGCCACATTCACGATTTCAATCCACAAATCACAATTTCCTGCCACATTCACGATTTCAATACACAAATCACAATTACCCGCCACATTCACGATTTCAATCCACAAATCACAATATCACGCCACATTCACGATTTCAATCCACAAATCACAATTACACGCCACAAATCGACTTTTTAACGTGATGGCATTTGACGTTTTCAGTTGGAATCGCGAGAATAATCTTTTCCCGTGAGACTCTTGCCACAGCGAAGAGTCACCTTTTCCCGTGAGACTCTTGCCACAGCGAAGAGTCACCTTTTCCCGTGAGACTCTTGCCACAGCGAAGAGTCACCTTTTCCCGTGAGACTCTTGCCACCGCCGAGAGTCATCTTTTCCCGTGAGACTCTTGCCACCGCCGAGAGTCATCTTTTCCCGTGAGACTCTTGCCACCGCCGAGAATCGTGACGCTCTGACGGCGGTTCCATCTGCCAGATGATACGAGGTCAAAGTGGTCAAGGTCATCAACTGAAGTCTCGCGCGCATTGCTGCTCGTACTCGGAATAGCGGACTTGGAGCCACGGATTAGGTGCTTGGGCAACCCCACAGTTGAAGGAGAGTACAGATAGGTAACTCTCATAGACCCCATGGTTATAAAAAACGTTCGCAGCGCCTCTATGAACAAGAGCCAGAAGCTTTGTGTTTCACTGTATAAACTAAATGTCGAATATAAAAAAATCACAATATCAGGCCACCACAGGAATCACGAATCATATCAGGAACGAGGATGCCAGATCACTAATTTCTAAAAAAAGTCGTTGCCAGATATTTGCACACGCTCCAGTTTGCTGTGAACGGTAACTGGAGCGTGTACAGTTGCTGTATACGCTCCAGATATTTTTCCTGAATTCTGTAATCACGTGACACGAAGGATGCCAGATCACTAATTTCTAAAAAAAATCATTGCCAGATATTTTTTCTGAATTCTCTTATCAACCATGGTGTTCGGATACTTTTTTGAGCTACTGTAGGTGGTCATATTATTTTGATACTTGATTGTGTGGGCTCACTCACGGAAATATTGAGCGTGTGCAGTTACCGTTCACAGCAAACTGGAGCGTGTGCAGTAACTGCACATGCTCCAGTTTGTTGTGAACGGTAACTGGAGCGTGTACAGTTGCTGTACACGCTACAGATAGTTTTCCTGAATTCTGTAATCACGTGACAAAGGTTGCCAGATCACTAATTTCTAAAAAAGATCGTTGCCAGATATTTTTTCTGAATTCTGTAATCAACCGTAGTGTTCTGATACTTTTTTGAGCGACTGTACAGTTTTCTTTAATCCTATTTGCTCGTGCACCACAATTTTCTTTACTGTTGTGGCACGTTCATGCGTTTTAATCACCGAACTTGGAAGATTTTCGAGCCTACAAGTCGCCTTTGGTCTTTACCAATATTTCTTACGATATTACTTTGGTAATCATCATAGCACTTTTTTATACTTTAATCTTTCATTTTGTGTTACGGTCACGGGTCCTTTTATCCAAAGTCTAGTTGGTGTATGACGTGGAATTTTTTAAAGTGTTAAAGTCTGATTAATATTTGTATTCTGATATAACGATTAAATATTCAATCGGAATTGAGTGAATGAGTATTTGATTCCTATTTAATCTTATCTTGGAGTGACTTCTAGCAGAGTGGGACGGGGTGGCTCAGTCGGTAGCGCGCCAGTCTCGTAATCTGTAGTTCCCAGGTTCGAGTCCCAGCTGGTTCGGCGTTGAGATTTTCTCCGCAAAATTCCTAGCCCTGCCCACGGTCAGTAGGGGACACCGATGGGCTTGGAAAGGCCGCCGACCGTCGGATGGGACGTTAATCCGTGGTCCCGTGTGTGGGAGATCCATACCCTGTGCACGTTAAAGAACACGCTGGATGGCCTTGACGGGAGGCTACCATCTGTCTCCCAACAGCTGTTCCAGTGGGTCCCCTCCCCCAACCTTCTCTGAGCCTTCGGGGTCCTTGTGACCTTGCCATTTAGCCCATGGTGTGCAAAAAAGTGCCGCTCAGAGGTAAAACAACCCAACCCTTGTGACCTGGCCATTTAGCCCACGGTGCGCAAAAAAGTGCCGCTCAGAGGTAAAAGAACCCAACCCAAACTAGTTGGTGTATGACGTGGAATTTTTTAAAGTGTTAATGTCTATTGGTTGATTAATATTTGTATTCTGATATAACGATTAAATATTCATTCGGAATTGAGTGAATGAATATTTGATTCCTATTTAATCTTATCTTGGAGTGACTTCGAGCAGAGAGTGTGGCTCAGTCGGTAGCGCGCCAGGCTCGTAATCTGTAGTTCCCAGGTTCGAGTCCAAGCTGGATCAGCGTTGAGTCGTGTGACACGAAGGTTGCCAGATCACTAATTTCTAAAAAAAAATCGTTGAGAGATATTTTTTCTGAATTCTGTAATCAACCATATCTTTCGCATACTTTTTTGAGGGACTGTACACCACTGATGATAATAGAAAGAAATATAGGAGAATTATCTACATTACAGGACTACTTATGCTGACGTCATAACTTGGTCCACAGGACTTGTGTTGTAGAAGGTGTTGCTGCACCACCTCGTTCTACTTACCTTCACCCCAAATAGCCGGAGATAAGGAGCGGGGGTGGCTCAGTCAGTAGCGCGCCAAGCTCGTGATCTGTAGTTCCCAGGTTCGAGTCCCAGCTGGGTCAGCGTTGAAATTTATCTCCGCAAAATTCCCCGCCCTGCCCACGGTCAGTAGGGGACACCGATGGGCTTGGAAAGGCCGCCGTCCGTCGGATGGGACGTTAAGCCATGGCCCCGTGTGCGGGAGAGCCATACCCTGTGCACGTTAAAGAACACGCTGGATGGCCTTGGCGGGAGGCTACCATCTGTCTCCCAACAGCTGTTCCTGTGGGTCCCCTCCCCCAACCTTCTCTGAGCCTTCGGGGTCCATGTGACCTGGCCATTTAGCCCATGGTGTGCAAAAAAGTGCCGCTCATAGGTAAAACACCCAATGTTAAAGAACACGCTGGATGGCCTTGACGGGAGGCTACCATCTGTCTCCCAACAGCTGTTCCAGTGGGTCCTCTCCCCCAACCTTCTCTGAACCTTCGGGGTCCATGTGACCTGGCCATTTAGCCCATGGTGTGCAAAAAAGTGCCGCTCAGAGGTAAACCAACCCAACGTTAAAGAACACGCTGGATGGCCTTGACGGGAGGTTACCATCTGTCTCCCAACAGCTGTTCCAGTGGGTCCCCTCCCCCAACCTTCTCTGAACCTTCGGGGTCCATGTGACCTGCCCATTTAGCCCATGGTGTGCAAAAAAGTGCCGCTCAGTGGTAAAACAACCCAACGTTAAAGAACACGCTGTATGGCCTTGACGGGAGGTTACCATCTGTCTCCGAACAGCTGTTCCAGTGGGTCCCCTCCCCCAACCTTCTCTGAGCCTTCGGGGTCCATGTGAACTGGCCATTTAGCCCATGGTGTGCAAAAAAGTGCCGCTCAGAGGTAAAACAACAACCCAACAGCCGGAGATAAATGTCGTCGTTGCTGCAGTTGTGATTCGAACCTGGGAACTACAGATACTCGCTAGCCTTGCATGCGTGATAAACGCCATATCGAAAAGTTTCATTGTGTCGATTGTGATTTCTCTTCACACACATTTTTTTTAATGTTTTCCTTGCATTGCTGTTGCAGTAGATTGGATTTATTTATTCCAGAAATTCGCAATGATCTTGTATTTCTTATAGGTGATCTCGTTTACAACAGATGTCTCGCTAAGGAAAGTGAAATGTTGAGTTAGAAACGGAATCTGAATCAAGCTTGTGGAGATTAGAATGCAATGAGGAGTAACTTTAATGCAGATGGAAATCAGCGTGGTAAATATACACATTTGTACACTTGTATGATCTATCAGATCGCTAGCATTAGTACAATGCTATTAAACCGGAGAATTGTGGCTTCAGAACTAAGAGTTGTGCTGAAGAAACGAAAATCTTTGTCAGAAGTTTCTTAGCATTAATGAAATTTGCAGAAATTGGAATCTAATGATTCAATTGAATCACTATACTTTAAACAGATTCAGAGAATCACTATACTTCAAACAATCAAATTATTGTGGCAGGCACTAGAGATTTAAAATATTTCAGGTGCTTTTTTATGACATTCAGTGTCTGTATTATGACTGGCTGAGCATCCTAATACTGAGCGCCACATTCACGGTTCTTGAAGAAAGAGTCACATATAGTATTGTTGAAGAAACTGAGAGCTGCATACAGTATTCTTGAAGCAAAAGGTAGCTGCATTCAAGGTTCTTGAAGAAACAGAGAGCTGCATACAGTATTCTTGAAGCAAAAGGTAGCTGCATTCAAGGTTCTTGAAGAAACAGAGCTTCATAGAATGTTCTTGAAGCAAAAGGTAGCTGCATTCAAGGTTCTTGAAGAAACAGAGCTTCATACAGTGTTCTTGAAGCAAAAGGTAGCTGCATTCAAGGTTCTTGAAGAAACAGAAAGCTGGATACAGTATTCTTGAAGCAAAAGGTAGCTGCATTCAAGGTTCTTGAAGAAACAGAGAGCTGCATACAGTGTTCTTGAAGCAAAAGGTAGCTGCATTCAAAGTTCTTGAAGAAACAGAGCTTCATAGAGTGTTCTTGAAGCAAAAGGTAGCTGCATTCAAGGTTCTTGAAGAAACAGAGCTTCATACAGTGTTCTTGAAGCAAAAGGTAGCTGCATTCAAGGTTCTTGAAGAAACAGAGCTTCATATAGTGTTCTTGAAGCAAAAGGTAGCTGCATTCAAGGTTCTTGAAGAAACAGAGCTTCATACAGTGTTCTTGAAGCAAAAGGTAGCTGCATTCAAGGTTCTTGACGAAACAGAAAGCTGGATACAGTATTCTTGAAGCAAAAGGTAGCTGCATTCAAGGTTCTTGAAGAAACAGAGCTTCATACAGTGTTTTTGAAGCAAAAGGTAACTGCATTCAAGGTTCTTGAAGAAACAGAGCTTCATAGAGTGTTCTTGAAGCAAAAGGTAGCTGCATTCAAGGTTCTTGAAGAAACAGAAAGCTGGATACAGTATTCTTGAAGCGAAAGGTAGCTGCATTCAAGGTTCTTGAAGAAACAGAGAGCTGCATACAGTGATCTTGAAGCAAAAGATAGCTGCATTCAAGGTTCTTGAAGAAACAGAGCTTCATAGAGTGTTCTTGAAGCAAAAGGTAGCTGCATTCAAGGTTCTTGAAGAAACAGAAAGTTGGATACAGTATTCTTGAAGCAAAAGATAGCTGCAAACAAGGTTCTTGAAAAAACAGAGAGCTGCATGTAGTGTTCTTGAAACGAAAGGTAGCAGCTTACAGTATTCTTGAAGCAAAATATAGCCGCTTATAGGCTTCTTGAAGAAACAGAGAGTCACACAATGGTTCTTAAAAGAAGTTTTATGACATAAATGAATTAAAAATTACTTAACTTAATTACTTAAACTTAATGAATTAAAATAAGCCACATACAGTGTTTTGGAACAAACGTATCGTCCTACACGATTCTTGAAGCAAAAGGTAGCTGCGTATAAGGTCGTTGAAGAAACAGATAGCTGCTTACAGGGTTCTTAAAGCTAATGGTAGCTGCATACAAGATTCTTGAAGCAACAGAGAGCCTGTTATAGGATTTTTGAAAAAACAGAAAGCCTCATTAATAACTCTTGAAACTGATTGGAACTACACGTCGAAATTTGAGAATGACTTATTTAGGATCACACATCAGTAGATATTTGTTGTTTCCATTCTAAAGCTGAGTTCAATAAAATAATCTTTATTGTTTTATATTACTGAACTGATTTTGAAAAAAAAAAGGCGTTCTTTTAACGGAAAAAATTTCATTTTGAAAGAAAAAAACTGAGAAATAAAAGAAAAATCTATAAACAACTACATAATAAATATATGGAAACAAAATCTCAATTTACAAGAGTTGTGGTTCGCAAACCTATCAAGTTTCAGAAGAAGATTCAGAATATTTTTCGAATATTATCTCCTCTTTTCAAAACAAATTATTTTGCAAGTCTCAGACAAACTTCCTGGGAGTCGCACGTGGCTCACAATCCACGGTATGGCCACCTCTGGTTTATATTGCTAGAAATTCATTACAATGAGTTTCAAACCAATATCGAAATTTTTTAGAAAATTTAGTTAGTTTTTTTAATTAATTAAAAATTTAGAAAAACTTTTGGTAAAATTTAGTTAGAAAATTAGTGAAAGTTTCTCTATATGACGAAAAAATATATGAAAATTGATTCAAATACAACGGACGTTGCATCTATATTTCTTCTTTGCACGAAAAAAATATTGGCAAGAAATTCTGACACCTAAAAAGCAGAAATTTCTAAGTTTTGAATAGGATCTTTACTCAAATATTAAAATGCAGGATTCATCTGGCCATTTAGAAACTTTATCTGTGAAAGCCACGAACGAAAAATATGTCTCTCGAAAATCAATACTGAATAATCCCGAGAGTAACTTCAATGTGAAGACATCATCAAAAAGTATAGATCATAGCATAAATGATCTGGAATTTCAGGGAGAGAACGCATGTGATATGTTTAGCGGAACTGTTAATGGGGTTAGGGATTTGAGCAATATCTTATCTTTTACAGCTTCTCAGCCATATAGCAAACAGTTGAATACCAATACTGACATTAATTTTCTTGATTTGATTTCGAATGATAATTTCAGTAATTTTTCTGAACCAGATAATGGGCAATTAAATCTCGTTGATCCAATTCCATTTAGAACAGATATTCAAACTCTGTCTTTAAGTGATATTCAAAGACGTTCATATATCAAACCTAAGTCTCATGTAACTAACAGTGAGTTCATTGTGACTAATTTCCAAGAAGAGGATTCTGATTCTCTAGATAGTGACGAATATTTTAATAAGAACAGTGAACGTGATTTCAGGAAAAATGTTGTTTCTAAGAACTGTGATCTGAATTCAAATATATCTGGAAATAACATTTATATATTTGGCGAGTCATTACAACAGCAAAGTAATCACAAAAATGACACTGAAAATCAGAGAGCTTCAGATCTTCAGAATCAAAATCCATCTGACAGACAATGGCTAACAGAAAGTGGTAATATACCTTTTAATACTGAGACGACTAACTTTCAAACTTTGACATCATCAAATCGAAACACTTCATTGGTTAAAGATTCGTATAAAACGGAATTTAATCTTTATAGTGTTCTTACTGAAATATGTGAAACAAATTGCTTATCAACGAATAAAAATTATAAGGCTTATAGTCAAGAACAGAATATTGAATACAAACGTAACTCTAAAACTTTGAGTATGGAAGATGTCTCAGCAGACATTCTAACTTCCACAGCTCTTTTAAATAATGGTCCTGATAGTAAGCATGATAAGGAAATAGATTTTCCTGCACAGCATTGCCTTAGACCTTTAACTGATCATATAGGTTTTAACTCTCTACACAGTGACGAATATTTTAATAAGAGAAAACCAAAGTTTCTTCCAAAAACTAGAGAGAAAACCAAAGTTTTCTCTCCTAGTTCCCAGGAAAGGAATTCTTACGATGAAGAACATAGAAGTCCTACTACAAACTTAGGCGAAAATATTTATCCCATTCCGACGTCAAATAGCAATTGTACAGAAGTCAGCAATCCCTCAACAACAGTTCAAACAACACCAATGAAATCTACGCATGTTCTTACAAATATTAAGAGAAAAGATTTTGATCATAGCAGGGAAATATGTACAATGCCAACCGTACCTTTAGAGCACATTATGGATATCACTACAACTAAAAGCAAACCTTTTGTTTCAAACAGTCAGGTGTCTTATCGTGAGCCTTTAAGAACAGTAACTGTTGAATCAGAAAGTGCTTCGGAAAGAGTTAGGAGAAATACGAATTCAGAAGAGGTCCATTCTCATTTGCCAACTAGAACAACGGTCAGTCCAACTTTACCTGTTCTTACAAATGTAAAATCAGAATATTCAGCTGATGTAGGACGAAAAGTAGATGTGAACCTTTCAACAATTTTAGATTGTACAAGTGAGATACAAAAAAAGGAGTCTACTCATCTCTCGAGTAAAGGTTTTGGATTTGAAACCGTTGAGAGTATTAGAAGCTTTCGAAATACCCACAGTGCACTTCGAAGGAAATCGAATCAGAATATCACTTCTTGTACAAATTTCGATAATCTCAACAGTACTCTTTCTCTGCAGGCATCCTCAGCGTTGGAAAGTACCGTTAGTACCAATTATAGAGATTCTGATTTCGAAAAATTAATTACTAATTCCAAAAGCTGCGATTTCCAAATGTTAGGTACAAATTCTAAAGATTCTGATTCCCGAAAGTTAAGTGCTTATTCTGATGATTCTGATTTTCGAAACTTAAGTACTAATTGTAAGAATTCTGCTCTTCAAAAGTTGAATGCAAATTCTAAAGATTCCGATTTTCGAAACTTAAGTACTAATTGTAAGAATTCTGCTCTTCAAAAGTTGAATGCAAATTCTAAAGATTCCGATTTTCGAAACTTAAGTACTAATTCTAAGAATTCTGCTCTTCAAAAGTTTAATGCAAATTCCAAAGATTCCGATTTTCGAAACTTAAGTACTAATTGTAAGAATTCTGCTCTTCAAAAGTTGAATGCAAATTCTAAAGATTCCGATTTTCGAAACTTAAGTACTAATTCTAAGAATTATGATTTTTCAAAGTTAAGCACTAATTCCAAAAGTTCCGATTCTTCTTGGGTTATTCGAACTACATCGAGTCCAAACAGGATTGCTCTTTCGAAAATAAAGTCCGAAAATTCTAATGGTGTCAGAAAAAAATTCAAATCGAATACGTCCTCTTCAGTGGAATTCACGAATAAATCTACTGCAGAAATCCAAACTTGCTGTTCTAATATTCACAAAATGGAGTTTGCTGCTGATCCCTCCTCAATTCAATATATTGGTGACGAAACTACTCCACATATCAGAAGCACGAATACTAATTCTAAAGCTCTATGCTTCTCCAATTGCACTAAAACAACTGTGAGTCAGAACACGCCATTTTCTACAAATATTAAATTAGAAAGTTCTATTAATCTCTTTAGTGAATTGGGCAGTAAATCGACCTCACCTATAAATTGTGCTACAGATAATATTACTAAGGAAAACAAAGCTATAACTACTCTTCTTCAGAAAGAAGGGTTTCTTGATAGTACTTGTCTGGCTGAAAATATTCCAGTGGATGCATATCTTCTCAAAAACAATACTAATTCAGCAAACGCAATTTCAGTTACCTCAGCTCTACCAGAAGTACACCAAAATTTTCCTGCTTTTAAAAAGATTGAAACCGAAGATTCTTTTAATCTTAATAAAGATTTTTGTTCTGAACGGTCCCCAGTGTCAGGTGATATTGTGAACTTCAGTAAAAGGCGCAAAATTGGGGCTTCGATTATTCAGGAAAAGAAACTCTCTGATGCACTTTGTCTACGTGGATACGATGAGCAACAAATACATTCAAACCTTCCAAGGCTAAATAAGAATTCAATGCAACATATTACGCCAAACTCAGTTGGAACAACACTGCTCCAAATGGAACCTAATATCTCAAGCTCAGGTAATATGGCACTGCCTCAGATGGAAACTAATGTGTCAAGATCATTTGAAATGCCAGTGTCTCAGAAAGAACCTAATATCTCAAGATGGGTTGACACATCACTGCCTCAGATGGAAACTAATGTGTCAAGATCATTTGAAATGCCAGTGTCTCAGAAAGAATCTAATATCTCAAGATCGGTTGACACATCATTGTCTCAGATGGAAACTAATGTGTCAAGATCATTTGAAATGCCAGTGTCTCAGAAAGAACCTAATATCTCAAGATGGGTTGACACATCACTGCCTCAGATGGAAACTAATGTGTCAAGATCATTTGAAATGCCAGTGTCTCAGAAAGAATCTAATATCTCAAGCTGGGTTGACACTTCACTGCCTCAGATGGAAACTAATGTGTCAAGATCATTTGAAATGCCAGTGTCTCAGAAAGAACCTAATGTCTCAAGCTGGGTTGACACATCACTGCCTCAGATGGAAACTAATGTGTCAAGATCATTTGAAATGCCAGTGTCTCGGAAAGAACCTAATATCTCAAGCTGGGTTGACACATCACTGCCTCAGATGGAAACTAATGTGTCAAGATCATTTGAAATGCCAGTGTCTCAGAAAGAACCTAATATCTCAAGCTGGGTTGACACTTCACTGCCTCAGATGGAAACTAATGTGTCAAGATCATTTGAAATGCCAGTGTCTCAGAAAGAATCTAATATCTCAAGATGGGTTGACACATCACTGCCTCAGATGGAAACTAATGTGTCAAGATCATTTGAAATGCCAGTGTCTCAGAAAGAACCTAATGTCTCAAGCTGGGTTGACACATCACTGCCTCAGATGGAAACTAATGTGTCAAGATCATTTGAAATGACAGTGTCTCAGAAAGAACCTAACATCTCAAGCTGGGTTGACACATCACTGCCTCAGATGGAAACTAATGTGTCAAGATCATTTGAAATGCCAGTGTCTCGGAAAGAATCTAATATCTCAAGATGGGTTGACACATCACTGCCTCAGATGGAAACTAATGTGTCAAGATCATTTGAAATGCCAGTGTCTCAGAAAGAATCTAATATCTCAAGCTGGGTTGACACATCACTGCCTCAGATGGTTACTAATGTGTCAAGATCATTTGAAATGCCAGTGTCTCAGAAAGAACCTAATATCTCAAGCTGGGTTGACACATCACTGCCTCAGATGGAAAAACACTGCCTACTTGCAAAAACACTGCCTCAGACTGATGCAAATAACTCAGTTGGAAAATCACTTACTAAGATGGGACCGGTTTCGTCAACTTCAATAATAAAAGCACTGCCTAGACTAGAATCAAATATGTTAAGTTCAGTTTTAACAACATTGCTTCAGATGGGACCTAATATATTAAGCTCAGTTGCAACAACAGTGCCTGAAATTGAACCTAGTATATCAAGCTCAGTTGCAATAACACTGCCTAAGACGGGAGAAGTTATGTCAAGCTCAGTTGCATCAGCACTGTCTCAAGAAACTGTTATTAGGAATATCAAAACTGAAAATTTTGCTGTTAATCCAGCAGAATCGTATATTGCAACAACATTGTCTCAGATTAAACCTAGTGTGTCAAGCTCAGTTGCAGTAACACTGCCTAAGATGGGAGAAGCTTTGTCAAGCTCAGTTGCATCAGCATTGTCTCAAGAAATTATTATTAGGAATATCAAAACTGAAAATTCTGCTGTTAATTCAGCAGAATCGTATATTACAACAATATTGTCTCAGATTAAACCTAGTGTGTCAAGCTCAGTTGCAGTAACACTGCCTAAGATGGGAGAAGTTATGTCAAGCTCAGTTGCATCAGCATTGTCTCAAGAAACTCTTAGGGATATCAAAACTGAAAATTCTGCTGATAATTCAGCAGAATCATATATTACAACAACATTGTCTCAGATTAAACCTAGTGTGTCAAGCTCAGTTGCAGTAACACTGCCTAAGATGGGAGAAGTTATGTCAAGCTCAGTTGCATCAGCATTGTCTCAAGAAACTGTTAGGGATATCAAAACTGAAAATTCTCCTGATAATTCAGCAGAATCGTATATTACAACAACATTGTCTCAGATTAAACCTAGTGTGTCAAGCTCAGTTGCAGTAACACTGCCTAAGATGGCAGAAGTTATGTCAAGCTCAGTTGCATCAGCATTGTCTCAAGAAACTCTTAGGGATATCAAAACTGAAAATTCTCCTGATAATTCAGCAGAATCGTATATTACAACAACATTGTCTCAGATTAAACCTAGTGTGTCAAGCTCAGTTGCAGTAACACTGCCTAAGATGGGAGAAGTTATGTCAAGCTCAGTTGCATCAGCATTGTCTCAAGAAACTGTTATTAGGAATATCAAAACTGAAAATTCTGCTGTTAATTCACCAGAATCGTATATTACAACAATATTGTCTCAGATTAAACCTAGTGTGTCAAGCTCAGTTGCAGTAACACTGCCTAAGATGGGAGAAGTTATGTCAAGCTCAGTTGCATCAGCATTGTCTCAAGAAACTGTTGTTAGGGATATCAAAACTGAAAATTCTGCTGTTAATTCAGCAGAATCGTATGATAAAAAGAACATCGATACTTCTATTATACACAGCAGAAGCTTAAACTCAAATGTTCAAAGAAATAAAATATGTGATGAACCATTATCTACTGAGAACATTGGATCAAGCAACTTTAGTAATCTTCTGACATTGAATGATTTCTCAACAAATATTTATATTAACAGCAATCAACAAGATCTGGTTGGTAGCACTAAACGTAATGCATGTACCAATAGAGAAATATCTGGACTATTGTTATATCACAAAGAAAATGTAGCCAATAACACTACAAATAGTGCATGTACATATACGGAAATATCTGATCCATCCATGAATAATAATGGAGAGCTGGTTAATAATATTATTAATAAAGTAAAAACCAATACGGAGATATCTCATCCATCCTTATATCACAAAGAAAAGATGGGCAGTAACATTGTAAGCAATGCATGTATTAAGAAGGAAATATCTGATCAACACTTTTATCATGAAGGAGTGCTGGTTAATAACACTATAAATAAAATAGGATCCAGTACGCAAATATCTGATAAGTCTTTATATCATAAAGAAAATGTGTTCAGTAACACTGTGAGTAAAGCATGTACCAATAAGAAAATATCTAATCAATCTTTATATCATAAAGAAATGGAAGTCATTCCTTCAAACACTTGTGACGCTGCAAGTGATACTAAAAGTGTAAATGTGGTTAATGTAAATCACCCTAATAGAACAGAACCTCTTAACAGACCAGTAAATCATCTGGAAGTAGAGAGGAAAACAAATCAAGCATCATCTCCACAGAAATCATTTGATTTCTATAACAAATCTTACAAGGTCATCAATGAACTTCATTGGAGAGATCAGAAATTTCTTGAAATGGAAAAGGAACGCCAATGGAAAGAACATGTGAAGATTAGCAAACAACACAGTAACAGAAATAAAAAATCTCATTCAAAGGAAAACGAACTTCTTTGGAAGGATTATGTGAAGATTAGCAAACAACAAAGTAACACTAATAGTTACACTGTAAGTAAAGCATGTAATAATAAGGAAATATCTAATCAATCTTTATATCATAAAGAAATGGAAGTCACTCCTTCAAACACTTGCGACGCTGCAATTGATACTAAAAGTGTAAATGTGGTTAATGTAAATCACCCTAATAGAACAGACTCTGAACCTCTTAACAAACCAGTACGTCATCTCCTGGAAGTAGAGAGAAAAACAAATGAAGCATCATCTCTGGAGAAATCATTAGATTTCGATTACAAAGCTTACAAGATCGTCAATGAACTTCGTTGGAAAGACCGGCAAGTTCGTTTAAAGGAAAAAGAACTCCTTTGGGAAGAATATGTGAAGATTAGCAAAGGCAACGAACAAGAAAATTCTTTCAAATGTCGCATATGCTGCGTAACTTTCAATAATTTTCCTGACTTAGAATCACATGAAGAACGTTGTGCTCGCTTGGTATCACCACAATTCCGAAATGAGTGTTTCTACGGCGAATGCAAGATTTGTGGTTTCAAACCCAGCTATCCCAGCAAGGAACACATCACTAAGCACATGCTCATACACACAGAGGAACGTCCGTATATGTGCAGAGAGTGTGGGAAAAGTTTTAAAACTCAAGATCGACTTTATGGTCATGAAGAAACACACTTAACTGATCTACCTTATAGTTGTGATAAATGTGGCAAAAACTTCAAAACGAAGCCGAGTTTTCAGAGCCACAATCGTCGTCATCATCAAGAGTTAATTAATCTTGAACTTCTTTGTAATTTCTGTGACAAGAAATTTAAAACAAAGGCGAAACTGAAATGTCATTTAAGGAAACATACTGGAGAGCGTCCCTATTCATGTGATGTCTGCAGCAAATCATTTAGGATGGCGTTAACATTGAGAGTTCATCAAAAAATTCATACCAATGAGAAACCATACTTGTGTGAAATCTGTGGGAAAGCTTTTAGGAACTCAAAGTATATATCCTTCCACAGAAAAATGCATCAACAGGATAATGATTACAAGTGTAAAATTTGTGGGAAAACATTCAATTTTTCTAGCAATCTCAATCAGCATATGAAGACTCATGCAGACGTACGAAATCATGCCTGCCGATTGTGTGACAAGAAATTCAAACGTCCGCATCATCTACGTCAGCACGAACAAACTCACGTATGACAGGAAGTTCAAACGTCCTCATCATCTATATCAACAGGAAGAAACTCACGTGCCACAAGGAGTTCAAACTTCCGCATCATGTACGTCAGCATGAGCAAACTCAAGTGTGAGAAGTCCAAACGTCCTCACCATCTACGTCAGCAGGAACAAACTCACGTGTGAGAAGAAATCCAAACGTCTTCATCATCTACATCAGCGGGAAGAAACTCACTTGTGACAAGAAATTCAAACGTCCTCACCATCTACGTCAGCAGGAACAAACTCACGTGTGAGAAGAAATCCAAACGGCCTCATCATCTACATCAGCAGGAAGAAACTCACGTGCCACAAGGAGTTCAAACTTCCGCATCATGTACGTCAGCATGAGCAAACTCAAGTGTGAGAAGTCCAAACGTCCTCATTATCTACGTCAGCAGGAACAAACTCACGTGTGAGAAGAAATCCAAACGTCTTCATCATCTACATCAGCGGGAAGAAACTCACTTGTGACAAGAAATTCAAACGTCCTCACCATCTACGTCAGCAGGAACAAACTCACGTGTGAGAAGAAATCCAAACGGCCTCATCATCTACATCAGCAGGAACAAACTTACGTGGGAAGAAGTTTCGAAATTGAACAAAAATGAAACAAAATAATGTTTCATAGAGCACACCAGAGTGATTCCTTATTTCTCTGATACCCGCATCAAATTATTTTTCATAAAATTTATTATGAAAACATGTCTCTAAAGCTACAACAGTGATCAACGTGTTTCTGGCCTACAGATCTACCAAGGCTTCTGATACAGACATAGGAGAAATAGTTTTTGCAGTAAAAGTAAGTTTTCTTGATTTTAATAACTGATTTGTTCTCTTAGGAATCTTCATGACATTACATTTGATGGTTGTATGTTGAAGAAACGAGAACGACGATTTTCAAATTACTCAATACAAAGGCAGGTAATAAAAAGATTGATTTCTCAACTCACACACTGTTATATTGTTTTAGTCTGAACGGCACTCTTTTTTTGTATACAATGAGCTAAATGGCCAGGTCACATGGACCCCGAAGGGTCAGAGAAGGTTGGGGGTGGTGACCCACTGGAACAGCTGTTGGGAGACAGATGGTAGCCTCCCGTCAAGGCCATCCAGTGTTTTTTAATGTTGGGTTGTTTTACCTCTGAGCGGCACTTTTTTTGCACACAATGGGCTAAATGGCCAGGTCACATGGACCCCGAAGGGTCAGAGAAGGTTGGGGGTGGTGACCCACTGGAACAGCTGTTGGGAGACAGATGGTAGCCTCCCGTCAAGGCCATCCAGTGTTTTTAATGTTGGGTTGTTTTACCTCTGAGTAGCACTTTTTTGAACACAATATGCTAAATGGCCAGGTCATATGGATCCCGAAGGTTCAGTGAAGGTTGGGGGAGGGGACCCACTGGAACAGCTGTTGGGAGACAGATGGTAGACTCCCGTCAAGGCAATTCAGTGCGTTCTTTAACGTTGGGTTGTTTTACCTCTGAGCGGCACTTTTTTGTACACCATGGGCTAAATGGCCAGGTCATAGGGACCCCGAAGGTTCAGAGAAGGTGGGGGAGAGGACCCACTGGAACAGCTGTTGGGAGACAGATGGTAGCCTCCCGTCAAGGCCATCCAGCGTGTTCCTTAACGTGCATTGGGTATAGCTTTCCTGCATACGGGGCCATGGCTTAATGTCCCATCCAACGGACAGCGGCCTTTCCAAGGCCATTGGTATCCCCTACTGACCGTGGGCAGGATGGGGAATTTTGCGGAGATAAATCTGAACGCTGACCCAGCTGGGACTCGAACCTGGGAACTACAGATTACGAGCGTGGTGCACTACCGACTGAGGTACCCCCACCCCACCTACCATAGCATACGTATGGTAGGTGGTCATATTATTCTAACACGACTATGTATTTATAGACAAACATCAGTATTAAGATTAGCACAAGTGTCCACCAGTAGTAATATTAGAATAAAAAATTTAAGAAGTGTGTATATGATAGGACTACTTAAGCTGACGTCATAAATTTGGTTCTCTGGCTTTCTCTTATAGGAGGTGTTGGCTGTACACCCATCCTTTGATTTGCATGGTAGGTAAGTCTCAGGAAATCATCCTTTAAGTCGAAACCAAAAACTTACGGAAAAAAAGGAGATAAGTTCCAGGAAAAAAAAAAACTTCTTTTGAATGAAACGTATGTTGAAAATTTTATTTATCCACAATTTTCTCCATGGCTGAATCTAGAAGTCGGGGGAGAAGCAAAAAAATCCTTAAATTTCTTTATATTTAATGCATTTTTCAAGAAATTTTCTAAACAGTGTAGAACTGAGGAGAAAATATTTATTGCGTTGGAAATCTAGTTTCTTGCTTCACTCCCTTTGCGTTTTGTTGGCTTCATTTTGTTTGTTGGACATCTCCCTTTCACTTTGCTGACTTGGTTTTGTTTCTTGGCTCTCTCCCTTTACACATTGTCGGCTTGATTTTGATTCTTCCCCCTTCCCTTTTAACGTTTCGTCGGCTTGATTTTGATTCTTCCCCCTTCCCTTTTAACGTTTCGTCGGCTTGATTTTGTTTCTTCCCCCTTCCCTTTTAACGTTTCGTCGGCTTGATTTTGATTCTTCCCCCTTCCCTTTTAACGTTTCGTCGGCTTGATTTTGTTTCTTCCCCCTTCCCCCTTTACTTTTCGTCGATTTGATTTTGATTCTTCCCCCTTCCCTTTTAACGTTTCGTCGGCTTGATTTTGATTCTTCCCCCTTCCCTTTTAACGTTTCGTCGGCTTGACTTTGATTCTTCCCCCTTCCCTCTTAACGTTTCGTCGGCTTGATTTTGTTTCTTCCCCCTTCCCCCTTTACTTTTCGTCGATTTGATTTTGATTCTCCCCCCTTCCCTTTTAACGTTTCGTCGGCTTGATTTTGATTCTTCCCCCTTCCCTTTTAACGTTTCGTCGGCTTGATTTTGATTCTTCCCCCTTCCCTTTTAACGTTTCGTCGGCTTGATTTTGATTCTTCCCCCTTCCCTTTTAACGTTTCGTCGGCTTGATTTTGTTTCTTCCCCCTTCCCCCTTTACTTTTCGTCGATTTGATTTTGATTCTTCCCCCTTCCCTTTTAACGTTTCGTCGGCTTGATTTTGTTTCTTCCCCCTTCCCTTTTAACGTTTCGTCGGCTTGATTTTGATTCTTCCCCCTTCCCTTTTAACGTTTCGTCGGCTTGACTTTGATTCTTCCCCCTTCCCTCTTAACGTTTCGTCGGCTTGATTTTGATTCTTCCCCCTTCCCCCTTTACTTTTCGTCGATTTGATTTTGATTCTCCCCCCCTTCCCTTTTAACGTTTCGTCGGCTTGATTTTGATTCTTCCCCCTTCCCTTTTAACATTTCGTCGGCTTGATTTTGTTTCTTCCCCCCTTCCCTTTTAACGTTTCGTCGGCTTGATTTTGATTCTTCCCCCTTCCCTTTTAACGTTTCGTCGGCTTGACTTTGATTCTTCCCCCTTCCCTCTTAACGTTTCGTCGGCTTGATTTTGTTTCTTCCCCCTTCCCCCTTTACTTTTCGTCGATTTGATTTTGATTCTCCCCCCTTCCCTTTTAACGTTTCGTCGGCTTGATTTTGATTCTTCCCCCTTCCCTTTTAACATTTCGTCGGCTTGATTTTGTTTCTTCCCCCCTTCCCTTTTAACGTTTCGTCGGCTTGATTTTGATTCTTCCCCCTTCCCTTTTAACGTTTCGTCGGCTTGACTTTGATTCTTCCCCCTTCCCTCTTAACGTTTCGTCGGCTTGATTTTGATTCTTCCCCCTTCCCCCTTTACTTTTCGTCGATTTGATTTTGATTCTCCCCCCCTTCCCTTTTAACGTTTCGTCGGCTTGATTTTGATTCTTCCCCCTTCCCTTTTAACATTTCGTCGGCTTGATTTTGTTTCTTCCCCCCTTCCCTTTTAACGTTTCGTCGATTTGATTTTGATTCTTCCCCCTTCCCTTTTAACGTTTCGTCGGCTTGATTTTGTTTCTTCCCCCTTCCCTTTTAACGTTTCGTCGACTTGATTTTGTTTCTTCCCCCTTTACACACTGTCGGCTTGATTTTGTTTCTTCCCCCTTTACACATTGTCGGCTTGATTTTGTTTCTTCCCCCTTCCCTCTTAACGTTTCGTCGGCTTGATTTTGTTTCTTCCCCCTTCCCCCTTTACGTTTCGTCGACTTGATTTTGTTTCTTCCCCCTTTACACACTGTCGGCTTGATTTTGTTTCTTCCCCCTTTACACATTGTCGGCTTGATTTTGTTTCTTCCCCCTTTACACATTGTCGGCTTGATTTTGTTTCTTCCCCCTTCCCTCTTAAAGTTTCGTCGGCTTGATTTTGTTTCTTCCCCCTTTACACATTGTCGGCTTGATTTTGTTTCTTCCCCCTTCCCCCTTTACGTTCCCCCTTCCCCCTACCGTTTCCCGTAGGAATAGCATGATAAATATTTTTGCCCCTAGCAAGTTCCCCTTTTGGAATTTCGACATAAAATTTGGCATAGCAACTAGGAACACAACCGCAAACATTCTCTGAAAATTTGAACCATCCATCTTGATTGCCCGATCAGTTATGTCTGATAGAGTCAGACACAGTCAACTTCTTTGATTATTATAGATTAAAACAGTAAATTCGTGCATTGTTAGTCCCATTTTCCAATGGTTAAACAATTTTAGCTTATACATGTTCTTTCCTGTTGCAAATCGATGGTTTGGGAGAAAATTGACTTGAAAATTCAAAAACAGGTATTAATTTATACATCTCGTATAAATGCAATGAATAATAAGCTGAAAAACATTGGTTTTTGTTGTGAGTGGGATCCGAAACCACATATCCTGGAAACGTGCCAGTTATGTTAACCAACGAAATCATCATCGACTGATGTTTTTCCTTCAGCTGGTGTGACTTAGGAATTTTTCCCGATCTTTTTTTATTTGATTCGCACAGTGGCAATCAGGAAAATTTATAAGTCACAGCAGGTAGGGGCGGGGGTGGCTCAGTCGGTAGCGCGCCAGGCTCGTAATCCGCAGTTCCCAGGTTCGAGTCCCAGCTGGGTCAGCGTTGAGATTTATCTCCGCGAAATTCTCCGCCCTACCCACAGTCAGTAGGGGACACCGATGGGCTTGGAAAGGCCGCCGTCGTCGGATGGGACGTTAAGCCGTGGCCCCATATGCGGGAGAGACATACCCTGTGCACGTTAAAGAACACGCTGGATGGCCTTGACGGGAGGCTAACATCTGTCTCCCAACAGTTGTTCCAGTGGGTCCCCTCCCCCAACCTTCTCTGAGCCTTTGGGGTCCTTGTGACCTGACCGTTTAGCCCATTGTGTGCAAAAAAGTGCTGCTCAAAGGTAAAACAACCCAACGTTAAAGAACACGCTGGATGGTCTTGACGGAGGCTACCATCTGTCTCCCAACAGCTGTTCCAGTGGGTCCCCTCCCCCAACCTTCTCTGAGCCTTCGAGGTCCTTGTGACCTGGCCATTTAGCCCATGGTGTGGAAAAAAGTGACGCTTAGAGGTAAAACAACCCAACGTTAAAGAACACGCTGGATGGCCTTGACGGGAGGCTACCATCTGTCTCCCAACAGCTGTTCCAGTGTGTCCCCTCCCCCAACCTTCTCTGAGCCTTCGAGGTCCTTGTGACCTGGCCATTTAGCCCATGGTGTGGAAAAAAGTGACGCTTAGAGGTAAAACAACCCAACGTTAAAGAACACGCTGGATGGCCTTGACGGGAGGCTACCATCTGTCTCCCAACAGCTGTTCCAGTGTGTCCCCTCTCCCAACCTTCTCTGAGCCTTCGGGGTCCTTGTGACCTGGCCATTTAGCCCATGGTGTGCAGAAAAGTGCCGCTCAGAGGTAAAACAACCCAAACAACAACACAGCAGGTAAATTAAAACAAAAGGGACCAAAGGGTTCCAGAAGACCTGAGTTCGTATTCCATTCATGGCAAAACCAATTTTTTCCAGCTTATTATTTCATGAGTTCCATGGGTACAGAACATATCCTGTGATGCTTTACTATTGAAATACGATGACTATTTTTTTTTGTTCAAGGAAGATATAACATACTTATTGAAAAATATATTTCTGGCAGTTTTTGTCATTAATACTATTTATTCGTCAATTTTTTTTTGTCATGATGCTATTAATTTTATGTTATGTGTAACAAAGTCATTCTCGAAAAGTGGTAAATATTCTAAATCAGGTGTGTCCAACCCGCGGCCCTGGACAGCTAGTAATGCGACCCACAAAATCGTAAATTTTACGTGTTTACGACATGAGCTTTCAACACGATTATGTGATTTTCAGCGAGTTTTTGATATCCCACTTTTTTAATGTTGCCCTTTTTTAAATTTTATAATAAAAAACAAGAAAATAAATGAAGTTTTATTATTCATATACATCAGCTATATTATATATTTTATGTGCGGCCCAAAACAATTCATTTTCACTCAATGAGGCCCAGGGACGTCAAATTTTCACTCAATGTGGCCCAGGGAAGTCAAATCTTCACTGAATGTGGCCCACGAAAGTCAAATCTTCACTCAATGTGGCCCACGGAAGTCAAATCTTCACTGAATGTGGCCCAAGGAAGTCAAATCTTCACTCAATGTGGCCCAAGGAAGTCAAATCTTCACTAAATGTGACCCAGGGAAGTCAAATCTTCACTCAATGTGGCCCAGGGAAGTCAAATCTTCACTCAATGTGGCCCAGGGAAGTCAAATCTTCACTCAGGGTGGCCCAAGGAAGTCAAATCTTCACTAAATGTGACCCAGGGAAGTCAAATCTTCACTCAATGTGGCCCAGGGAAGTCAAAAGGTTGGACAGCCTGTTCTAAATGCTTTGAAATAAAACAAATCATATGCATATGTTTATTTTATTTTTGAAAGGCAAGATATTCGGAAACTTAAAAAAGCATAAACATAAAAAAAATAACCTCTAATTTGTCAATGATTCACACAATTATGTGAATTATTTAATAATTCAGTACATTAATTAGTTCTGAATTATAAATATGATATTTATGTGTTATTAAATCTATTCATATCATACATTAAACCTATTCATATCAACAAAAATATGAAAAAATTTTCAATTTTAGTGGCATGAGAGACCGATATTCATTTCGTATCAAATTTAGGAATTTTGAAGGATAGACCAATAATTAAATAAATAAATAAAAATAGGACAAAAATGTATTCCTGAATTTTTTTATTAATATATAAGACGAATGGTCTCCGTAGGTATAGGCGGGCATTATTTTGCAGTTATTTTAAACATCAGATTGTCTAATTGTATTACTATGGCAAAAAAATGTTTGTTCTTAGGTGTTAGTCTGAAATGTATTATTTTAAATTATTTTTCTGTCACTTTGAATTCTCTCTCAAACCAATTTTTTTCATCATTTGGAGTGAAAATTTTTTCTTCATCGTTCCAAGTAAACATTTTTTTCCGTTATCATTTCAAGTAAACATTTTTCATCATCATTTGAAGTAAATATTTTTTCATCATTTCAAGTAAACATTTTTCAACATCATTTCAGGTAAATATTTTTCATCATCATTTCAAGTAAACGTTTTTTTCCATCATCATCTCAAGTAAACATCTTTCATCATCATTTCAAGCAAACATTTTATCCATCATCATTTCAAGTAAACATTTTTTTTCATCATCATTTCAAGTAAACATTTTTTCATCATCATTTCAAGTAAACATTTTTTCATCATCATTTCAAGTAAACATTGTTTCATCATCATTTCAAGTAAACATTTTTTCTATCATCGTTTCGAGTAAACATTTTTCATCATCATTTCAAATAAACATTTTTTCATCATCATTTCAAGCAAAGATTTTTTTCATCATCAATTCAAGCAAACATTTTTTTCCATCATCATTTCAAGCAAGCATTTTTTCCATCATCATCTCAAGTAAATATTTTGTTTCATTTCAAGTAAACATCTTTCATCATCATTTCAAGCAAACATTTCATCCATCATCATTTCAAGTAAACATTTTTTCATCATCATTTCAAACAAACATTTTTCATCATCATTTCAACTAAACATTTTTTCATCATCATTTCAAGTAAACATTTTTCATCATCATTTCAAGTAAAATTTTTTCATCATGAATTCAAGCAAACATTTTTTCATCATCATATCAAGTAAACATTTTTTCATCATCATTTCAAATAAACATTTTTTTTTCACCCGAAATCTGCAATAATCCTGTTTTCTTTTACAGGAGATCTGATTTTATATCGAATGACTCAATGGTTATGCAGCTGCATCATTCAAGCAAGCAGGTATTAAATGCAATTAAGAACATTTCTAATAAAAGTGAAAGTCGGAAAGTTGACTATACTTATTTCATCTCATGTGTGAATTATAATGCCAATAACATGTACGCTTTGTTTTAAGTCCTAATCCATAGTCCTAAATCCATAGTTTCAAAACTAGCGAAATCTTCCTGAGGAATCGGATAAATTATATAACTGGAACACTCCAGATTTAACTGCATTTTCTACTGAAACACCCAAGGTTAATGAATTTTGTAGAAATATTCGTGTAGATTATTTAAAAGAATATAATACCAAAGATATCCTGAATTTTAAATCTATGTTTCCATTTTTGAGACAAAGCAAGAGAAAATGCAAATAGATAATTCTTATACCTACAATATAATTTGGTACGGTTCGTCGATAATGTCGATAATAGTTTACTAAAACAAAAGTCAGAAAAACTGTTGCTCCAACATCACTACTGAATGTGAAATCATCGGCAGAAAGTGTGCTTAGTGAAAAAAGTGAATGCGAAGCCGCTAAACAAAATGCGCACAACGCATTAAAAGAAAGTGTAAATTCTCTTATTGATTTTAAATGTGTTCCCCCTTCCAGGACTCTTGAAATGTATCAAAGAACGCCCATTACCAATAGTGTGATAAATTTTCCAAATTGTAATGGAAACGTTACTAATTTTCCGAATTATAATGGAAATGTTACTATCTTTCCTAATTTTAAAGAAACTGGAACAGCTGTTGGGAGACAGATGGTAGCCTCCCGTCAAGGCCATACAGCGTGTTCTTTAACGTGCACAGGATATGGCTCTCCCGCACACGGGGCCACGGCTTAACGTCCCATCCGACGGACGGCGGCCTTTCCAAGCCCATCGGTGTCCCCTACTGACCGTGGGCAGGAGCGGGGAATTTTGCGGAGATAAATCTCAACGCTGACCCAGCTGGGATTCGAACCTGGGAACTACAGATTATGAGCCTGGCGCGCTACCGACTGAGCCACCCTCGCCACATCCCCGTTTTTAGAGAGCACCATTTATTCTTGTCTAACAGAGAGACGACATTTCATTTCCAACAAAGAGAAAGGAATTTCCAGGAATTAGCCTCGTGCGGCTGGAATTACTAAAGCAGAAAGTTCTTCAGAAATTACAAGAGCAAATATCAATTCAAGAAAGGTTGAATCCTGCTGGCCTGCACGTAGAAGATTTAATAAGAAAGTGCCTGTCCTTCCAAAGGTAAAAAATCGAAAGTTCAACTAATGTTGGCAGACTTTTGTGAGAGAACCTAACTTCATATTTAGAACTTAATATGAAAGGAACTGCCTCAGGAGAAAAGTCTTTCAGTTCGAACGTTCATAAAAGCACATTCGTTCATTGCACCTGATGATCATTCGCAATGCTCGAATGCAAGTGTTCCAACTGAAAATACATCACATATTCCGAGACTCAAAACTCATCTCAAAGAACACTGTTCCTCCAGCACACCTCATTTAACAGTAAATGATAATATCACTATTCCTGTAAATATCAAAATGGAAGATTCAGACAACCATGCTCCAAATCTGCTTGCTAAACCATTTCCAATCTTAGATAGCGCTATAGATACTACTAACAGAGAAACAGAAATTTTCAATGGGAATATTAACAAAACGAAATTTATTGATGAGCTATTCCTGTATGGAATTCGGGTTGGGTTGTTTTACCTCTGAGCGGTACTTTTTTGCACACCATGGGCTAAATGGCCAGGTCACATAGACCCTGAAGGCTTAGAGAAGGTTGGGGGAGGGGACTGACTGGAACAGCTGTTGGGAGACAGATGGTAGCCTCCCGTCAAGGCCATCCAGCGTGTTCTTTAACGTGCAAAGGGTATGGCTTTCCCGCACACGGGGCCACAGCTTAACGTCCCATCCGACGGATGGCGGCATTTCCAAGCCCATCGGTGTCCCCTACTGACCGTGGGCAGGGCGGGGAATTTTGTGGAGATAAATCTCAATGCTGACCCAGCTAGGACTTTAACCTGGGAACTGCAGATTACGAGCCTGGCACGCTATCGACTGAGCCACCCCCGCTCCAGACATGTTTGGAAAACTTGATTGCAGTATGGGTTGGGTTGCTTTACCTCTGAGCGGCACTTCTTTTGCACACCATGGGCTAAATGGCGAGGTCACATGGACCCCGAAGGCTCAGAGAAGGTTGGAGGAGAGGCGACCCACTAGAACAGCTGTTGGGAGACAGATGGTAACCTCCCGTCAAGGCTGTCCAGCGTGTTCTTTAACGTGCACAGGGTATGGCTCTCCCGCACACGGGGCCACGGTTTAACGACCCATCCGACGGACGGCGGCCTTTCCAAGCCCATCGGTGTCCCCTACTGACCGTGGGCAGGGCGAGGAATTTTGCGGAGATAAATCTCAACGCTGACCCAGCTGGGACTAGAACCTGGGAACTACAGATTACGAGCCTGGCGCGCTACCGACTAAGCCACCCCAGCCCCAATTGCAGTATGATAGGACTTTCAAAGCCAATTGCTACTTCAGGATAATATATATGTATGATTGCATGTATGTAGCACCTCACCTACGGGGAAGGTGGCAAAACAAGGGGGCCATGTCTATATTCGGGTTCCTATCAGTGAACGGACGGAAATTATAAGCATAAATATCTTTGAGAATCTGGGAATGTCTCGGCTGTGGGTATCGCTGGAGTAATTAATAGGGTAGAATGACGCTTCGCACCATTTTTCTGGGAGGAATTAAGAAACTTATTAATATAGAAGAAAAACATTTTTCTCGTTCAAGATTTAGCTTGCAATAGTTAGTAAAGAAACCGATGATGTGAAAAAAAATTAATAAAATTAAACTTTTTATTTCGTATTGTGTTTCATATCAGCATTCGTTTGAAATATATTCTGTGATTCAACACGGAACTTCAATTAAGAACAGATTCATTTATTGCTATTTTAATGATCAAATTCTCTCTTTCTTTTGAGATAGGAAGCAACTCTTTTTTTATGGTGTGGATTATAAACACGTTGATCATTTTTCTTGGTGAAAAATAGATGTCACATTTTGAATAATATACTTTCGGATGTTTTTTTTTGATTGATGCTACAAATTAGGAACAGATAATACTTTATTCTCATTTTAATGATCAAATTCTCTCTATTGTTATAGGAAACAACATTTTATTTTAAGGTGTGGATTTTAAGCGCGTAGGTAATTTTTATTGGACGAAAATAGACGACACTCACTGAATAATATATTTTCGGGATTTTTTTTTTTATTAGTACTAAAAATTAAAAACAGACATTCATTTATTGCTATCTTAATCATCAAATTCTCTCTTTTTATTGCTATAGGAAAATACTTATTATTTTGTGGTGTAGATTATAAACTTGTTGATCATTTTTCTTGGAGAAAAATAGATGTCACATTTTGAATAATATTTTTTCCGATGTTTATTTTTTGATTGATGCTACAAATTAGGAACAGATATTAATTTATTCTCATTTTAATGATCAAATTCTCTCTATTGTTATTGGAAACAACATTTAATTTAAAGTGTGGATTATAAGCACGTAGATAATTTTTATTGGAGGAAAATAGACGACACTCACTGAATAATATATTTTCGGGATTTTTTTATTAGTACTAAAAATTAAAAACAGACATTCATTTATTGCTATCTTAATCATCAAATTCTCTCTTTTTGTTGCTATAGGAAAATACTTATTATTTTGCGGTGTGGATTATAAACACGTTGATCATTTTTCTTGGAGAAAAATAGATGTCACATTTTGAATAATATATTTTCGGATGTTTTTTTTTGATTGATGCTACAAATTAGGAACAGATATTAGTTTATTCTCATTTTAATGATCAAATTCTCTCTATTGTTATAGGAAACAACATTTTATTTTAAGGTGTGGATTATAAGCACGTAGATAATTTTTATTGGAGGAAAATAGATGACACTCACTGAATAATATATTTTCGGGATTTTTTTTTATTAGTACTAAAAATTAGAAACAGACATTCATTTATTGCTATCTTAATCATCAAATTCTCTCTTTTTGTTGCTATAGGAAAATATTTATTATTTTATGGTGTCGATTATAAATATGTTGATCATTTTTCTTGGAGAAAAATAGATGTCACATTTTAAATAATATTTTTTCCGATGTTTATTTTTTGATTGATGCTACAAATTAGGAACAGATATTAATTTATTCTCATTTTAATGATCAAATTCTCTCTATTGTTATTGGAAACAACATTTAATTTAAAGTGTGGATTATAAGCACGTAGATAATTTTTATTGAAGGAAAATAGACGACACTCACTGAATAATATATTTTCGGGATTTTTTTATTAGTACTAAAAATTAGAAACAGACATTCATTTATTGCTATCTTAATCATCAAATTCTCTCTTTTTGTTGCTATAGGAAAATACTTATTATTTTGCGGTGTGGATTATAAACACGTTGATCATTTTTCTTGGAGAAAAATAGATGTCACATTTTGAATAATATATTTTCGGATGTTTTTTTTTGATTGATGCTACAAATTAGGAACAGATATTAGTTTATTCTCATTTTAATGATCAAATTCTCTCTATTGTTATAGGAAACAACATTTTATTTTAAGGTGTGGATTATAAGCACGTAGATAATTTTTATTGGAGGAAAATAGATGACACTCACTGAATAATATATTTTCGGGATTTTTTTTTATTAGTACTAAAAATTAGAAACAGACATTCATTTATTGCTATCTTAATCATCAAATTCTCTCTTTTTGTTGCTATAGGAAAATACTTATTATTTTGCGGTGTGGATTATAAACACGTTGATCATTTTTCTTGGAGAAAAATAGATGTCACATTTTGAATAATATATTTTCGGATGTTTTTTTTTGATTGATGCTACAAATTAGGAACAGATATTAGTTTATTCTCATTTTAATGATCAAATTCTCTCTATTGTTATAGGAAACAACATTTTATTTTAAGGTGTGGATTATAAGCACGTAGATAATTTTTATTGGAGGAAAATAGATGACACTCACTGAATAATATATTTTCGGGATTTTTTTTTATTAGTACTAAAAATTAGAAACAGACATTCATTTATTGCTATCTTAATCATCAAATTCTCTCTTTTTGTTGCTATAGGAAAATATTTATTATTTTATGGTGTCGATTATAAATATGTTGATCATTTTTCTTGGAGAAAAATAGATGTCACATTTTAAATAATATTTTTTCCGATGTTTATTTTTTGATTGATGCTACAAATTAGGAACAGATATTAATTTATTCTCATTTTAATGATCAAATTCTCTCTATTGTTATTGGAAACAACATTTAATTTAAAGTGTGGATTATAAGCACGTAGATAATTTTTATTGAAGGAAAATAGACGACACTCACTGAATAATATATTTTCGGGATTTTTTTCTTAATACTAAAACTTGAAAACAGACATTCATTTATTGCTATCTTAATCATCAAATTCTCTCTTTTTGTTGCTATAGGAAAATACTTATTATTTTGTGGTCTGGATTATAAACACGTTGATCATTTTTCTTGGAGAAAAGTAGATGTCACATTTTGAATAACATATTTTCGGATGTTTTTTTTTTGATTGATGCTACAAATTAGGAACAGATATTACTTTATTCTCATTTTAATGATCAAATTCTCTCTGTTGCTATAGGAAACAACGTTTTATTTTAAGGTGTGGATTATAAGCACGTTGATCATTTTTCTTGGAGGCAAATAGACGACACTTACTGAATGAAATATTTTCGGGCATTTTTTTTATTAATTCTACAAATTAAGAACAGACATTCATTTACTGTTCTTTTAATGATCAAATTCTCTCTTTCTGTTGGTGCAGGAAAGAAATTAAAAAAAAAATGATTTGAAATTTAAAATTTAAAATTTAGGAAAAGAATTTTAAACGCGTTGATCATTTTTCTTGGAGGAAAATAGAGGACACGTACTGAATAATATATTTTCAGGCATTTTTTTAAATTAATGCTGTATGTTCTCCATTTTTTATCATGATACTTCTAATGTTACAGTCAGTCCCACGAAGTCATTCTGAAAAAGTGGTGAATATCTGAAAAGCTCTAATGTATAACAAATCATGACTTCTGTCTGTTTCATTTCAAATGCCAGAAATTATTCTAAACTGTAAAAAATAATCATATGAATATAATAATTTAAATTTGTCAACGGTTCCCACTATTACAATAATTTAGAATAATTGATAAATTGTTTAGTACAATTAATAATTCTGAGTTAAAAATAACATAATTCTGCTACTAATTTCCTAATCTCATGGAAAATAATAAGAAAAATTTATGAAAATTTGTGGTAAGACAGAAAGACATTTATTTGCTATCAGAAATATAGAATTTTTAAAGGACCCAGCAAAAAATAAAGGACAAAAACGTGTTTCTTAATTTTTCATAAATATACAGGACAACACTCTAAAACACCGAACTGTTGACGAATAGACACCGTAATGATAAAAGTATTATTTTAAAATGTTCCTATGTCACAATGAATTCTCTCTCACTACTGATATATTTGTTTTCTACTTTATTATTATTGTAAATAAATTTTATCTTTCCTACTGTAAAACATCAATATTTTTTTAATTTTTATAGGTGATCTGAACTTATTGCTAATGACTCAAAGGTTATCCCGGTCTATCACTTCAGAACGTAGGAATTAAAATACAACCACTAGAATTTCTAATAAATACGAATATCAGATTGCTGCATGTGAATGACTTCAAACTGAAACGTCATTAATATCTCTACAGTAGTATCTCTACACCAAATCAGTTTTGGCAAGATTTCGGCCTGACTGAAATTTTCACAAAGAACTGTAAATAGTTTTGTTAACGGTCATCCGATGGAACATATTGTTTGAACTCACAAGATTGAATTCTATTTTCTACAAATATAGAAAGTTGAAGCTTTTTGCTATACATACCTACAGTTCTTAAAAGAATATTCGTTGAAATATCCGAAACTTTAAATCTATGTTTTCCTTTTTTGAGATTCATATCATGAATAAACGACAACAAATATTTTTCTTACACCATGAATGTAATTTGATATCCAATGTCCTTAATAATCTCTTCGGAGGAGTGAAATTAGCGCTTTGAAGATTTGTCTATAAACGACCAAAGTGGAAACACCATTCTAAAAAGATCGCTACGAAAAATAATGATAAAAATTTTTCGATATGATATCATCTTCAGGAAGTCTGCATATTGAAAAATATGATCGTGAAGCATCTAAACAGAATACATACAAAATGTTGAGCACAAGTGTAAGTGCTGTGAATGATTATAAGTATAACTCTCTTTCTTCAAGTCTTGAAACGTATTCCAATAATAAAAATGTGGTAAATTTTACGAATTATAATGAAAATGTTTTTAACTTTTCTGCAGAAAGAAATCCAAAACTGTCTTTTCTTGAAACAAACGCTTTTGCTAACAATATGCAAAGTCTTCCATGTAATGACATACTTACTGGTCCCAGTATGGAAACTATTTCAAACTCAAGTAATGCTGAATATATTGTAACAAATTTCCAAAACGAAGAATCAAGCTCCCTTGACGGTGATATTTTTTCGGAATATAGTGAAAAGCAAATTCATATCAGAAGAGAAAATATTTCAAACACGTATAGCCTAGTTTCAAGCGATGCTGGAAAAAATATATCGGTATCTGATGTAGTGGAATACGGCGAAATAATTAGTACTGAAAGAGATTTAAATAGTCACATTGTAAATTCATCTGACAGAGAATGCTTAACGATAAGTGTTGATGTGTCTTTTACTAGCGACAGAGCAAACTTTCAAACATTTCCATCACCAGCTCGAGACATTGCTTTCGTTAAGGATTCTTATCAACAGATATTTAATTCGCGTAGTCTTTCTACTGCAACATTAGAATATTCAAGAACTGATAATAATTTCAACACTTATATAAAAGAAAAAAGCAATGATGATAAACTAAATGGAAAAGGGTTGAGGAAGGAAAATGTCTCCAAAGACAGTGCTTCAATCAGTTCCGCAGTTGATTCAAATAATTCTCATTATAATAAGCTTAATGCAGTAACAAACCAGAGAATGTCAGGGTCAATTTCAATTGATGAGCAAAGAAATTCTTCAATTCAGTGTGAGCAAATTCCTGCAGTTACTGCTACAAAAATCAAAGTTTTCATTCCTAATACAGAAGAAACGAAATCTTACGATGGAGAATATGGAGATTTTATCACACACGCACGCGGCAGTGTTCACCACATTCCGACGACGTCAAATAATAGTTTTACTGAAGAAAGCAGTCCTTTAACGACAATTCTGCAAACAGAAAGGAATTTTACGAATCTTCATGCAAGTATGAAGGGCGAAAATTTTGTTCATAACAGAGAAATATCTAAAACACCCACCCAATTCTTAGAGCACAGTATGGATATTACTGCAACTGAAACCACACCTTTTATTTCAAAAAATAACGAGTCATATGATACTGCGTTCACAACTGGAACTGTAATAGCAGAAAGTGCTTCAAAAATCACAAGAGAAAATACAAAATCTGAAAAGGTCACACGATCCCGATTTTTAAAGGAGAGCAATGATTGTATAAAAATGGAAAATGAACTTTTTATATTGAATGAAAAGAAAGGAATAAAGAAAAAAGAGAACTATAACGAGTCTTGCATACATGGAACTCTAACATCAGAAAGTTTTTCGGATATTGCAAGAAAAGATACTAATTTAAAAGAGACTGATTCTTGGCCATCTCGAACAAAGTTCAGTCAGGACGTTCCTGTTTTTCCAAAGGTAAAAATCGAAAATTCAACTGGTATTGGCAGACTTTTGTGTGAAGATCTAACGTCATATCTAGAATGCAATATCAAACACGCTGTCCCAGCAGAAAGAACTGTTACTTCTGACGTTCATAAAAGGGAACCTGATGATCATGAGCCATGCTCAAGTAGAAATTTTCGTGCTGAAAATGAGTCGTATATTCCGACATTCATTACTGACAATAAAGAAAACTGTTCCTCCAGAACACTTGATTTAACAGTGAGACAAAATGTAACTGTTCCTATAAAGATCAAAAAAGAAAATTCCGACAGTCACACTACAAATCTACTCATTAAACCATCTCAAATCTTAAATACTGGTACGGATACTCTTAACAGAGAAGCAGAAATTTTCCCAAGACACTTTAAAAAAATAGAATTTGTTCAGGGTTCTTCTGAAAGTGAAAGTATTCAATCTGAAATTGAGTCAGATTATCTAAATTTAAATAACATTTGCGAGAAATCTGGTTCTACTGAAACCGAAAAAATATCTCTAAATCAGAATAATCATGTTTTTCGAAACACAAAGGTTGAGAATTTTATAGATAATGTGATGATTGAAGATGTTAAAGATAATGTTCCTCTTCCTACAAATATAAAATTGGAAAATTTGGAAAATTTTCATATTAATTTGGATAAAAAACCCTCCCTTTTATTGCCTAGTGAGGATAATACTAATGTTTCGGAAAACGATTTTCATGACGGTCATCGTCTAGAAAAAAACACTACAGAGAAAGAAATTTCTGTGATCAGAAAGAAATCTGGAGAAGAAGCGAATCAAGATTTTCCTCTTCCTAACAGTAAAAAGTTTAAAGATTATGACGACCTAGAGAAGAAAATTACTGATAAACGAAATCCACTGTTGGACAGTAGTGTTAGATCTGGAACCAAAAATATCCTTTCGAATGTTCATAAAAGGAAGTTTCTTAATGAACCCCCTCAAGGAGAAAATTTTGAAAGAGAAAAGCCTTCAATTCTCTTAAAGTTACATTTTAATGCAATAGAAACAAACTGGTCAAGTTCAGTTTCAGAAGCAGTCACTAAAAATTCCATTTTTGGGAATAATACTTATGAAAAAGGAAATTTTGATGGTCGACCAACACAATCACGCAATATAGAAAAAGTGAAGTTAGACACTAACATGAATTCTTCGAATGCCAGAAGTGATGATTTCAAGTCAAATTTTGAGAAAACTGGGTCATGTATTGAAGCAATCTCTAAGGTGAACTTTGAATCAGAAAACTGTAGTCGGCTCTCTACATCAAGTAAAAATTCTATAAAACTTCCGAATAATAATCTCCAAAATGTGGTAAACAGCGTTATAAGTAACGAACAGAAAATTTCTGATAAACGCGATAGTTTAAGTCATGAACTATACGAAATGATGGACAGAACTTCGAAAGTGTCCAGGACCACAAGTAGTGAGAGAAAGGTAGAAGTGGTCAACGAAGAACACCTTACTGGAAACCATGAAGACGAGAAAAAAACGAATAATACCCCAACGCAACAAAATTTGTTTTGTGATGAATCAACTGTTAAGGAACTTCATCCGAAATTGAGTTCTGAAAGAGAAACAGAAACCCAACAGGAAAAATGTTTCAAATGTGATAAATGCAATTTAATACTCAAAAATTCATTTCGATTAGAAGCTCATTATGATTATTGTACAAAGCGAGATGACGTAGACGAGCTTACTATTTATGATTACATTGAATGTAAGATTTGTGATTATAAACCTGCGTTGCCTTCAAAGCACGGAATGAAAAAACATATGCTCCTCCATTCAAAGGAACGTCAACATAAATGCGATGAATGTGATAGAACCTTTATGTGTAAATCAAATCTTAGTTTACACCAGGAAGCTTATCACTCAAAGAAGCCATATATTTGTAGTACATGTGGTAAATCTTATAAAAGCAAATTTAGTGCAAATAAACATCTACGTAAACATCAAAAAGAATTACCTAAACAGCAGTTTCCATGTGATTTTTGCGGCAAAATATTTAATGACAAGGTGAGACTGAAATTTCATTACAGAACACATACAGGAGAGAAACCCTATTCCTGTGATATCTGCAATAAATCATTTAGATTGAACACTGCAATGCACAAACACCGAAGGACACATACCAACGAGAGACCATACCTATGCGAAATTTGTGGGAAGGCTTTTAAGAACAGAGAATATATTGTGACACATAAAAAGTCGCACACACAGTGTAACGATTTCAAATGCAACATTTGTGGGAAAACATTCAACTTTTCCGCCAATCTCAATCAGCATTTGAGGACCCATGAGGACAAACGAGATCATGCCTGCCGATTGTGTGACAAGAAGTTTAAATTTCCGCATCATCTACGTCAACACGAGCAAACTCATTTGTGATAACTTCGTGTACATTATGAGCAATACAAAATTAAATCTACACTGCGATGCATATGGAAAAGTGATTTATTTTCTCAGGAATATATTCATGAACATTCGGAAAACCTATTCAACTTTTTAAGTAATATAATATCAGGAAATTTCTATTTATACAGGGTGATTGTAAACTCTTTCAACAAAAAATGAGGTGATAGTACACATCAAGACGACAATTTTTGCAATGATCCTAGGGTCGCATTCCACTCCTTCTGTCAGAAAAGGGTACTTTCGAAAAACACCACGCATGCACAAGTATTTACAACCGGTGCATGAAAATCACAAGATGCAAATCAGGTGCACTGAGCAAGTGCGTAGACGATTAAGAACAAACATTTAAAAACGCAACCGAACCCGTTCATCGATTTTATCGTGATAAAGTCACATGAGAAGTGACGTATTCGTGAAGGACATGAACACATACGAGGAATTGGCGGATATGCATCTGATGTACGGCCAAGCAGGTGGTAATGGACGTGAAGCACAAAGATTGTACCGTGAGAGATTTTCGAATCGTCGTATTGTGATTTTCATGCACCGGTTGTAAATACTTGTGCATGCGTGGCGTTTTTCGTTGGTTGGGTTGTTCTACCTCTGAGCGGCACTTTTTTGCACACCATGGGCTAAATGGCCAGGTCACAAGGACCCCGAAGACTCAGAGAAGGTTGGGGGAGGGAACCCACTGGAACAGCTGTTGGGAGACAGATGGTAGCCTCCCGTCAAGGCCATCCAGCGTGTATTTAACGTGCACAGGGTATGGCTCTCCCGCACACTGGCCACGGCTTAACGTCCCATCCGACGGACGGCGGCCTTTCCAAGCCCGTCGGTGTCCCCTACTGACCGTGGGCAGGGAGGGGAATTTTGCGCAGATAAATCTCAACGCTGACCCAGCTGGGACTCGGAACCTGGGAACTACAGATTACGAGCCTGGCGCGCTACCGACTGAGCCACCTAAGCCCAGGCGTTTCCAAGCCCATCGATGCCAGCTACTGACCGTGGGCAGGGAATTTTTCGGAGATAAATCTCAACGCTGATCCAGCTGGGACTCGAACCTGGGAACTACAGATTACGAGCCTGGCGCGCTACCGACTGAGCCACCCCCGCCCCAATCGAGCAAAGATATTTAGCTTATTATTCCTTCGATCAAATGTAATCTCTGCTAAATCCATTGTTGGGATTTTTTGATGTTCAGACCGTGGTCTAAGATTTAGTTCCCCCTCTCACTTGCCGAAATTTAATTCTCGAAACTAAGTATGAAGAAAGAAAACTGAACCTTGGGAAGGAAATTCTACTCTAGTGTGAGAATGAGACATTGAATAGGAGGGTTCCGAAAAATGGACATTTGACACAAAGGAATCGGGATTTATTTTGAAGAGCAAAGAAAATGGCGAAGGAGAAAAATTATAAATTTCTTTCTTTGAAAAAAAAAATAGATTTTTTTTATTAGAAATAATTAAAATGAGCAATTGATTATTATTAATAGTGTTCAGAACGTAGAGGATTTGGAAGAAGAAGGCTAAAATAATTTAGTCTATCCGAAATCTAAATAATTTCTTTTTCTGCGTCTTTAAATGTTTAGGCCTGATGGATGTTGAGAATGGTGATGTAGCTAATGAATTGTAATAATTCAACTGATATTAATATTTGGTTTCAAGAGTTTAAAGAGTCGGATGATAAAGTATTAAAACTCATGTTAGTTAATATTAGAGCACTGAAAAAATAATGAGATAATTTAAGAGTTCACAACTAATTTTTTGAATTCAAATTGGATTTCATCATTTTGGGTCAAACCATGGCATTGAACAGGAATCATCTTTCTTCAATTTTGAATAGTATGATAAACTTATTTTAAAAGGAAACTAAAATAGAAGTTGTTTAATAAATTTTGATCTAAACAAATTAATTTAATATGACTGGATGACACTATTGGAGAATCAGCAGAAGGAATACTTAATAGATTTTTAATTGATAATATCGAAATTAATGTCATTGCATTTTACAGCAAACATGGTAAAATATTAATTGGCTACTAAAATAAATTTCTGATAAATTTTTAAAAGGAAATGCAGGAAGAGAAGTTTAATTGGCTAGCGCGCTTAGCTACCGATCAAAGGGACCTGGTTTAAAGCTTCGGTAAAGCATGGATGCTTGTATTGCCTTTCTGCTGAGGTCCCGCCATCCTCACAGACTTTCCACTATGGCATATTAAACTGACATAATATTAACTGACAGGCCCCTGTCAGTTTAATATAAATGTTAGTTGAAATAATGTTATAAAATAAATGTTAATAAATATGGTTGTGACGTGAATTTAAATTCTTTGATCGAATTTTGTTTAGAAGAATTTGTCAAAGGTTTACTAGAAAATATGAAACAGTAACTAAATTTGCAAGGATATAAATTCATCATGATTTTGTGAAACAGCAATTTTGATATTATGAGTAAAATATTCAGAAATTAATTTGCAGACCATTATGAAATTTCAATTAAGATAGGGAAATATAATTTTAGTTCTGATGGGATTATATTTTAAAAAGAACATTAAAAACTATGATTTATAATATTTTATAGTAATACTGTTATCATTCAAAAATTGCAAATGACACAGTGGAATGACAGTTGATAAAGACATGAGCATAGAAATAATTCCATTAGAAAAATTATCAGTAAAGTTAATGAAATTTGGGAAAATTGTTGTTCTTTTAAGCAAATGAATAATTCTAAAACTAATAAGGAAAGTGGATTACAGATGACATTATATTCCCAATTAAAAATAGAGATAAATTTTAAAAAAAGTATAAAGATAAGGCTAATAATAAAAAATTTCATTCAAATAAAATTGAAAAAAATAGGGTAATCATCAGTATAAGGAACCAAAAACTCATATTTGATACAAATAAATTAGCAATTAGCAAATATAATGATACGAAATTGCGGGAATTAATGATATTATTGATGATATAATAAAGGATGTCAAATGAGAAAAATATTGAAGACATTTGATTAGAGAAAATCGCCAAAAGTAATTTTGTAGAATTTTGTTATAATTTTTGTAACAACTATTAGAGAGATGCAAACAGAATTTGCAACGATAAATATTATACCAGAAAAAGTTAATGAATTATGTTACATAAATATATATTCTACGTATTTTTCCCCTAATTGGTAGTTTCTATTTTGCTAAATATTATAGATTATTTAAAATATGACTAAACTATTGGATTTCAGAATATTAAACCTATATACATAAAGGACTGTGCGATTTTGCGCATGTAACAACAGTACTTATAAATAAAATTTTTGAGAACTGTCAAATCCCAATAGCTATTAAAAGCGGGATTTTTTTTCCATTGTAGAAGTGGATCAAAAAAGTGTTTTAATAATTATAGACGAATCACCCCATAAAATATTTTGGTAAGATAATGGAAAAATATTATGGTGATTGCTTGCTAAATTTTTTGAATAAAATAAATTTTATTTCAAGTCAGTAATTTAGGTTCCATAAAGGCATTTCGGAAGATCTGAAAAATAACATGAATATTAATTTACATATAGGAACGAAATATGTTTTGGTAATTATGGACTTAACGGATTTGATCCCGTTGATTTTGATGTCTTGCTACAGAAATTTTATTTACTTGGTATTTGAGGAAATATTTTCGAATGGTTTAAAAGTTACTTATTACGTAAAGAAAGAGTTATGAAAATGAGTGATAATTATAGCGAAAATTTTGACTTTTGGAGTTCCACAAGAATTACTTTTGGAGTTCCACAAGGATTTATTCTCTGCCCTATGTTGTTTCAAATATGCATAAATTATTTGGCTCATATTAATTACAATTGTAAATTATATACACTGAAGAGCCAATACATTATGACTAGCGTGTCTTTATGCAAATCAAAGCAACTGCAGGTAAAGGACGGCGCATGAGAAAGTCATTGAACTGTGCAAATAACACCTGATACTGAGCTCTGCTAATCAGTATTATTCTTGTTCTTGAGATGGGAAAGCAACGGACTTAAGTGAGTTTGACAAAATCCAAATTGCAATGGCCAGACGACTGGATCAGAGCATTTCCAAGACGGCAAGGCTTGCGGGGTGCATGTGGTCAGCTGTAGTTAGTACTTCAAAACGTAGTCCGAGGAGGAAAAGACTACGAACTGCTGGCAGGTGTGGGCTGACCATGATTCATCGATGCTAGAGGTGAGTGAAGTCTATTCCGGATGGTACGAGCCAACAGAAGAGATACTGTGGCGCAACTCGCCCTAATTTGAAAGCTGATGGCAGGAGTAATGTGTCACAACACACAGTACATCGAACCCTGCTGAAAACGGGGCTCGGCGCGACTGGCAGCTACGTAGCTGCCAGTCGCGCCGAGTGCCCGTGTTAACTTTGGTTCACCATCGAATGCCCCTACAAATGGGCACGCAAGCATCAAGACTGGACCTTGAATGATTGGAAGAAGGTTGTCTGGTCCGATGAATCTCGTTTCCTGTTGTACCATGTGGATGGCTGGTTACGTCTGTGTTGCTTACCTGGGGAACTGTTGGCACCAGGATGCACCGTGAGATGAAAACAAGCCAGTGGAGGAAGTGTAATCCTTTTCGAAATGTTCTGCTGGGAAACCATGGGTTCAGTCATTCATGTGTAGGAAAGTATTACGTCTACCACCTACCTAAACATTATTGCTGACTAGGTACATCCTTTAATGCAATGGTATATCCCTCTAATAGTGCCTTCTTTCAACAGGATAATGCGTCATGCGACATTGCCGGAATTATTCGAGATTGGATTGGATTGTTTTATCTCTGAGCGGCACTTTTTAGCACACCATGGGCTAAATGGGCAAGCCACAAGGACCTCGAAAGCTCAGAGAAGGTTGGGGGAGGGGACCCACTGCAACAGCTGTTGGGAAACAGATGGTAACCTCCCTTCAAGGCCATCCAGCATGTTCTTTAACGTGCACAGGGTATGGCTCTCCCGCACACGGGGCCACGGCTTAACGTCCCATCCGACGGACGGCGGCCTTCTCAAGCCCATCGGTGTCCCCTACTGACCGTGGGCAGGGCGGGGAAATTTTACGGAGATAAATTTCAACGCTGACCCAGCTGGGACTCGAACCTGGGAGCTACAGACTACGAGCCTGGCGCGCTACCGACTGAGCCACCCCCGCCCCAAATTATTCGAGAATGGTTTGTGGAATATGAGGAATACTTCAAGTCCCTGGCCTCCAAATTCCCCAGACATCAATCCAATCGAGCATCTGTGGTTTGTGTTGGAACAGCATATCCGATCTGCGGCGGCTCAACCACGTAACTTACAAGAGTTAAAAGATTTGCTGGTAACGTGTTGGTATCGGATACCACAAGACACCTTAAAAAATTTGTAGCGTCCATCCCTCTCCTGGTAAGAGCTTTTTTGACGGCACATAAAGGACCAGGGGTTATATAACTTTGGCTCTTCGGTGTATATGCTGATGACACAGTGATAATCAGCTTCCGCTCAGATTTAAAAAGCTCTGTATGCAATCTACAAGACGATTTTAATATAGCACTTAAATTGTTTGCTCTTAACAAACTGAGTGCAAATGAGAAAAAAAGTAAATTTTTATAATGGTTTTCAACATTGTATACTTAATAGAAATATTACTAAATATCGGCTCAGTTGTCCAAAGTTGAATAGTTTATTACTTGATATATTCAATTGTTCTAAAATAAAAGAAGTAGCCGTCCCATGGCCGAGTGGTTAGTGCGCTTGGCTACTGATCTAAGGGACCTGGGTTCGAGCCCCGGTTAAGACATGGTTGTTTGTGTCGTTTTTCTGCTGAGGTCCTGCCATCCTCACAGACCTTCTACTGTGGCATATAAACTGACAGGCTCCTGTCAGACCTCTGTGGCAAGCAGCTGCTTGAGGGGGTATTTATTTTAAATGAAATAATTTACCTAACCTTAAAAATGAATTCAAATATGGAATGGAATATATATTATTACTGGATATGTTCAAAATTACGATTTATGAGATTTAAAATTAAGAAACTTCTTTGTTGATACAAAATTAAACGTTTCAGTATTTAAAGCACTGTTTGAATCTATAATTAGGTATAGAATAAATTTATGAGACAGCCTAAAAGACAGAGTTGAATAAAATTAAAATATGATCTCAGAAATTATGTTTGTAAATATTCCACATATAAATAAAAACAGAAAGAGTTCCTCCAAAATATAACTGATTCGTAGCTTGCTTTCAAACTTTAAGCTAGCTCCTAAAAGTTTCAATTTTCTGTCTAAACGAACACAAAAATAAAAATAATCTGTATAGAAAAATGGAATCACTTATATATATTTGCCACTGTTGTTCGAGAAAAGGATATGCATACTTTTCTGTTGTTAATGCAAATTCAACTATTTTTGAAGATGATTATGATTGTACATATTAATGGAAATATGTAGTCATTACTTTATTCCTCTGTTAAATATTACAATAACCTGGATGAGCTGATTGATGCTTTTGGGTAATTTACATTGTAATAATGTACGTTTACATCAAAAATTAAATTTCAAGTTCAAAAGTTCATTGTAATAATGTACGTTTATATCAAAATAAAAAATTTCAAGTTAAAGTTCAACATAGTCTACTAAAAGGATAGTGAAAGCCAGAAGTTAAAAATTCCCTTTTACTGTAAAAAGATATTTTTGGAGTGTTCAAATTTTATCTTTTTAAAGTTTATATGTGTTTCCTTGTAATAACAATCACTTCTTTAATATTAACAGTTGTAATATTGGTCACCTTAAGTTAGTAGTAAAAAAGTTAAGGTTTATTTTTAAGTCAACAAAAGCTTTTATAATAACTGCAGACGAAATTCCAAAAAGTATCATATTTCTTAGCTGTTTAACTTGCTTGCTAGAGAAATTGTAAACTTAAGAAAAAGTTTTGAGGTTAAGGAGATTTTTTTAGTGTTTGATGAAAAAATGACGCGTTTAATCAGAAACTTATTTTTTTTATTGATTTTCTCTTTATTTATTCTGTTTTACCCTTCATTTTATGTCATCATATTGATGTAATCTAGATCATACATTATATTGGAAATAGTGTCCTGACACTTTCATATTAAGTGAACGAATAGCCACATTGAAATCTTTGAAAATAGGCTTTTTAGGAGAAAAAGTCACTAGACATAAATTGAACATCTGGGTCAGAGCTCTCTAAATCTCTGTTTTCTATAATATTAATCTAATATTTAAAGTGTTATGGAAGCTATAATACTTAACAATAGATGTTATCACACACCACACTTCTAAAACATTTTCACCCCCAAATTGATGAAAACATAAAAAATCCTTACACAAAATTCAAATATCGCGTTTATATTGCGAACAACGTTTTATAATAGTTGTGATTTAACTTTTTGAAGTAAATTTTCAAAAAGTAGCAAAAGTTTGACTGAAATGTTTCAGCTTCCATAACTCTTTAAATATTGGATTAATACTATAGAAAATAGAAATTTAGAGAACTATGACCGAGATCTTCAATTTATGTGTAGTGACATTTTTCGCAAAAAAGTTTATTTTCAAAGTTAGGTAGATTTGAATATGGCTCTTCGTTCACTTAACATGAAAGTGTCTGGAAACTTTTTGCAATATACTGTATCTATTAAAACCATATTCATTCCTGCTGATAAATTTAGGTTTAGTGAAAAATTTTAAGTAAAATTATTGTATAAATGACACTTTGTAAAATGAATTTGAAATTGAAATAAAAAACACTAGAATATTCCACCGGAGAAGAAAAATTAATTTCATGAAATTGAATTCATATTTTATATAAAATAAAAGATTATAGTTGTTTTTCAAATCTGTTTCAAATGTTTATATTTGTATTAAAATGTATCAGCTAAGGGAGAGAAGGACGTCCGCAGAAAACGATAGGCTTCACAAGGTCACAGAAGGTCACAAGGTCACAAGAAACAAAGTCACAAGGTCACAGAAGGTCACAAGAAACAAAGTCACAAGGTCACAGAAGGTCACAAGGTCACAGAAGCAGTCAAACTTCAAATGTGGTCCAAAGAACGAGTTTCCATATAAAAAATGGGAATTCACAGTGGGTCTGTAGAAAGAGTTTGACTTCTCAAGTGGTCCACAGAATGCGTTTAACCTCACAGATGGTCCACAGAAAGAGTATGACCACATATGGTTCCATAGACAGACTTTGACTTTACTAGGAGTGCAGAGAAGGGGTTAGCAGAAAGAGTTAGACTTCATAGGTGGTCCACAGAAAGAGCTACACCCCATAGGGATTAGACAAAAATACAATTTACCATGTTCCTCGGTAAGAGTTTGACTTCTTAGGTGGTTAACAGAAAGAGTTTGAGTTTGACTTCTTAGGTGGTTAACAGAAAGAGTTTGAGTTTACTGTGGGTGTTCACAGAAAGAGTTCGATCTTACAGAGAATACAAAGACCTTGGACTTACAGGGGATCCACAAAAAGAGTATTACTGCTCGGTATTGTCAACAGAAAACATTTTAATTCACAGGGAGTCCACGTAAAAAGTTAGAATTCACACGGGGTGGGTGGGTATGGGTAAAAAGTATGGGTAAAAAAGTTATACTTCACACGGGATCAACTGAAACAGTTTGACTTCATAAGGGGTCAGCAGAAAAAGTTAGACCTCATAGGAGTTGCATAGAAGGGGTCCACAGAAAAGGTATTCTTATGGGTCCACAGAAATAGTGTGACCTCACAGGCTGTCCACAGAAAGAATTTGATGTCGTAGGGAATGAAGAGAAATAGTTAGACTCAAAAGGGGTCACAGAAAAAGTATGATCTCACAGGCGGTGTACAGAAAGAATTTGACCTCACATGCGGTGTACAGAAAGAGTTTGACCTCACAGGGAATGAAGAGAAAGAGATTCAAAAGGGGCCAACAGAAAGAGTATGATCTCACAGGTGGTGTACAGAAAGAATTTGACCTCACATGCGTTGTACAGAAAGAGTTTGACCTCACAGGGAATGAAGAGAAATAGACTCAAAGGGGCCAACAGAAAGAGTATGATTTCACAGGGGGTGTACAGAAAGAATTTGACCTCACATGCGGCGTACAGAAAGAGTATGATCTCACAGGCGGTGTACAGAAAGAATTTGACCTCACATGCGGTGTACAGAAAGAGTTTGACCTCACAGGGAATGAAGAGAAATAGACTCAAAGGGGCCAACAGAAAGAGTATGATTTCACAGGCGGTGCACAGAAAGAATTTGACCTCACATGCGGTGTACAAAAAGAGTTTGACCTCATAGGGAATGAAGAGAAATAGACTCAAAGGGGCCAACAGAAAGAGTATGATCTCACAGGCGGTGTACAGAAAGAATTTGACCTCACATGCGGTGTACAGAAAGAGTATGATCTCACAGGCAGTGTACAGAAAGAATTTGACCTCACATGCGGTGTACAGAAAGAGTTTGACCTCATAGGGAATGAAGAGAAATAGACTCAAAGGGGCCAAGAGAAAGAGTATGATTTCACAGGCGGTGTACAGAAAGAATTTGACCTCACATGCGGTGTACAGAAAGAGTTTGACCTCACAGGGAATGAAGAGAAATAGACTCAAAGGGGCCAACAGAAAGAGTATGATCTCACAGGCAGTGTACAGAAAGAATTTGACCTCACATGCGGTGTACAGAAAGAGTTTAACCTCACAGGGAATGAAGAGAAATAGACTCAAAGGGGCCAACAGAAAGAATATGATCTCATAGGCGGTGTACAGAAAGAGTTTGACCTCACATGCGGTGTACAAAAAGAGTTTGACCTCACATGCGGTGTACAAAAAGAGTTTGACCTCACAGGGAATGAAGAGAAATAGACTCAAAGGGGCCAACAGAAAGAATATGATCTCACAGGCGGTGTACAGAAAGAGTTTGACCTCACATGCGGTGTACAAAAAGAGTTTAACCTCACAGGGAATGAAGAGAAATAGACTCAAAGGGGCCAACAGAAAGAATATGATCTCACAGGCGGTGTACAGAAAGAGTTTGACCTCACATGCGGTGTACAGAAAGAGTTTGACCTCACTGGGAATGAAGAGAAATAGACTCAAAGAGGCCAACAGAAAGAATATGATCTCACAGGCGGTGTACAGAAAGAGTTTGACCTCACATGCGGTGTACAGAAAGAGTTTGACCTCACAGGGAATGAAGAGAAATAGACTCAAAGAGGCCAACAGAAAGAATATGATCTCACAGGCGGTGTACAGAAAGAATTTGACCTTACATGCGGTGTACAGAAAGAGTTTGCCTCACAGGGAATGAAGAGAAATAGACTGAAAGGGGCCAACAGAAAGAATATGATCTCACAGGCGGTGTACAGAAAGAGTTTGACCTCACATGCGGTGTACAGAAAGAGTTTGACCTCACAGGGAATGAAGAGAAATAGATTCAAAAGGGGCCAACAGAAAGAGTATGATCTCACAGGCGGTGTATAGAAAGAGTTTGACCTCACATGCGATGTACAGAAAGAGTTTGACCTCACAGGGAATGAAGAGAAATAGATTCAAAAGGGGCCAACAGAAAGTGTATGATCTCACAGGCGGTGTATAGAAAGAGTTTGACCTCACATGCGATGTACAGAAAGAGTTTGACCTCACAGGGAATGAAGAGAAATAGATTCAAAACGGGCCAACAGAAAGAATATGATCTCACAGGCGGTATACAGAAAGAATTTGACTGCACAGAGAGTGAAGAGAAATAGTTGGACTCAAAAGGGGTCACAGAAGGAGTATGACTTCACAGGCATCTACAGAAAGAGTTTGATCACACGGGGAATGAAGATAAATTGTTAGACTCATAAAGGGCTGTTAGAAAGAATATGACCTAACAGACGATTTACAGAAGGAGTTTGATCTCACAGGGAGTGAAGAAAAAAGTTACTCTCGAAAAGGATTCACAGAAAGTGTATTACCTCACAGGCGGTTTGCAGAAAACATTTTGACCTCACAGGGAGTGAAGAGAAATATTTGGACTCAAAAAGGGCTCACAGAAAGAGTATAACTTCACAGGAGGATTACAGAAAGTTTGATCTCACATGAAGTGAAGAGAAATAGACTAGAAAGGAGTCACAGAAAGGGTATGACCTCACAGGCGTTCTACAGAAACAGTTTGACCGCACAGGCGGTTTACAGAAAGAGTTTGACTTCACAGGGAGTGAAGAGAATGAGTTACAAGGGTCCATAGAAAATCAAAACGGGCCCACAGAAAGTGTATGATCTCACAGGTAGTTTACAGAAAGTGTTTGACATCACAGGGAGTGAAGTGAAATAATTAGACTCAGAAACTTTCTTAGAAAGTGTATGACCGCATAAATGGTCTACAGAAAGATTTCGACCTCACAGGGAGTGCAGGGAAAGTGTTAGACTCAGAAGGAGTCCACAGAAAATGTTAGACTTCACTTGGAGTCCGGAGAAAAAGACTTCACAAGATGTCCACAGAAAAAGTTAGATATCCCAGAGAGTGTAGTAGAAAGATTTTGACATCATAGGAGGACTGTGGTACTGAAGAAGTTGGAACTACTGTTCTAGACAGGGGCGGAGTGACTCAGTCGGTAGTGGCTAGTCTCGTAAAATATATTTCCAGGTTCGAGTTCCACATGGGTCAAGACTAAGCATTACCTCTGGTAAACCTCTCACACGAACTTCGCTAAGTTGGGAACAGCAGTCGTATTGGAAATGATGTTCGCGAGATGAGTCTTTAAGCCGCGGACACCTGTGTTGAAGAGAGCCGTGTTTAATATAAATACCATATCTGTCTTTCAACGAGTGGCATTTATAGTTTTTTAAAATACAGAATAGGTGTTGCTTCAAAGAATATTTTTAAAGTTATCTAGTGTCGTTTTTACAAATTGCAAAAAAATATAACTTTAAAATACAGATTTCAAGTGGAGCGGAGTATTTCCGCAGTTCCCCTTGCGAAAGCCCATGGACTGAATGGTGTAGCGGAGGGACTATAATTGGTGTGGGGGGTTCGAAGAACGAAAATTTTCCAACTCTAAAATCAAAATTTACCAGCTGCGAAAACAAGTAAGTACCCCCTCAAGCAGCTGCTTGCCACAGAGATCTGACAGGAGCCTGTCAGTACACTTCTTAAATTCAATTATGTCTCTGTCAGGGATGTACCAAGGATTTCGTTCTGGGGGTGGAGTGGGCGTGGGGTGGCCGCTCCCCAAGATTTTGCCAATCCTCTTCCCTCCCCCTAGATCTTGCGAAGTTGCCTCTATTTGGACATCTCGCCATAATTTTATTTAAAAAGAAAGTCACTATTTTTACATCTCACTTGAAATTTACCGTTACTTCGAATTTTGCCAACTCTCCTTAATTTCATAAAACCAGTCCCAATTTTCGGGACTCACTTGTATTTTACCAAGTGGCTTCGAATTTTGACAACTGCCTTAGATTTTGCCAAGCTGCCTGGATTTTGCCAACTCCCGTTAATTATAAAAAAAAATAAAAAAATTTCTCAATTTCGGAATTCACCTGGATTTAACTAAGTCGCTTCGAATTTTGCCAACTCCGATTTACTTTTGGGGAGAACTTTCCCCTCCCTTCTCCACCTTAACAAGGCCCTGAATGGAGTAAGGATCCTCGTCTGAGAAGATAATTCTGCAATGAGAGACTATACTGCTTTGGCCATGTTACCTTTTTGTATATCTATTAGGAACAGAGTGTCTAAAGGTTCTAGAAAAGAAAGGAAATGCGCAGGCTACGGTGGGCACACAATGGCAAACATAGAAATGTTTCGGTTGGGTCAGGATATTTTACCTCTGAGTGGCACTTTCTTGCACACCATGGGCTAAATGGCCAGGCCACAAGGAAGGTTCAGAGAAGGTTGGGGGGAGAGGATCCATTGGAACAGTTGTTGGAAGACAGATGGTAGCCTCCAGCCAAGGTCATCCAGTGTGTTCTTTAACGTGCACAGGTTACGGCTCTCCTGTACAAAGTGCCATGGCTTAACGTCCCATCGGATGGAAGATGGTCTTTCCAAGCCCATCGGTGTCCCCTACTGACTGTGGGCAGGGCGGGGAATTCTGCGGAGATAAATCTCAACACTGCCCCAACTGGGACTCGAACCTGGAATCCGCAGATTACAAGCCTGGCGCGCTACCGACTGAGTAACCCCTGCCCCTGACATGTTTGAAAAACTTGATTGCAGTTTGATAGGAATTTCATAACCCATTACTGCTTGAGGACAATATATATATATATGTATGATTGCATGTAGGACCTCACCTACGGGGAAGGGGACAAAACAAGGGGAACATGTCTTTATTCGGGTCCCTAGCAGTGATGAGACGGAAATTACAGGTGCTCCCCTACTTGCGAACGTCCAATTTACGAACTTTCAGACTTACGAACAATTTGACCGTACATCTAAAATTTAAATTTCGCGCGGATTCTAGGATTTGAATTCGATAGCGTAGTCTAATTTTCCTTTTTTCGTTATTTACAATACGTATTATATTATTTATGTACAAATATTTATATTAACAGTATAAGTTATTTTATTTATAATATCAACTCTATGTTACCATATACCACAGCAGATTTTTACCGCATTTGAAACACCTGCTAGTAAGCAGTAACGAGTGTAATGCATTCTAGTAAGCAGATTGAAGGATCCAACACTAACAATAAGTGGTTATTCTGTGTACAAAAGTACTTTTTAGGTTAGTTTTCGACTTACGACAAAACCTCGGAAACGTAACCTGTTCTTAAGTAGGGGAGCACCTAAAATATATTTTCGGGCATTTTTTTTTTATTAATACTATATGTTCTGCAATTTTTATGATGATATTATCAATGTTACACTTCGTTCAACAAAGTCATTTTCAAAAAGTGGTGAATATCCTAAAAGCTCTAAAATATAACAAATGATATGCTTCTATCAATTTCATTTCAAATACAAGAAAATATTCAAAATCGTAAAAAAACAAACATATGAAAAAAACAACTTTAAATTTGTCAGTGGTTCACAATATTACAATAATTTACAAGAATTATTTAATTAAACAATTAATAATTCTGAGTGAAAAATAACAGAATTCTGCTATTAATTTCCCAATTAGATGGAAAATAATAAGAAACATTTATGAAAATTTGTGCTAAGACAGAATGATATTCATTTGGTATTAAAAGCATAGAAATTCCTTCCGAAATTTTCATAAATATAGATGTAATATTATCGGCGAATTGACACCTTGATAATAAAACTATTGTTTTAAAATATTCGTATGTCATAATAAATTCTCTCTTACTACTAATATATATTTTTTGCTTTATTGTGATTCTAAATAAACTTAATCTTTTTACATTGTAAAACTGCAATAATCTTTTAATTTTTATAGGTGATCTGAATTTATTGCTAATGACTCAAAGGTTTTCGCGGTCTATTACTCCAGAAAGTAGGTATTAAAATACAACCATTAGCATTTCTAATAAATACAAATATCAGATTGCTGCATGTGAATGACTTCAAACTGAAATGTCATTAATATCTCTACACCAAATCAGCTTTGGGAAGATTTCCATCTGACTTAAATTTTCACAAAGAACTATAAATAGCTTTGTTAACGGTCATCCGAAGGAGCATATTGTTTGGACTCACAAGATTGAATTCTATTTTCTACAAATATCGAAAGCTGAAGCTTTTTGTTATACTTACCTATAGTTGTTAAAAGAATATTCGTTCAAATATTGGAAACTTTAAATCTCTGTCGAGATTATGTTTTCCTTTTCTGAGATTCATATCATGAGTAAATGACAACAAATATCTTTCTTACACCATGAATATAATTTGATATCAAATGTCTTTAATAATCTCTTTGGAGGAGTGAAATTAGCACTTTGAAGATTTGTCTGTAAACAACCAAAGTGGAAACACCATTCTAACAAGATCGCTACTGAAAAATAACAATAAAAATTTTTTCGATATGATATCATCCTCAGGAAGAATGCATATTGAAAAATGTGATCGTGAAGCATCTAAACAGAATACATACAAAATGTTGAGCACAAGTGTAAGTGCTGTGAATGATTTTAAGTATAACTCTCTTTCTTCAAGTCTTGAAACGTATTCCAATAATGAAAATGTAGTAAATTTTACGAATTATAATGAAAATGTTTTTAACTTTTCTGCAGAAAGAAACCCAAAACTGTCTTTTCTTGAAACAAACGCTTTTGCTAACAATATGCAAAGTCTTCCATGTAATGACATACTTACTGGTCCCAGTATGGAAACTATTTCAAACTCAAGTAATGCTGAGTATATTGTAACAAATTTCCAAAACGAAGAATCAAGCTCCCTTGACGGTGATATTTTTTCGGAATATAGTGAAAAGCAGAATCATATCTCAAGAGAAAATATTTCAGACACGTATAGCCTAGTTTCAAGCGATGCTGGAAAAAATATATCGGTATCTGATGTAGTGGAATACGGCGAAATAATTAATACTGAAGGAGATTTAAATAGTCACATTGTAAATTCATCTGACAGAGAATGTTTAAAGAAAAGTGTTGATGTGTCAAGAACTGATAATAATTTCAACACTTATATAAAAGAAAAAAGCAATGATGATAAACTAAATAGAAAAGGGTTGAGGAAGGAAAATGTCTCCAAAGACAGTGCTTCAATCAGTTCCGCAGTTGATTCAAATAATTCTCATTATAATAACCTTAATGCAGTAACAAACCAGAGAATGTCAGGGTCGATTTCAATTGATGGGCAAACAAAATCTTCTATTCAGTGTGAGAAAATTCCTGTAGTTGGTGCTACAGAAATCAAAGATTTCATTCCTAATGCTGGAGAAACGACATCTTACGATGGAGAATATGGAGATTTTATCACAAACGCACGCGCCAGCATTCACCACATACCGATGTCAAATAACAGTTTTAATGAAGAAAGCATTCCTTTAACGACAATTCTGCAAACAGAAAGGAATTTTAGTAATCTTCATGCATGTATGAAGAGCGAAAATGTTCTTCATAGCAGAGAAATATCTAAAATACCCACCCAGTTCTTAGAGCACAGTATGGATATTATTGCAACTGAAAGCAAACCTTTCTTTTCAAAAAATAACGAGTCATATGATGATGCTTTCGCAACTGGAACTCTAATAGCAGAAAGTGTTTCAAAATGCAAAAGAGAAAATACAAATTGTGAAAAGGTCACCCGAACTTCATTTTTAAACGAGAGCAGTGATTGTATAAAAATAGAAAATGAACTTTTGATATCGAATGAAAAGAAAGGAATAGACAATAAAGAGAACTATAACGAGTCTTGCATACGTGGAATTCCAACATCAGAAAGATTTTTTGAAATTGCAATAAAAGACCCCAATTCAAAAGAGGCTCATTCTTGGCCATCGCTAACAACTTTCAGTCAGGACGTGCCTGTTCCAAAGGTAAAAATCGAAAATTCAACTGGTATTGGCAGACTTTTGTGTGAAGATCTAACGTCATATCTAGAATGCAATATCAAACACGCTGCCCCAGCAGAAAGAACTGTTAATTCTGATGTTCATAAAAGGGAACCTGATGATCATGAGCCATGCTCAAGTAGAAATTTTCGTGCTGAAAATGAGTCGTATATTCCGCCATTCATTACTGACAACAAAGAAAACTGTTCCTCCAGAACACTTGATTTAACAGTGAGACAAAATGTAACTGTTCCTATAAAGATCAAAAAAGAAAATTCCGACAGTCACACTACAAATCTACTCATTAAACCATCTCAAATCTTAAATACTAGTACGGATACTATTTACAGGCAAACAGAAATTTTCACAAGACACATTAAAAAAATAGAATTTGTTCACGGTTCTTCTGAAAGTGAAAGTATTCAATCTGAAATTGAGTCAGATTATCTAAATTTAAATAACATTTGCGAGAAATCTGGTTCTACTGAAACCGAAAAAATATCTCTAAATCAGAATAATCATGTTTTTCGAAACACAAAGGTTGAGAATTTTATAGATAATGTGATGATTGAAGATGTTAAAGATAATGTTCCTCTTCCTACAAATATAAAATTGGAAAATTTGGAAAATTTTCATATTAATTTGGATAAAAAACCCTCCCTTTTATTGCCTAGTGAGGATAATACTAATGTTTCGGAAAAGGATTTTCATGACGGTCATCGTCTAGAAAAAAACACTACAGAGAAAGAAATTTCTGTGATCAGAAAGAAATCTGGAGAAGAAGCGAATCAAGATTTTCCTGTTCCTAACAGTAAAAAGTTTAAAGATTATGATGACCTTGAGAAAAAAATTAGAGATAAACGAAATCCAGTGTTGGATAGTAGTGTTAGATCTGGATCCAAAAATATCTTTTCGAATGTTCATAAAAGGGAATTTTCTAATGAACCCTCTCAAGAAGAAAATTTTGAAAGAAAAAAGCCTTCAATTCTCTTAAAGTTACATTTTAATGCAATAGAATCAAAATGGTCAAATTCAGTTTCAGAAGAAGTCACCAAAAACTCCATTTTTGAGAATAATTCTTATGAAAAAGCAAATTTTGGTGGTCGACCAACACAATCACGCAATATAGAAAAAGTGAAGTTAGACACTAACATGAATTTTTCGAATGCCAAAAGAGGTGATTTGAAGTCAAATTTTGAGAAAAGTGGGTCATATGATGAAACATTCTCTAAGGTGAAATGTGAATCAGGAAACTGTAGTCGACCCTCTACGTCAAGTAAAAATTCTATAAAACTAGTGAATAATAAGCTCCAAAATGTGGTAAACAACATTATAAGTAACGAGTCCAACTACATCAAAGAGAAAATTTCTGATAAACGTGATAGTTTAGGTCATGAGCGATACGAAATAACGGACAGAACTTCGAAAGTGTCCAGAACCACAAATAGTGAACGAAAAATAGAAGTGGTCAACGAAGAACACCTTACTGGAGATTGCTCTAAAAAATTCAATATAGCAAGAGGTTACCTCCATGAAGACGAGAAAAAAACGAATAAAACCCCAAAGCAACAAAATTCACTTTGCGATGAATCAACTAATAAGGAACGTCATCCGAAATTGAGTTCTGAAGCGGAAACAGAAACTCAACAGGAAAAATATTTCAAATGCGATAAATGCAATTTAATATTCAAAAATTCATTTCGATTAGATGCTCATTATGATTGTTGTACAAAGCGAGATGACGTAGACGAGCTTACTATTTATGATTACATTGAATGTAAGATTTGTGGTTTTAAACCTGCGTTGCCTTCAAAGCACGGAATGAAAAAACATATGCTCCTCCATTCAAAGGAACGTGAACATCAATGCGATGAATGTGGTAAAACCTTTATATGGAAATCAAATCTTAGTTTACACCAGGAAGCTTATCACTCAAAGAAGCCATATATTTGTAGTATATGTGGTAAGTCTTATAAAAGCAAATTTAGTGCAACTAGCCATCTACGTAAACATCAAAAAGAATTACTTAAACCGCAGATTCCATGTGATTTCTGCGGCAAAATATTTAATGACAAGAAGAAACTGAAATTACATTACAGAACGCATACAGGAGAGAAACCCTATTTCTGTGATATCTGTAATAAATCATTTAGATTGAATACTGGAATGCACAGACACCGAAGGACACATACCAACGAGAGACCATACCTATGCGAAATTTGTGGGAAAGCTTTTAGGAACAGAGGTTATAGTTTGGCACATAAAAAGTTGCACACACAATGTAACGATTTCAAATGCAACATTTGTGGGAAAACATTCAACTTTTCCGCCAATCTCAATCAGCATTTGAGGACCCATGAGGACAAACGAGATCATGCCTGCCGATTGTGTGACAAGAAGTTTAAATTTCCGCATCATCTACGTCAACACGAGCAAACTCATTTGTGATAACTTTGTGTACGTTATGAGCAATACAAAATTAAATCTACACTGCGATGCATATGGAAAAGTGATTTATTTTCTCAGGAATATATTCATGAACACTCGGAAAACCTATTTAATTTTGTAAGCCATATAAACCAGGAACAGTTCTCATTTAGAAATCTGATCTGAAAAATGATTCAATTATTAGGAGCAGAAGTAGCAAAGATCAAAGGACAAAAATAATACTAATTCTCCATTGCTCTTTAAGATAGGATTTCAAAGAGTGTGAAAATTTTAACTATTTGTATCAAAGGATTCATGTAAAAATCATTCTTTTTCTTAATGTTTATTTTAGTTTAATGAAATTTTCTGAGCATTCTTTTTTTTACCCAAAACTTTTTTGTCTTATTAAGGAACAAAATTGGAACCAATTTTTATATTAAAAATTATAATAATAAAATTTTCTATGTGTCTGTTTGTGTGTGTGTGCCTGTGTCAGCTATAACCCATCTGTAAATCATGGAAAATGATCGAAAATTTCACAGATTATTTCTGGTTGTCATTCAAATTGCGTAGCCAAATTTCAAAGCGAACTTCTAAATGGGAGGCTTGCTTCGAGCAAAGATATTTAGCTTGCTATTCCTTCAATCAACTGTAATCCAGCACACATATTTAGCTTGTTATGCCTTCGATCAACTGTAATCGAGCAAAGATATTTAGCTTCTTATTCCTTTGATCAACTGTAATCGAGCAAAGATATTTAGCTTGCTATTCCTTTGATCAACTCTAATCGAGCAAAGATATTTAGCATCTTATTCCTTTGATCAACTGTAATCGAGCAAAGATATTTAGCATCTTATTCCTTTGATCAACTGTAATCGAGCAAAGATATTTAGCATCTTATTCCTTTGATGAACTGTAATCGAGCAAAGATATTTAGCTTCTTATTCCTTTGATCAACTGTAATCGAGCAAAGATATTTAGCTTGTTATTCCTTTGATCAACTGTAATCCAGCAAACATATTTATCTTGTTATGCCTTCGATCAACTGTAATGGAACAAAGATATTTTGCTTGCTACTCCTTTGATGAACTGTAATCGAGCAAAGATATTTAGCTTCTTATTCCTTTGATCAACTATAATCGAGCAAAGATATTTAGCTTCTTATTCCTTTGATCAACTGTAATCGAGCAAAGATATTTAGCTTGTTATTCCTTTGATCAACTGTAATCCAGCAAACATATTTATCTTGTTATGCCTTCGATCAACTGTAATGGAACAAAGATATTTTGCTTGCTACTCCTTTGATGAACTGTAATCGAGCAAAGATATTTAGCTTCTTATTCCTTTGATCAACTGTAATCGAGCAAAGATATTTAGCTTCTTACTCCTTTGATGAAATGTAATCGAGCAAAGATATTTAGCATGTTATTCCTTTGATCAATTGTAATCGAGCAAAGATATTTAGCATCTTATTCCTTTGATGAACTGTAATCGAGCAAAGATATTTAGCTTCTTATTCCTTTGATCAACTGTAATCGAGCAAAGATATTTAGCTTGCTATTCCTTTGATGAAATGTAATCGAGCAAAGATATTTAGCATGTTATTCCTTTGATCAATTGTAATCGAGCAAAGATATTTTGCTTGTTATTCCTTCGATCAAATGTAATCTCTACTAAATCCATTGTTGGGATTTTTTGATGTTCAGACGGTGGTCTAAGATTTAGTTCCCCCTCTCCCTTGCCGAAATTTAATTCTCGAAACTAAGTATGAAGGAAGAAAACTGAACCTTGGGAAGGAAATTCTACTCTAGTGTGAGAATGAGACATTGAATAGGAGGGTTCCGAAAAATGGAAATTTGACACAAAGGAATCGGGATTTATTTTGAAGAACAAAGAAAATGGCGAAGGAGAAAAATTATAAATTTCTTTCTGTGAAAAAAAAAAAGATTTTTTTATTAGAAATAATTAAAATGAGCAATCGATTATTATTAATAGTATTCAGAACGTAGAGGATTTGGAAGAAGAAGGCTAAAATAATTTAGTCTATCCGAAATCTAAATAATTTCTTTTTCTGCGTCTTTAAATGTTTAGGCCTGATGGATGTTGAGAATGGTGATGTAGCTAATGAATTGTAATAATTCAACTGATATTAATATTTGGTTTCAAGAGTTTAAAGAGTCGGATGATAAAGTATTAAAACTCATGTTTGCTAATATTAGAGCACTGAAAAAATAATGAAATAATTTAAGAGTTCACAACTAACTTTTTGAATTCCAATTGGATTTCATCATTTTGGATCAAACTATGGCAATTGAACAGGAATCATCTTTCCTCAATTTTGAATAGTATGATAAACTTATTTTAAAAGGAAAAGCAAAATAAATGAAGTTGGATAATAAATTTTTATCTAAACAAAGTAGTTTAACACGAGTGGATGACACTATTGGAGAATCAGCAGAAGGAATGAATACTAAATTATTAATTGATAATATCGAAATTAATATCATTGCATTTTACAACAAACCTGGCAAAAATATTAATTGGTCACTAAAGTAAATTTCTGATAACTTGTTTAAAAAAAGGCAGGAATTGAAATTTGATTAGCCAGTGCTCTTGGTTACTGGTTATTGGTCTTGGTTATTAAGTCTTGGTTACCGAGCCTAAAGGTCCGGTAAAGCATGAATGCTTGTATTCTCTTTCTGCTGAGGTCCAGCCATCCTCACAGACCTTCCACTGTGACCTATTAAATTTACATAATATTAACTGACAGGCTCCTGTCAGTTTAATATAAATGTTAGTTTAAATAATGTTATAAAATAAATGTTAATAAATATGGTTGTAACGTGAATTTAAATTCTTTGATCAAATTTGGTTTAGAAGAATTTGTCAAAGGTTTACTAGAAAAGATGAAACAATAACTAAATTTGCAAGGATATAAATTCATCATGATTTTGTTGAAACAGCAGTTTTGATATTATTAGTAAAATATTCAGAAATTAATTTCCAGACCATTATGAAATTTCAATTAAGATAGGAAAAAATAATTTTAGTTCTGATGGGATTATATTTTAAAAAGAACATTAAAATTTATGATTTAAAATATTTTATATTAATACTGTTATTATTCAAAAATTGCAAATGACACAATGGAATGACAGTTGATAAAGATAAGAGAATAGATTTATTCCATTAGAAAAATGATTAGTAAAATTAATGAAATTTTCAAAAATTCTTGTTGTTTGAAGCAAATGAATAATTCTGAAACAAATAAGGAAAGTGGATTACAGGTGACATGATTTCTTCAATTAAAAATAGAGTTAAATTTTGAAAAATGTGTAAAGTTAATACTAATAATAAAAAATTTGATCAATAAAAATTTGAAAGAAATAGGGTAAACATCATTCTAACGAAACAAAAATCATGTTTTATGCAAATAAATTAGCAATTAGCAAAAATACCGATACAGAATTGTGGAAATTAATGATATTGTTGATGATGTAACAAAGGATGTTGAATCAGAAAAATATTAAAAGACATGTGATCATAAGAAATCGCAAAAGAAATTTTGTATAATTTTGATAAAATTTTTGTACACACATTAATGTGATACAAGCAGAATTTGCAACGATAAATACTACACCAGATAACGTTTATGAATTATGTTACATAAATATATATTCTACGTAATTTTCCCCTAATTATTAACTTCGATTTTGCTAAATATTATAGATTATTTAAAATATTTTGGATTTCATCTCTTGGATTTCAGAATATTAAACCTACATACAGCAAGAACTGTGCAATTTTGCGCATGTAACAACAGTACATATAAATAAAATTTTTGAGAACTGGCAAATCCCAATAGCTATTAAAAACGGATTTCTTTTTGTCCAGTGTGTAAATGGATATGGAAAAATAATCGAAAAATACTTTGGTGATTACTTGCAAAATGTTTTGAATAAAATAAATTTTCTGTGAAGTCAGTAATTTGGATTTTGCAAAGGTACAGGAACGCAAAGACTTTGGGAAGATTTGAAAAAATAATATAAATATTAATTTAAATATAGGAAAGAAATATGTTGTGATATTTATGGACTTAACGGATTTGATCCCGTTGATTTTGACGTCATGCTACAGAAATTATATTTACTTGGTAATTGAAATATTTTCGAGTGGCTTAAAAGCTACTTATTACACAAAGAAAAAGTTATGAAAAGAAGTGATAATTATAGCGAAACTTTTGGAGTTCCACAATGATCTATTTTCTACCCTGTGTTGTTTCAAATGTACATAAATTACTTGGCTCATATTACAGTAGTAAATTATATAGACCGAAGAGCCAATACATTATGACAAGCGTGTTTTTTTGCAAACCGAAGCAACTGCAGGTAAAGGACGGCGCATGTGTATGTCATGAAACGGTATAAATAACACCTGATACTGAGCTCTGTTAATCAGTGTTATTCTTTTTCTTCAGATGGGAAAGGCTGCGGGTTGGGTTGGGTTGTTTTACCTCTGAGCGGCACTTTTTTGCACACCATGGGCTAAATGGCCAGGTCACATGGACCCCGAAGGCTCAGAGAAGGTTGGGGGAGGGGACCCACTGTAACAGCTGTTGGGAGACAGATGGTATCCTCCCGTCAAGGCCATCCAGCGTGTTCTTTAATGTGCACAGGGTATGGCTCTCCCACACACGGGGCCACGGCTTAACGTCCCATCCGAAGGACGGCGGCCTTTCCAAGCCCATCGGTGTCCCTACTGACCGTGGGCATGGCGGGGAATTTTGCGGAGATAAATCTCAACGCTGACTCAGCTGGGACTCGAACCTGGGAACTACAGATTACGAGCCTGGCGCTCTACCGACTGAGCCACTCCCGCCCCTAAAGGCTGCGGACTTACGTGAGTTTGAGAAAGGCCAAATTGTAATGGCCAGAGGACTGGGACAGAGCATTTCTGAAACGGCAAGGCTTCTGGGGTGTTCATGGTCAAACGTGGTTAATACCTTCAAAAAGTGGTCCGAGGAGGGAAGAAACACGAACCGCTGGCAAGGTGTGGACTCACCCTGGCTCATTGATGCTAGTGGTGAATGAAGGCTATTCCGGATGGTACAGTCGCTCAAAAAAGTATCTGAACACTATGGTTGATTGCAAAATTCAGAAAAAATATCTGGCATTGATTTTTTTAGAAATTAGTAATCTGGCAACCTTTGTGTCACGTGATTGCAGAATTCAGGAAAAATATATGGAGCGTGTACAGCACTGTATACGCTCCAGATTGCTGTGAACGGTAACTGCACACGCTCAATATTTCCGTGAGTGAGCCCACACGATCTAGTATCAAGATAATATGACCACCTACAGTCGCTCAAAAAATTATCCGAACACCATGTTGATTACAGAATTCAAAAAAAAAATATCTGGCAACTATTTTTTTAGAAATTAGTGATCTGGCATCCTTCGTGTCACGTGACACGAAGGTTGCCAGATGACTAATTTCTAAAAAAATCAATGCCAGATATTTTTTCTGAATTTTGCAATCAACCATATGTGTTCGGATACATTTTTGAGCGACTGTACGAGCCAACAGAAGCGATACTGTGGCACAACTCGCCCACAGATTGAATGCTGATGGCGGGAATAATCTGTCATAACACACAGTACATCGAACCCTGCTGAAAATTCCACTTAGATTTAGGAAGCGTCATATGCAATCTACAAAATGATTTCATTATAGCTTTAAACTGTTTGCTCTTAACAAACTGAGTGCAAATGAGGGAAAAACTAAATTTTTATATTGGTTTTAACAATGTATAGTTAATAGAAATATTACTAAATATCGGCTCAGTTGTTCAAAGTTGAATAGTTTATTTCTTGATAGATTCAATTGCTCTAAAATAAAAAAGTGAATGAAATAGTTTACTACTCTTGAAAATGAATTCAAAAATGGAATGGAATATACATATTGACTGCATATGTTCAAAATTACGAATTATATGGTTTAAAATTAGGAAACTTCTTTTTTGATACAAAATGAAATGTTTTAGTATTTAAAGCATTCTTTGAATCTATTCTTAGATATGGAATAAAATTTATGAAACAGCCTATAGGACAGAATTAAATAAAATTAAAACATTATCTCAAAAATTACATTTGAAAATATTACAGAAATAAATAAAAACAGAAAGAGTTCCTCCAAAATATAACTGATTTGGAGCTTCCTTTCAAATTTTAAGCTAGCTCCTAAAAGTTTCAATTTTCTGTCTACATGAACAGGAAAATAAAAATAATCTGTATAGAAAAATGAAATCACTTATATATATTTGTCACTGTTGTTCGAGAAAAGGATACGCATACTGTGATGTTAACTCTTCGTTTGTCGGTCCCTCGGTTCGATCGCTATACGCGACGGGTGAAAGAGTCTTTCGGATAGAATCAAACGGTTTATTCACAATTGCAGAGACTCGATACTGAGGCTCCTCCCCAATAAATTAGTCCAACTTCAGGCTTTACTTAAAAATAACAAAGATTTATTTAACCTTCCAACGTACTTGCTGGACGAGGACATATGCTCAATTACATGGATTACAACAACACCAGCTTACTATGCCTGTTCAGCTGTATTTACAGAGCCAATGCCGCTATTACCAGTCGGCATTTTTCCAGCTTTACAATTTTGCGTCCGTCTCCTTCCGAAACTCGACCGGCTCTCCCCTCATCGTTGCCAAACCCTTTCTTCCTTTCTTTTCTATGCCTCACCATCTGGGCGTCCGTTAGCCCTCAGGGACCCGGGTCACTTGCCAGCGGACGCTAGCCGTTCCCTGTACACTGCTACTGCAATTAACTTTCCAGATGTCGGGAGAGAGAGCCTCCCCGTAGCATATGACTATTTTGGCGAAATCCAAAATAAATATACACAGCCTGAACAAAAAAAAAATCTAAAAAGGCCTCTAGCCTGACACATACTTTTCTGTTGTTAATGCAAATTCAACTATTTTTGAAGATGATTAAGATTGTACATATTAATGAAAATATGTAGTCATTACTTTATTCCTCTGTTAAATATTACAAAACCTGGATGAGCTGATACTTTTGGGTAATTTACATTGTAATAATGAACATTTATATCAAAATAAAAAATTTCAAGTTCAAAGTTCAACATCGTCTACTAAAAGGTTAGAGTAAGCCAGAAGTAAAAAATTCCCTTTTAACGAGCAAAATATATTATTGATGTGTTCAAAATTTTATCTTTTGAAAGTTTATACGTCTTTCTTTGTCATATCAATCATTCTTTAATAATAAAAGCTGTAATATTTGTCACCTTAAGTTAGTAGGAAAAAAGCCAAGGTTTATTTTTGAAACAAAAAAAGTTTATAATAATTGCAGACGAAATTCCAAAAAGTGTCAGATTCCTTAGCTATTTAACTTACTTCATAGAGAAACTGTAAACTTAATTAAAAGTTCTGAGGTTAAGGATAATTTTTTGAGTGTTTGATGAAAAAGTGAAGTGTTTAATCAGAAACTTTTATTTTCCTATTGGTTTCCTATTTATTTATTGTTTTTTACCCCTCCATTTTTTGTCACCATATTGATGCAATCTAGATTGGAGAGAAATTCACAAGGAGTCCACAGAAAATGTTAGACTTCACTTGGACTCCGGCGAAAATGACTTCACAAGATGTCCACAGAAAAAGTTATATATCCCAGAGAATATAGTAGAAAGATTTTGACATCATAGGAGGATTGTGGCAATGAAGAACTTGGAACTACTGTTCTACACAGAGGCGGGGTGGCCCAGTTGGTAGTGGCTAGTCTCGTAATCTCTATTTCCAGGTTCGAGTTTCACATCGGTCAGGACTAAGAATTACCTCTGCTAAACCTCTCACAGTCACCTCGTTAAGTTGGGGACACCAGTCGCATTGCAAATGTTCGCGAAATGTCTTTAAACCGCGGACACCTGTGTGTAGAGAGCAGTGTGAAATATATATGCCATACCTGTCGTTCAATGAGTGGCATTTGAAGTTTTTTTAAATACATAATAAGAGTGGCTTCAGAGTACTTTTAAAATTACCTAGCGTCGTTTTCACAAATTACAAAAAAAAATATTTAAAATACAGATTTCAAGTGGAGTGGAGGATTTCCGCAGTTCCCCTTGCGAAACTCCATAGACTGAGGGGTGTAGCGGAGGGACTATAATTGGGGTGGGGGGTGCGAAGAACGAAAATTTTCCAACTCGGAAAACAAATTTACCAAATGCGAAAATAAGTACTCCTCATAAATTTAATTATGTCTGTCAGTGATGCACCAAGGATTTCGTTCCGGGGGTGGAGTGGGCGTGGGGTGGCCGCTCCCCAAGATTTTGCTAATCCCCTTCCCTCCCTCTAGATCTTGCGAACTTGCCTTTATTTGGACATCTCGCCATAATTTAGGTAATTTAAAAAGAAAGCCACTATTTTTACATCTCACTTGAATTTCACCGTTATTTCGAATTTTGCCAACTCTCCTAATTTCACAAAACCAGTCCCAGTTTTCGGGACTCACTGGTATTTTACCAAGTGGCTTCGTATTTTGACAACTGCCTTAGATTTTGCCAAGCTGCCTGGATTTTGCCAACTCCCCTTAATTATAAAAAAAATAAAAAAATTCTCAATTTCTCAATTCACCTGGATTTTACTAAGTCGCTTCGAATTTTGCCAACTCCGATTTACTTTTGGGGAGAACTTTCCCCTCCCTTCCTCACCTTAACAAGGCCCTGAATGGGTTGGGTTGGGTTTGGATTGTTTTACCTCTGAGCTGCACTTTTTTGCACACCATGGGCTAAATGGCCAGGTCATATGGACCCCGAAGGCTCAGAGAATGTTGGGGGAGGGGACCCACTGGAACAGCTTTTGGGAGACAGATGGTAGCACCCCCCGTCAAGGCCATCCAGCGTGTTCTTTAACGTGCACAGGGTATGTCTCTCCCGCATACGGAGACACGGATTAACGTCCCATCCGACGGACGGCGGCCTTTCCAAGCCCATCGGTGTCCCCTACTGACCGTGCGCAGGGCGGGGAATTTTTGCGGAGATAAATCTCAACGTTGACCCAGCTGGGACTCGAACCTGGGAACTGCAGATTACGAGCCTGACGCGCTAAGGCCCTGAATGGAGTAAGGATCCTCGCCTGAGAAGCACATCTAGTAGGAAAAGAATGTCTAAAGGTCCTAGAAAAGAAAGGAAATGCATAGAATACGCTGGACACAAAATGGCCAATGGCAAACATAGAAATGTTTGGGTTGGATTGTTTTTCCTCTGAGCGGCACTTTTTTGCACACCATGGGCTAAATGGCCAGGTCACAAGGAAGACTTAGAGAAGGTTGGTGGAGAGGACCCATTGGAATAGCTGTTGGGAGACAGATGGTAGCTTCCAGCTAAGGCCATCCAGTGTGTTCTTGAGCGTGCAAAGTTTACAGCTCCCCTTTATAGTTATAAACACATTGATCATTTTTCCTCGAGGAAAATAGATGATACTTAATGAATAATGTATTGTCGGTCATTTTTTGATTAATAATAGAAATCAAGAAAAGACATTCATTTATTGTTGTTTTAATGATCAAATTCTCTCTTGCTGTTGCTATGGGAGGCATATTTTTATTTTATTCTGTGGATTATAAACATGTTGAACATTTTTCTTGGAGGAAAATAAACGACACTTATTGAATAATATATTTTCGGGCATTTTTTTTAATACTACAAATTAAGAAAAGACATTTTTTATTGCTATTTTAATAATAAAATTCTCTGTTTCTGTTCCTACAGGAAGCAAGATTTTATATTATGGTGTGAATTATAAACACTTTGATCATTTTTCTTGGAGGAAAATTAGACAACACTTACGGGAATAATATATTTTCGGGCATTTTTTTTTATTAATACTAAAAAACCAGAAAATACACTCATTTATTGCCCTTTTAATGATGAAATTTTCTCTTTCAGTTTCTATAGGAAACAGCTTTTTATTTTATGGTGTGGATTATAAACACTTTGATCGTTTTTCTTGGAGCAGAATAGACGACACTTACTGAATTATATATAATTCTTCGTTGCTCTAGGAAACAACTTTTTATTTTATGCTATGAATTATAAACACGTTGATTCTTTTTCTTGGTGGAAAATAGACGATAGTTGCTGAATATAGGTGCTCCGCTACATGCGAACATTCAACTTACGAACTTTCAAAATTATCAACAATTTGACCCTAACTCTAAAATTTAAATTTCCCGCGGTTTCGTTGCGTTGAAGTCGATAGCGTGGTCTAATTTTCCTTTTTTGTTATTTACAATAAGGATTACATTTTTTGTGTACAAACCTATACATTAACAGTATAAGTTGCTTTATTTATAATATCGACTCAATGCTACCATAAGCACAGCAGATTTTTACCGCATTTGAAACACCTGCTAGTAACGAGTGTAATGCATTCTAATAGGGGCGGGGGTGGCTCAGTCGGTAGCGCGCCAGGCTCGTAATCTGTAGTTCCCAGGTTCGAGTCCCAGCTGGGTCAGCGTTGAGATTTATCTCCGCAAAATTCCCCGCCCTGCCCACGGTCAGTAGGGGACACCGATGGGCTTGGAAAGGCCGCCGTCCTTCGGATGGGACGTTAAGCCGTGGCCCCGTGTGCGGGAGAGCCATACCCTGTGCACGTTAAAGAACACGCTGGATGGCCTTGACGGGGGGGGGTGCTACCATCTGTCTCCCAAAAGCTGTTCCAGTGGGTCCCCTCCCCCAACATTCTCTGAGCCTTCGGGGTCCATATGACCTGGCCATTTAGCCCATGGTGTGCAAAACAGTGCCGCTCAGAGGTAAAACAACCCAAACAACCCAAAGCATTCTAATAAGTAGATTGAAGGATCCAACACTTACAATAAGTGGTTATTCTGTGTACAAAGGTACTTTTTAGGTTAGTTTTCAACTTACGACAAAACCTCGGAAACGTAACCTGTTCTTAAGTAGAGGAGCACCTAAATATATTTTCGGGCATTTTTTTTTGATTAATACTATATGTTCTGCAATTTTTATGATGATATTATTAATGTTACACTTCGTTCGACAAAGTCATTTTCAAAAAGTGGTGAATATCCTAAAAGCTCTAAAATATAACAAATGATATGCTTCTATCAATTTCATTTCAAATACAAGAAAATATTCAAAATCGTAAAAAAACAAACATATGAATAAAACAACTTTAAATTTGTCAGCGGTTCACACTATTACAATAATTTACAAGAATTATTTAATTATACAATTAATAATTCTGAGTGAAAAATAACAGAATTCTGCTATTAATTTCCCAATTAGATGGAAAATAATAAGAAACATTTATGAAAATTTGTGCTAAGACAGAATGATATTCATTTGGTATTAAAAACATAGAAATTCCTTCCGAATTTTTCATAAATATAGATGTAATATTATCAGCGAATTGACACCTTGATAATAAAAGTATTGTTTTAAAGTATTCGTATGTCATAATAAATTCTCTCTTACTACTGATACATATTTTTTGCTTTATTGTGATTCTAAATAAACTTAATCTTTCTCATTGTAAAACTGCAATAATCTTTTAATTTTTATAGGTGATCTGAATTTATTGCTAATGACTCAAAGGTTTTCGCGGTCTATTACTCCAGAAAGTAGGTATTAAAATACAACCATTAGCATTTCTAATAAATACAAATATCAGATTGCTGCATGTGAATGACTTCAAACTGAAACGTCATTAATATCTCTACACCAAATCAGCTTTGGCAAGATTTCCATCTGACTTAAATTTTCACAAAGAACTATAAATAGCTTTGTTAACGGTCATCCGAAGGAGCATATTGTTTGGACTCACAAGATTGAATTCTATTTTCTACAAATATCGAAAGCTGAAGCTTTTTGTTATACTTACCTATAGTTGTTAAAAGAATATTCGTTCAAATATTGGAAACTTTAAATCTCTGTCGAGATGTTATCTTTAAATTTATGTTTTCCTTTTCTGAGATTCATATCATGAGTAAATGACAACAAATATCTTTCTTACACCATGAATATAATTTGATATCCAATGTCTTTAATAATCTCTTTGGAGGAGTGAAATTAGCACTTTGAAGATTTGTCTATAAACAACCAAAGTGGAAACACCATTCTAACAAGACCGCTACTGAAAAATAACAATAAAATTTTTTCGATATGATATCATCCTCACGAAGAATGCATATTGAAAAATGTGATCGTGAAGCATCTAAACAGAATACATACAAAATGTTGAGCACAAGTGTAAGTGCTGTGAATGATTTTAAGTATAACTCTCTTTCTTCAAGTCTTGAAACGTATTCCAATAATGAAAATGTGGTAAATTTTACGAATTATAATGAAAATGTTTTTAACTTTTCTGCAGAAAGAAATCCAAAACTGTCTTTTCTTGAAACAAACGCTTTTGCTAACAATATGCAAAGTCTTCCATGTAATGACATACTTACTGGTTCCAGTATGGAAACTATTTCAAACTCAAGTAATGCTGAGTATATTGTAACAAATTTCCAAAACGAAGAATCAAGCTCCCTTGACTGTGATATTTTTTCGGAATATAGTGAAAAGCAAAATCATATCTCAAGAGAAAATATTTCAGACACGTATAGCCTAGTTTCAAGCGATGCTGGAAAAAATATATCGGTATCTGATGTAGTGGAATATGGCGACATAATTAGTACTGAAAGAGATTTAAATAGTCACATTGTAAATTCATCTGACAGAGAATGCTTAAAGAAAAGTGTTGATGTGTCTTTTACTAGCGACAGAACAAACTTTCAAACATTTCCATCACCAACTCGAGACATTGCTTTCGTTGAGGATTCTTATCAGCAGATATTTAATTCGTGTAGTCTTTCTACTGCAACATTAGAATATTCAAGAACTGATAATAATTTCAACACTTATATAAAAGAAAAAAGCAATGATGGTAAACTAAATGGAAAAGGGTTGAGGAAGGAAAATGTCTCCAAAGACAGTGCTTCAATCAGCTCCACAGTTGATTCAAATAATTCTCATTTTAATAAGCTTAATGCAGTAACAAACCAGAGATTGTCAGGGTCAATTTCAATTGATGAGCAAACAATTTCTTCAGTTCAGTGTGAGCAAATTCCTGCAGTTGGTGCTACAAAAATCAAAGTTTTCATTCCTAATACTGAAGAAACGAAATCTTATGATGGAGAATATGGAGATTTTATCACACACGCACGCAGCAGTATTCACCACATTCCGACGACGTCAAATAATAGTTTTACTGAAGAAAGCAGGTGTTTAACGACAATTCTACCAACAGAAAGGAAATTTACGAATCTTCATGCAAGTATGAAGGGCGAAAATTTTGTTCCTAGCAGAGAAATATCTAAAACACCCACCCAGTTCTTTGAGCACAGTATGGATATTACTGCAACTGAAACCAAACCTTTTATTCCAAAAAATAACGAGTCATATGATATTGCGTTCATAACTGGAACTGTAATAGCAGAAAGTTCTTCAAAAATCACAAGAGAAAACACGAATTCTGCAAAGGTCACACGAACCCGATTTTTAAAGGAGAGCAATGATTTTACAAAAATAGAAAATGAACCTTTTGTATTGAATGAAAAGAAAGGAATAGACAAAAAAGAGAACTATAACGAGTCTTGCATACATGGAACTCCAACATCAGAAAGATTTTTTGAAATTGCAATAAAAGACACAAATTCAAAAGAGACTCATTCTTGGCCATCGCCAACAACTTTCAGTCAGAACGTGCCTGTTCCAAAGGTAAAAATTGAAAATTCAACTGGTATTGGTAGACTTTTGTGTGAGGATCTAACGTCATATCTAGAATGTAATATCAAACACGTTGCCTCAGCAGAAAGAACTCTTACTTCTGACGTTCATAAAGGAGAATCCGATGATCATGAGTCATGCTCAAGTAGAAATTTTCGTGCTGAAAATGAGTCGTATATTCCGCCATTCATTACTGGCAAGAAAGAAAACTGTTCCTCCAGAACACTTGATCAAACAGTAAGACAAAATGTAACTGTTCCTGTTAAGATCAAAGCAGAAAATTCCGACAGCCACACTACAAATCTGGTCGCTAAACCATCTCCGATCTTAAATACTAGTATGGATACCATTCACAAGGAAGCAGAAATTTTCCCAAGACACATTAAAAAAATAGAATTTGTTCACGGTTCTTCTGAAAGTGAAAGTATTCAATCTGAAATTGAGTCAAATGTTCTAACATTAAATACTATTTGCGAGAAATCTGGTTCTACTGAAACCGAAAAAATATCTCTAAATCAGAATAATCATGTTTTTCGAAACACAGTTATTGAGAATTTTAAAGATAATGTGCCTCTTCCTATAAATATGATTTTGGAAAATTCAGAAAATTTTGATACTCATATGGATGAAAAACATTCCTTTTCATTACGTAGTGAGGTCAACGATAGTATTTTGGAAAAGGAATTTCAATACGGTCATCGTCTAAAAAGAAACAGTACAGAGAAAGAAATTTGTGTGATCAGAAAAAAGTCTGAAGAAGTAGCGAACCAAAATTTTTCTGTTTCTAACAGCAGAAAGTTTAAAGATTATGATGACCTTGAGAAGAAAATTAGAGATAAACGAAATCCAGTGTTGGATAGTAATGTTAGATCAGAAACCGAAAATATCCTTTCGAATGTTCATAAAAGGGAGTTTTCTAATGAACCCTCTCAAGGAGAAAATTTTGAGCGAGAAAAGCCTTCAATTCTCTTAAAGTTACATTTTAATGCAATAGAATCAAAATGGTCAAATTCAGTTTCAGAAGATGTCACCAAAAACTCCATTTTTGGGAATAATTCTTATGAAAAAGGTAATTTTGATGGTCGACCAACACTATCACGCAATATAGAAAACGTGAAGTTAGACACTAACATGAATTTTTCGAATGCCAAAAGAGGTGATTTGAAGTCAAATTTTGAGAAAAGTGGGTCATATGATGAAACATTCTCTAAGGTGAAATGTGAATCAGGAAACTGTAGGCGACTCTCTACGTCAAGTAAGAATTCTATAAAAGTTTCTATTCTAAAAACTAATAATCTCCAAAATGTGGTAAACAGCGTTATATGCAACGAATCTAAGTGTATTAAAGAGAAAATTTCTGATAAACGAGTTAGTTTAAGTCATGAACTATACGAAATGGTGGACAGAACTTCGAAAATGTGCAGAACCACAAGTACTGAACGAAAGGTAGAAGTGGTGAACGAAGAACACCTTATTGGAAACCACAAAGACGAGAAAAAAACGAATAATACGCCGAAGAGTCAAAATTCACTTTGCGGTGAATTAACTAATAAAGAACTTCATCCGAAATTGAGTTCTGAAACGGAAACAGAAATCCGACAGGAAAAAAGTTTCAAATGTTATAAATGCAATTTAATATTCAAAAATTCACTTCGATTAGCAGCTCATTATGATTATTGTACAATGCGAGATGACGTAGACGAGCTTACTAAATACGACTACGATGAATGTAAGATTTGTGGTTTTAAGCTTGCGACGCCTTCAAGGCACAGAATGAAACAACATATGAATATCCATTCAAAGGAACGTCAACATAAATGCGATAAATGTGATAGAACCTTTAAATCTAAATCAAATCTTAATTCACACCAAGAAACACACAATTCAAAGAAGATACATGTTTGTAGTACATGTGGTAAATCTTATAAAAGCAAATGTAGTTTAAATAACCATCTACATAAACACCAAAAAGAATTACCTAAACAGCAGTTTCCATGTGATTTTTGCGGCAAAATATTTCATAGTATGGAGAAACTGAAATTACATTACAGAATGCATACAGGAGAGAAACCCTATCATTGTGATATCTGCAATAAATCATTTAGGATGAACGATGCAATGAAGAAACACCGAAGGACACATACCAACGAGAGACCATTCCTATGCGAAATTTGTGGGAAAACTTTTAAGGACAGAGGTTATAGTTTGGCACATAAAAAGTCGCACACACATTGTAACGATTTCAAATGCAACATTTGTGGGAAAACTTTCAACTTTTCCGCCAATCTCAACCAGCATTTGAGGACTCATGAGGACAAACGAGATCATGCCTGCCGATTGTGTGACAAGAAGTTTAAATTTCCGCATCATCTACGTCAACACGAGCAAACTCATTTGTGATAACTTCGTGTACATTATGAGCAATACAAAATTAAATCTACACTGCGATGCATATGGAAAAGTGATTTATTTTCTCAGTAATATATTCATGAACACGCGGAAAACCTATTTAACTTTTTGAGTAATATAATATCAGGAAAGTTCTCATTTACATACCTGATGTGAAAAATGATCCAATTATTAGGAGCAGAAAGAGCAAAGTTCAAATGACACTAAATAACACTTATTATCCATTGCTCTTTACATAGGAGTAGTTTCAAGACACTATACGGTTTCAAGACACACCCTTTGCACAGTGCTTTCCCCCCTATGATGCCACCGGCCCCAAGTGCGGGGCCACTTTGGACTTTGACCCCTATGTCGCAACCGCCCAGTCATGTGATATGGCACTTATTAATATTAATAATTAATATTTCATATTTGACTCCCTCTTTATTAAAAATTCCTTCCCTTTATTAAAAACCCGTGGAGCCATCTAGTGTATATCGTGAGTACTATTTTAACCGTAGTTTTCCAATTTTGACTCCTCCTCATTAAAAACTCCTCTTATCAAAAGTTCTGCCCCCTTTATTAAAAATTCCTTCCCTTTATTAAAAACCTGTGGCGGCATCTAGTGTATATAATGAGTACTATTTTTTAGAAAAACCTTCAATTTCAGTCGTAATTTTTCCAATTTTTGACCCCCCTTATCAAAATTCCACCCCCTCATCAAAAGTTTAAATTTCCGCATCATCTACGTCAACACGACCAAACTCCTTTGTGATAACTTCTTATACATTATGAGCAATATAAAATCAAATTAACACTGCGATGCATATGGAAAAGGGATTTATTTTCTCAGGAACATATTCATGAACACTAATTATCCACTGCTCTTTAAGATAGGCTTTTAAACAGTATGAAAATTTTAATTATTTGTATCAAAGAATTTATGTAAAAATCACCTTAATTCAAATGTTTATTTCAATTTAATGAAAAATTTTGTGCATTCTTATTAACCCAAAACTTTCTTTGTCTTATTAAGGAACAAAATTGGGACCAATTTTTATCTTAAAAAATATAATAATAAAATTTTTCAATGTGCCTGTGGCAGCCGTAACTCATTTGTAAATCATGGTAAATGATTCAAAATTTCGCAGAGTATTTCTGGTTGTCGTTCAAATTACAGAGCCAAATTTCAAATCGAAATTCTAAATGGGAGGCTTGCTTATAGGGATACTGTGGCGCAACTCGCCCATAATTGAATGCTGATGGCAGGAGTAATGTATCACAACACACAGTACATCGAACCCTGCTGAAAATGGGGCTGTGTAGATGCCGGTCACTTCGTGTGCCCATGCTAACCTCGGTTCACCATCGAAAGCGACTACAAAAAGCATCAAACCTGGATTTTGAATGATTGAAAGAAGGTCGTCTGGTCTAATCAATCTCGTTTCCTGTTGCATCATGTGGATGGCTGGGTATTTGTGCTTTGCTTACCTGGGGAAGGGGCGGGGGTGGCTCAGTCGGTAGCGCGCCAGGCTCGTAATCTATAGTTCCCAGGTTCGAGTCCCAGCTGGGTCAGCATTGAGATTTATCTCCGCAAAATTGCCCACCATGCCCACGGTCAGTAGGGGACACCAGTGGGCTTGGAAAGGCCGCCGTCCGTCGGATGGGACGTTAATCCGTGGCTCCGTGTGCGGGAGAACCATACCCTGTGCATGTTAAAGAACACGCTGGATGGCCTTGACGGGAGGCTACCATCTGTCTCCCAACATCTGTTCCAGTGGGTTCCCTCCCCCAACCTTCTCTGAGCCTTCGGGGTCCTTGTGACCTGGCCATTTAGCCCATGGTGTGCAAAAAAGTGCCGCTTACAGGTAAAATAACAAAACAACCCATACCTGGGGAACTGTTGGCACCAGGATGCACCGTGGGATGAAAACAAGCCAGTGGAAGAAGTGTAATGCTTTGGGAAATGTTCTTCTGGGAAATCCTGGGTCCAGTCATTCATGTGCAGGAAACCATGACGTCTACCACCTACTTAAATATTATTGCCGATCAGATACATCCTTTCATGGCAACGGTATATCCCACTAAAATACTTTCTCTCAGCAGGAAAATGCGCCATGCCACATTGCCCGAATTGTTCGAGAATGGTTCGCGGAACAAGAGGAATACTTCAAGTCCCTGGCCTACAAATTCCCCAGACATCAATCCAATCGAGCATCTGTGGTTTGTGTTGGAACAGCTTATCCAATCTGCGGCGACTCAACCACGTAACTAACAAGAGTTAAAGAATCTGCTGGTAATGTGTTGGTAACAGATACCTCAAGACACCTTTAGAAATCTTGTAGCATCCATCCCTCGCCAGGTTGGGTTGTTTGGGTTGTTTTGCCTCTGAGCGGCACTTTTTTGCACACCATGGGCTAAATGGCCAGGTCACAAGGACCCCAAAGGCTCAGAGAAGGTTGGGGGAGGAGACCCACTGAAACAGCTGTTGGGAGACAGATGGGAGCCTCCCGTCAAGGCCATCCAGCGTGTTCTTTAACGTGCACAGGGTATGGCTCTCCCGCACAAGGGGCCACGGCTTAACGTCCCATCCGACGGACGGCGGCCTTTCCAAGTCCATCGGTGTCCCCTATTGACCGTGGGTAGGGCGGGGAATTTTGTGGAGATAAATCTCAACGCTGACCCAGCTGGGACTCGAATCTGGGAACTACAGATTACGAGCCTGGCGCGCTACCGACTGAGCCCCCCCCCGCCCCCCCTCGCCAGGTAAGAACTGTTTTGGCGGCACGTGGAGGACCAACATCATATTAGGCAGGTTGTTATATAGCTCTGGCTCTTCGGTGTATATGCTGATGATACAGTGATAATCAAGTTCCACTCAGATTTAGAGAGCGCTCTATGCAATCTCCAAAATGATTTTAATATAGCACTTAAATTGTTTGCTCTTAACAAACTGAGTGCAAATGAGAAGAAAACTAAATTTTTTATTAGTTTTCAGCAATGTATACTTAATAAAATTATCACTAAATATTTGCTCAGTTGTTCAAAGTTGAATAGTTTATTTCTTGGTAAATTCAATTGCTCTAAAATAAAAGAAGTAATGTAATAATTAACCAATCCATGAAAATGAATTCAAAAATGGAATGGAATTTACGTATTGACTGGATATGTTCAAAATTACTATTTATAAGATTTAAAATTAGGAAATTTCTTTGTTCATACAAAATGAAATGTTTTAGTATTTAAAGCACTGTTTGAATATATAATTAGGTAAAAAATAAAATTTATGAGACAGCCTATAAAACAGAATTAAATAAAACTAAAATATGATCTCAGAAATTACATTTGTGAATATTCCACATATAAATAAAAGCAGAAACAGTTCCTCCAAAATATACTTGATTTTAGAACCTTACTTTCAAACTTTAAGCTAGCTCCTAAAAGTTTCAATTTTCTGTTTACACGAAAAGGAAAATAAAAATAATCTGTATAGAAAAATGAAATCACTTATATATATTTGCCACTCTTGTTCGAGAAAAGGATATGCATACTTTTCTGTTGTTAATGCAAATTCATCTATTATTGAAGATGGTTAAGATTATGCATATTAATGTTAAAATATGTAGTCATTATTTTATTCCTCTGTTAAATATTACAATAACCTGGATGCTCTGATGCTTTTCGGTAATTGACATTGAAATAATGTAGATCTATATAAAAATAAAAAATTTCGAGTTCAAAGTTCAACATAGTCTATTAAAAGGGTAGTGTAAGCCAGAAGTTAAAAATTTCCTTTTAACCCAAAAAAGATATTTTTAGTGTGTTCAAAATTTTATCTTTTGAAAGTTTACACATGTTTCTTTGTGATATCAATGACATCTTTAATATTAAAAGGTGTGATATTTGTCACCTTAAGTTAGAAGGAAAAATGCTAAGGTTTATTTTTAAAACATAAAAAAATTTTTTTAACAATTTCGGACGAAATTCCAAAAGGTATCAAATTCCTTAGCTACTTTATCGAAAATCGAAAACTTAATCGACGTGTCCGAGTGCGATGGCACTTCTATCGATAGTGTTTATGCACTAATCAACGTAACAACTGATAAAGTTCGAAGTTAACGTCTAGTCTTGTGGAGTTCAAAGGTCGTAGTAATTCAACTTCTTAATGGGGTGCTCAGTCGGTAGCGCGCAAGGCTCGTAATCTGTAGTTCCCAGGTTCGAGTCCCACCTGGGTCAGCGTTGAGATTTATCTCCGCAAAATTCGCCGCCTTGCCCACGGTCAGTAGGGGACACCGATGGACTTGGAAAGGCCGCCGTCCGTCGGATGGGACGTTAAGCCGTGGTCACGTGTGCGGGAGAGACATACCCTGTGCACGTTAAAGAACACGCTGGATGGCCTTGACGGGAGGCTACCATCTATCTCCCAACAGCTGTTTCAGTGGGTCCCCTCCCCCATCCTTCTCTGAGCCTTCGGGGTCCATGTGACCTGGCCATTTAGTCCATGGTGTGCAAAAAAGTGCCGCTCAGAGGTAAAACAATCGAGTCCAAACTCTGCAAAACTCCCCGCCCTGCTCACGGTCAGTAGGGGACACCGATGGGCTTGGAAAGACCGCCGTCCGTCGGATGGGACATTAAGCCGTGGTCCATGTGCGGGAGAGCCATACCTTGTGCACGTTAAAGAACACGCTGGATGGCCTTGACGGGAGGCTACTACAGCTGTTCCAGTGAGTCCCCTCCCCCAACCTTCTCTGAGCCTTCGGGGTCCTTGTGACCTGGCCATTTAGCCCATGGTGTGCAAAAAAGTGCCGCTCAGAGGTAAAACAATACAAGCCAGAGATTTTTGCTTTCTGTAGCATAGTTACTAGTCCTCGATTGTTTACCAAAATCGTCACATCATATATTTCGAATAATTATGTCTTTTCCTGACTGAACTGTTAGTAGGAAAACGTATTTTACAAATTAAAACCGTGTTAATATAACCCCAACACCTAGAGTTAATTTATATCTAACGGTATATCAATTTCTTTGGTAACGTTTGATTTTAAGGATCAGAGAGTGTATATACTGTTATCGTCTAAATATTTAACCAGAGAGCCTTCGCTTTTTACAATTCATACTAAAACTTCCAACTTTAGAGGAAATATTGTCACATTTATAAACGATTTCGTACAAAGCCGAATGCACTATATTGCTCGCATTTAAATCTATCGAGTTAACAACAGTAACCGTGGCACACACATCTGTGAAAAAACATGCTGTGAATGGGTTTGAGAAAGATTCTTCAGCCCATGGGGTGGGGTGGGTTGAGTTGTTTTACCTCTGAGAGGCACTTTTTTGCACACCATGGGCTAAATGACCAGGTCACATGGACCCCGAAGGCTCAGAGAAGGTTGGGGGAGGGGACCCACTAGAACAGCTGTTGGGAGACAAATGGTAGCCTCCCGTCAAGGCCATCCAGCGTGTTCTTTAACGTGCAGAGGGTATGGCTCTCCCACACATGGGGCCACTGCTTAACGTCCCATCCGATGAACGGCGGTCTTTTCAAGTCCATCGGTGTCCCCTACTGACCGTGAGCAGGACGGGGAATTTTGCGGAGATAAATCTCAACGCTGACCCAGCTGGGACTCGAACCTGGGAACTACAGATTACGAGCCTGGCGCGCTACCGACTGAGCCAACCCCGCCCCACATGGGGTGGGAAAAAGTCACTAGACATAAATTGAAGATCTCGGTCAGAGCTCTCTAAATCTCTATTTTCTATAATATTAATCTAATATTTAAAGAGTTATCGAAGTTATGATATTTAACAACAGATGTTATCACACACCACACTTCCAAAACATTTTCTCCACAAATTGATGAAAATTTCAAAAATCTATACACAAAATTCAAATGTCGCATTTATATTGCGAACAACTTGTAATAACAATTGTGATTTAACTTTTTGAAGTAAATTTTCGAAACTTGCAAAAGTTTCACTTAAATGTTTCAGCTTCCATAACTCTTTAAATATTGGATTAATATTATAGAAAATAAAGATTTAGAGAGCTCTGACCGAGATCTTCAATTTATGTCTAATGACGTTTTTCCGTAAAAATCTTATTTTTAAAGTTAGGTAGATTTCAATGTGGATATTCATTCACTTAACATGAAAGTGTGTCACGTGACACGAAAGTTGCCAGATCACTAAATTTATTGAAGAAGTGGAAATCCAGAAAAATTTATCGAAATTAGTGGGAAGAGGTAACAATTATTATTTGGTATCAAAACTGTAGAACGTTTAAAAGGTATCAAAAAAAATATAGGACAAAAAATCTTTTTTGGAATTTATATACATCTATATACGTTAAACGCTCTAAAATATGGAACTGCCCTAGGGAATAAAGGACAAATGGTCACCGCAATCATATGCGTATCAATTTAAATTATTCGGTTAATTAAATTCTTTTTCATTACTCATATATTCCTTCTTTTCTATTTTTCTTTTTGCATGAAAGAGAATTTAATTGACCGAATAATTTAAATTGATTTTAGCCGTCCCGTGGCCGAGTGGTTAGCACGCTTGGCTAGTGATCTAAGGGACCTGGGTTCGAGACCCGGGTAAGGCATGGATGTTTGTGTCGTTTTTCTGCTGAGGTCCTGCCACCCTCTCAGACCTTATACTATGGCATATAAACTGACAGGCTCTTGTCAGACCTCTGTGGCAAGCAGCTGCTTGAGGGGGTATTTATTTTTTTATTTATTCATACTTTTTGGAAGTAAACTTAGTTTCTCGCATTCTAAAATTGTAATAATCATCTATTTATTTATTTTTAGGTGATCTGAAGTTATCACCAATGACTCAAAGGTTACCCTAATTCATCATTCAAGAACGTAGGTGTTAAAATACAATCAGTAGCCTTCTAATAAAGACGAATATCAGATTGCTGCATCTGAATATTTCTACATTAATTGCTGCATCGTAATATCTCTACAGTAGGCTTAAATCAGTTTTGGCAAGATTGCCCCCTGACTGATATTTTTACAAAGAACTGTAAATAGTTTTGTTAACGGTCGTCCAAAGGAGCAGATTGTTTGGACTCACAAAATTGAATTCTATTTTCTGCAAATATAGAAAGTTGAAGCTTTTTGTTATACTTGCCTATAGTTGTTAAAAGAATATTCGTTCAAATATTCGAAACTTTAAATCTATGTTTTTCCTTTTCTGAGATTCATATAATGAGTAAATGAGAACAAATATATTTTCTACAAATATAGAAAGTTGAAGCTTTTTGTTATACATGCCTATAGTTGTTAAAAAAATATTCGTTCAAATATTCGAAACTTTAAATCTATGTTTTCCTTTTCTGAGATTCATATCATGAGTAAATGACAACAAATATCTTTTCTACACCATGAATGTAACTTGATATCCAGTGTCTTTAATAATCTCTTTGGAGGAGTGAAATTAGCACTTTGAAGATTTGTCTATAAACAACCAAAGTGGAAACACCATTCTAAAAAGATTACTACTGAAAAATAATAATAATAAAAACGTTTCGATATGATTTCGTCTTCAGGAAGTGTGCATATTAAAAAATACGATTTTGAAGCATCTAAACAGAATTCATACAAAATGTTGAGCACACGTGTAAGTGCTGTGAATGATTTTTCCCTTTCTACAACTCTTGAATTCCATCAGAGAACGTACAATAATAATAACGTGATATATTTCCCGAATCATAATGAAAATGTTACTAACTTTTCTTCAGAAAGAAATCCACAATTAACTTTTCCTGAATTAGCATTTACTAACAAAATGCAAAGTATTCCATGTAACGATATATCTACTAGTTCCAGTGTGAACAATATTTCAAACTTAAATAATACTGAGTTTATTGTAACAAATTTCCAAAACGAAGATTCAAGTTCCCATAAGGGTGATATCTTTTCGGAACATAGCGAAAAGCAAATTATTATGAGAAGAGATGATATTTCTGCCACGCATAGACTTAGTTCAAACATGTCTGAAAAAAATATATCAATATCTCATGTATTGGAAAATAGCGAAAAATTTAGTACTGGCAGAGATTTAAATACCCACGTAGAAAATTCATCTGACAGAGATTTAAATACCCACGTAGAAAATTCATCTGACAGACAATCCTTAAACGAAAGTGTTAATATATCTTTCGCTAACGACAGAACAAACTTTCAAACATTTCCATCATCAGCTCCAGACATTACCTTCGTTAAAGATTCTTATAAAAAGAAATTTAATTCGTATAGTTTTCCTACTGCAACACTAGAATCTTCAAGAACTAGTAATAATTATAACACTTACATTCCTGAATTGAGCAATGATCATGAACATAATCGAAAAGTATTGAGTAGTCAAAATGTGTCCAAATGCAGAGAATCCATCCTATCCCCAGTTCATTCAAATAATTGCACTGATAGTAAGCTTCATGCCGTAACAAATCAGAGAATGTTAGGGTCAATATCAATTGAAAGGCAGACAAATTCCACAATTCAGTGGGAGGAAATTCCAGCAATTGGTGCTATAGAGAGTAAAGTTTTCATTCCTAATATTCAAAGAACGAAATCGTACAATGAAGAAAATGGTGATTCTATCCGAAACGAAAGTCGAAGCATTCACTACATTCCGACGTCAAATAGAAATTTTATTGAAGAAAGCAGTTCTTTAAAGACAGTTCAATCAATGCAAGAAAAACTTAAGAATCATCTTCCAAGTATGAAGAGCGAAGATTTTGATTATAGCAGAGAAATATCCGAAATACCAAACCCATACTTAGAGCACAGTATGGACATCATTACAACTGAAAGCAAACCTTTTATTTCAAACAATCAGGAGTCACATCATGAGGCTTTCGCAACTAGAACAGTGGTAACAGATAATGCTACAGAAATCCTAAGAAGAGATACAAATTCTGAAGAGGCCAAACCATACGCATTTTTAGATGATAGCAATGATTGCATTATAACAGAAAGCAAACCTTTGATTTCGAACAATCAGGAGTCACATCATGAGGCTTTCGCAACTAGAAGGGTGGTAACAGATAGTGCTTCAGAAATCCTAAGAAGAGATACAAATTCTGAAAAGGCCAAACCATACTCATTTTTAGATGATAGCAATGATTGCATTATAACAGAAAGCAAACTTTGATTTCGAACGAAAAGCAAGGAAATATTAAGAAAACGTCTTATTACGAGACTTGTACAGCTAGAACTGTTACAGCAGAAAGTTCTTCAGCAGTTACAAGAACAAATACCAATTCAAAAGAGGCTGATTCTTGTTGGCCTCCTCGACGAACATTTAATCAGAACGTGTCTCTTCTCCCAAAGATAAATATCGAAAATTCAGGTAGTATTGGAACACTTTTGTGTGAGAATCCAACGTCATATTTAGAATGCAATATCAAAGAGACTACCTCAGCAGAAAGAACTTTAGCTTCGAATGTTCATAAATTGGAACCTGATACTAATGGACCATGCTCAAATGAAAGTGTTCGTGATGAAAATACATTGCATTTCCAGCCACTCTGCACTGATTACAAAAAAAACTATTCTTCCAATACACTTCATTTAACAGTGAATGATAATATACCTGTTCCTATAAATATCAAAACGGACAATTCACAAAATTATTTTACCAGTCTGATTGCTAAACCACCTCCAGTCATAGATGCTGCTGTGGATATTGCTCATAATGTAACAAAAATGCTCACCAGGCAGAGTAAGAAAACGAAATTTCTTGATGATTCATTCGTATGTGGAAACATTCAGTCTGAAATTGTTTCAGATTTCTTAAGGTTAAGTGCCGTCGGTAAGAAATCTAGTTCTACAAAACCCGATAAAACATTTCTGAATCAGAATAATAATATTATTCCAAACATAATCATTGAGGATTTTACGGATAATAAGATAAATTTTGGTGCGAGTTCCTCCTTATCGATAGATAATATGCTCGAGACAACTACTGCACCAAAAGGAGTTGCAGAATCGATTCTGCAGAAACAACACCTTATTGGTGAAACATGCTCGAATGGATGCGTTGAAACTTTAGATATTTCGAACTTGAAAACTCACTCTAAAGAAGTGGTTTCCTCCAATACTTTACAAACAAAACCGAGTGAAACCTACCTCTTTCTGCACGTATCAAAAAGGCAGAAAATGAAGAAAGGAGTGAGTTTTCTAGGCAGACCTCACTGTTGGGCAGTACACTGTGTACAAATAGCAGAACAGAAACATTTCTAACAGGCCAAAATCAGAACTTGAACACTTATGAAGACATATTATTAATTAGATCGCAAAATATACCAGACAAACCAAAGATAAAAGCCACTTCAAGCGAATCAGATTCTTCTTTGATAATTCCAAAAACGTTGAATCAGAGTACGCCTACAGTTCTGAGTGAAAATACAGAAAATTCTAGTGATACGGATAAAAAAATCCGCGGTAATAGATTCCAATCATTAGACTATATATTGCAGACAATTTCAGAGAAAATTTTCGCTTCGAATGCTGAGAACAATGAATGTGTCGATCATCCATCCATATTAGGAAAAGAAAGCATTTCAGATATTGAAATTATGAAATTTAATTCTATAGAGGTTGTCTCAAGTAATATTAAAGCGGAAGGAATGCAAAATGTTTCTTTTTCTACAAATATCAAATCAAAAGGTATCGAGAATCCGGATATTAATTCGTTTGTGGAACCTTTGTCTTCATTGGAAAGTGAGAAAAACGCTAGTATTATGAAAAATGAAATTTCCTCCATGAACGTTGAGAAGGGAAAGATTCATGGTAGTCATCGTTTAGAAAGAGACACTAGAGAAAAAGAAATTTCTATAATTAAAAAGAATGTTAATTCTGGAAAAGAAGCAAAGCAAAATTTTCCTGTTCCTAACTCTAAAAATATCAAAGATTACGATGAACCTGAGAACATCATTTGCGATAAACGATCTCTATTGTTGGATAGTACTGTGGAATCTGGTAGAGGAAACAAAAATATATTTCTGAATGTCCATAGAAGAGAGATTTGTAAAGAACCTTGTGAAGGAGTAAGTATCGAAAGAATAAACCCTTCAATACTTCCAAATTTAAATTTTAATTCAGTAGAACCAAGAGTGTCAACTTCAATTGCTCCAGAAGTCATCATAAACCTTATTCTTGCGAAGAGTATTTTTAAAAAGGAAAATTGTTACGATCATCAACCGCAATTTCGTAATATAACAAACGTGAAGTTTGACACTAACATGGATAGTTTTGTCTCACCAAAGAAAGTTCTCAACATGAATGTGGAGAAAACTGGGTCATGTAATCAACCGTTCTCTCTTTTACACTCTGAATCAACAAACTGTAGTCAACCTCCTATGTCAAATGATAATTCTAACAATTTTCATATGAATACTAATCTCCTAAAAGTGGTAAACAACATTATAAGCAACGAATCCAATTGTATCGAATCTGGGATTTCTGGTAAACGTCATTGTAATGAAGCTGATGAATGCAGGAATCGAAGTCATAAACAGTTCGAAATACCGGACGAAAGTCATAAACAGTACGAAATATCGGACGAAAGTCATAAACATTGCGAAATATCGGACGAAAGTCATAAACAGTACGAAATACCGGACGAAAGTCATAAACATTGCGAAATATCGGACGAAAGTCATAAACATTGCGAAATATCGGACGAAAGTCATAAACAGTACGAAATACCGGACGAAAGTCATAAACAGTACGAAATACCGGGCGAAAGTCATAAACATTTGCGAAATATCGGACGAAAGTCATAAACAGTACGAAATACCGGACGAAAGTCATAAACATTGCGAAATATCGGACGAAAGTCATAAACATTGCGAAATATCGGACGAAAGTCATAAACAGTACGAAATACCGGACGAAAGTCATAAACAGTACGAAATACCGGGCGAAAGTCATAAACATTGCGAAATATCGGACGAAAGTCATAAACAGTACGAAATGCCGGACGAAGCTTCAAAGGCGTGTAGTGCCATAAGTAGTAAACGAAAGATAGATGTCGTCAACGAAAAACATCTTACTGGAGATGGCACTAAACAACTCACTGCTGCGAGAAGTCACCTCGTTCAAGGAGATAAAGAAACCAATCAAAAACTATCCGAAACAAGTATACTATCCGATAATTCATCCCAAGAAGAACTGCATCCTTCGAAAGTTTCTTCTGATGTTAACACAGCTACTGAACAGACAAAATCCTTCAAATGTCTCAATTGCAACTTAACTTTCACAAATTCCAATGTCCATGAAGCACATTATATCAATTGTACTCAGAGAGATGTCATGGATGAGCATAATAGATACTTGTACTCTGAATGCAAGATTTGTGGTTATAAGCCTCAGATGCCTTCACAAAGGGTAATGAGAGCACATATGTCCAACCATTCAAAGGAATGCCAATATAAGTGCGATGAGTGTGGTAAAACCTTTTCATCGAAAGATAGACTTCGTAAACACCGACGAGCTCACTCAAACATGCGCTATATTTGCAGTATATGTGGTAAGTCTTACAAAAGTAAAAAAGGTTTAAATTGCCATTTACGTAGACATCGAGGAGAATCAGATAATCTTGATCTTCCTTGTGATTTCTGCAGCAAAAGATTTAAAAGCAAGAAAAGCCAGAAATTGCATTACAGGACGCATACTGGAGAGAGACCCTATTCCTGCGATATCTGCAATAAATCATTCAGGTTGAGTGGTTGTTTGAAAAATCATAAATATATTCACTCCGATGAAAGAGCCCACTTATGCGAACTCTGTGGAAAAACTTTTCGGGACAAACGTTATTTAATTTGCCATAAAGAAATGCACAAGGAAAGTAATATTTTCAAATGTAACATTTGCGGAAAAACATTCAACTTTTCGAGTAATCTCCATCAGCATTTGAGGACTCATGAAGACAAACGAAATTATTCTTGCCGATTGTGTGACAAGAAATTCAAATTTCCACATCATCTACGTCAGCACGAGCAAACTCATTCGTGATATTTTTCTCTCCATTAAGAGCAATAAATAAAAGATAAATAAATACCCCCTCAAGCAGCTGAAATACCCCCTCAAGCAGCTGCTTGCCACAGATATCTGACAGGAGACTGTCAGTTTATATGCCATAGTATATATATATATACCCCCTCAAGCAGCTGCTTGCCACAGAGCTCTGACAGGAGCCTGTCAGTTTATATGCCACAGTAGGAGATCTGAGAGGATGGCAGGACCTCAGCAGAAAAACGACACTCACATCCATGCCTAATCCGGGGCTCGAACCCAGGTCCCTTAGATCAGTAGCCAAGAGTGCTAACCACAGTAGAAGGTCTGAAAGGATGGCAAGACCTCAGCAGAAAACACATACAGCCATGCCTTACCGGGGGCTCGAACCCAGGTCTCTTACATCAGTAGCCAAGAGTGCTAACCACTCGGCATGGGATGTTTTATCTCTGAGTGGCACTTTTTTGCACACCATGTGATAAATGGCCAGGTCACAAAGACCCCGAAGGTTGGGGGAGGGGACCCACTGGAACAGCTGTTGGGAGACAGATGGTAACCTCACGTCGAGGCCATCCAGCGTGTTTTTAATGTGCACAGGGTATGACTTCCCGCACACGGGGCCACGGCTTAACGTCCCATCCGACGGACGGCGGCCTTTCCAAGCCCATCGGTGTCCCCTACTGACCGTGGGCAGGGCGGGGCAATTTTTGCGGAGATAAATCTCAACGCTGACCCAGCTGGGACTCGAACCTGGGAACTTCAGATTATGAGCCTGGCGCGCTACCGACTGAGCCAGCCCCTCCCCATTCAAATCAGTTCCTCGGAAGTCTAGTGGTTAAAACGCCCGGCATGCTTCTTGGAAACCTGGGTTATCCTAGTCAAGACAACCAACTATTTTCAAATGTAAGGTCTGTTTCCTTCGAAACGTTTAAATCTTGCGCACTATCCTATGTATTATTTCTGCCCAAATTTTTGTTTACTTTATAAAAGAACAAAATAGAGACAAGTTTTGTAATAAAGATTCCATAATTATATTAAATATTTTGAAAACATACGTTTCTGTGGAAGTTTTTTACACGTGTATTTATTTGGTTTGACACAGTTTTAGTAAGTTTTTAATTTTACTATGGAAATTTTTTTAATGAATGTCTCATATTTCCAACACTATTGTACAGTCGCTCAAAAAAGTATCCGAACACTATGGTTGATTACAGAATTCAGAAAAAACATCTGGCAACAATTTTTTTTAGAAATTAGTAATCTGGCATACTTCGTGTCACGTGACACGAAAGATGCCAGATTACTAATTTCTGAAAAAATCGTTGCCAGATATTTTTTCTGAATTCTGTAATCAACCATGGTGTTCGGATATTTTTTTGAGCGACTCTAGGTGGTCATATTATTTTGATACTAGATCGTGTGGGTTCACTCACGGGAATATTGAGCGTCTGCAGTTACCGTTCACAGCAAACTGGAGCGTGTGCAGTAACTGCACACGTTCCAGTTTGCTGTGAACGGAAACTGGAGCGTGTACAGTTGCTGTACACGCTCCAGATATTTTTCCTGAATTTTGTAATCACGTGACACGAAGGTTGCCAGATCACTAATTTCTGAAAAAATCGTTGCCAGATATTTTTTCTGAATTCTCTAATCAACCGTAGTGTTCGGATACTTTTTTGAGCGACTGTACCTCAGTATTTCTCCTAGAAAAGCCTAAATTCAGAACTTCATATCATTAAACTGTTGTGACTAACCTATTTCTGAAATGTGCCTCACATTTCCCAGAAAGTCTCTGCCACATATGAAAGGTTTGTCTCTTCTTAGAATACTTAGAAATATTTCACACAATTTTTCCCCACATCAACCCAAAATAGAAACGAAATTTTCCGTGGGTTGTCCTTAATAAATTATATTTCAAAATCAAGCCTGTGATGTCTACAATTTCCTGCGCTGTCTCAAACACGAACCCCCTTCCTCCTCAAATGAAAGGGAGTAGGGATGTGATAAAGAAAATAATATAAATTAAACAGATTTTTAAACAACCATCTTCCTATATTCACCATACAGATTAAGCGAAGAAACTAAGGTATATCGATGATGCAACAAGTCACTGAATTCGTTTCCACTTCAAAGGAAGATAGGGGGCCATTTACCTACTCGGTTCGAGTCCCAGCTGGGTCAGCGTTGCGATTTATCTCCGCAAAACTCCCCGCCCTGCCCACGGTCAGTAGGGGACACCGATGGGCTTGGAAAGGTCGCCGTCCGTCGGATGGGACGTTAAGCCGTGGCCCGTGTGCGGGAGAGCCATACCCTGTGCACGTTAAAGAACACGCTGGATGGCCTTGACGGGAGGCTACCATCTGTCTCCCAACAGCTGTTCCACTGGGTCCCCTCCCCCAAACTTCTCTGAGCCTTTGGGGTTCATGTGACCTGGCCATTTAGCCCATGGTCTGCAAAAAAGTGTCGCTCAGACGTAAAACAGCCCAACGTTAAAGAACACGCTGGACGGCCTTCACGGGAGGTTACCATCTGTCTCCCAACAGCTGTTCCAGTGGGTCCCCTCCTCCAACCTTCTCTGAGCCTTTGGGGTCCATGTGACCTGGCCATTTAGCCCATAGTGTGCAAAAAAGTGTCGCTCAGAGGTAAAACAGCCCAACGTTAAAGAACATGCTGGATGGCCTTGACGGGAGGCTACCATCTGTCTCCCAACAGCTGTTCCAGTGGGTCCCCTCCCCCAACCTTCTCTGAGGCTTCGAGGACCTTGTGGCCTGGCCATTTAGCCCATGATGTGCAAAAAAGTGTCGCTCAGAGGTAAAACAGCCCAACGTTAAAGAACACGCTGGATGGCCTTGACGGGAGGCTACCATCTGTCTCCCAACAGCTGTTCCAGTGGGTCCCCTCCCCGAACCTTCTCTGAGCCTTTGGGGTCCATGTGAGCTGGCCATTTAGCCCATGGTGTGCAAAAAAGTGTCGCTCACAGATAAAACAGCCCAACGTTAAAGAACACGCTGGATGGCCTTGACGGGAGGCTACCATCTGTCTCCCAACAGCTGTTCCAGTGGGTCCTCTCCCCCAACCTACTCTGAGACTTCGGGGTCCTTGTAGCCTGGCCATTTAGCCCATGGTGTGAAAAAAAGTGACGCTCAGAGGTAAAACAACCCAACGTTAAAGAACACGCTGGATGGCCTTGACGGGAGGCTACCATTTGTCTCCCAACAGCTGTTCCAGTGGGTCCCCTCCCCCAACCTTCTCTGAGCCTTTGAGGTCCTTGTGGCCTGGCCATTTAGCCCATGGTGTGCAAAAAAGTGTCGCTCAGAGGTAAAACAGCCCAACGTTAACGAACACGCTGGATGGACTTGACAGGAGGCTACCATCTGTCTCCCAACAGCTGTTCCAATGGGTACCCTCCTCCAACATTCTCTGAGCCTTTGGGGTCCATGTGACCTGGCAATTTAGCCCAGAGTGTGCAAAAAAGTGTCGCTCAGAGGTAAAACAGCCCAACGTTAAAGAACACGCTGGATGGCCTTTACGGGAGGCTATCATCTGTCCCCCAACAGCTGTTCCAGTGGGTCCCCTCCCCCAATCTTCTCTGAGCCTTTGGGATCCATGAGACCTGGCCATTTAGCCCAAGGTGTGCAAAAAAGTGCCGTTCAGAGGTAAAACCACCCAACGTTAAAGAACACGCTGGATGGCCTTGACGGGAGGCTACCATCTGTCTCCCAACAGCTGTTCCAGTGGGTCCCCTCCTCCAACCTTCTCTGAGCCTTTGGGGTCCATGAGACCTGGCCATTTAGCCCATGGTGTGCAAAAAAGTGTCGCTCTGAGGTAAAACTGTCCAACGTTAAAGAACACGCTGGATGGCCTTGACGGGAGGCTACCATCTGTCTCCCAACAGCTTTTCCAGTGGGTCCTCTTCCGCAACCTTCTCTGAGACTTCGGGGTCCTTGTAGCCTGGCCATTTAGCCCATGGTGTGAAAAAAAGTGACGCTCAGAGGTAAAATAACCCAACGTTAAAGAACACGCTGGATGGCCTTGACGGGAGGCTACCATCTGTCTCCCAACAGCTGTTCCAATGGGTCCCCTCCTCCCACCTTCTCTGAGCCTTTGGGGTCCATGTGACCTGGCCATTTAGCCCATAGTGTGCAAAAAAGTGTCGCTCAGAGGTAAAACAGCCCAACGTTAAAGAACACGCTGGATGGCCTTGACGGGAGGCTACCATCTGTCTCCCAACAGCTGTTCCAGTGGGTCCCCTCCCCCAACCTTCTCTGAGCCTTCGAGGTCCTTGTGGCCTGGCCATTTAGCCCATGGTGTGCAAAAAAGTGTCGCTCAGAGGTAAAACAGCCCAACGTTAAAGAACACGCTGGATGGCCTTGACGGGAGGCTATCATCTGTCCCCCAACAGCTGTTCCAGTGGGTCCCCTCCCCCAACCTTCTCTGAGCCTTCGAGGTCCTTGTGCCCTGGCCATTTAGCCCATGGTGTGCAAAAAATTGTCGCTCAGAGGTAAAACAGCCCAACGTTAACGAACACGCTGGATGGCCTTGACGGGAGGCTACCATCTGTCTCCCAACAGCTGTTCCAATGAGTCCCCTCCTCCAACCTTCTCTGAGCCTTTGGGGTCCATGTGACCTGGCCATTTAGCCCAGAGTGTGCAAAAAAGTGTCGCTCAGAGGTAAAACAGCGCAACGTTAAAGAACACGCTGGATGGCCTTGACGGGAGGCTATCATCTGTCCCCCAACAGTTGTTCCAGTGGGTCCCCTCCCCCAACCTTCTCTGAGCCTTTGGGATCCATGAGACCTGGCCATTTAGCCCAAGGTGTGCAAAAAAGTGCCGCTCAGAGGTAAAACAACCCAACGTTAAAGAACACGCTGGATGGCCTTGACTGGAGGCTACCATCTGTCTCCCAACAGCTGTTCCAGTGGGTCCCCTCCTCCAACCTTCTCTGAGCCTTTGGGGTCCATGAGACCTGGCCATTTAGCCCATGGTGTGCAAAAAAGTGTCGCTCAGAGGTAACACAACCCAACGTTAAAGAACACGCTGGATGGCCTTGACGGGAGGCTACCATCTGTCTCCCAACAGCTGTTCCAGTGGGTCCTCTCCCCCAACCTTCTCTGAGACTTCTGTGTCCTTGTGGCCCGGCCATTTAGCCCATAGTGTGCAAAAAAGTGTCGCTCAGAGGTAAAACAGCCCATCGTTAAACAACATGCTGGATGGCCTTGACGGGAGGCTATCATCTGTCTCCCAACAGCTGTTCCAGTGGGTCCCCTCCCCCAAACTTCTCTGAGCCTTCGAGGTCCTTTTGGCCTGGCCATTTAGCCCATGGTGTGCAAAAAAGTGTCGCTCAGAGGTTAAACAGCCCAACGTTAAAGAACACGCTGGATGGCCTTGACGGGAGGCTATAATCTGTCCCCCAACAGCTGTTCCAGTGCGTCCCCTCCCCCAACCTTCTCTGAGCCTTTGGGGTCCATGAGACCTGGCCATTTAGCCCATGATGTGCAAAAAAGTTTCGCTCAGAGGTAAAACAGCCCAACGTTAAAGAACACGCTGGATGGCCTTGACGGGAGGCTACCATCTGTCTCCCAACAGCTTTTCCAGTGGGTCCTCTTCCGCAACCTTCTCTGAGACTTCGGGGTCCTTGTAGCCTGGCCATTTAGCCCATGGTGTGAAAAAAAGTGACGCTCAGAGGTAAAATAACCCAACGTTAAAGAACACGCTGGATGGCCTTGACGGGAGGCTACCATCTGTCTCCCAACAGCTGTTCCAGTGGGTCCCCTCCCCCAACCTTCTCTGAGCCTTTGGGGTCCGTATGACCAGGCCATTTAGCCCATGGTGTGCAAAAAAGTGTCGCTCAGAGGTATATCAGCCCAACTTAAAGAACATGCTGGATGGCCTTGACGTGAGGCTATCATCTGTCCCCCAACAGCTGTTCCAGTGGGTCCCCTCCCCCAACCTTCTCTGAGACTTCGAGGTCCTTGTGGCCTGGCCATTTAGCCCATGGTGTGCAAAAAAGTGTCGCTCAGAGGTGAAACAGCCCAACGTTAAAGAACACGCTAGATGGCTTTGACGGGAGGCTATCATCTTTCCCCCAACAGCTGTTCCAGTGGGTCCCCTCCCCCAACCATCTCTGAGCCTTTGGGGTCCATGAGACCTGGCCATTTAGCCCATGGTGTGCAAAAAAGTGTCGCTCAGAGGTAAAACAGCCCAACTTTAAAGAACACGCTGGATGGCCTTGACGGGAGGCTATCATCTGTCTCCCAACAGCTGTTCCAGTGGGTCCTCTCCCCCAAACTTCTCTGAGCCTTCGAGGTCCTTGTAGCCTGGCCATTTAGCCCATGGTGTGCAAAAAAGTGCCGCTCAGAGGTAAAACAACCCAACGTTAAAGAACACGCTGGATGGCCTTGACGGGAGGCTACCATCTGTCTCCCAACAGCTGTTCCAGTGGGTCCCCTCCCCCAACCTTCTCTGAGCCTTTGAGGTCCTTTTGGCCTGGCCATTTAGCCCATGGTGTGCAAAAAAGTGCCGCTCAGAGGTAAAACAACCCAACGTTAAAGAACACGCTGGATGGCCTTGACGGGAGGCTACCATCTGTCTCCCAACAGCTGTTCCAATGGGTCCCCTCCTCCAACCTTCTCTGAGCCTTTGGGGTCCATGTGACCTGGTCATTTAGCCCATAGTGTGCAAAAAAGTGTCGCTCAGAGGTAAAACAGCCCAACGTTAAAGAACACGCTGGATGGCCTTGACGGGAGGCTATCATCTGTCCGCCAACAGCTGTTCCAGTGGGTCCCCTCTTCCAACCTTCTCTGAGCCTTTGGGGTCCATGAGACTGGCCATTTAGCCCATGGTGTGCAAAAAAGTGTCGCTCAGAGGTAAAACAGCGCAACGTTAAAGAACACGCTGGATGGCCTTGACGGGAGGCTATCATCTGTCCCCCAACAGTTGTTCCAGTGGGTCGCCTCCCCCAACCTTCTCTGAGCCTTTGGGATCCATGAGACCTGGCCATTTAGCCCAAGGTGTGCAAAAAAGTGCCGCTCAGAGGTAAAACAACCCAACGTTAAAGAACACGCTGGATGGCCTTGACGAGAGGCTACCATCTGTCTCCCAACAGCTGTTCCAGTGGGTCCCCTCTTCCAACCTTCTCTGAGCCTTTGGGGTCCATGAGACCTGGCCATTTAGCCCATGGTGTGCAAAAAAGTGTCGCTCAGAGGAGAAACAGCCCAACGTTAAAGAACACGCTGGATGGCCTTGACGGGAGGCTATCATCTGTCCTCCAACAGCTGTTCCAGTGGGTACCCTCCCCCAACCTTCTCTGAGCCTTTGGGATCCATGAGACCTGGCCATTTAGCCCATGGTGTGCAAAAAATTGCCGCTCAGAGGTAACACAACCCAACGTTAAAGAACACGCTGGATGGCCTTGACGGGAGGCTACCATCTGTCTCCCAACAGCTGTTCCAGTGGGTCCTCTCCCCCAACCTTCTCTGAGACTTCTGTGTCCTTGTGGCCTGGCCATTTAGCCCATAGTGTGCAAAAAAGTGTCGCTCAGAGGTAAAACAGCCCATCGTTAAACAACATGCTGGATGGCCTTGACGGGAGGCTACCATCTGTCTCCCAACAGCTGTTCCAGTGGGTCCCCTCCCCCAAACTTCTCTGAGCCTTCGAGGTCCTTTTGGCCTGGCCATTTAGCCCATGGTGTGCAAAAAAGTGTCGCTCAGAGGTTAAACAGCCCAACGTTAAAGAACACGCTGGATGGCCTTGACGGGAGGCTATAATCTGTCCCCCAACAGCTGTTCCAGTGCGTCCCCTCCCCCAACCTTCTCTGAGCCTTTGGGGTCCATGAGACCTGGCCATTTAGCCCATGGTGTGCAAAAAAGTTTCGCTCAGAGGTAAAACAGCCCAACGTTAAAGAACACGCTGGATGGCCTTGACGGGAGGCTACCATCTGTCTCCCAACAGCTTTTCCAGTGGGTCCTCTTCCGCAACCTTCTCTGAGACTTCGGGGTCCTTGTAGCCTGGCCATTTAGCCCATGGTGTGCAAAAAAGTTTCGCTCAGAGGTAAAACAGCCCAACGTTAAAGAACACGCTGGATGGCCTTGACGGGAGGCTACCATCTGTCTCCCAACAGCTTTTCCAGTGGGTCCTCTTCCGCAACCTTCTCTGAGACTTCGGGGTCCTTGTAGCCTGGCCATTTAGCCCATGGTGTGAAAAAAAGTGACGCTCAGAGGTAAAATAACCCAACGTTAAAGAACACGCTGGATGGCCTTGACGGGAGGCTACCATCTGTCTCCCAACAGCTGTTCCAGTGGGTCCCCTCCCCCAACCTTCTCTGAGCCTTTGAGGTCCTTTTGGCCTGGCCATTTAGCCCATGGTGTGCAAAAAAGTGCCGCTCAGAGGTAAAACAACCCAACGTTAAAGAACACGCTGGATGGCCTTGACGGGAGGCTACCATCTGTCTCCCAACAGCTGTTCCAATGGGTCCCCTCCTCCAACCTTCTCTGAGCCTTTGGGGTCCATGTGACCTGGTCATTTAGCCCATAGTGTGCAAAAAAGTGTCGCTCAGAGGTAAAACAGCCCAACGTTAAAGAACACGCTGGATGGCCTTGACGGGAGGCTACCATCTGTCTCCCAACAGCTGTTCCAGTGGGTCCCCTCCCCCAACCTTCTCTGAGCCTTCGAGGTCCTTGTGGCCTGGCCATTTAGCCCATGGTATGCAAAAAAGTGTAGCTCAGAGGTAAAACAGCCCAACGTTAAAGAACACGCTGGATGGCCTTGACGGGAGGCTATCATCTGTCCGCCAACAGCTGTTCCAGTGGGTCCCCTCTTCCAACCTTCTCTGAGCCTTTGGGGTCCATGAGACTGGCCATTTAGCCCATGGTGTGCAAAAAAGTGTCGCTCAGAGGTAAAACAGCGCAACGTTAAAGAACACGCTGGATGGCCTTGACGGGAGGCTATCATCTGTCCCCCAACAGTTGTTCCAGTGGGTCGCCTCCCCCAACCTTCTCTGAGCCTTTGGGATCCATGAGACCTGGCCATTTAGCCCAAGGTGTGCAAAAAAGTGCCGCTCAGAGGTAAAACAACCCAACGTTAAAGAACACGCTGGATGGCCTTGACGAGAGGCTACCATCTGTCTCCCAACAGCTGTTCCAGTGGGTCCCCTCTTCCAACCTTCTCTGAGCCTTTGGGGTCCATGAGACCTGGCCATTTCGCCCATGGTGTGCAAAAAAGTGTCGCTCAGAGGTGAAACAGCCCAACGTTAAAGAACACGCTGGATGGCCTTGACGGGAGGCTATCATCTGTCCTCCAACAGCTGTTCCAGTGGGTACCCTCCCCCAACCTTCTCTGAGCCTTTGGGATCCATGAGACCTGGCCATTTAGCCCATGGTGTGCAAAAAAGTGCCGCTCAGAGGTAACACAACCCAACGTTAAAGAACACGCTGGATGGCCTTGACGGGAGGCTACCATCTGTCTCCCAACAGCTGTTCCAGTGGGTCCTCTCCCCCAACCTTCTCTGAGACTTCTGTGTCCTTGTGGCCTGGCCATTTAGCCCATAGTGTGCAAAAAAGTGTCGCTCAGAGGTAAAACAGCCCATCGTTAAACAACATGCTGGATGGCCTTGACGGGAGGCTACCATCTGTCTCCCAACAGCTGTTCCAGTGGGTCCCCTCCCCCAAACTTCTCTGAGCCTTCGAGGTCCTTTTGGCCTGGCCATTTAGCCCATGGTGTGCAAAAAAGTGTCGCTCAGAGGTTAAACAGCCCAACGTTAAAGAACACGCTGGATGGCCTTGACGGGAGGCTATAATCTGTCCCCCAACAGCTGTTCCAGTGCGTCCCCTCCCCCAACCTTCTCTGAGCCTTTGGGGTCCATGAGACCTGGCCATTTAGCCCATGGTGTGCAAAAAAGTTTCGCTCAGAGGTAAAACAGCCCAACGTTAAAGAACACGCTGGATGGCCTTGACGGGAGGCTACCATCTGTCTCCCAACAGCTTTTCCAGTGGGTCCTCTTCCGCAACCTTCTCTGAGACTTCGGGGTCCTTGTAGCCTGGCCATTTAGCCCATGGTGTGAAAAAAAGTGACGCTCAGAGGTAAAATAACCCAACGTTAAAGAACACGCTGGATGGCCTTGACGGGAGGCTACCATCTGTCTCCCAACAGCTGTTCCAGTGGGTCCCCTCCCCCAACCTTCTCTGAGCCTTTGGGGTCCGTATGACCAGGCCATTTAGCCCATGGTGTGCAAAAAAGTGCCGCTCAGAGGTAAAACAACCCAACGTTAAAGAACACGCTGGATGGCCTTGACGGGAGGCTACCATCTGTCTCCCAACAGCTGTTCCAATGGGTCCCCTCCTCCAACCTTCTCTGAGCCTTTGGGGTCCATGTGACCTGGTCATTTAGCCCATAGTGTGCAAAAAAGTGTCGCTCAGAGGTAAAACAGCCCAACGTTAAAGAACACGCTGGATGGCCTTGACGGGAGGCTACCATCTGTCTCCCAACAGCTGTTCCAGTGGGTCCCCTCCCCCAACCTTCTCTGAGCCTTCGAGGTCCTTGTGGCCTGGCCATTTAGCCCATGGTATGCAAAAAAGTGTAGCTCAGAGGTAAAACAGCCCAACGTTAAAGAACACGCTGGATGGCCTTGACGGGAGGCTATCATCTGTCCGCCAACAGCTGTTCCAGTGGGTCCCATCTTCCAACCTTCTCTGAGCCTTTGGGGTCCATGAGACTGGCCATTTAGCCCATGGTGTGCAAAAAAGTGTCGCTCAGAGGTAAAACAGCGCAACGTTAAAGAACACGCTGGATGGCCTTGACGGGAGGCTATCATCTGTCCCCCAACAGTTGTTCCAGTGGGTCGCCTCCCCCAACCTTCTCTGAGCCTTTGGGATCCATGAGACCTGGCCATTTAGCCCAAGGTGTGCAAAAAAGTGCCGCTCAGAGGTAAAACAACCCAACGTTAAAGAACACGCTGGATGGCCTTGACGAGAGGCTACCATCTGTCTCCCAACAGCTGTTCCAGTGGGTCCCCTCTTCCAACCTTCTCTGAGCCTTTGGGGTCCATGAGACCTGGCCATTTAGCCCATGGTGTGCAAAAAAGTGTCGCTCAGAGGTGAAACAGCCCAACGTTAAAGAACACGCTGGATGGCCTTGACGGGAGGCTATCATCTGTCCTCCAACAGCTGTTCCAGTGGGTACCCTCCCCCAACCTTCTCTGAGCCTTTGGGATCCATGAGACCTGGCCATTTAGCCCATGGTGTGCAAAAAAGTGCCGCTCAGAGGTAACACAACCCAACGTTAAAGAACACGCTGGATGGCCTTGACGGGAGGCTACCATCTGTCTCCCAACAGCTGTTCCAGTGGGTCCTCTGCCCCAACCTTCTCTGAGACTTCTGTGTCCTTGTGGCCTGGCCATTTAGCCCATAGTGTGCAAAAAAGTGTCGCTCAGAGGTAAAACAGCCCATCGTTAAACAACATGCTGGATGGCCTTGACGGGAGGCTACCATCTGTCTCCCAACAGCTGTTCCAGTGGGTCCCCTCCCCCAAACTTCTCTGAGCCTTCGAGGTCCTTTTGGCCTGGCCATTTAGCCCATGGTGTGCAAAAAAGTGTCGCTCAGAGGTTAAACAGCCCAACGTTAAAGAACACGCTGGATGGCCTTGACGGGAAGCTACCATCTGTCTCCCAACAGCTTTTCCAGTGGGTCCTCTTCCGCAACCTTCTCTGAGACTTCGGGGTCCTTGTAGCCTGGCCATTTAGCCCATGGTGTGAAAAAAAGTGACGCTCAGAGGTAAAATAACCCAACGTTAAAGAACACGCTGGATGGCCTTGACGGGAGGCTACCATCTGTCTCCCAACAGCTGTTCCAGTGGGTCCCCTCCCCCAACCTTCTCTGAGCCTTTGGGGTCCGTATGACCAGGCCATTCAGCCCATGGTGTGCAAAAAAGTGTCGCTCAGAGGTATATCAGCCCAACTTAAAGAACATGCTGGATGGCCTTGACGTGAGGCTATCATCTGTCCCCCAACAGCTGTTCCAGTGGGTCCCCTCCCCTAACCTTCTCTGAGACTTCGAGGTCCTTGTGGCCTGGCCATTTAGCCCATGGTGTGCAAAAAAGTGTCGCTCAGAGGTGAAACAGCCCAACGTTAAAGAACACGCTAGATGGCCTTGACGGGAGGCTATCATCTGTCCCCCAACAGCTGTTCCAGTGGGTCCCCTCCCCCAACCATCTCTGAGCCTTTGGGGTCCATGAGACCTGGCCATTTAGCCCATGGTGTGCAAAAAAGTGTCGCTCAGAGGTAAAACAGCCCAACTTTAAAGAACACGCTGGATGGCCTTGACGGGAGGCTATCATCTGTCTCCCAACAGCTGTTCCAGTGGGTCCCCTCCCCCAACCTTCTCTGAGCCTTTGGGGTCCATATGACCAGGCTATTTAGCCCATGGTGTGCAAAAAAGTGTCGCTCAGAGGTAAATCAGCCCAACGTTAAAGAACATGCTGGATGGCCTTGACGGGAGGCTATCATCTATCTCCCAACAGCTGTTCCAGTGGGTCCTCTCCCCCAACCTTCTCTGAGCCTTCGAGGTTTTTGTAGCCTTGCCATTTAGCCCATGGTGTGCAAAAAAGTGCCGCTCAGAGGTAAAACAACCCAACGTTAAAGAACACGCTGGATGGCCTTGACGGGAGGCTACCATCTGTCTCCCAACAGCTGTTCCAGTGGATCCCCTCCCCCAACTTTCTCTGAGCCTTTGAGGTCCTTGTGGCCTGGCCATTTAGCCCATGGTGTGCAAAAAAGTGACGCTCAGAGGTAAAACAACCCAACGTTAAAGAACACGCTGGATGGCCTTGATGGGAGGCTACCATCTGTCTCCCAACAGCTGTTCCAATGGGTCCCCTCCTCCAACCTTCTCTGAGCCTTTGGGGTCCATGTGGCCTGGTCATTTAGCCCATAGTGTGCAAAAAAGTGTCGCTCAGAGGTAAAGCAGCCCAACGTTAAAGAACACGCTGGATGGTCTTGACGGGAGGCTACCATCTGTCTCCCGACAGCTGTTCCAGTGGGTCCCCTCCCCCAACCTTCTCTGAGCCTTCGAGGTCCTTGTGGCCTGGCCATTTAGCCCATGGTATGCAAAAAAGTGTCGCTCAGAGGTAAAACAGCCCAACGTTAAAGAACACGCTGGATGGCCTTGACGGGAGGCTATCATCTGTCCGCCAACAGCTGTTCCAGTGGGTCCCCTCTTCCAACCTTCTCTGAGCCTTTGGGGTCCATGAGACTGGCCATTTAGCCCATGGTGTGCAAAAAAGTGTCGCTCAGAGGTAAAACAGCCCAACGTTAAAGAACACGCTGGATGGCCTTGACGGGAGGCTATCATCTGTCTCCCAACAGCTGTTCCAGTGGGTCCCCTCCCCCAACCTTCTCTGAGCCTTTGGGGTCCATATGACCACGCCATTTAGCCCATGGTGTGCAAAAAAGTGTCGCTCAGAGGTAAATCAGCCCAACGTTAAAGAACATGCTGGATATCCTTGACGGGAGGCTATCATCTGTCTCCCAACAGCTGTTGCAGTGGGTCCTCTCCCCCAACCTTCTCTGAGCCTTCGGGGTCCTTGTAGCCTGGCCATTTAGCCCATGGTGTGCAAAAAAGTGCCGCTCAGAGGTAAAACAACCCAACGTTAAAGAACACGCTGGATGGCCTTGGCGGGAGGCTACCATCTGTCTCCCAGCAGCTGTTCCAGTGGGTCCCCTCCCCCAACCTTCTCTGAGCCTTCGAGGTCCTTGTGGCCTGGCCATTTAGCCCATGGTGTGCAAAAAAGTGTCGCTCAGAGGTAAAACAGTCCAACGTTAAAGAACACGCTAGATGGCCTTGACGGGAGGCTATTATCTGTCCCCCAACAGCTGTTCCAGTGGGTCCCCTCCCCCAACCTTCTCTGAGCCTTTGGGGTCCATGAGACCTGGCCATTTAGCCCATGGTGTGCAAAAAGGTGTCGCTCAGAGGTAAAACAGCCCAACGTTAAAGGACACGCTGGATGGCCTTGACGGGAGGCTACCATCTGTCTCCCAACAGCTGTTCCAGTGGGTCCCCTCCCCGAACCTTCTCTGAGCCTTTGGGGTCCATGTGACCTGGCCATTTAGCCCATGGTGTGCAAAAAAGTGTCGCTCAGAAGTAAATCAGCCCAACGTTAAAGAACATGCTGGATGGCCTTGACGGGAGGCTCTCATCTGTCTCCCAACAGCTGTTCCAGTGGGTCCTCTCCCCCAACCTTCTCTGAGCCTTCGGGGTCCTTGTAGCCTGGTCATTTAGCCAATGGTGTGCAAAAAAGTGGCGCTCAGAGGTAAAACAACCCAACGTTAGAGAACACGCTGGATGGCCTTGACGGGAGGCTACCATCTATCTCCCAACAGCTGTTCCAGTGGGTCCCCTCCTCCAACCTTCTCTGAGCCATTGGGGTCCTTGTGACCTGGCCATTTAGCCCATGGTGTGCAAAAAAGTGCCGCTCAGAGGTAAAACAACCCAACGTTAAAGAACACGCTGGATGGCCTTGACGGGAGGCTACCATCTGTCTCCCAACAGCTATGTAAATGGTCCCCTCCCCCAACCTTCTCTGAGCCATCGGGGTCCATGTGACCTCTCCATTTAGCCCATGGTGTGCAAAAAATTGCCGCTCAGAGGTAAAACAACCCAACCCATTACCTACTTGGCAAGATTTTTTTCACCGTATTTTACTATGAAGTGAATACGAATTCGATGACTTTTTGCACTATCGAAATACCTTAGTTTTTTCCTCTACTTCATATGGCATATATGAAAAATAAATGTAAATTAAAAAATTTAAAGGAAACTAATATTTTTAAAAAGTCAAACGGAGAAGTCCAATTTACTGCTATTACATGACAATGTCAAGTCTTATTGTTTTTGCTTGGAATGCCGTAAATTCAGCATCGTAACTCCGGCTACCTCATGACATATGAGTTTCTGGAGCATCAAATTTCCCCATTGAAATGTTTAGTTTCAAATTACAAAATAGACTGTAAATCAACATTTAAATTAAATTAAGTTAGTTTTAGTCATGCAAAATATATCAGGAAATTATTGTAGGAGGATTCGCAAAAAACATTGGATTACACAAGGGTACTCACAAATAGTTACATTTCACGCGGGGTCTACAGAAAAAGACTTCGTTGGTAGTTAAAAAAGTTAGACTTCACAGAGGGCCACAGAAAAATCTATATTTCGTAGTGGGTCTGCAGAAAGAGTTAGACTTCAGTGAGGGTCCACAGAAAAATCTATATTTCGTAGTGGATCTGCAGAAAGAGTTAGACTTCACAGAGGGTCCACAGAAAAAGCTATGTTTCATAGTGGATCTGCAGAAAGAGTTAGGCTTCACAGAGGGTCCACAGAAGAAGCTATATTTCGTAGTAGGTCTGCAGAAAGAGTTAGACTTCAGAGAGGGTCCACAGAAAAAGCTATATTTCATAGTGGATCTGCAGAAAGAGTTAGGCTTCACAGAGGGTCCACAGAAGAAGCTATATTTCGTAGTGGGTCTGCAGAAAGAGTTAGACTTCAGAGAGGGTCCACAGAAAAAGCTATATTTCATAGTGGATCTGCAGAAAGAGTTAGACTTCACAGAGGGTCCACAGAAAAAGCTATATTTCATAATGGATCTGCAGAAAGAGTTAGACTTCACAGAGGGCCACAGAAAAAGCTATATTTCGTAGTGTGTCTGCAGAAAGAGTTAGACTTCAGAGAGGGTCCACAGAAAAAGCTATATTTCATAGTGGATCTGCAGAAAGAGTTAGACTTCACAGAGGGTTCACAGAAAAAGCTATATTTCATAATTTGTCTGCAGAAAGAGTTAGACTACACAGCAGGTCGACAGAAAAAGTGAGACTTCGCAGGTTAGTCAGAGAAAAAGTCAGACTTCGCAGGTTAGTCAGAGAAAAAGTTAGACTTCACAGGGAATCTCCATAAAAGATTAAACTTCACAGGGTGTCTCCGTAAAAGGTTAGACTTCACAAGAGGTTCATGGAAAAAGTTATATTTCATAGTGGGTCTGCAGAAAGAGTTAGACTACACAACAGGTCGACAGAAAAAGTTAGACTTCGCAGGTTGTTCAGAGAAAAAGTCAGACTTCACAGGGAATCTCCATAAAAGATTAAACTTCACAGAGTGTCCGCATTAAAGGTTAGACTTTGGTTTACAGAAATGGTTATACTCAAGGTATCCACAGAAAATGCTAGACTTCACATCCTTTTCGCTGACCAGTACAGAAACTGCTAGACTTCACAGGGGTCCATAGAAAAGGATAAATTTCGTAGGGTATCTACAGGTAAGATTAAACTTCACGGGGAGTCCGCATAAAAATTTAAAGACTTGGAAATTATCCCAATCTGTCAGATAAATTGACACTAATCGAGGGGTGGAGGTGGGGGCTTATTTCAATTTTAGCAGCGGATAAAAAGCATTTATCCACCCCTAATTTGTTAGCGCGCTTGGCTACTGATCTACGGGACCTGGGTTCGAGCCCCGGGTAAGGCATGGATGTTAGTGTTGTTTTCTGCTGAGGTCCTGCCATCCTCTCAGATCTTCTACTGTGGCATATAAACTGACAGGCTCCTGTCAGACCTCTGTGGCAAGCAGCTGCTTGAGGGGGTATTTATTTTTTATTTATTTTTTTTAATTTCGAAGCTCCAAAAGCCTCTAAACCATGCATGCATTTAATGTAAAAATGTCACGAAATATCATAATCAGATCTATTTAAATCTCATTTTGCAACAGCATTCGTTAAGTATTTAGTCAGCACACCTGGAACATTCAACAATAAATTATTTTGTTTTATAAAAAATTTTCATAATTTTCTAATATTAAAAAATACCTAATTATTATAATTATCACTATTATTATGGTTAATATAATATGTATATATTATAACAGTTATATAATTCTATACTAACATTGAAGCAGTACTTATTTTCTAAGTATTCATTTCTGCATTAGTCTTTCAAATAATTATTGTTGTGGAATATTCTAGCTTCTATAACTCTTTAAATACTGAGCGAATAATCCTTGAAAATCGAGATTTAAAAAAATATTTCATCCTCAGTCATATTTACCCATTAGAAGTATTTTTTTCGAAGCTGCATTCCCATTGACAACATGGAAGAAAATTTATTGTGAAATATTCCACCCTCCATGATTCTTAAAATACTGAACGAATAATGTTGAAAATCGAGATTTAAAAATATTTCATTATGATATTTATTTCATTCTCAGTCACAATTTTCCATTAGAAGTATTTTTTTAGAAGTTACAGATTTTCGAAGCTGCATTCCCATTGACAACGTGGAAGAAAATTTATTGTGAAATATGCCACCCTCCATAATTCTTAAAATACTGAACGAATAATATTGAAAATCGAGATTTAAAAATATTTGATTATGATATTTATTTCATCCTCAGTCACAATTTTCCATTAGAAGTATTTTTTTAGAAGTTACAGATTTTCGAAGCTAGATTCCCATTGACAACATTGAAGAATATTTATTGTGAAATATTCCACCCTCCATGACTCTTAAATTACTGAACGAATAATGTTGAAAATCGAGATTTAAAAATATTTGATTATATATTTATTTCTTCCTCAGTCACATTTTTCCATTAGAAGTATTTTTTTAGAAGTTACAGATTTTCGAAGCTACATTCCCATTGACAACATGGAAGAAAATTTATTGTGAAATATTCCACCCTCCATGGTTCTTAAAATACTGAACGAATAATGTTGAAAATCGAGATTTAAAAATATTTCATAATATATTTATTTCTTCCTCAGTCACACTTTTCCATTAGAAGTATTTTTTTAGAAGTTACAGATTGTCGAAGTTGCATTCCCATTGACAACATGGAAGAAAATTTAATGTGAAATATTCCACCCTCCATGATTCTTAAAATACTGAACGAATAATGTTGAAAATCGAGATTTAAAAATATTTCATTATGATATATATTTCATCCTCAGTCACATTTTTCCATTAGAAGTCTTTTTTTTAGAAGATACAGATTTTCGAAGTTGCATTCCCATTGACAACATGGAAGAAAATTTATTGTGAAATATTCCACCCTCCATGATTCTTAAAATACTGAACGAAAAATGTTGAAAATCGAGATTTAAAAATATTTCATTATGATATATATTTCATCCTCAGTCACATTTTTCCATTAGAAGTATTTTTTTAGAAGTTACAGATTTTCGAAGTTGCATTCCCATTGACAACATGGAAGAAAATTTAATGTGAAATATTCCACCCTCCATGATTCTTAAAATACTGAACGAATAATGTTGAAAATCGAGATTTAAAAATATTTCATTATGATATATATTTCATCCTCAGTCACATTTTTCCATTAGAAGTCTTTTTTTTAGAAGATACAGATTTTCGAAGTTGCATTCCCATTGACAACATGGAAGAAAATTTATTGTGAAATATTCCACCCTCCATGATTCTTAAAATACTGAACGAAAAATGTTGAAAATCGAGATTTAAAAATATTTCATTATGATATATATTTCATCCTCAGTCACATTTTTCCATTAGAAGTCTTTTTTTTAGAAGATACAGATTTTCGAAGTTGAATTCCCATTGACAACATGGAAGAAAATTTAATGTGAAATATTCCACCCTCCATGATTCTTAAAATACTGAACGAAAAATGTTGAAAATCGAGATTTAAAAATATTTCATTATGATATTTATTTCATCCTCAGTCACATTTTTCCATTAGAAGTATTTTTTAGAATTTACAGATTTTCGAAGTTGCATTCCCATTGACAACATGGAAGGAAATTTATTGTGAATATTCCACCTTCCATAACTCTTAAAATACTGAACGAATAATGTTGAAAATCGAGATTTAAATAGATTTGATTATGATCTTTTTTTCATCTTCAGTCACATTTTTCCATCAAATGCATATTTTAGAAGTTACAGAACTTCGAATTTAGATTCCATTGATAAACATGGAAATTCTCGATATTTTTGCAGGGTAGTGTATATCATAGCTCACGTGCGGAAAGAACCCTCCTTTATTATGATCCTCCCCTTCCTAAGCATTTCTTTTTAATGTGTAGACGTGCCTTTTCTATTGAAAGTCCTCCCCGGTCCCTTCCAAGGAGAGGTCCACTCTAGTAGCTGCTATTGGTTGTTGAATCTTATTTATGGTTTCGTGCTATGTGCCGCTAACCTCCGCCTCTTTTAGTGCTTACAGCTCTCGTGATTCTAGCCAGAGAGTTGCTGCGTGTGAAGCGGTTTCGTCCTTTGGGACTGTCTACGTATTTTTATGTTTTCGTTTTTCATTTCACACTGGGATAGATTACTTCGTGGATAAATTTCCCTCATTTTGCACCTCGATAACCAAGGTAGGTTTTAAGTTCTTGACTTGGTATTAATGTGACAATTCTTTGATTCTTCATTAAACCATTTTATTTTCAGAAGAAGCTTCTTTGAATGTTACGATAGATTGCTGTTGTTGTGTTGTTTTACCTCTGAGCGGCACTTTTTTGCACACCATGTGCTAAATGACCAGGTCACATGGACCCCGAAGGCTCAGAGAAGGTTGGGGGAGGGGACCCACTGGAACAGCTGTTGGGAGATAGATGGTAGCCTCCCGTCAAGGCCATCCAGCGTGTTCTTTAACGTGCAAAGGGTATGGCACTGGAGCGTGTACAGCAACTGTACACGCTCCAGATATTTTTCCTGAATTCTGTAATCACGTGACACAAAGGTTGCCAGATCACTAATTTCTAAAAAAAAAGTTGCCAGATATTTTTTCTGAATTCTTTAATCAATCATAGTGTTCGGATATTTTTTTGAGCGACTGTACCTGGGAAGGAGGAAACTAAGTTGTTACCCCCCTCCCAAAAATCCAGTCGTCTTACACGAAATTCAAACTTGTCTACCTGCTTTGAAATCCAAAACAGGTATCTTTTCATAAATTTATTTTAGCCTCATAGTATATGTCCGATATTAAGAATAAATCTAAATAAAATAATAAAATTTTGTGCTATATAGAATATCATTTGAACTTTTCCTGTCCAGGTGAATATTTTAGTAATTTGCAAATCCCAATCGAGTCTTATTCTCAGCATCCTCCTACCGGAACCTAAATTCTTGGACCGCCCTTAAAATATAATAATCTGGAAACCTCTCTGAAACTAAACAATCGAACCTCCCAAAATAAATTACCGTATCCACCTTTCCCATACACGCACACGAAGCTAAAGTCTCGTAAACTTCAAACTAAATTCTCGTTTCCCCCCCCTACTCATACACACAGACGAAACTAATAAAAACAAAGCTCTCTGAACGAAACTCTCCCCCCCCCCAAAAAAAAAAAAACCTATGTTCTCGTGCCCCCCACCAATATTAATTCTCTTCTCTTTTGAATCCTGGGGCGGGGGTGGCTCAGTCGGTAGCGCGCCACGCTCGTAATCTGTAGTTCCCAGGTCCGAGTCCCAGCTGGGTCAGCGTTGAGATTTATCTCCGCAAAATTCCCCGCTCTGCCCACGGTCAGTAGGGGACACCGATGGGCTTGGAAAGGCCGCCGTCCGTCGGATGGGACGTTAAGCCGTGGGCCCGTGTGTGGGAGCATACCCTGTGCACATTAAAGAACACGCTGGATGGCCTTGACGGGAGGCTACCATCTGTCTCCCAACAGCTGTTCCAGTGGGTCCCCTCCCCAACCTTCTCTGAGCCTTCGAGGTCCATGTGACCTGGCCATTTAGCCCATGGTGTGCAAAAAAGTACCGCTCAGAGGTAAAACAACCCAACGTTAAAGAACACGCTGGATGGCCTTGACGGGAGGCTACCATCTGTCTCCCAACAGCTGTTCCAGTGGGTCCCCTCCCCTTCTCTGAGCCTTCGAGGTCCATGTGACCTGGCCATTTAGCCCATGGTGTGCAAAAAAGTGCCGCTCAGAGGTAAAACAATCCAAAGCCCCCTCGCTCCCCTTTCTCTTTCTCCCTCTGCTAAATTGCTGAAGTCACATTGCTTGCACTAATGTGAATTCTTTGGCAGATTTCAAACTGGGACTCATAAGTTGGTGCACAGCATATTGACGAATCTATAAATTTTGGTTTGCATAGTGAATAATAATAATAAAAAAAATATTCCTTCAAGCAGGTTGAATTAGCGTGGATAAATTTAAGATTTGAGTATCTTGGGTGCTAATATTATGGATCGTTGTAATAGATGCAAAGAGGAAATAATTGCAGCTAAAGATAAGACAAAATGTACAGGGTCATGACAAAAACTGTTCCACTTCTATTCTGCTAGTTTGGGTCAAGACAAGTTTAAGAAAATGTCAAAAGATCGCAAACACAAGTGGATCTGCTGCAAATGCAAAGTAAACCAGAGATGAATTAAATAATATAAGGAGAGGAGAGATTGATAAAGAGGGAATAAAAATTTTTGACGAGTCCGATGACATGAGTTTTCAAACGCTAAAAGTGGATGAGAACATAAATTTCGGATATGTCAAGTCAATTTTGACCCAAATAGATCACAAATTAGTGACTCTCTTACAAATGAAGACAACATTAGATAGCGTTGAAAAGTCGTTAGAATTCATGTCCTACAAATATGATCAGCTTCTGGATAAAATAGTTGAATCAGAAAAAAAGGAATCAATCATTAGAGCAAAAAGATGAAAAGAACCACAAGGTTCTTTTCATACTACACATAACATTAGAAGATAAAATTAAGGAACTGGTTAGAGCAAATAATAACCTAGAGCAGTATAGTAGGAATAAAAATGCAGAGATAAGAGGATGAAAAGAACCAAAAGGTTCTTTTCATACTACACATAACATTAGAAGATAAAATTAAGGAACTGGTTAGAGCAAATAATAACCTAGAACAGTATAGTAGGAATAAAAATGCAGAGATAAGAGGATGAAAAAACCACAAGGTTCTTTTCATCCTACACATATCATTAGAAGATAAAATTAAGGAACTGGTTAGAGCAAATAATAACCTAGAACAGTATAGTAGGAATAAAAATGCAGAGATAAGAGGATGAAAAGAACCACAAGGTTCTTTTCATATCATTAGAAGATAAAATTAAGGAACTGGTTAGAGCAAATAATAACCTAGAGCAGTATAGTAGGAATAAAAATGAAGAGATAAGAGGATGAAAAGAACCACAAGGTTCTTTTCATTCTACACATAACATTAGAAGATAAAATTAAGGAACTGGTTAGAGCAAATAATAACCTAGAGCAGTATAGTAGGAATAAAACTGCAGAAATAAGAGGATGAAAAGAACCACAAGGTTCTTTTCATACTACACATAACATTAGAAGATAAAATTAAGCAACTGGTTAGAGCAAATAATAGCCTAGAGCAGTATAGTAGGAACAAAAATGCAAAGATAAGAGGATGAAAATAACCACAAAGTTGTTTTCATAATGCACATGTCATTAGAAGATAAAATTAAGGAACTGGTTAGAGCAAATAATAACCTAGAGCAGTATAGTAAGAATAAAAATGCAGAGATAAGAGGATGAAAAGAACCACAAGGTTCTCTTCATACTACACATAACATTAGCAGATAAAATTAAGGAACTGGTTAGAGCATATAATAACCTAGAGCTGTATAATATGAATAAAAATGCAGAGATAAGAGGATGAAAAGAACCACAAGGTTCTTTTCATACTACACATAACATTAGAAGATAAAATCAAGGAACTGTTAGAGCAAATAATAACCTAGAGCAGTATAGTAGGAATAAAAATGCAGAGATAAGAGGATGAAAAGAACCACAAGGTTCTCTTCATACTACACATAACATTAGAAGATAAAATTAAGGAACTGGTTAGAGCAAATAATAACCTAGAGCATATAGTAGGAATAAAAATGTACAGATAAGAGGTTGAAATGAACCACAAGGTTCATTTCATGCTACACATAACATTAGAAGACAAAATTAAGGAACTGGTTAGAGCAAATAATAACCTAGAGCAGAATAGTAGGAATAAAAATGCAGAGATAAGAGGATGAAAAGAAACACAAGGTTCTTTTCATACTACACATAACATTAGAAGATAAAATTAAGGAACTGGTTAGAGCAAATAATAATCTAGAGCAGTATAGTAGGAATAAAAATGCAGAGATAAGAGGTTGAAAAGAACCACAAGGTTCTTTTCATACTATACATAACATTAGAAGATAAAATTAAGGAACTGGTTAGAGCAAATAATAACCTAGAACAGTATAGTATGAATAAAAATGTAGAGATAAGAGGTTGAAAAGAACCACAAAGTTCTTTTTATACTACACATAACATTTAAAGATAAAATTAAGGAACTGGTTAGAGCAAATAATAACCTAGAGCAGTATAGTAGGAATAAAAATGTAGCGATAAGAGGTTGAAAAGAACCACAAGGTACTTTTGACACTACACGTAACATTAGAAGATAAAATTAAGGAACTGGTTAGAGCAAATAATAATAACCTAGAGCAGTACAGGAGGAATAAAAATGTAGAGATAAGAGTAGGAAAAGAACCACAAGGTTCTTTTCATACTACACATAACATTAGAATATAAAATTAAGGAACTGGTTAGAGCAAATAATAACCTAGAACAGTATAGTAGAAATAAAAATGTAGCGATAAGAGGTTGAAAAGAACCACAAGGTACTTTTGACACTACACGTAACATTAGAAGATAAAATTAAGGAACTGGTTAGAGCAAATAATAACCTAGAGCAGTATAGTAGGAATAAAAATGTAGCGATAAGAGGTTGAAAAGAACCACAAGGTTCTTTTCACACTACACATAATATTAGAAGATAAAATTAAGGAACTGGTTAGAGCAAATAATAACCTAGAGCAGTATAGTAGGAATAAAAATGCAGAGATAAGAGGATGAAAAGAACCACAAGGTTCTTTTCATACTACACATAACATTAGAAGATAAAATTAAGGAACTGGTTAGAGCAAATAATAACCTAGAGCAGTATAGTAGGAATAAAAATGCAGAGATAAGAGGTTGAAAAGAACCACAAGGTTCTTTTCATACTACACATAACATTAGAAGATAAAATTAAGGAACTGGTTAGAGCAAATAATAGCCTAGAGCAGTATAGTAGGAATAAAAATGCAAAGATAAGAGGATGAAAAGAACCACAAAGTTTTTTCATAATGCACATGTCATTAGAAGATAAAATTAAGGAACTGGTTAGAGCAAATAATAACCTAGAGCAGTATAGTAAGAATAAAAATGCAGAGATAAGAGGATGAAAAGAACCACAAGGTTCTCTTCATACTACACATAACATTAGAAGATAAAATTAAGGAACTGGTTAGAGCAAAAAATAACCTAGAGCATATAGTAGGAATAAAAATGTACAGATAAGAGGTTGAAATGAACCACAAGGTACTTTTGACACTACACGTAATATTAGAAGATAAAATTAAGGAACTGGTTAGAGCAAATAATAATAACCTAGAGCAGTACAGGAGGAATAAAAATGTAGAGATAAGAGTATGAAAAGAACCACAAGGTTCTTTTCATACCACACATAACATTAGAAGATAAAATTAAGGAACTGGTTAGAGCAAATAATAACCTAGAACAGTATAGTAGAAATAAAAATGCAGAGATAAGAGGATGAAAAGAACCACAAGGTTCTTTTCATACTACACATATCATTAGAAGATAAAATTAAGGAACTGGTTAGAGCAAATAATAACCTAGAGCAGTATAGTAGGAATAAAAATGTAGCGATAAGAGGTTGAAAAGAACCACAAGGTTCTTTTCACACTACACATAACATTAGAAGATAAAATTAAGGAACTGGTTAGAGCAGTATAGTAGGAATAAAAATGCAGAGATAAGAGGATGAAAAGAACCACAAGGTTCTTTTCATACTACACATAACATTAGAAGATAAAATTAAGGAACTGGTTAGAGCAAATAATAACCTAGAGCAGTATAGTAGGAATAAAAATGCAGAGATAAGAGGATGAAAAGAACCACAAGGTTCTTTTCATACTACACATAACATTAGAAGATAAAATTAAGGAACTGGTTAGAGCAAATAATAGCCTAGAGCAGTATAGTAGGAATAAAAATGCAAAGATAAGAGGATGAAAAGAACCACAAAGTTTTTTCATAATGAACATGTCATTAGAAGATAAAATTAAGGCACTGGTTAGAGCAAATAATAACCTAGAGCAGTATAGTAAGAATAAAAATGCAGAGATAAGAGGATGAAAAGAACCACAAGTTTCTCTTCATACTACACATAACTTTAGAAGATAAATTTAAGGAACTGGTTAGAGCAAATAATAACCTAGAGCTGTATAATATGAATAAAAATGCAGAGATAAGAGGATGAAAAGAACCACAAGGTTCTTTTCATACTACACATAACATTAGAAGATAAAATCAAGGAACTGGTTAGAGCAAATAATAACCTAGAGCAGTATAGTAGGAATAAAAATGCAGAGATAAGAGGATGAAAAGAACCACAAGGTTCTCTTCATACTACACATAACATTAGAAGATAAAATTAAGGAACTGGTTAGAGCAAAAAATAACCTAGAGCATATAGTAGGAATAAAAATGTACAGATAAGAGGTTGAAATGAACCACAAGGTTCTTTTCATACTACACATAACATTAGAAGACAAAATTAAGGAACTGGTTAGAGCAAATAATAACCTAGAGCAGAATAGTAGGAATAAAAATGCAGAGATAAGAGGATGAAAAGAAACACAAGGTTCTTTTCATACTACACATAACATTAGAAGATAAAATTAAGGAACTGGTTAGAGCAAATAATAACCTAGAACAGTATAGTAGGAATAAAAATGCAGAGATAAGAGGATGAAAAGAACCACAAGGTTCTTTTCATACTACACATATCATTAGAAGATAAAATTAAGGAACTGGTTAGAGCAAATAATAACCTAGAGCAGTATAGTAGGAATAAAAATGTAGCGATAAGAAGTTGAAAAGAACCACAAGTTACTTTTGTCACTACACATAACATTAGAAGATAAAATTAAGGAACTGGTTAGAGCAAATAATAACCTAGAGCACTATAGTAGGAATAAAAATGCAGAGATAAGAGGATGAAAAAAACCACAAGGTTCTTTTCATACTACACATAACATTAGAAGATAAAATTGAGGAACTGGTTAGAGCAAATAATAACCTAGAGCAGTATAGTAGGAATAAAAATGCAAAGATAAGAGGATGAAAAGAACCACAAGGTTCTTTTCATACTACACATAACATTAGAAGATAAAATTAAGGAACTGGTTAGAGCAATTAATAGCCTAGAGCAGTATAGTAGGAATAAAAATGCAAAGATAAGAGGATGAAAAGAACCACAAAGTTCTTTTCATAATACACATGTCATTAGAAGATAAAATTAAGGAACTGGTTAGAACAAATAATAACCTAGAGCAGTATAGTAGGAATAAAAATGCAGAGATAAGAGGATGAAAAGAACCACAAGGTTCTCTTCATACTACACATAACATTAGAAGATAAAATTAAGGAACTGGTTAGAGCAAATAATAACCTAGAGCTGTATAATATGAATAAAAATGCAGAGATAAGAGGATGAAAAGAACCATAAGGTTCTTTTCATACTACACATAACATTAGAAGATAAAATCAAGGAACTGGTTAGAGCAAATAATAACCTAGAGCAGTATAGTAGGAATAAAAATGCAGAGATAAGAGGATGAAAAGAACCACAAGGTTCTCTTCATACTACACATAACATTAGAAGATATGATTAAGGAACTGGTTAGAGCAAATAATAATCTAGAGCAGTATAGTAGGAATAAAATTGTACAGATAAGAGGTTGAAATGAACCACAAGGTTCTTTCCATACTACACATAACATTAGAAGACAAAATTAAGGAACTGGTTAGAGCAAATATTAACCTAGAGCAGTATAGTAGGAATAAAAATGTAGAGATAAGAGGTTGAAAAGAACTACAAGGTTCTTTTCATACTACACATAACATTAGAAGATAAAATTAAGGAACAGGTTAGAGCAAATAATAACCTAGAGCAGTATAGTAGGAATAAAAATGTAGACATAAGAGTATGAAAAGAACCACAAGGTTCTTTTGACACTACACATATTATTAGAAGATAAAATTAAGGAACTGGTTAGAGCAAATAATAATCTACAGCAGTATAGTAGGAATAAAAATGCAAAGATAAGAGGATGAAAAGAACCACAAGGTTCTTTTGATACTACACATAACATTAGAAAATAAAATTAAGGAACTGGTTAGAGCATATAATAACCTATAGCAGTATAGTAGGAATAAAAATGTACCACAAGGTGGTGTATGAACCACAAGGTTCTTTTCATACTACACATAACATTAGAAGATAAAATTAAGGAACTGGTTAGAGCAAATAATAACCTAGAGCAGTATAGTATGAATAAAAATTTAGAGATAAGAGGTTGAAAAGAACCACAAAGTTCTTTTCATACTACACATAACATTAGAAGATAAAATTAAGGAACTGGTTAGAGCAAATAATAACCTATAGCAGTATAGTAGGAATAAAAATGTAGAGATAAGAGGTTGAAAAGAACCACAAGGTTCTTTTCATACTACACATAACATTAGAAGATAAAATTAAGGAACTGGTTAGAGCAAATAATAAACTAGAGCAGTATAGTAGGAATAAAAATGCAGAGATAAGAGGATGAAAAGAACCACAAAGTTCTTTTCATAATACACATAACATTAGAAGATAAAATTCAGGAATTGGTTAGAGCAAATAATAACCTAGAGCAGTATATTAGGAATAAAAATACAGAGATAAGAGGATGAAAAAACCACAAGGTTCTTTTCATACTACACATAACACTAGAAGATAAAATTAAGGAACTGGTTATAGCAAATAATAATCTAGAGCAGTATAGTATGAATAAAAATGCAGAGAAAAGAGGATGAAAAGAACAACAAGGTTCTATTAACACTACACATAACATTAGAAGATAAAATTAAGGAACTCGGGAGAGCAAATAATAATCTAGAGCAGTATAGGAGGAATAAAAATGCAGAGATAAGAGGATGAAAAAAACCACAAGGTCCTTTTGACACTACACATAACGTTAGAAGATAAAATTAAGGAACTGCTTAGAGCAAATAATAATCTAGAGCAGTATAGTAGGAATAAAAATGCAGAGATAAGAGGATGAAAAGAACCACAAGGTTCTTTTCATACTACACATAACATTAGAAGATAAAATTAACGAACTGGTTATAGCAAATAGTAATCTAGAGCAGTATAGTAGGAATAAAAATGCAGAGATAAGAGGATGAAAATATCCACAATGTTCTTTTCATACTACACATAACATTAGAAGATAAAATTAAGGAACTGGTTAGAGCAAATAATAACCTAGAGCAGTATAGTAGGAATAAAAATGCAGAGATAAGAGGATGAAAAGAGCCACAAGGTTCTTTTCATACTACATTTTACGTTAGAAGATAAAATTAAAGAACTGGTTAGAGCAAATAATAACCTAGAGCAGTATAGCAGGAATAAAAATGTAGAAATAAGAGAATGAAAAGAAGCAGAAGGTTCTTTTGACACTACACATAACATTAGAAGATAAAATTAAGGAACTGGTTAGAGCAAATAATAATCTAGAGCAGTATAGGAAGAATAAAAATGCAGAGATAAGAGGATGAAAAGAACCACAAGATTCTTTTGACACTACACTTAACATTGTAAGATAAAATTAAGGATCTGTTTAGAGCAAATAATAATCTAGAGCAGTATAGTAGGAATAAAAATGCAGAGATAAGAGGATGAAAAGAACCACAAGGTTCTTTTCATCCTCTTATCTCTGCTTACACATATCATTAGAAGATAAAAATAAGGAACTGGTGAGAGCAAATAATAACCTAGAGCAGTATAGTAGGAACAAAAAGGCAGAAAGAAAAGGATGAAAAGAACCAAAAGGTTCTCTTCATACTGCACATAACATTAGAAGAAAAGACTAAGGAACTGGTTAGAGCAAATAATAACCCAGAGCAGTATAGTATGAATAAAAATGCAGAGAAAAGAGGTTGAAAAGAACCACAAGGTTCTTTTCATACTACACATAATATTAGAAGATAAAATCAAGGAACTGGTTAGAGCAAATAATAACCTAGAGCTGTATAGTATGAATAAAAATGCAGAGATAAGAGGATGAAAAGAACCACAAGGTTCTCTTCATACTACACATAACATTAGAAGATAAAATTAAGGAACTGGTTAGAGCAAATAATAACCTAGAGCAGTATAGTAGGAATAAAAATGTAGAGATAAGAGGTTGAAATGAACCACAAGGTTTTTTTCATTCTACACATAACAATAGAAGACAAAATTAAGGAACTGTTTAGAGCAAATAATAACCTAGAGCAGTATACTAGGAATAAAAATGCAGAGATAAGAGGATGAAAAGAACCACAATGTTCTTTTCATACTACACATAACATTAGAAGATAAAATTAAGGAACTGGTTAGAGCAAATAATAACCCAGAGCAGTATAGTATGAATAAAAATGCAGAGAAAAGAGGATAAAAGAACCACGAGGTTCTTTTCATACTACACATAACATTAGAAGATAAAATTAAGGAACTGGTTAGAGCAAATAATAACCTAGAACAGTATAGTAGGAATAAAAATGTAGAGATAAGAGGTTGAAAAGAACCACAAGGTTCTTTTCATACTACACATAATATTAGAAGATAAAATCAAGGAACTGGTTAGAGCAAATAATAACCTAGAGCTGTATAGTATGAATAAAAATGCAGAGATAAGAGGATGAAAAGAACCACAAGGTTCTCTTATACTACACATAACATTAGAAGATAAAATTAAGGAACTGGTTAGAGCAAATAATAACTTAGAGCAGTATAGTAGGAATAAAAATGTAGAGATAAGAGGTTGAAATGAACCACAAGGTTTTTTTCATACTACACATAACATTAGAAGACAAAATTAAGGAACTGGTTAGAGCAAATAATAACCTAGAACAGTATACTAGGAATAAAAATGCAGAGATAAGAGGATGAAAAGAACCACAAGGTTCCTTTCATATTACACATAACATTAGAAGATAAAATTAAGGAACTGGTTAGAGCAAATAATAACCTAGAACAGTATAGTATGAATAAAAATGTAGAGATAAGAGGTTGAAAAGAAGCACAAAGTTCTTTTCATACTACACATAACATTAGAAGATAAAATTAAGGAACTGGTTAGAGCAAATAATAACCTAGAGCAGTATAGTAGGAATAAAAATGTAAAGATATGTGGTTGAAAAGAACCACAAGGTTCTTTTCATACTACACATAACATTAGAAGATAAAATTAAAGAACTGGTTAGAGCAAATAATAACCTATAGCAGTATAGTAGGAATAAAAATGCAGAGATAAGAGGATGAAAAGAACCACAAAGTTATTTTCATACTACACATAACATTAGAAGATAAAATTGAGGAACTGGTTAGAGCAGATAATAACCTAGAGCAGTATAGTAGGAATAAAAATGTAGAGATAAGAGGTTGAAAAGAACCACAAGGTTCTTTTCATACTACACATAACATTAGAAGATAAAATTAAGGAACTGGTTAGAGCAAATAATAACCTAGAGCTGTATAGTATGAATAAAAATGTAGAGATAAGAGGTTGAAAAGAAGCACAAGCTTCTTTTCATACTACACATAACATTAGAAGATAAAATTAAGGAACTGGTTAGAGCAAATAATAATCTAAGCAGTATAGTAGGAATAAAAATGCAGAGATAAGAGGATGAAAAGAACCACAAGATTCTTTTCATACTACACATATCATTAGAAGATAAAATTAAGGAACTGGTTAGAGCAAATAATAACCTAGAGCAGTATAGTAGGAATAAAAATGCAGAGATAAGAGGATGAAAAGAACCACAAGGTTCTTTTCATACTACACATAACATTAGAAGATAAAATTAAGGAACTGGTTAGAGCAAATAATAACCTAGAGCTGTATAGTATGAATAAAAATGCAGAGATAAGTGGATGAATAAACCACAAGGTTTTTTTCATACTACACATAATATTAGAAGATAAAATTAAGGAACTGGTTAGAGCAAATAATAATCTAGAGCAGTATATTAGGAATAAAAATGCAGAGATAAGAGGATGAAAAGAACCACAAGGTTCTTCTCATACTACACATAACATTAGAAGATAAAATTAAGGAACTGGTTAGAGCAAATAATAACCTACAGCAATACAGTAGGAATAAAAATTTAGAGATAAGAGGATGAAAAGAAGCACAGTGTTCTTTTCATACTACACATAACATTAGAAGATAAAATTAAGGAACTGGTTAGAGCAAATAATAATCTAGAGTAGTATAGTAGGAATAAAAAGGCAGAGATAAGAGGATGAAAAAACCACAAGGTTCTTTTCATACTACACATAACATTAGAAGATAAAATTAATTAACTGGTTAGAGCAAATAATAATCTAGAGCAGTATAGTAGGAATGAAAATGCAGAAATAAGAGGATGAAAAGAACCACAAAGTTCTTTTCATACTACACATATCATTAGAAGATAAAATTAAGGAACTGGTTAGAGCAAATAATAACCTAGAGCAGTATAGTAGGAATAAAAATGCAGAGATAAGAGGATGAAAAGAACCACAAGGTTCTTTTCATACTACACATAACATTAGAAGATAAAATTAAGGAACTGGTTAGAGCAAATAATAACCTAGAGCTCTATAGTATGAATAAAAATGTAGAGATAAGAGGTTGAAAAGAACCACAAAGTTCTTTTCATACTACACATAACATTAGAAGATAAAATTAAAGAACTGGTTAGAGCAAATAATAACCTATAGCAGTATAGTAGGAATAAAAATGCAGAGATAAGAGGATGAAAAGAACCACAAGGTTCTTTTCATACTACACATAACATTAGAAGATAAAATTAGGGAACTGGTTAGAGCAAATAATAACCTAGAGCTGTATAGTATGAATAAAAATGTAGAGATAAGAGGTTGAAAAGAACCACAAAATTCTTTTCATACTACACATAACATTAGAAGATAAAATTAAATAACTGGTTAGAGCAAATAATAACCTATAGCAGTATAGTAGGAATAAAAATGCAGAGATAAGAGGATGAAAAGAACCAGAAGGTTCTTTCTAGAGCAGTATAGGAGGAATAAAAATGCAGAGATAAGAGGATGAAAAAAACCACAAGGTTCTTTTGACACTGCACATAACGTTAGAAGATGAAATTAAGGAACTGGTTAGAGCAAATAATAATCTAGAACAGTATAGTAGGAATAAAAATGTAGAGATAAGAGGATGAAAAGAACACAAGGTTCTTTTCATATGTAGTATGAATTCATATGTAGTATATGTATTCATATGTAGTATGAATACATATACTACATATGATTCATACTACCACAATCTTCTAATGTTATGTGTAGTATGAAAAGAACCACAAGGTTCTTTTCATACTACACATAACATTAGAAGATAAAATTAAGGAACTGGTTAGAGCAAATAATAACCTAGAGCAGTATAGTAGAAATAAAAATGTAGAGATAAGAGGATGAAAAGAACCACAAGGTTCTTGTGTAGTATGAAAAGAACCACAAGGTTCTTGTGTAGTATGAAAAGAACCACAAGGTTCTTTTCATACTACACATAACATTAGAAGATAAAATTAAGGAACTGGTTAGAGCAAATAATAACCTAGAGCAGTATAGTAGGAATAAAAATGTACAGATTTATGGATTCGAGCAAGAAAAAGGGGAAAGAGAAGAGGATCTTCTGGGAATAATGGTGAAGCTGGCAAAAGAGTTGAAAATTGATTTGTTTTCGAGAGAAAGCATTGATTTATTACATAGAATACGATTCAAAAAACAGGGACAGATTCCAAACATTTTGGTGCAATTCAAGAAGAGAAAAGATAAGGCCAAATGGATTGAAACGAGAAAGATTCGTTTGCGATGCGGAATAGAGTTTGCAGGAAAAGATAATTTACCTATCTACATAAATGAATATTTGACGCAAATGAATCGGGATTTACTTTGGAGAGCAAAGAAAATGGCTAAGTATAAATTTATAAATTTGTTTGGTTTAAGAACAATAAACTTTTTGTTAGAAAGAATGAAACTGAGCAAGTGATTATTATTACCAGTGTTCAGAGCCTAGAGGATTTGGAAAAAGAAGGTTAAAATAATTGTCTCTCATAAATTTAAATGGTTTCTTTTTTGCTTCTTTTAATGTTTATGCCAGATATTGATGAGAATGATGAGGTAGATAAGGAATTGTATTGTGATGACTTAACTGATGTGAATGTTTGGTTTCAAGGGTCGGGTGATAAAATGTTAAAATTGATGTATTTAAATATTAGATCACTGAAAAAACATTGGGATAATTTACTAGTTCATATTGAACTTCTTGAATTCCAGTTGGATTTGATTAATTTGGTTGAAACTATGGTAACTGGACAGGAATCAGCTACATTTAATATTGAAGGGTATAACAAGCTTATTTTAACGGCAAAAGGAAATAAACCACGTGGGATCATTATTTTTTATCTAAACAAAATTAATTTAGTACAACTGGATGAAACTATTGGGGAATCAGCAGAAGCAATAATTACTAAATTATTAATTAATAATATTGAATCATCGCAGTATATAGATCTCCTAGTAAAAATATTAACTGGTTCCTAAAAGAAATTTCTGAATATTTATTAAAAAGGACAGGAATTAAAAATTTAATCATTGTTGGTGATATTAACATTGATGTGGCAAATACTAATAAGTATGGTTGTGATATGTATTGAAATGCTTTGATCAAATTTGGTTTAGAACAAATCGTTAAGGGTTTTACTAGAGAGGATGAAACATTAACTAAATTTACAAGGACGTTAATTGATCACGTTTTGGTTAAAACAAGTAGTTTTGATGCTAAAAGTAAAACATATAGAAATAAATTTGCAGAACATTATGGTATCTTAATTAAGATTTTGAAAAAGAATATTAGGTCTAATGACGTTACATTTTTGAAAGAGGATTCAAACCTGGGTTTTAAAAAATTTTATAATGATAATCTTATGATTCAAAAATTGCATATGACACAGTGAAATGATATAGTTGATGAAGACATGAGTACAGAATTAGTATATCAGAAAATATTAAGTAAAATTGATGAAATTCGGGAAAATTCTTGTTGTAGTAAACAAATTAATAATTGTAAAACTAAGAGAATAAGGAAAGAACGGATTACAGATGACATTACTTTAGCAATTAAAAATAGAGATAAATTATGGGAAAGATATAAAGATAACGTTAATAATAAACAAAATTATGTCATATAAAATGGAAAGAAATAGGGTAAACATCATTATAAGGAACCAAAAACGCATATTTTATTCAAATAAATTAGCAATTAATAAAGGTAATAATACGAGAATGTGGGAATTAATTAATGATATTATTGATGATAAAAAAAGGATGTCAATCGACGAAAATGTTGAAAGACACTTGATTAGAGATAACACTCCAAAAGAAATTCTAAATAGTTTTGTTAAGTTTTTTGTAACAACTATTAGTGAGACGCAAACAGAATTTGTAACAATGAATACTAGGTCAGATAAGGTTTACGAATTATAAAAATAAATACCCCCTCAAGCAGCTGCTTGCCACAGAGGTCTGACAGGAGCCTGAGTAGAAAGTCTGTGAGGATGGCAGGACCTCAGCAGATAAACGACACACACACATCCATGCCTTTCCCGGGGCTCGAACCCAGGTCCCTTAGATCAGTAGCCAAGCGCGCTAACCACTCGGCCATAATTATGCTACATAAATAAGAATTCGATACATTTTCCACTAGCTAGTAACTTCGATGTTGCCAATATTATAGATCACTTAAAATATAACACATCTCCTGGATTTGACAATATTAAACCAAAATACATAAAGGAAAGTAAATGCAATTTTGTTCATGTAATAACAATTCTTATAAATAAAATTTTGGAAATTTCGCAAATCCCAATAGCTATGAAAATTGGAATTATTTTCCGGTATATAAAGGTGGATCAAAAGAATTTTAATAATTATAGACTAATCACTCTATTAACAATTTTTGATAAGATAATGGAAAAATACGTTGGAGATCGCTTGCAAAATTTTTTGAATAAAATAAATTTTCTGTCAAGTCAGCAATTTGGGTTCCGTAAAGGTATGGGAACGTAAAGTCTTTGGAAGATCTTATTAATAATATAAAAATTAATTTAAATATAGGAAAGAAATGCGTTGCGGTATTTATGGACTTAAATAAAGCATTTGATTCAGTTGACATTGATATCTTGCTACAAAAATTATATTTACTTGGTATAAGAGGGAATATTTTTGAATGGTTTAAAAGCTACTTATTACATAGAGAAATAGTTATGAAAATAAATGATAATTTTAGCGATTAATTTCAGATCAATTTTGGAGATCCACAAGGATCTATTCTCGACCCTATGCTATTCCAAATATACATAAATGATTTGGCTAATATTAATTTCAATAGTAAATTAATTATATATTTATGCTGATGATACAGTGCTAATCAACTTCCACTCAGATTTAGAATATGCTATTTGCAATCTACAAAGTGATTTTAATAAAGCAGTTAAATGGTTTCCTCTTAACAAACTGAGTGTAAACGAGAAAGTAAACTAAATATATGTGCATTGGTTCTCAACAACCTACACTTAATAGAAGAATTACTAAGCATCGAATAAGTTGTACTATGCTGGATGGTTTATCACCTGGTACATGCAATTGTCCTAAAATAGAAGAAGTAAACGATATAATTTACCTAGGCTTCAAAATGAATTCGAAAATGAAATGGAATAAACATATTGGACTGGATGTGTTCAAGACTACGATTTGTAGCGTTTAAAATTAGGAAACTTAACTTTTTGTTGATACACATATAACTATATTAGTATATAAAGTGATTTTTATATCTATAATTAGATATGGAAAAACAGTTTATGGGACAGCCTATAAGACAGAATTAAATAAAATTAAAAGAATACAAATTTAAAATAATTTAAAATTCTCTGTCATTGAGAAAAAAAATTTCAGAGTTTATCCTTCAAACTATTTGGATGTTGAAACATCAGCAAATATAGAAACGAAAGCAGAAGAGATTCGGCTCTCATCCCAATCACCGACCCCGAGCGTACTATTTTTGCCAGACCCATTTCTCACGTCCCTGTCCTATGTGAATCGGTCCACAAATTACTCAGAGCCCATAGTATAAAAATTGTTTTCAGCCCCGCTCCAAATTTGAAGAAATTAGTCAAAAGGGACAGGGACAAATATAGCCTTCTTCAAAAATCGGGCGTATACCGATTTCCCCTACAGTTGACGGATAATTCCGTTGTGTACTACATCGGCAAAACCATTCGCTCTTTGCAAGAAAGGTTCGCGGAGCACAAAACTGATGTCAGCCAAAAGAAGCTAACGACGGCCGCCTCTGAGCTAGCAGTGCAACACACGGCAACAATAGACTGGGAGCACGCCACACTTCTTGCGCGCGCATCCACTTTCTACGGAACCATAGTCCGCGAGGCTATTGAAATAATGACCTCGTCCGTCCCCACCTGCAACCGAGACACTGGAATCACCCTACACGACATGTGGAAAGAAGCTCTTTGTCTAAACGGACCCAACGTCAGTACATAACATCACTTCACCGAAGACGGAGCGCTGTCTTTGCTCCGAAAAGCTTCTGAGAGTTTTCTCCTAAGAACTTTCAACATCCAAATAGTTTGAAGGATAAACTCTGAAATTTTATTGCTCAATGACAGAGAATGTTAAATTATTTTAAATTAATTTTTGAGCAAGAAGGTCTTTTAATTGAATGCAAATTTGTCTGCTAAAAGGATTGTGTAATTCAGAAGTTAAAAATTCCCTTACAACAAAAGATGATATATTTAATTTGTTCGAAATTTTACGTATTGAAAGTTTATATGTGTTTGTTTGTGTTATCAATAACTTCTTTGATGATACCTATAAGCAAAATATTTACCACAATAAGTTTACTAGAAAAAAGGCTATGGGTTTTTTGAAACAACCAAAATTTTATAATAATTACGGACGAAATTCCAAAGAATATCAAATTCCCTTCCTATTTAACTTGCTTCCTAGAGAAATTGTTAACATAAAAAACATTGTGATGTTAAAGAAAAATTATTTCAGTGGTTGATGAAAAAGTGATGTTTTTATTTGGAATCTTTTATCATTTTATTGGTTTCCTTCTTCATTTATTCATTTTTTTCTCTCCTTCATTTTATATACTATTGATATGGCCATCCAGCATTAAAGAACACGCTGGATGGCCTTGACGGCAGGCTACCATCTGTCTCCCAACAACTGTTCCAGTGGGTCTCCTCCCCCAACCTTCTATGAGCCTTCGGGGTCTTTGTGACCTGGCCATTTAGCCCATGGTGTGCAAAAAAGTGCCGCTCAAAAGTAAAACAACCCAACCGAATAAGAATATAAGATAATAAATAGGAGACGGGCAGGTGAAACGCATAATGATTAATATGTAATAAAAAGATATATAATCTGTGAATTTAAACTGTGCAGGAAAGTCAGGGAGTGAAAAAAGTTTCCTGCACATTTTAAACTGTGCAAGAAAGTTTCTCCTGACAGGAAAGTGTGCAGAGCTATATTCAGTCTACGAATTAGACTCACCTCTGTACACAGTGTCCTTCGATTCTCCTCTGCCTGGAGCGATGGCTTTTGACTTTCCTCAGTGCTTCTCCTGCCTGGAAAGCAGCACAGTTAAAGGTCAAATTCAGAGGTCAAATTCAAGGTCGGAGACAAATTTATGTCGTTGGAAACGGGTAACGAGAGTTGGAGGGATTTACACTGGCAAGCTAGTAGGGTATGTGGCGGGAGGAATTTGCACTGGCGAGCTAGCAGGGTGTGTGTCGGGACGGACGGAAGCAGGAAGACAAGGGTCGGAGAGAAAGCGTATGACGGGATCTGTTGTTATCGGAGTGAAGGTCGAGTTCGAATCTGTTGAGGGAAAGAAGGGAAGCTAGTAGGGTATGTGGCGGGAAAGATTTGCACTGGCGACATGTACAATATCTAAAACTAGAAGTTGGGTTGTTTTACCTCTGAGCTGCACTTTTTTGCAAACCATCGCCTAAATGGCCAGGTCACAAGGACACCGAAGGCTCAGAGAAGGTTGGGGGAGGGGACCCAGTGGAACAGCTTTGGGAGACAGATGATAGCCTCCCGTCAAGGCCAGCCAGCGTGTTCTTTAACGTGCACAGGATATGGCTTTTCCGCACACGGAGCCACGGCTTAACGTCCTATCAGACGGACGGAGGCCTTTCCAAATCCTTCGGTGTCCCCTACTGACCATGGGCATATTGGGGAGTTTTGCGGAGATAAGTCTCAACGCTGACCCAGCTGGGAACTACAGATTACGAGCCTGGCGCGCTACCAACTTCACGATATAGGGGCGGGGCGCGCCCCTATATCGTGAAGAAAATTGAGTCAGTAACACTGGAAGCAACGCAGTTACCCGTAAGGAAATATTTGATGCATCCTTATATCATAAAGCAAAGGTGGTCAGTACCACTGCGAATAAAGGAGGAATCAATACTGAAAAAACTTGTCCTTCCTTATATCGTTAAGAAAATGGAATCGGTAAAACTGGAAGCAATGCAGTTACCCGTAAGGAAATATTTGATGCATCCTTATATCATAAAGCAAAGGTGGTCAGTACCACTGCGAATAAAGGAGGAATCAATACCGAAAAAACTTATCCTTCCTTATATCGTTAAGAAAATGGAATCGGTAAAACTGGAAGCAACGCAGTTACCCGTAAGGAAATATTTGATGCATCATTATATCATAAAGCAAAGGTGGTCAGTACCACTGCGAATAAAGGAGGAATCAATACTGAAAAAACTTGTCCTTCCTTATATCGTTAAGAAATTGGAATCAGTAAAACTGGAAGCAATGCAGTTACCCGTAAGGAAATATTTGATGCATCCTTATATCATAAAGCAAAGGTGGTCAGTACCACTGCGAATAAAGGAGGAATCAATACTGAAAAAACTTGTCCTTCCTTATATCGTTAAGAAAATGGAATCGGTAAAACTGGAAGCAACGCAGTTACCCGTAAGGAAATATTTGATGCATCCTTATATTATAAAGCAAAAGTTGTCAGTAACGTTGTGAATAAAAGAGGAATCAATACTGAAAAACCTTATCCTTCCTTATATCGTTAAGAAAGTGGAATCGGTAAAACTGGAAGCAACGCAGTAACCCGTAAGGAAATATTTGATGCATCCTTATATTATAAAGCAAAAGTTGTTAGTAACGTTGTGAATAAAAGAGGAATCAATACTGAAAAACTTATCCTTCCTTATATCGTTAAGAAAATGGAATCGGTAAAACTGGAAGCAACGCAGTTACCCGTAAGGAAATATTTGATGCATCCTTATATTATAAAGCAAAAGTTGTCAGTAACGTTGTGAATAAAAGAGGAATCAATACTGAAAAAACTTATCCTTCCTTATATCGTTAAGAAAATGGAATCGGTAAAACTGGAAGCAACGCAGTTACCCGTAAGGAAATATTTGATGCATCCTTATATTATAAAGCAAAAGTCGTCAGTAACGTTGTGAATAAAAGAGGAATCAATATTGAAAAACCTTATCCTTCCTTATATCGTTAAGAATTTGGAATCGGTAAAACTGGAAGCAACGCAGTTACCCGTAAGGAAATATTTGATGCATCCTTATATATTTCCTTACAGCTAACTGCGTTACTTCTAGCTTACAGATCTCCCAAGAAGAAAAGTAGAACGGCATTTGTAAACGAAATTGTTTTCTTGGTCTACAATAGTAGTTCTCGACTCCCAGCATCAGTTACGTTGCTTTACTTGGAATGCATAGAGGGATTTCGGAATTCAGGCTTTTGTATCTTAATTTGCAGTAATTTCAAAGATGAAATTCCTTAGTTTTCTTATTATGGGAAACAACTGTTTATTTTCAACTATGTATTAGAAATATGTCTACTCTCTCTATATAAAAATAAATTATTATAAATATTATAAATTTTAATAATTAAAAATTATTTTAAAAAATAATTTAATTATAAATATGTATGTGTAATTATTATGATTATTGCATTTCTCTTCGCAATAAAGTTTATTACATTACATGGGTTTATTTATGTTCAATTGTATATATTTATTCATACCGAATTGTGAATATATGTTTTAACTCATTATTTCTATGTAAGCATTATTTATTTATTTTTAAGTGCATTATCTGTTATATATGGTCAATAAAAGTATATCAGATTAAACTATTCTCCTGTAATTTGAATTTTTCTCACACCAATTTTTTCATCCTCAATGCAAATAAACATTCTTTTTTTCACCCGAAATTTGCACTAATCTTGCACTTTTTACAGATGATCCCACCATACTGTGAATGACTCAAAGATTCTCCAGATACATCATTCAAGCAAGTAGGTAATAAATGCAATTGCGATCATTTCTAATAAAGCTGAAAGTCGGAATGTTGAAGATACATATTTAAGGACATATGTGAATTATAACGTCAATAACATCTATGCAGTATTTTAGGCCAAACTCTCTGCTTTTAACACTAGTGAAATCTTCCTGAAGAATAGCAAATAGCGTTTTTATAGGTCATCGGAAAAAATATATAACTTGAACTCTCAAAATTTAACTGAAATTTCTACTAAAACAATAAGGTGAAAAAATATTCGTCTGGTTTTAAAGAAATATTTTACCAGATATCCTGAACTTTAAGTCTGTGCTTTTTTTTAGACCCATAGCAAGAGTAAATGGCAATAAAGATTTCTAATATCTAAATACAATTTCGTACTATTCATTCATAATAGTCTCATAAAACAAAAGTATCCAAAAGAGGTGTAAGTTTATCACGTAGATATTTGTTTGGAAAGAACAAATATAAAAAACGAAACTGTTGCTCTAGCATTACTACTGAATAATACCAAAGACCATTTTAATATATGAAATCATCAGCAGAAAGTGCGACAAAGACTGAAATGCGTACAAGACATTGAAGAGAAGCGAAAATCTGATATTGATTTTAAACGTGTTTCCCCTTACAGGAAACTTGAAATGTATCAAAGAATGTCCAATAACAATAATGTCATAAATTTTCAAAATTATAAGGAAACCGTTACTAAATTTTCTGCACAAAGAGATCCCCAGTTAACTTTTCCTGAGGCAATATCATTTACTGAAAAAGGACTAACACTTTCATATAATGACACACCTATTGGTTCGCGTGTAAAATCTACCTCAAAGTTAAGCGCTACTGAGTTTATTGTAACGAATTTCCAAAACGAAGATTCAAATTCGCTTGACGGTGATATCTTTTCGGAACATAGCGATAGGCAAATTCCTAACAGAAGAGATAATATTTCTGACATGAATAGTCTAAGTTGGGACATGGCTGGAAAAAATATATCGTTATCTGATGTACTGGAAGGTAATGAAAACTTTAGCACTGACAGAGATTTAAATACCCATATTATAAACTTACCTGGAAGAGAATCGTTAAAGGAAAGTGTTGATATGTCTTTTACTAACCACGAAACAAACTTTCAAACATTTCCATCATCAGCTCCAGACACTGCCGTCGTTCAAGATTCTTGTAAAAAGAAATTTAATTCGTATGGTTTTTCTACTGCAACAGTAGAATACTCAACAACTGACAGAAATTACAACACTTACATTCAGGAAGTGACCAATGATCATAAACGTAATAGAGAAGAATTGAGTAAGCAAAAGAGTAACATCAGATTAACAGCACATTCAAATAGTTGTCTTGATAGTAAGCTTCACACAGAAACAAACGAGATAATGTCAGGGTCGATTTCAATTGATGGACAAACAAATTCCGCATTTCTAAATGAGCGAAATCCTGCAGTTGGTGCTAAAGAGACCAAAGTCTTCATTCCTAATATTCAACGAAAGAAATCTTACAATAAAGAATATGGAGAGTCTACTCCAAATGTCGGTGGAAGCATTCAACATATTCTGATGTCAAATAGCAATTGTAATGAAGAAAGCAGTTCTTCAAAGACAGTTCAATCAACGCAAAGGAAAATTTCGAACGTTCTTGCAAGTATAAAGAGCGAAGATTTTGATTTTAGCAGAGAAATATATAAAATACCAAAACCATACTTACAGTACAGCATGGACATCACTACAACTGAAAGCAAATCTTTTATTTCAAACAATCAGGAGTCATATCATGAGGCTTTCACAAGTAGAACAGTGGTAACAGATAGTGTTTCAGAAATCCTAAGAAAAGATACAAATTCTCAAGAGGCCAAACCATACATATTTTTGGATGATAGCATTGACTATATTATAACAGAAAGCAAACCTTTGATTTCAAATGAAAAGCAAGGAATAATCAGAAAGCAGTCTTATAGCGACACTTGCCCAGCTAGAACTGTTACAGCAGAAAGTCATTCAGCAATCACAAGAACAAATACCAATTCAAAAGAGGCTGATTCTTGTTGGCCTCCTCGAAGAACATTTAATCAAAACGTGCCTCTTCTTCCTAAGGTAAAAATCGAAAATTCAGGTGGTATTGGAAGACTTTTGTGTGAGAATCTAACTTCATATTTAGAATATAATATCGAAAGGATTACCTCAGAAAAAAGTATTTTCGCTTCAAATGTAAACGAAATTGAACCCGAGATTCATCAACCACACTCAAACACAACTGCTCACGCTGAAAATACACCGAATATGACACCACTCAATACTGACTGCAAAGAAAACTGTTCATCTAGTACACTTCATTTAACCGTGAGTAAAAATACAAATGTCCCTACAAATATTAAAACAGAAGATTCTGACCACCATGCTACCAATCTGCTTGCTACATCTACAATCTTACCTACTTCTGTAGATATTATACAGAAGCAAACAGAAATTTTCCCAAGGAACATTAAGAAAACGGAATTTGTTGATGATTCATTCGTATGTGGAAGTGTAAAATCTGAAATTTCACCAGATATTCTAAAGTTAAGTCCCATTTGTAAGAACTCTGGTTATACTGAAACCGTTGGAACATCTGTGAATCAGAACAACCATGTTTTTCCGAACATAATCCTTGAAGATTTTAAAGTTAATATGATAAATTGTAAAGGGAATTCATACTTTTCGTTAGACAATATCCCCATGGCAACTACTACAACAGAAAGAGTTACAGATTCGTTCCTTCAGAAACATCAGTTTATTGATGAATCGTGCTCGAATGGATGCACTGAAACTTCAGATATTTCGAACTTGAAAGCTAACTCTAAAGAAGTGGTCTCCACCAATATTTTACAAACAAAATCGAGACAAAATATATCTCTTTCTACAAGTGTCAAAAAGGTAAAAACTGACATTCATAGAAGGAAATTTTCTGCGCACACTTTGTCACCGTTGGGCAATACACTCCCTAAAAATTGCAGAACAGAAAGATTATTAACAGGCAAAAATCAGAATCTCAACACTGGAGAAGTCTCCTTATTAATTAGATCGCAAAATATACAGGACAGTCCAAAGTTAAATGTCACTTGTAACAAATTTGATTCTTTGATAATTCCAAACACGCTGAATCAGAGTATGTCAACTGATCTAAGTAAAAAAACAGAAAATTTCACTGGCATTGACACAAAACTCTGCGGTAAGAGATCCCAATTAGTAGACTGTACTTTAAATGCAATTTCAGAGAAAATTTTCACTTCGAATAGTGAGAAAAATGAGTATGTCAATCAGCCATCCACATTAGAAAAGGAAAGCATTTCATATATTGAAAATATGAACTTTAATTCTATAGAGGTTGTCTCAAGTAATATTAAAGCGGAAGGAATGCAAAATGTTTCTTTTTCTACAAATATCAAATCAAAAGGTACCGAGAATCCGGATATTAATTCGTTTGTGGAACCTTTGTCTTCATTGAGAAGTGAGAAAAACGCTAGTATTATGAAAAATGAAATTTCCTCCATGAACGTTGAGAAGGGAAAGATTCATGGTAGTCATCGTTTGGAAAGAGACACTAGAGAAAAAGAAATTTTTACTATCAAAAAGGATATTAATTCTGGAAAGGAAGCAAAACAAAATTTTCCTCTTCCTAACTCTAAAAATATCAAAGATTGCGATAAACCTGAGAAGACCATTTGTGATAAACCTTCTCTAGTGTTGGATAGTACTGTGGAATCTGGTAGAGGAAATAAAAATATATTTCTGAATGTCCATAAAAGAGAGATTTGTAATGAACATTGTGAAGGAGTAAGTATCGAAAGAATAAACTCTTCAATACTTCCAATTTAAATTTTAATTCAATAGAACCAAGAGTTTCAACTTCAATTGCTCCAGAAGTCATCAAAAACTCTATCCTTACGAAGAGTGCGTTTAACAAGGAAAATTGTTACGATCATCAACCACAATTTCCAAATATAAGAAATATAAAGTTTGAAAGTAACATGGATAATTCTGTTGCACCAAAGAAAGTTCTCAACGTGAATGTGGAGAAAACCGAGACTTGTAATAGATCATTCTCACCTGTAGACTTTGAATCAAGAAAATGTTGCCAACTTTATACGTCAACTGATATATCTAGCAAAATTTATGATAGTTCTAATCTCGCAAAAGTGTCCAAAGAGACTGTCAGTAACAAATCGAATTGTATCGAATCTGGGATTTCTGATAAACGTCATTGTAATATAGGTGATCAATGCAGGAATCGAAGTCATAAACAGTTCGAAATACCGGACGAAAGTCATAAACATTGCGAAATACCGAACGAAAGTCATAAACATTGCGAAAAACCGGACGAAAGTCATAAACAGTACGAAATACCTCTCGAAAAAGTGTCCAAAAAGACTGTCAGTAACAAATCGAATTGTATCGAATCTGGTAATTCTGATAAACCTCATTCTAACATAGCTGATCAATGCAGGAATAGAAGTGATAAACAGTTCGAAATACCGGACGAAAGTCATAAACATTGCGAAATACCGGACGAAAGTCATAAACAGTACGAAATACCGGACGAAAGTCATAAACAGTACGAAATACCGGACGAAACTCCAAAAGTGTGCAGTGCAACAAGTAGTAAAAGAAAGGTAGAAGTGGTCAACGAAGTATATCTAACAGGAGATGGCTCTAAACAACTCAGTGATGCAAAAGGTCATCTCCTAGAAGAGGAGAGAGAAACCATTCAAACACAAACTGAAAAAAAAGTGCTTTCCGATAAATCATCTCAAGAAGAGCATCATCATGCGACAGTTTCTTCTGATATTAACACAGCTACTGAACAAACAAAATGTCAGAAATGCAATTTAACTTTCCTCAGTAACATTGCTTACGAAGCACATTACAACTATTGTACTAAGCCAGATGAAATTGACGAACATACTAGATACTTCTTCTGTGAATGCAAGATTTGTGGTTTCAAGCCTGTGATGCCCTCACGAGATGCCATTAGAGGACATATGCTCAGCCATTCAAAGGAACGTAAATATAAGTGCGATGAGTGTGGTAAAACCTTTCCATCTAATGGTAGACTGCTTACTCACCAAGCAATTCACTCAAAAGAGAGATATATTTGTAGTATATGTGGTAAATCTCTTAAACACAAAACAACTTTAAATTTTCATCTACGTAGACATCGAGGCGAATTTGATAATCTTGATCTTCCATGTGATTTCTGCGCTAAAAGATTTAAAAGCAAGGAAAAGCTGAAATGGCATTACAGGACGCATACTGGAGAGAGATCCTACTCCTGTGATATCTGCAACAAATCATTCAGGTTGAGCAGCTGTTTGAAAACTCATAAAAATATTCACTCCGATGAAAGAGCCCACTTATGTGAACTCTGTGGAAAAACATTTCGGCAAAAAAGTTATTTAGCCACCCATAAAAAAATGCACAAGAAAAGTAATATTTTCAAATGTAACATTTGTGGAAAAACATTCAACTTTTCTACTAATCTAAATCAGCATTTGAGGACTCATGAGGACAAACGAAATTATGCTTGCCGATTGTGTGACAAGAAATTCAAATTTCCACATCATCTACGTCAGCACGAGCAAACTCATTTGTGACAGTTTTCTACACATTAAGAGCAATACGAAAGCATTTTTTACACTGAGATGCGTATGGAAAAATATTTTATTTCCTCAGGAATACTTCAATGAACACGCCAAAATCCATTTAACTTTATAGTAATATAAAATGCTCAAAACAATAATACTCATTGGTAAGACTGATTTGAAAAATTCTTTAATAATAACAAAGTTTAACAGAAAGGTAAAGCACTAACTGTAATCTTTAGGGTTATCTTTAGGGTTTCGTGGAATAATCAATGTATTCTTGTTAGCCGACACTTTATTTGCTTAATAAAACAAAAATGGAACCAATTTTGTACGGAAAAATCGATAATGATATTAAAATATTTTTAAATGTACATTTTTTGTGGATATTCTTTAAACCTTTTTTGATGTGGATTTAATGTTTTTTTTTACTATGGGAAATTTCGATAAAAATAGTATCATATTTCCAAGGCTATGTGTACAATAATATTTTCTCAATCAAAGCATGCATTTCGACTTTCATGTCATTAACAGTTGTGGCGAACCATTTTCTGAAATGTGCCACTCATTTTCCTGAAAACGTGTGGCGCATGAGAAATAGTGGTTCTGTCGTAGACCACTTCGAATTATGACTCACCATTTTCTCCAAAAAGGGAATGGATATTTCCCGTGGGTCAACCTTAATGAGTTTCATCTCAAATTCAGCCGCGTGATGTGCAGGGTTGGTTTGGGTTGTTTTACCTCTGAGCGGCAGTTTTTTGCACACCATGGGCTAAATGGCCAGGTCACATTGACCCCGAAGGCTCAGAGAAGGTTGGGGGAGGGGACCCACTGGAACAGCTGTTGGGAGACAGAAGGTAAGCCTCCCGTCAAGGCCATTCAGAGTGTTCTTTAACGTGCACAGGGTATGGCTCTCCCGCACACGGGCTACGGTTTAACGTCCCATCTGACGGACGGCGGCCTTTCCAAGCCCAACGGTGTCCCCTACTGACCGTGGGCAGGGCGGGGAATTTTTGCGGACGTGATGTGCAGAGTCGCTCAAAAAAAAAATCCGAACACTATGGTTGATTACAGAGTTCAGAAAAAATATCTGGCAACGTTGTTTTTAGAAATTAGTGATCTGGCAACCTTCGTGTACGTGTCTAAAAACATCGTTGCCAGATATTTTTTCTGAATTCTGTACTCAACCATAGTGTTCGGATATTTTTTGGAGCGACTGTACAATGTCGTGGGATGCTTGGAACACAATCTCCTTTCTTTCCCCCAAAATTTCAAAGTGGGAGGAGAAATAGAGTCGATGGTTAGGAGCGATATATCAAATGAAAGTTTCTGAAGATAGGTATTTTTAGTAATAAAAAAATATATATTAATAATATTTTAAAATTCCTTATCATCCCATATTCACCCTAAAAATTAGAAAACAAAACTAAGGAATATCGATGGTGCATTCATTCACCGAGTTCGTATTCACTTCCAAGGATGATGGGGCGGGGATGGCTCAGTCGGTAGCGCGCCAGGTTCGTAATCTGTAGGTCCCAGGTTCGAGTCCCAGCTGGGTCAGCGTTAAGATTTATCTCCGCAAAATTCCCCGCAGTGCCCACGGTCAGTAGTGGGACACCGATGGGCTTGGAAAGGCATCCGTTAGTCGGGGGGAATGGGACGTTAAGCAGTGGTGCCGTGTGCGGGAGAGCCATACCCTGTGCACGTTAAAGAACACGCTGGATGGCCTTGACGGGAGGCTACCATCTGTCTCCCAACAGCTGTTCCAATGGGTCCCCTCCCCCAACCTTCACTGAGCCTTCGGGGTCCATGTGACTGGCCATTTAGCCCATGGTGTGGAAAAAAAGTGCCGCTCAGAGGTAACCCAACACGAAATCGATGGTGCATTCCCTCCCTGAGTTCGTATTCACTTCCAAGGATGATAGGGCGCCAATTTACCTAGAGAACAAAACGTTTTGTAGCAGCTGTTAATCGGAATAAATAAATAAAAATAAATACCCCCTCAAGCAGCTGTTAATCGGAATAAATAAATAAAAATAAATACCCCCTCAAGCAGCTGCTTGCCACAGAGGTCTGACAGGAGTCTGTCAGTTTATATGCCAAAGTAGAAGATCTGAGAGGATGGCAGGTCCTCAGCAGAAAAACAACACATACAACCATGCCTTATCCGGGGCTCGAACCCAGGTCCCTTAGATCAGTAGCCAAGCGCGCTAACCACTCGGCCATGGGACGGCCCACAAAAAACAATCGGCCGACCAGGCGAATTTGAGCCACCGACCTATGGATATCAAAAAGGTAAACCTCTACAGTCCACCGCTCTACCCACTGAACTACCGTCGGTTTAAGACAAGCCTTAAAAAAAGTCGAAGATGCTTGGTGTAAAATATCTAATGAAGGCGCAAATTGTTTTGAAATACATCAGTAGGTGATAAAAATCGTGGGAACGTGGGTTGACTCCCACTACAAACATCTTTAAAATAGCAGTAGAATGTTTTGTAGCAGCTGTTAATCTCACGCTCGCATGCTCTGGTAGGTCGCGTGAAGGTTTTTCTTCATTGGGAAAAAACAGCTTTTGCAGTGAATACCAATGGAACCAATCATGTTCCTTTACATCAGAGGTTCCCGAACTTATTTGTCCTACCGCCCACTTTTCAGCAAAAAAATACACAATGACCCCCTGGAAATCTACCTTTTTTAAACGAAGAAACAGCAAGATGCAGTGACAAATTTGCGTTCTTTTATGTATCTATATTTCTACCTACGTCCTACAACATAGTAAAGAAAGATGTTGTTGTAAATAACACATTTTGAAGCTTGAAATTATAAAATTATTTATTAAAATCAACCATAGTAACATTCACATTACACACAGAAAATTAAGATAACCAAGAATAATTTTATGTGTTTATTTGGGAAGTAATCACTACGACTTTAACTCTATGTTATACAACAGGTGAAACATGTACGAACGGTTTTTCAAAATTTTCTTTTCTTCCCTTCTTTCTTTATGCTTCCACCGCCCCCGCAACCCCCCCCCCCTCCCCAATTGCACCAGAGGCTACTACCAACCCCCTGGATCGTTCCAGCGCCCCCGAAGTTGGCGATATCGCCTACTTTGGGAAACATTGCTTTACATACTCAAAATTCGAGGCAGCATTTCTTAATCGTCCAATTGAAAGCAGAGAACTATATCGTACAGTCGCACAAAAAAATATCCGAACACCATGGTCGATTACAGAATTCAGAGAAAATATCTTTCAACCAATTTTTTTAGAAATTAATGATCTGGCAACCTTCGTGTCACGTGACACGAAGGTTGCCAGATCACTGATTTCTAAACAACCGTTGCCAGATATTTTTTCTGAATTCTGTAGTCAACCATAGTGTTCGGATACTTTTTTGAGCGACTGTACCCAACACGTAAAGGGACATCACGTACAACGATTGCGATAGCGAGCCAAGGTCAACTGAGAAGCTACGAAACGAGGGGACCATCCTGTATCCAAGTTAGAGGTCGATGACATAATTTATGATGCGGTCTAAAGGACCTGGGTTCGAGCCCCGGATAAGGCATGGTTGTATATATTGTTTTTCTGCTGAGGTCCTGCCGTCCTCTCAGATCTTCTACTTTGGCATATAAACTGGGCTCCTGGCAGACCTCTGTGGCAAGCAGCTGCTTGAGGGGTATTTATTTTTTATTTATTTATCTTAGATCAACTCACGATGTCTTCCTACAGAGCATATTTCAGGAGTTCTGAGACCATTCTTATGTTCTGACCCTCGATGCTGCACTGTGATCATTTTCGCGGTGCGAATATTTTTACTTGAGATTGATTTTTCATGCGACATCAGGAATGTTAACTGTGCTACCAACAAAATTTTCATGAGAATTATCGACCACCAATTGGAACTACATTAATAATATTCAATCATGTAAACTTTCGAATACACGAAAAATATTTCTTTATTATACTTCCCGTACATACTCTATTACGAAAACATCAACTTCACAAACGTTTCGACCAAAAATGATATGCACCTGGGGTTATGAAAATAATTTAATTCACGGAAAGGAATTAATATTTCTACTATAAATTTGACAAAATTCTGTTATTAAAACAGATATTGTTTCCTTATATTTCCAGGCAAGTTGGTTGAAAAGACATTATTTTTCTAAAATTTACTATAGTTCCCTAAATGTATTCCTGCTCACAAAAATTAGGGAATATTTCGAAATGAATATGAAGCGATAAAAAAAAAGAAGCATTTGATTTTTTTTTTATTAAAAAAGAACATCAGAAACGCAAACGACAAGTCAAAGAAAGTTGTTCGATTATGCAAATGAGATGCAAAACCAAATTTTATTTCTTTGGAGAAAATGCACTATACAAAAGACTGAAAGTATTGGAGTATCTGCACGTTCCCTGAGCAAAATTTGCAAAATTCCCCACCCTGCACACGGTCAGTAGGGGACACCGATGGGCTTAGAAAGGTCGCGTCCGTCGTACGGGACGTTTAGCCGTGGCCCCGTGTTCGGGAGAGCCATACCCTGTGCACATTAAAGAACACGCTGGATGGCCTTGACGGGAGGCTACCATCTGTCTCCCAATTGCTGTTACAGTGGGTCCCCTCCCCCAACCTTCTCTGAGCCTTCGGGGTCCATGTGACCTGGCCATTTAGCCCATGGTGGGCAAAAAAGTGCCGCTCAGAGGTAAAACAACCCAACGTTAAAGAACACGCTGGATGGCCTTGACGGGAGGCTACCATCTGTCTCCCAACAGCTCTTCCAGTGGGTCCCCTCCCCCAACTTTCTCTGAGCCTTCGGGGTCCATGCGACCTCGCCATTTAGCCCATGGTGTGCAAAAAAGTGCCGCTCAGACGTAAAACAACCCAACGTTAAAGTACACGCTGGATGGCCTTGACAGGAGGCTACCATCTGTCTCCCAACAGCTGTTCCAGTGGGTCCCCTCCCACAACCTTCTCTGAACCTTCGGGGTCCATGTGACCTGGCCATTCAGCCTATGATGTGCAAAAAAGTGCCACTCAGAGGTAAAACAACCCAACCCAACGTTCCCTGATCTTGAAAGTGCATATCCTGCAATTTTCCAGCCCTTGCAATGCCCCTGAAACACGATTTGCCCGAATGCGAAGCCTGGAGAGCCGTAGGACGTCTTGAAGCTGGTCAAACACAGACGACAGTGGCAACAGCACTTGGAACATCCCAAAGCGTGATTAGCAGACTGTGGAATCGATTTCAAGAGACTGGCACAGCACGAAGAAGACGAGGGCAGGGTCGCCCATCTGCCACAACAGCAAGAGATGACCGCTACTTGACCTTATTGGCAAGAAGGAACAGGCGCAGCAATGCAACAGAGCTGCGGGGACAGTTTCTTGCTGCCACTAGACGACGGATATGCACCCAGACCATACGAAATCGGCTCCATCGTGTTGGACTGCATGCCCGGCGACCAATGGTATGCATTCCGTTATCTGCTGAACACCGTAGAACCCGTAGAAGGTGGGCTGATGAGCATCGTCATTGGAACCGTGATGAGTGGTCAACTGTCCTCTTCTCTGATGAGTCACTGTTCAGTATGCAGCCTGACAATCATCGTGTCCTGAGATGGCGTGAACGAGGAACACGGGAGAATCCACGTTTCATGCGAGAAAGGCAGTCCTTCGGTGGTGGTGGAATCATGGTGTGGGCTGGCATCAGCATTGGTGGTCGACCACCACGTCATCAGAAACGGATCGCTGACTGTTGTCAGATATCGAGATGAGGTCCTGCACCCTATAGTAGAGGGCGGGGGTGGCTCAGTCGGTAGTGCGCCAGGCTCGTAATCTGTAGTTCCCAGGTTCAATTCCCAGCTGGGTCAGCGTTGAGATTTATCTCCGCAGAATTCGCCGCCCTGCCCACGGTCAGTACGGGACACCGATGGGCTTGGGAAGGCCGCCGTCCGTCGGATGGGACGTTAAGCCGTGGCCCCGTGAGTGGGAGAGCCATACCCTGTGCACGTTAAAGAACACGCTGGATAGCCTTAACGGGAGGCTACCATCTGTCTCCCAACAGCTGTTCCAGTGGGTCCCCTCCCCCAGCCTTCTCTGAGCATTCGGGGTCCATGTGACCTGGCCATTTAGCCCTTGGTGTGCAAAAAAGTGCCGCACAGAGGTAAAACAACCCAACCCAACCCACCATATAGTGGTACCCTATGCTGGAGCAGTTGGAAACAACTTTCTTTTCATGGACGATAATGCAAGGCCCCACTGTGCGCATCTCATCATCAACATGCGTCAGGAGGCAGGAATCGAACGCATGGACTGGCCTTCACGTTCTCCAGACCTGAATCCTATTGAACATGCTTGGGATGCACTAGGAAGACGTCTGATAAACCGCCCAATGCCTCTTACAACACTTCTTGAGCTGGAAGTTGCCCTGGAGCAAGAGTGGCAGAGGATCCCACAAGAACTGCTGGACATTCTGATCCTGTCCATGTCCCATCGCTGTCAGTGTGTTTTGGCAGTCTTGGGTGACCATACACCCTACTGAACAGTCAATGTGTGCTCCCATTAACAAATGCGTTTGCATGAATCTAAATAGATATTACACTGGTTGCCTGCCTTTCGCTAAGAAATAGCACCCGTGAGAATTTTAATATATTCCTTCTGATATTAAGTTTAAGACACCATCGGATTTAAACCACTCTAACGTACAGTCGCTCAAAAAAGTATCCGAACACTATGGTTGATTACAGATTTCAGAAAAAATCGTTGCCAGATATTTTATTCTGAATTTTGTAATCAACCATAGTGTTCGGATACTTTTTTCAGCGAACTGTAGGTGGTCATATTATTTTGATACTAGATCGTGTGGGCTCACTCACGGAAATATTGAGCGTGTACAGTTGCTGTACACGCTCAGGATATTTTTCTCAATTCTGTAATCACGTGACACGAAGGTGCCAGATCACTAATTTCTAAAAAAAGTTGTTGCCAGATATTTTTCTGAATTCTTTAATCAACCATAGTGTTCGGATACTTTTATGAGCGACTGTAGGTGGTCATATTATTTTGATACTAGATCGTGTGGGCTCACTCACGGAAATATTGAGCGTGTGCAGTTACCGTTCACAGCAAACTGGAGCGTGTGCAGTAACTGCACACGCTCCAGTTTGCTGTGAACGGTAAATGGAGCGTGTACAGTTGCTGTACACGCTCCAGATACTTTTCCTAAATTCTATAATCACGTGACACGAATTTTATTTTTTGGGCGACTGTTCAATTTTTGAACCGTCAAAGACTTTTAATTTTGCTTAAATGAAATCTCTTATATTGACTGGGATTTAACATGATATTCTTTTAAATTACTAGCCGAACTGTATACGACGCTGCTCACTTTTAAGATGCAATCTACACTGTACTAAAAGTTAGTTTTGTGATTGCCTAGCCTTCCTTATTATCAATGACATATCCAGATATTGCTAATTACTGATGACAGATATTTTATCATTTATGCATGTGTGTAAAGCAACTCATATGAGATTGAGTTGTTGGGTTGTTTTACCTCTGAGCGGCACCTTTTTGCACACCATGGGCTAAATGGCCAGGTCACATGGACCCCGAAGGCTAAGAGAATGTTGGGGGAGGGGACCCACTGGAACAGCTGTTGGGAGACAGATGGTAGCCTCCCGTCAAGGCCATCCAGCGTGTTCTTTAACGTTGGGTTGTTTTACCTCTGAGTGGCACTTTTTTGCACACCATGGGCTAAATGGCTAGGTCACATGGACCCCGAAGGCTCAGAGAAATTTGGGAGAGGGGACCCACTGGAACTACTCTTGGGAGACAGATGGTAGCCTCCCGTCAAGGCCATCCAGCGTGTTCTTTAACGTGCACAGGGTATGGCTCTCTCGCACACGGGGCCATGGCTTAACGTCCCATCCGACGGACGGTGGCCTTTCCAAGCCCATCGGTGTCCCCTACTGACCGTGGGCAGGGCGGGGAATTTTGCGGAGATAAATCTCAACGCTGACCCAGCTGGAACTCGAACCTGGGAACTACAGATTACGAGCCTGGCGCGCTACCGACTGAGCCACCGCCGCCCCCTCATATGAGAATAAAATGATTAAAGGCTTCTGTTCTAAGGTAGACAATGTTAATGAGTTATAAATTCACACATGCTAAAATTAATTTCTTTATTTATAAACGTGTATATTGAAAAAATAAAATAAAGTGCAACAAAAACATTTTCTTTGAAATGCATGAATGTAGAAAAACTCTCACTAATAACTTCATGGTGCAAACCGCGTGCGTAACCACTGCGACCTTGCTGGAAAATATCGAGGTGCTACTCACAATGCATGTAATTTCAAGATTGCTAAAAATCCCAACATTCCTTGGGACTGGGGTGGCTCAGTCAGTAACTCGCAAGGCTCGTAATCTGCATCCCCAGGTTCGAGTCCCAGCTGGGTAAGCGTTGAGATTTATCTCCGGAAAACTCCCCGCCCTGCCCACGGTCAGTAGAGGAAACCGATGGGCTTGGAAAGGCCGCTATCCGTCGGATGGGACGTTAAGCCGTGGTCCCGTGTTCGGAAGAGCCATACCCTGTGAACGTTAAAGAACACACTGGATGTCCTTGACGGGGAAATTACCACCTGTCTCCCAACAGCTGTTCCAGTGGGTCCCCTCCCCCAACCTTCTCTGAGCCCTCGAGGTCCATGTGACTTGCCCATTTAGTCCATGGTGTGCAAAAAAGTGCCGCTCAGAGGTAAAACAACCGAACTTTCTTTTAAAATAAAGTTTTATTCAGTAGTATACTCAAAAAACTTCTATTTTGGGGTTGGGTTGTTTTACCTCTGAGCGGCAATTTTTTTTGCACACCATGGGCTAAATGGCCAGGTCACATGGATCCTGAAGGCTCAGAGAAGGTTGGGGGAGGGGACCCATTGGAACAGCTGTTGGGAGACAGATGGTAGTCTCCCGTCAAGGCCATCCAGCGTGTTCTTTGACGTGCACAGGGTATGGCTCTCCCGCACACGGGGCCACGGCTTAACGTCCCATCCGACTGGCGGCGGCCTTTCCAAGCCCATCGGTGTCCCCTACTGGCCGTGGGCAGGGCGGGGATTTTTGCGGAGATAAATCTCAACGTTGATCCAGCTGGGACTCGAACCTGGGAACTACAGATTACGAGCCTGGCGCGCTACCGACTTAGACACCCCCGCCTCACATATGTGGGGTAACTTACAATAATTTTCTCGACTTAGATCACAAGAAGTGTGTTAAGTTCGCTATCTAACACCACAGGTTCCAAATAAGTGTTTCTACGGCGAATACAAGGTTTGGGGTTTTAAACTTACGAATCCTTGCAGAGAGGTGATCGCTAAGCACATGATCATTCGTTCAAAACAACGTCCATATGCATCCAATCAGTGTGGGAAAATATTTCTAGCTCACTCAGGGATCGACCTTACAGTTGTGATAAATGCGGCAAAAAATAAAAAACGAGGCCAAGTTTTTATGGCCATAAGCGTCCGTCGTTGATTAGAGTAACTTAATCTCGAACTTGTGATTTCTGTGACAAGAAATTTAAATCTTAGGAGAAATTGAGATTTTGTTTCAGGAAATATACTGTAGAGCATCCCTATTACTGTTACATCTGCAGCAAATCAATCAGGCTGGCGCACTCATTAAAAAATCATCGGAAAATTCATAGCAAAGAGAAAACGTACTCTGTGATATTTGCTGGAAAGATTTTAGGGATAAAAAGTATTTTTCCTACCACAGGAATATGAATAAAGAATGGAAATGACGTCAAGTTCAACATTTGTGAGAAAATGTTAAATATTTGTTGCAATCTCAGTCAGTATTTGAAGACTTATACAGATATATGAAACCATGCCAGTCGACTGTGTAACAAGAAATTCAAACGTCCGCATTATCGACGTCAGCCCGAACAAACTCAGGTGTAGCAAGAAGTTCAAACATCCTCATCATCCATGCCAGCAGCTAAAACCTCACGTGAAACAAGATATTCAGCGTCTTCATCATCTACGTCAACATGAAGAAACTCACGTGTGACAAGAAATTCAAACGTCCTCATCATCTACGTTAGAAGGAACAAACTCAGGTGTAGCAAGAAGTTCAAACATCCTCACCATCTACGTCAGCAAGAATAAACTCACGTGTGACCAGATACTCAACGTCTTCATCATCTAAGTCAACACGAACAAACTCACGTGTCACAAGAAATTCAAAGATCCGCATCATCTACGTCAGAACGAACAAACACGTGTGACAAGAAATTCAAACGTCCTCACCATCTAGGTCAGCAGGAACAAATTCGCCTGTGACGAAATATTCAACGTCTTCATCATCTAAGTCAGCATGAACAAACTCACGTGTCACAAGAAATTGAAAGATCCGCATCATCTACGTCAGAACGAACAAACACGTGTAACAAGAAATTCAAACGTCCTCACCATCTAGGTCAGCAGGAACAAACTCGCCTGTGACAAAATATGCAACGTCTTCATCATCTACGTCAGCAGGAAAAAACTCACGGGTGACAAGAAATTCAAACGTCGTCATCATCTACGCCATCATCTACGCCAGAACGGACAAATTGTCATTGGAATCTATTTCAATAAAGCATCTCAGCATCACTAGTGTATCAGATAATTCGTAGAAAATGCACGATTAATTTGAAGTATTTGTTTATGAATTAATGCATTGTCAGACAGAACTATGTGTTTTTAATCGAGAAGTTTAGAAATTGAAGAAAAGTAAGAGCAAATAATGTTATCTTGAATCACACCAGAATGATTCTTTATTTCGTTTACAACCACACCAAATGATTTTCCAAAACGTTTACAATAAAAATATGTCTTTAAATCTTACCAATTTTCAACATATTTCTAGCTTACAGATCTCCCAAGAAGTAAGTCAGAGAGACATTTGTAAACGAAATTGTTTTCTTGGTCCACAATAGTAGTTCTCGACTCCCAGCTTAAGTTACGTTGCTTTACTTGGAATGCATAGATGGATTTCCGTATTCATGCTTTTGTATCTTAATTTGCAGTAAGTTTAAAGATGAAATTCCTTAGTTTTCTTATTATGGGTTGTTTTGGGTTGATTTACCTCTGAGGGGCACTTTTTTGCACACCATGGGCTAAATCGCCAGGTCACATGGACCCCGAAGGCTGAGAGAAAGTTGGGGGAAGGGACCCACTGGAACAGCTGTTGGGAGACAGATGGTAGCCTCCCGTCAAGGCCATCCAGCGTGTTCTTTTACGTGCACAGGGTATGGCTCTCCCGCACAAGGGGACACGGCTTAACGTCCCATCCGACGGACGGCGGCCTTTCCAAGCCCATCGGTGTCCCCTACTAACTAGGGAATTTTTGCGGAGATATTTCTTATTATGGGAAACAACTGTTTATTTTCAACTATGTATTATAAATATGTCTACTATATATATATATAAATATGTTATTATAAATATTATAAATTTTAATAATTAAAAATTATTTTAAAAAATAATTTAATTATAAATATGTATGTGTAATTATTATGATTATTGCATTTCTTTTCGCAGTAAATATATTACATTACATGGGTTTATTTATGTTCAATTGTATATATTTATTCATACCGAATTGTGAATATATGTTTTAACTCATTATTTCTATGTAAGCATTATTTATTTATTTTTAAGTGTATTATTTGTTTTATATGGTCAATAAAAGTATATCAGTTTAAACTATTCTCCTGAAAATTTGAATTCTCACTCACGCCAATTTTTTTCATCATTAATGGCAAGTAAGCATCTTTGTTTCACCCGAAATTTGCACTAATCTCGTATTTTTACAGGTGATCCCACCATACTGTGAATGACTCAAAGATTCTCCAGATCCATCATAGAAGCAAGTAGGTAACAAATGCAATTGCGAACATTTCTAATAAAGCTGAAAGTCGGAATGTTGAAGATACACATTTCAGAACATATGTGAATTATAACGTCAATAACATCTATGCTGTATTTTAGGCCAAACTCTATGCTTTTAACACTAGTGAAATCTTCGTGAAGAATAGCAAATAGCGTTTTTATAGGTCATCGGAAAAAATATATAACTTGAACTCTCAAAATTTAACTGAAATTTCTACTAAAACAATAAGGTGAAAAAATATTCGTCTGGTTTTAAAGAAATATTTTACCACATATCCTGAACTTTAAGTCTGTGTTTATTTTTTTTTGAGACCCGTAGCAAGAGTAAATGGCAATAAAGATTTCTAATATCTAAATATAATTTCGCACTACTCATCCATAATAGTCTCAAAAAGCAAAAGTATCCAAAAGAGGTGTAAGTTTATCACGTAGAAATTTGTTTGCAAAGAACAAATATAAAAAACGACACTGTTGCTCTAGCATTACTACTGAATAATACCAAAGACCATTTTAATATATGAAATCATCAGCAGAAAGTGCGACAAAGACTGAAATGCGTACAAGACATTGAAGAGAAGCGAAAATCTGATATTGATTTTAAGCGTGATTACCCTTAGAGAAAAACTTGAATTGTATCAAAGAATATACCAATAATGAATAATACCAATAATGTGATAAATTTTCCAAATTATAAGGAAACCGTTACTAAATTTTCTGCACAAAGAGATCCCCAATTAACTTTTCCTGAGGCAATATCAATTACTGAAAAAGGACTAACACTTTCATATAACGATACACCTATTGGTTCGCGTGTAAAATCTACCTCAAAGTTAAGCGCTACTGAGTTTATTGTAACGAATTTCCAAAACGAAGATTCAAATTCCATTGACGGCGATATCTTTTCCGAACATAGCGATAGGCAAATTCCTAACAGAAGAGATAATATTTCTGACATGTATAGTCTTAGTTCGAACATCGCTGGAAAAAATATATCGTTATCTGATGTACTGGAAGGTAATGAAAACTTTAGCACTGACAGAGATTTAAATACCCATATTATAAACTTACCTGGAAGAGAATCGTTAAAGGAAAGTGTTGATATGTCTTTTACTAACCACGAAACAAACTTTCAAACATTTCCATCATCAGCTCCAGACACTGCCGTCGTTCAAGATTCTTGTAAAAAGAAATTTAATTCGTATGGTCTTTCTACTGCAACACTAGAATACTCAACAACTGACAGAAATTACAACACTTACATTCAGGAAATGTCCAATGTTCATAAACGTAATAGAGAAGGATTGAGTAAGCAAAAGAGTAACATCAGATTAACAGCTCATTCAAATAGTTGTCTCGATAGTAAGCTTCACACAGAAACAAACGAGATAATGTCAGGGTCGATTTCAATTGATGGACAAACAATTTCCGCATTTCTAAATGAGCGAAATCCTGCAGTTGTTGCTAAAGAGACCAAAGTCTTCATTCCTAATATTCAACAAACGAAATCTTACAATAAAGAATATGGAGAGTCTATTGCAAATGTCGGTGGAAGCATTCACCATATTCTGATGTCAAATAGCAATTGTAATGAAGAAAGCAGTTCTTCAAAGACAGTTCAATCAACGCAAAAGAAAATTTCGAATGTTCTTGCAAGTATGAAGAGCGAAGATTTTGATTTTAGCAGAGAAATATATAAAATCCCAAAACCATACTTACAGCACAGCATGGACATCACTACAACTGAAAGCAAATATTTTATTTCAAACAATCAGGAGTCATATCATGAGGCTTTCACAAGTAGAACAGTGGTAACAGATAGTGTTTCAGAAATCCTAAGAAAAGATACAAATTCTCAAGAGGCCAAACCATACATATTTTTGGATGATAGCATTGACTACATTATAACAGAAAGCAAACCTTTGATTTCAAATGAAAAGCAAGGAATAATCAGAAAGCAGTCTTATAACGACACTTGCCCAGCTAGAACTGTTACAGCAGAAAGTCATTCAGCAATCACAAGATCAAATACCAATTCAAAAAAGGCTGATTATTGTTGGCCTCCTCGAAGAACATTTAATCAAAACGTGCCTCTTCTTCCTAAGGTAAAAATCGAAAATTCAGGTGGTATTGGAAGACTTTTCTGTGAGAATCTAACTTCATATTTAGAATATAATATCGAAAGGATTACCTCAGAAAAAAGTATTTTCGCTTCAAATGTAAATGAAATTGAACCCGAGATTCATCAACCATACTCAAATACAACTGTTCACGCTGAAAATACACCGAATGTGACGCCACTCAATAATGACTGCAAAGAAAACTGTTCATCTAGCACACTTCATTTAACCGTGAGTCAAAATAAAAATGTCCCTACAAATATTGAAACAGATGATTCCGACCACCATACTACCAATCTGCTTGCTACATCTCCAATCTTAACTACTTTTGTAGATATTATACAGAAGCAAAAAGAAATTTTCCCAAGGCACATTAAGAAAACAAAATTTGTTGATGATTCATTCGCATGTGGAAGTGTTAAATCTGAAATCGCACCAGATATTCTAAAGTTAAGTCCCATTTGTAAGAACTCTGGTTATACTGAAACTGTTGAAACATCTATGAATCAGAACAACCATGTTTTTCCGAACATAATCCTTGAAGATTTTAAAGTAAATATGAGAAATTGTAAAGGGAATTCATACTTTTCGTCAGACAATATCCCCATGGCAACTACTACAACAGAAAGAGTTACAGATTCGTTCCTTCAGAAACATCAGTTTATTGATGAATCGTGCTCGAATGGATGCACTGAAACTTCAGATATTTCGAACCTGAAAGCTAACTGTAAAGAGGTGGTCTCCACCAATATTTTACAAACAAAAACGAGACAAAATATATCTCTTTCTACAAGTGTCAAAAAGGTAAAAACTGACATTCATAGAAGGACATTTTCTGCGCACACTTTATCACCGTTGGGCAATACACTCTCCAAAAATTGCAGAACAGACAGATTATTAACAGGCAAAAATCAGAATTTGAACACTGGAGAAGTCTCCTTATTAATTAGATCGCAAAATATACAGGACAGTCCAAAGTTAAATGCCACTTTTAACAAATTTGATTCTTTGATAATTCCAAAAACGCTGAATCAGAATATGTCAACTGATCTAAGTAAAACAACAGAAAATTTCACTCGCATTGACACAAAACTCTGCGGTAAGAGATCCCAATTAGTAGACTGTACTTTAAATGCAATTTCAGAGAAAATTTTCACTTCGAATAGTGAGAAAAATGAGTGTGTCAATCAGCCATCCATATTAGAAAAGGAAAGCATTTCATATATTGAAAATATGAACTTTAATTCTATAGAGGTTGTCTCAAGTAATATTAAAGCGGAAGGAATGCAAAATGATTCTTTTTCTACAAATATCAAATCAAAAGGTACCGAGAATCCGGATATTAATTCGTTTGTGGAACCTTTGTCTTCATTGGGAAGTGAGAAAAACGCTAGTATTATGAAAAATGAAATTTCCTCCATGAACGTTGAGAAGGGAAAGATTCATGGTAGTTATCGTTTAGAAAGAGACATTAGAGAAAAAAAAAATTTTACTATCAAAAAGGATATTAATTCTGGAAAGGAAGCAAAAGAAAATTTTCCTGTTCCTAATTCCAAAAATATCAAAGATTGCGATGAACCTGAGAAGATATTTTGTGATAAACGTTCCCTAGTGTTGGATAGTACTGTGGAATCTGGTAGAGGAAACAAAAATATATTTCTGAATGTCCATAAAAGAGAGATTTGTAATGAACCTAGTGAAGGAGTAAGTATCGAAAGAATAAACCCTTCAATACTTCCAAATTTAAATTTCAATTCAATAGAACCAAGAGTGTCAACTTCAATTGCTCCAGAAGTCATCAAAAACTCTACCCTTACGAAGAGTGCGTTTAAAAAGGAAAATTGTTACGATCATCAACCACAATTTCCAAATATAAGAAATATAAAGTTTGAAAGTAACATGGATAATTCTGTTGCACCAAAGAAAGTTCTCAACGTGAATGTGGAGAAAACCGAGATTTTTAACAAATCATTCTCTCCTGTAGACTTTGAATCAAGAAAATGTAGTCAACCTCCTACGTCAACTGATATATCTAGCAAAATTTATGATAGTTCTAATCTCGAAAAAGTGTCCAAAGAGACTGTCAGTAACAAATCGAATTGTATCGAATCTGAGATTTCTGATAAACGTCATTGTAATATAGCTGATCAATGCAGGAATCGAAGCCATAAAGAGTTCGAAATACCGGACGAAAGTCATAAACTTTGCGAAATACCGGACGAAAGTCATAAAGAGTACGAAATACCTCTCGAAAAAGTGTCCAAAAATACTGTCAGTAACAAATCGAATTGTATCGAATCTGGGATTTCTGATAAACGTCATTGTAACATAGCTGATCAATGCAGGAATATAAGTCATAAACAGTTCGAAATACCGGACGAAAGTCATAAACATTGCGAAATACCGGACGAAAGTCATAAACATTGCGAAATACCGGACGAAAGTCATAAACAGTACGAAATACCGGACGAAACTCCAAAAGTGTGCAGTGCAACAAGTATTAAACGAAAGGTAGAAGTGGTCAACGAAGTATATCTAACAGGAGATGGCTCTAAACAACTCAGTGATGCAAAAGGTCATGTAGAAGAGGAGAAAGAAACCATTCAAACACAAACAGAAAAAAAAGTGCTTTCCGACAAATCATCTCAAGAAGAGCATCATCATGCGACAGTTTCTTCTGATATTAACACAGCTACTGAACAGACAAAATCCGTGAAATGTCAAAAATGCAATTTAACTTTCCTCAGTAATATTGCTTACGAAGCACATTACAACTATTGTACTAAGCCAGATGAAATTGACGAACATACTAGATACTTGTTCTGTGAATGCAAGATTTGTGGTTTCAAGCCTGTGATGCCCTCACGAGATGCCATTAGAGGACATATGCTCAGCCATTCAAAGGAACGTAAATATAAGTGCGATGAGTGTGGTAAAACCTTTCCATCTAATGGTAGACTTCTTACTCACCAAGCAATTCACTCAAAAGAGAGATATATTTGTAGTATATGTGGTAAATCTCTTAAACACAAAACAACTTTAAATTTTCATCTACGTAGACATCGAGGCGAATTAGATAATCTTGATCTTCCATGTGATTTCTGCGTCAAAAGATTTAAAAGTAAGGAGAGGCTGAAATTGCATTACAGGACGCATACTGGAGAGAGACCCTATTCCTGTGATATCTGCAACAAATCATTCAGGCTGAAATGCTCTTTGGAAAATCATAAATCTATTCACTCCGATGAAAGAGCCCACTTATGCGAACTCTGTGGAAAAACTTTTCGGCACAAAAGTTATTTAGCCTGCCATAAAAAAATGCACAAGGAAAGTAATATTTTCAAGTGTAACATTTGTGGAAAAACATTCAACTTTGCTACTAATCTCCATCAGCATTTGAAGACTCATGAGGACAAACGAAATTATGCTTGCCGATTGTGTGACAAAAAATTCAAATTTCCACATCATCTACGTCAGCACGAGCAAACTCATTTGTGACAGTTTTCTACACATTTTTTTCACAAGGATTCTAAGAGTAAATATTAGTATGTAACTGTTTATTTTAGTTTGTTTAGACGTAAAATAAATAAAAATCATAAGAAAAATACATAACAATGTGTAGTTTTTTTGGAATTTTATGGGAAATATTTTTTCCAATGGACTATAAACGTAACACAAATTATAGTTAGGCTTATTATGCAATGTCTTTTATTTATTGGTTTATTAGAACAAATGTTAACTAAAATAATACAAAATTATGAAATAAAATTACTATACAAAATGATGTGCTAATTATGATATTCTGCGAAGCAATTTCTTTTGGTAGTGAGGAAAAGATGGACATTGCACATAGTACATATATTATGCGCTCTGACAGTTCTGTTTTTGTTTTCTAAAGGTTCCCGTTTACGTAATTGCGTTCGGCATACGTTCTATTTTGACATTCTGTATAAAAAATGCAGATAAGGTTATAATTAAATACGACAATCACCAATTTCAAAATGGGAAAATGTTTCCCTTAGTCGTGAAAGGGTTAAGAGCAATACGAAAGCATTTTTTTACACTGAGATGCGTATGGAAAAATACTTTATTTCCTCAGGAATACTTTAATGAACCCGCCAAAATCCTTTTAACTCTACAGTAATATAAAATGCTCAAAACAATAATACTCATTGATCAGACTGATTTGAAAAATTCTTAAAAATAACAAAGCTTAACAGAAAGGTAAAATACTAACTAATACAAAGCTTAACAGAAAGGTAAAATACTAACTGGAGAGAGACCCTACTCCTGTGATATCTGCAACAAATCATTCAGGTTGAGCAGCTGTTTGAAAACTCATAAAAATATTCACTCCGATGAAAGAGCCCACTTATGTGAACTCTGTGGAAAAACATTTCGGCAAAAAAGTTATTTAGCCTGCCATAAAGAAATGCACAAGAAAAGTAATATTTTCAAATGTAACATTTGTGGAAAAACATTCAACTTTTCTACTAATCTAAATCAGCATTTGAGGACTCATGAGGACAAACGAAATTATGCTTGCCGATTGTGTGACAAGAAATTCAAATTTCCACATCATCTACGTCAGCACGAGCAAACACATTTGTGACAGTTTTCTATACATTAAGAGCAATACGAAAGCATTTTTTACACTGAGATGCGTATGGAAAAATATTTTATTTCCTCAGGAATACTTTAATGAACACGCCATAATCCATTTAACTTTATAGTAATATAAAATGCTCAAAACAATAATACTCATTGATCAGACTGATTTGAAAAATTCTTAAAAATAACAAAGCTTAACAGAAAGGTAAAATACTAACTGTAATCTTTAGGGTAGGATTTTGACAAGATAAAATTTTTCACGAATTGAATCAAAGCACGTAATGGAAGCAAATTGTCTTTAAAATGTTTAAGTTTCGTGGAGTAATCTATGTATTCTTTTTAGCCGACACTTTATTTGCTTAATAAAACAAAAACGGAACCAATTTTGTACGGAAAAATCCATAATGATATTAAAATATTTTTAAATATACTTTTTTGAATAAATTCTTTAACCTTTTTTGATGTGGATTTAATGTTTTTTTTTACTACGGGAAATTTCGATAAAAATAATATCATATTTCCAAGGCTATGTGTACAATAATATTTTCTCAGTCAAAGCATGCATTTCGACTTTCATGTCATTAACAGTTGTGGCGAACCATTTTCTGAAATGTGCCACTCATTTTCCTGAAAACGTGTGGCACATAAGAAATAGTGGTTCTGTCGTAGACCATTTCGAATTATGACTCACCATTTTCTCCAAAAAGGGAATGGATATTTACCGTGTGTCAACCTTAATGAGTTTTATCTGAAATTCAGCCACGTGATGTGTAGAGTCGCTCAGAAAAATATCCGAACGCTATGGTTGATTACAGAAACCAGAAAAAATAGCTGGCAACGACTTTTTTAGAAATTAGTGATCTGGCAACCTTCGTGTCACGTGACACGAAGGTTGCCAGATCACTAATTTCTAAAAGAATCGTTGCGAGATAATTTTTCTGAATTCTGTAATCAACCATAGTGTTCGGATATTTTTTGCAGCGAATGTAGGTGGTCATATTATTTTGATACTAAATCGTGTGTCTCACGGAAATATTGATCGTGTGCAGTTACCGTTCACAGCAAACTGGAGCGTGTGCAGTAACTGCACACGCTCCAGTTTGCTGTGAACGGTAAATGGAGCGTGTACAGTTGCTGTACATGCTCCAGATATTTTTCCTGAATTCTGTAATCACGTGACACGAAGGTTGCCAGATCACTAATTTCTAAAAAAAAAAATCGTTGCCAGATATTTTTTCTGAATTCTGTAATCAACCATAGTGTTCGGATATTTTTTGGAGCGACTGTACAATGTCGTGGGATGCTTGGAACACAATCTCCTTTCTTTCCCCCAAAATTTCAAAGTGGGAGGAGAAATGGAGTCGATGGTTAGGAGCCATATATCAAATGAAAGTTTCTGAAAATAGGTATTTTTAGTAATAAAAAAATATATATTAATAACATTTTAAAATTCCTTATCATCCCATATTCACCCTAAAAATTAGAAAACAAAACTAAGGAATATCGATGGTGCATTCACCCATCGAGTTCGTATTCAGTTCCAAGGATGATGGGGCGGGGATGGCTCAGTCGGTAGCGCACCAGGTTCGTAATCTGTAGTTCCCAGGTTCGAGTCCCAGCTGGGTCAGCGTTGAGATTTATCTCCGCAAAATTCCCCGCCCTGCCCACGGTCAGTAGTGGGACACCGATGGGCTTGGAAAGGCATCCGTCCGTCGGATGGGACGTTAAGTCGTGGTCCCGTGTGCGAGAGAGTCATACCCTGTGCATGTTAAAGAACACGCTGAATGGCCTTGACGGGAGGCTACCATCTGTCTCCCAACAGCTGTTCCAGTGGGTCCCCTCCTCCAACCTTCTCTGAGACTTCGGGGTCCTTGTGACCTGGCCATTTAGCCCATGGTGTGCAAAAAAGTGCCGCTCAGAGGTAAAACAACCCAAAATCGATGGTGCATTCCCTCAATGAGTTCGTATTCACTTCCAAGGATGATACGGCGCCAATTTACCTAGAGAACAAAATGTTTTGTAGCAGCTGTTAATCGGAATAAATAAATAAAAATAAATACCCCCTCAAGCAGCTGCTTGCCGCAGAGGTCTGACAGGAGCCTGTCAGTTTATATGCCAAAGTAGAAGATCTGAGAGGATGGCAGGACCTCAGCAGAAAAACAACACATACAATCATGCCTTATCCTAGGCTCGAACCCAAGTCCCTCAGATCAGTAGCCAAGCGCGCTAACCTCTCGGCCATGGGACGGCACACAAAAAAAAATTGTCCGACGAGGCGGATTTGAACCACCGACCTATGGATATCAGAAAGATGAACCTCTACCGTCCAGCGCTCCACCAACTGAGCTATCGTCGGTTTAAGACGAGCCTTAAAAAAGTCGAAGATGCCTGGTGTAAAATATCTAATGAAGGCGCAGATGGTTTTGAAATACATCAGTAGGTGATAAAAATCGTGGGAACGTAGGTTGACTCCCACTACAGACTTCTTTAAAATAACGGTCGAATGTTTTGTAGCAGCAGTTACAGACAGCTCACGCTCGCATGCTCTTCTAGGTCGCGTGAAGGTTTTTCTTCATTGGGAAAAAACAGCTTTTGCAGTGAATACCAATGGAACCGCTGATGTTCCTTTACATCAGAGGTTCCCGAACTTATTTGTCCTACCGCCCATAAGGGGCGGCGCAGTCGGTAGCGCACCAGGCTCGTAATCTGTAGTTGCCAGGTTCAAGTCCCGGCTGGGTCAGCGTTGAGATTTATCTCCGCAAAATTCCCCGCCCTGCCCACGGTCAGTAGGGGACACCGATGGGCTTGGAAAGGCCGCCGTCCGTCGAATGGTACGTTAAGCCGTGGTCCCCTGTGCAGGAGAGCCATAACCTGTGCACGTTAAAGATGGATGGCCTTGACGGATGGCTATCATCTGTCTCCCAACAACTGTTCCAGTGTCCACGCTGGATGGCCTTGACGGGAGGCTATCATCTGTCTCCCAACAACTGTTCCAGTGGGTCCCCTCCCCCAACCTTTTCTGAGCCTTCGGGGTCCATGTGACCTGGCCATTTAGCCCTTGGTGTGCAAAAAAGTGCCGCTCAGAGGTAAAACAACCCAACCCTACCGCCCCCTTTTCAGCAAAAAAATTACTCAGCGCCCCCCTGGAAATCTACCTTTTTTAAACGAAGAAACAGCAAGATGCAGTGACAAATTTGCGTTCATTTATGTATCTATATTTCTACCTACGTCCTACAACAAAGTAAAGAAAGGCGTTGTTGTAAATAAGACATTTTGAAGCTTGAAATTATAAAATTATTTATTAAAATCAACCATAGTAACATTTGTATTACACACAGAAAATTAAGATAACCAAGAATAATTATATGTGTTTATTTGGGAAGTAATCACTACCACTTTAACTCTGTGTTACACAACAGGTGAAAAATGTACGAACGGTTTTTCAAAATTTTCTTATCTTCCCTTCTTTCATTATGCTTCCACCGCCCCCCCCCCCCCAAATTGCACCAGAGGCTAGTACCAACCCCCTGGATCGTTCCAGCGCCCCCGAAGTTGGCGGTATCAATACTTTGGGAAACATTGCTTTACATACTCAAAATTCGAGGCAGTATTTCTTAATCGTCCAATTGAAAGCAGAGAACTATATCGTACAGTCGCTCAGAAAAGTATCCGAACATCATGGTCGATTACAGATTTCAGAGAAAATATTTGGCAACCAATTTTTTTAGAAATTAATGATCTGGCAACCTTCGTGTCACGTGACACGAAGGTTGCCAGATCACTAATTTGAACTGTGACAAGAAATTTAAATCTGTGACAAGAAATTTTCTGTGACAAGAAATTTAAATCTTAGGAGAAATTGAGATTTTGTTTCAGGAAATATACTGTAGAGCATCCCTATTACTGTTACATCTGCAGCAAATCAATCAGGCTGGCGCACTCATTAAAAACATCATCGGAAAATTCATAGCAAGGAGAAAACGTACTCTTTGATATTTGTGGAAAGATTTTAGGGACAAAAAGTATTTTTCCTACCACACTAATATGAATAAAGAATGGAAATGACTTCAAGTTCAACATTTGTGAGAAAATGTTAAATATTTGTCGCAATCTCAGTCAGTATTTGAAGACTTATACAGATATATGAAACCATGCCAGTCGACTGTGTAACAAGAAATTCAAACGTCCGCATTATCGACGTCAGTCCGAACAAACTCAGGTGTAGCAAGAAGTTCAAACATCCTCATCATCCATGCCAGCAGCTAAAACCTCACGTGAAACAAGATATCCAGCGTCTTCATCATCTACGTCAACATGAAGAAACTCACGTGTGACAAGAAATTCAAACGTCCTCATCATCTACGTCAGAAGGAACAAACTCAGGTGTAGCAAGAAATTCAAACATCCTCACCATCTACGTCAGCAAGAATAAATTCACGTGTGACTAGATACTCAACGTCTTCATCATCTAAGTCAACACGAACAAACTCACGTGTCACAAGAAATTCAAAGATCCGCATCATCTACGTCAGAACGAACAAACACGTGTGACAAGAAATTCAAACGTCCTCACCATCTAGGTCAGCAGGAACAAATTCGCCTGTGACAAAATATGAAACGTCTTCATCATCTACGTCAGCAGAAAAAAACTCACGTGTGACAAGAAATTCAAACGTCGTCATCATCTACGCCATCATCTACGCCAGAATGAACAAATTCCCATTGGAATCTATTTCAATAAAGCATCTCAGGATCACTGGTGTATCAGATAATTCTAGAAAATGCACGATTAATTTGTAGTATTTGTCTATGAATTAATGCATTGTCAGACAGAACTATGTTTTTTTAATCGAGAAGTTTAGAAATTGAACAAAAGTAAGAACAAATAATGTTTCATGAATCACACCAGAATGATTCTTTACAACCACACCAAATGATTTTCCAAAACGTTTACAATAAAAATATGTCTTTAAATCTTACCAATTTTCAACATATTTCTAGCTTACAGATCTCCCAAGAAGTAAATCAGAGAGGCATTTGTAAACGAAATTGTTTTCTTGGTCCACAATAGTAGTTCTCGACTCCCAGCTTAAGTTACGTTGCTTTACTTGGAATGCATAGATGGATTTCCGTATTCATGCTTTTGTATCTTAATTTGCAGTAATTTTAAAGATGAAATTCCTTAGTTTTCTTATTATGGGTTGTTTTGGGTTGTTTTACCTCTGAGGGGCACTTTTTTGCACACCATGGGCTAAATGTCCAGGTCACATGGAACCCGAAGGCTCAGAGAAGGTTGGGGGAGGGGACCCACTGGAACAGCTGTTGGGAGACAGATGGTAGCCTCCCGTCAAGGCCATCCAGCTTGTTCTTTAACGTGCACATGGTATGGCTCTCCCGCACACGGGGCCACGGCTTAACGTCCCATCCGACGGACGGCGGTTGTTACATTACATGGGTTTATTTATGTTCAATTGTATATATTTATTCATACCGAATTGTGAATATATGTTTAACCCCTTAACTCATTATTTCTATGTAAGCATTATTTATTTATTTTTAATAGTATTATCTGTTATATATGGTCAATAAAAGGATATCGGTTTAAACTATTCTCCTGTAATTTTAATTTTTCACACCAATTTTTTCATCCTCAATGCAAATAAACATTCTTTTTTTCACCCGAAATTTGCACTAATATTGCACTTTTTACAGATGATCCCACCATACTGTGAATGACTCAAAGATTCTCCGGATACATCATTCAAGCAAGTAGGTAATAAATGCAATTGCGATCATTTCTAATAAAGCTGAAAGTCGGAATGTTGAAGATACATATTTAAGGACATATGTGAATTTTAACGTCAATAACATCTATGCAGTATTTTAGGCCAAACTCTCTGCTTTTAACACTAGTGAAATCTTCCTGAAGAATAGCAAATAGCGTTTTTATAGGTCATCGGGAAAAATATATAACTTGAACTCTCAAAATTTAACTGAAATTTCTACTAAAACAATAAGGTGAAAAAATATTCGTCTGGTTTTAAAGAAATATTTTACCAGATATCCTGAACTTTAAGTCTGTGGTTTTTTTTAGACCCATAGCAAGAGTAAATGGCAATAAAGATTTCTAATATCTAAATACAATTTCGTACTATTCATTCATAATAGTCTCATAAAACAAAAGTATCCAAAAGAGGTGTAAGTTTATCACGTAGATATTTGTTTGGAAAGAACAAATATAAAAAACGAAACTGTTGCTCTAGCATTACTACTGAATAATACCAAAGACCATTTTAATATATGAAATCATCAGCAGAAAGTGCGACAAAGACTGAAATGCGTACAAGACATTGAAGAGAAGCGAAAATCTGATATTGATTTTAAACGTGTTTCCCCTTACAGGAAACTTGAAATGTATCAAAGAATGTCCAATAACAATAATGTCATAAATTTTCCGAATTATAAGGAAACCATTACTAAATTTTCTGCAGAAAGAGATCCCCAGTTAACTTTTCCTGAGGCAATATCATTTACTGAAAAAGGACTAACACTTTCATATAACGACACACGTATTGGTTCGTGTGTAAAATCTACCTCAAAGTTAAGCGCTACTGAGTTTATTGTAACGAATTTCCAAAACGAAGATTCAAATTCGCTTGACGGTGATATCTTTTCGGAACATAGCGATAGGCAAATTCCTAACAGAAGAGATAATATTTCTGACATGAATACTCTAAGTTCGAACATGGCTGGAAAAAATATATCGTTATCTGATGTACTGGAAGGTAATGAAAACTTTAGCACTGACAGAGATTTAAATACCCATATTATAAACTTACCTGGAAGAGAATCGTTAAAGGAAAGTGTTGATATGTCTTTTACTAACCACGAAACAAACTTTCAAACATTTCCATCATCAGCTCCAGACACTGCCGTCGTTCAAGATTCTTGTAAAAAGAAATTTAATTCGTATGGTTTTTCTACTGCAACAGTAGAATACTCAACAACTGACAGAAATTACAACACTTACATTCAGGAAGTGACCAATGATCATAAACGTAATAGAGAAGAATTGAGTAAGCAAAAGAGTAACATCAGATTAACAGCTCATTCAAATAGTTGTCTTGATAGTAAGCTTCACGCAAAAACAAACGAGTTAACGTCGGGGTCGATTTCAATTGATGGACAAACAAATTCCGCATTTCTAAATGAGCGAAATCCTGCAGTTGGTGCTAAAGAGACCAAAGTCTTCATTCCTAATGTTCAACGAACGAAATCTTACAATAAAGAATATGGAGAGTCTACTCCAAATGTCGGTGGAAGCATTCACCATATTCTGATGTCAAATAGCAATTGTAATGAAGAAAGCAGTTCTTCAAAGACAGTTCAATCAACGCAAAGGAAAATTTCGAATGTTCTTGCAAGTATAAAGAGCGAAGATTTTGATTTTAGCAGAGAAATATGTAAAATACCAAAACCATACTTACAGCACAGCATGGACATCACTACAACTGAAAGCAAATCTTTTATTTCAAACAATCAGGAGTCATATCATGAGGCTTTCACAAGTAGAACAGTGGTAACAGATAGTGTTTCAGAAATCCTAAGAAAAGATACAAATTCTCAAGAGGCCAAACCATACATATTTTTGGATGATAGCATTGACTACATTATAACAGAAAGCAAACCTTTGATTTCAAATGAAAAGCAAGGAATAATCAGAAAGCAGTCTTATAGCGACACTTGCCCAGCTAGAACTGTTACAGCAGAAAGTCATTCAGCAATCACAAGAACAAATACCAATTCAAAAGAAGCTGATTCTTGTTGGCCTCCTCGAAGAACATTTAATCAAAACGTGCCTCTTCTTCCTAAGGTAAAAATCGAAAATTCAGGTGGTATTGGAAGACTTTTGTGTGAGAATCTAACTTCATATTTAGAATATAATATCGAAAGGATTACCTCAGAAAAAAGTATTTTCGCTTCAAATGTAAATGAAATTGAACCCGAGATTCATCAACCACACTCAAATACAACTGTTCACGCTGAAAATACACCGAATATGACACCACTCAATACTGACTGCAAAGAAAACTGTTCATCTAGTACACTTCATTTAACCGTGAGTCAAAATACAAATGTCCCTACAAATATTACAACAGAAGATTCCGACCACCATGCTACCAATCTGCTTGCTACATCTACAATCTTAACTACTTCTGTAGATATTATACAGAAGCAAACAGAAATTTTCCCAAGGAACATTAAGAAAACGGAATTTGTTGATGATTCATTCGTATGTGGAAGTGTAAAATCTGAAATTTCACCAGATATTCTAAAGTTAAGTCCCATTTGTAAGAACTCTGGTTATACTGAAACCGTTGGAACATCTGTGAATCAGAACAACCATGTTTTTCCGAACATAATCCTTGAAGATTTTAAAGTTAATATGAGAAATTGTAAAGGGAATTCATACTTTTCGTTAGACAATATCCCCATGGCAACTACTACAACAGAAAGAGTTACAGATTCGTTCCTTCAGAAACATCAGTTTATTGATGAATCGTGCTCGAATGGATGCACTGAAACTTCAGATATTTCGAACTTGAAAGCTAACTCTAAAGAAGTGGTCTCCACCAATATTTTACAAACAAAATCGAGACAAAATATATCTCTTTCTACAAGTGTCAAAAAGGTAAAAACTGACATTCATAGAAGGAAATTTTCTGCTCACACTTTATCATCATTGGGCAATACACTCTCTAAAAATTGCAGAACAGAAAGATTATTAACAGGCAAAAATCAGAATTTGAACACTGGAGAAGTCTCCTTATTAATTAGATCGCAAAATATACAGGACAGTCCAAAGTTAAATGTCACTTGTAACAAATTTGATTCTTTGATAATTCCAAACACGCTGAATCAGAGTATGTCAACTGATCTAAGTAAAAAAACAGAAAATTTCACTCGCATTGACACAAAACTCTGCGGTAAGAGATCCCAATTAGTAGACTGTACTTTAAATGCAATTTCAGAGAAAATTTTCACTTCGAATAGTGAGAAAAATGAGTATGTCAATCAGCCATCCACATTAGAAAAGGAAAGCATTTCATATAATGAAAATATGAACTTTAATTCTATAGAGGTTGTCTCAAGTAATATTAAAGCGGAAGGAATGCAAAATGTTTCTTTTTCTACAAATATCAAATCAAAAGGTACCGAGAATCCGGATATTAATTCGTTTGTGGAACCTTTGTCTTCATTGGGAAGTGAGAAAAACGCTAGTATTATGAAAAATGAAATTTCCTCCATGAACGTTGAGAAGGGAAAGATTCATGGTAGTTATCGTTTAGAAGGAGACATTAGAGAAAAAGAAATTTTTACTATCAAAAAGGATATTAATTCTGGAAAGGAAGCAAAAGAAAATTTTCCTGTTCCTAATTCCAAAAATATCAAAGATTGCGATGAACCTGAGAAGATAATTTGTGATAAACGTTCCCTAGTGTTGGATAGTACTGTGGAATCTGGTAGAGGAAACAAAAATATATTTCTGAATGTCCATAAAAGAGAGATTTGTAATGAACCTAGTGAAGGAGTAAGTATCGAAAGAATAAACTCTTCAATACTTCCAAATTTAAATTTCAATTCAATAGAACCAAGAGTGTCAACTTCAATTGCTCCAGAAGTCATCAAAAACTCTATCCTTACGAAGAGTGCGTTTAAAAAGGAAAATTGTTACGATCATCAACCACAATTTCCAAATATAAGAAATATAAAGTTTGAAAGTAACATGGATAATTCTGTTGCACCAAAGAAAGTTCTCAACGTGAATGTGGAGAAAACCGAGACTTGTAATAGATCATTCTCACCTGTAGACTTTGAATCAAGAAAATGTTGCCAACTTTATACGTCAACTGATATATCTAGCAATATTTATGATAGTTCTAATCTCGAAAAAGTGTCCAAAGAGACTGTCAGTAACAAATCGAATTGTATCGAATCTGGGATTTCTGATAAACGTCATTGTAATATAGGTGATCAATGCAGGAATCGAAGTCATAAACAGTTCGAAATACCCGACGAAAGTCATAAACATTGCGAAATACCGGACGAAAGTCATAAACATTGCGAAATACCGGACGAAAGTCATAAACAGTACGAAATACCTCTCGAAAAAGTGTCCAAAAAGACTGTCAGTAATAAATCGAATTGTATCGAATCTGGTAATTCTGATAAACCTCATTGTAACATAGCTGATCAATGCAGGAATAGAAGTGATAAACAGTTCGAAATACCGGACGAAAGTCATAAACATTGCGAAATACCGGACGAAAGTCATAAACAGTACGAAATACCGGACGAAAGTCATAAACAGTACGAAATACCGGACGAAACTCCAAAAGTGTGCAGTGCAACAAGTATTAAACGAAAGGTAGAAGTGGTCAACGAAGTATATCTAACAGGAGATGGCTCTAAACAACTCAGTGATGCAAAAGGTCATCTCCTAGAAGAGGAGAGAGAAACCATTCAAACACAAACTGAAAAAAAAGTGCTTTCCGATAAATCATCTCAAGAAGAGCATCATCATGCGACAGTTTCTTCTGATATTAACACAGCTACTGAACAAACAAAATGTCAGAAATGCAATTTAACTTTCCTCAGTAACATTGCTTACGAAGCACATTACAACTATTGTACTAAGCCAGATGAAATTGACGAACATACTAGATACTTGTTCTGTGAATGCAAGATTTGTGGTTTCAAGCCTGTGATGCCCTCACGAGATGCCATTAGAGGACATATGCTCAGCCATTCAGAGGAACGTAAATATAAGTGCGATGAGTGTGGTAAAACCTTTCCATCTAATGGTAGACTTCTTACTCACCAAGCAATTCACTCAAAAGAGAGATATATTTGTAGTATATGTGGTAAATCTCTTAAACACAAAACAACTTTAAATTTTCATCTACGTAGACATCGAGGAGAATTAGATAATCTTGATCTTCCATGTGATTTCTGCGCCAAAAGATTTAAAAGCAAGGAAAAGCTGAAATGGCATTACAGGACGCATACTGGAGAGAGACCCTACTCCTGTGATATCTGCAACAAATCATTCAGGTTGAGCAGCTGTTTGAACACTCATAAAAATATTCACTCCAATGAAAGAGCCCACTTATGTGAACTCTGTGGAAAAACATTTCGGCAAAAAAGTTATTTAGCCTGCCATAAAGAAATGCACAAGAAAAGTAATATTTTCAAATGTAACATTTGTGGAAAAACATTCAACTTTTCTACTAATCTAAATCAGCATTTGAGGACTCATGAGGACAAACGAAATTATGCTTGCCGATTGTGTGACAAGAAATTCAAATTTCCACATCATCTACGTCAGCACGAGCAAACTCATTTGTGACAGTTTTCTACACATTAAGAGCAATACGAAAGCATTTTTTACACTGAGATGCGTATGGAAAAATATTTTATTTCCTCAGGAATACTTTAATGAACACGCCAAAATCCATTTAACTTTATAGTAATATAAAATGCTCAAAACTATAATACTCATTGGTAAGACTGATTTGAAAAATTCTTTAATAATAACAAAGCTTAACAGAAAGGTAAAGCACTAACTGTAATCTTTAGGGTAAGATTTTGACAAGATAAAATTTTTTATTGAATCATAGAATGTATTCGAAGCAAACAGTCTTTAAAAGGTTTAAGTTTCTTGGAATAATCAATGTATTCTTGTTAGCCGACACTTTATTTGCTTAATAAAACATAAATGGAACCAATTTTGTACGGAAAAATCGATAATGATATTAAAATATTTTTAAATGTACGTTTTTTGTGGATATTCTTTAAACCTTTTTTGATGTGGATTTAATGTTTTTTTTTACTACGGGAAATTTCGATAAAAATAGTATCATATTTCCAAGGCTATGTGTACAATAATATTTTCTCAATCAAAGCATGCATTTCGACTTTCATGTCATTAACAGTTGTGGCGAACCATTTTCTGAAATGTGAAACTCATTTTCCTGAAAACGTGTGGCACATGAGAAATAGTGGTTCTGTCGTAGACCACTTCGAATTATGACTGACCATATTCTCCAAAAAGGGAATGGATATTTCCCGTGGGTCAACCTTAATGAGTTTCATCTCAAATTCAGCCACGTGATGTGCAGGGTTGGTTTGGGTTGTTTTACCTCTGAGCGGCACTTTTTTGCACACCATGGGCTAAATGGCCAGGTCACATTGACCCCGAAGGCTCAGAGAAGGATGGGGGAGGGGACCCACTGGAACAGCTGTTGGGAGACAGAAGGTAAGCCTCCCGTCAAGGCCATCCAGAGTGTTCTTTATCGTGCACAGGGTATGGCTCTCCCGCACACGGGCCACGGCTTAACGTCCCATCCGACGGACGGCGTCTTTTCCAAGCCCAACGGTGTCCCCTACTGACCGTGGGCAGGGCGGGGAATTTTTGCGGACGTGATGTGCAGAGTCGCTCAAAAAGAAAAAATCCGAACACTATGGTTGATTACAGAGTTAGAAAAAATATCTGGCAACGTTGTTTTTAGAAATTAGTGATCTGGCAACCTTCGTATACGTGTCTAAAAACATCGTTGCCAGATATTTTTTCTGAATTCTATAATCAACCATAGTGTTCGGATATTTTTTGGAGCGACTGTACAATGTCGTGGGATGCTTGGAACACAATCTCCTTTCTTTCCCCCAAAATTTCAGAGTGGGAGGCGAAATGGAGTCGATGGTTATGAGCCATATATCAAATGAAAGTTTCTGAAGATAGGTATTTTTAGTATTAAAAAAATATATATTAATAACATTTTAAAATTCCTATCATCCCATATTCACCCTAAAAATTAGAAAACAAAACTAAGGAATATCGGTGGTGCATTCACTCACCGAGTTCGTATTCACTTCCAAGGATGATGGGGCGGGGATGGCTCAGTCGGTAGCGCGCCAGGCTCGTAATCTGTAGTTCCCAAGTTCGATTCCCAGCTGGGTCAGCGTTGAGATTTATCTCCGCAAAATTCCCCGCCCTGCCCACGGTTAGTAGTGGGACACCGATGGGCTTGGAAAGGCATCCGTCCGTCGGGGGGAATGCGTCGTTAAGCCGTGGTCCCGTGTGCGGGAAAGCCATACCCTGTGCACGTTAAAGAACACGCTGGATGGCCTTAACGCGAGGCTACCATCTGTCTCCCAACAGCTGTTCCAATGGGTCCCCTCCCCCAACCTTCACTGAGCCTTCGGGGTCCATGTGAACTGGCCATTTAGCCCATGGTGTGCAAAAAAAGTGCCGCTCAGAGGTAACCCAACCCGAAATCGATGTTGCATTCCCTCACTGAGTTCGTATTCACTTCCAAGGATGATAGGGCGCCAATTTACCTAGAGAACAAAATGTTTTGTAGCAGCTGTTAATCGGAATAAATAAATAAAAATAAATACCCCCTCAAGCAGCTGCTTGCCACAGAGGTCTGACAGGAGCCTGTCAGTTTATATGCCAAAGTAGAAGATCTGAGAGGATGGCAGGTCCTCAGCAGAAAAACAACACATACAACCATGCCTTCATCCGGGGCTCGAACCCAGGTCCCTTAGATCAGTAGCCAAGCGCGCTAACCACTCGGCCATGGGACGGCACACAAAAAAAATCGCCCGACGAGGCGGATTTGAACCACCGACCTATGGATATCAAAAAGGTAAACCTCTACAGTCCACCGCTCTACCAACTGAGCTACCGTCGGTTTAAGACGAGCCTTAAAAGAAGTCGAAGATGCTTGGTGTAAAGTATCTAATGAAGGCGCAAATGGTTTTGAAATACATCAGTAGGTGATAAAAATCGTGGGAACGTGGGTTGACTCCCACTACAAACATCTTTAAAATAGCAGTAGAATGTTTTGTAGCAGCTGTTAATCTCACGCTCGCATGCTCTGGTAGGTCGCGTGAAGGTTTTTCTTCATTGGGAAAAAACAGCTTTTGCAGTGAATACCAATGGAACCAATCATGTTCCTTTACATCAGAGGTTCCCGAACTTATTTCTCCTACCGCCCACTTTTCAGCAAAAAAATACACAGCGCCCCCCTGGAAATCTACCTTTTTTAAACGAAGAAACAGCAAGATGCAGTGACAAATTTGGGTTCTTTTATGTATCTATATTTCTACCTACGTCCTACAACATAGTAAAGAAAGATGTTGTTGTAAATAAGACATTTTGAAGCTTGAAATTATAAAATTATTTATTAAAATCAACCATAGTAACATTCACATTACACACAGAAAATTAAGATAACCAAGAATAATTTTATGTGTTTATTTGGGAAGTAATCACTACGACTTTAACTCTATGTTACACAACAGGTGAAACATGTACGAACGGTTTTTCAAAATTTTCTTTTCTTCCCTTCTTTCTTTATGCTTCCACCGCCCCCGCAACCCCCCCCCCTCCCCAATTGCACCAGAGGCTACTACCAACCGCCTGGATCGTTCCAGCGCCCCCGAAGTTGGCGGTATCGCCTACTTTGGGAAACATTGCTTTACATACTCAAAATTCGAGGCAGCATTTCTTAATCGTCCAATTGAAAGCAGAGAACTATATCGTACAGTCGCTCAAAAAAGTATCCGAACACCATGGTCGATTACAGAATTCAGAGAAAATATCTGGCAACCAATTTTTTTAGAAATTAATGATCTGGCAACATTCGTGTCACGTGACACGAAGGTTGCCAGATCACTAATTTCTAAACAACCGTTGCCAGATATTTTTTCTGAATTCTGTAGTCAACCATAGTGTTCGGATATTTTTTTGAGCGACTGTACCCAACACGTAAAGGGACATCACGTACAACGATTGCGATAGCGAGCCAAGATCAACTGAGAAGCTACGAAACGAGGGGACCATCCTGTATCCAAGTTAGAGGTCGATGACATAATTTATGATGCGGTCTAAAGGACCTGGGTTCGAGCCCCGGATAAGGCATGGTTGTATATATTGTTTTTCTGCTGAGGTCCTGGCATCCTCTCAGATCTTCTACTTTGGCATATAAACTGGGCTCCTGGCAGACCTCTGTGGCAAGTAGCTGCTTGAGGGGGTATTTATTTTTTATTTATTTATCTTAGATCAACTCACGATGTCTTCCTACAGAGCATATTTCAGGAGTTCTGAAACCATTCTTATGTTCTGACCCTCGATGCTGCACTGTGATCATTTTCGCCGTGCGAATATTTTTACTTGAGATTGATTTTTCGTGCGACATCAGAAATGTTAACTGTGCCACCAACAAAATTTTCATGAGAATTATCGACCAGCAATTGGAACTACAATAATAATATTAAATCATGTAAACTTTCGAATACACGAAAAATATTTGTTTATTATACTTCCCGTACATACTCTATTACGGAAACATCAACTTCACAAACGTTTCGACCAAAAATAATATGCACCTGGGGTTATGAAAATAATTTAATTCACGGAAAAAATTAATATTTCTACTATAAATTTGACAAAATTCTGTTATTAAAACAGGTATTGTTTCGTTATATTTCCAGGCAAGTTGGTTGAAAAGACATTTTTTTTCTACAATTTACCATAGTTCCCTAAATATACTCACTGCTCACAAAAATTAGGGAATATTTCGAAATGAATATGAAGCGATAAAAAAAAAGAAGCATTTGATTTTTTTTTATTAAAAAAGAACATCAGAAACGCAAACGACAAGTCAAAGAAAGTTTTTCGATTATGCAAATGAGATGCAAAACCAACTTTTATTTCTTTGGTGAAAATGCACTATACAAAAGACTGAAAGTATTGGAGTATCTGCACGTTCCCTGAGCAAAATTTGCAAAATTCCCCACCCTGCACACGGTCAGTAGGGGACACCGATGGGCTTAGAAAGGTCGCGTCCGCAGTATGGGACGTTAAGCCGTGGCCCCGTGTTCGGGAGAGCCATACCCTGTGCACGTTAAAGAACACGCTGGATGGCCTTGACGGGAGGCTACCATCTGTCTCCCAATAGCTGTTACAGTGGGTCCCCTCCCCCAACCTTCTCTGAGCCTTCGGGGTCCATGTGACCTGGCCATTTAGCCCATGGTGTGCAAAAAAGTGCCGCTCAGAGGTAAAACAATCCAACGTTAAAGAACACGCTGGATGGCCTTGACGGGAGCCTACCATCTGTCTCCCAACAGCTCTTCCAGTGGGTCCCCTCCCCCAACTTTCTCTGAGCCTTCGGGGTCCATGCGACCTCGCCATTTAGCCCATGGTGTGCAAAAATGTGCCGCTCAGACGTAAAACAACCCAACGTTAAAGAACACGCTGGATGGCCTTGACAGGAGGCTACCATCTGTCTCCCAACAGCTGTTCCAGTGGGTCCCCTCCTCCAACCTTCTCTGAGCCTTCGGGGTCCATGTGACCTCGCCATTTAGCCCATGGTGTGCAAAAAAGTGCCGCTCGGAGGTAAAACAACCCAACGTTAAAGAACACGCTGGATGGCCTTGACGGGAGGCTACCATCTGTCTCCCAACAGCTGTTCCAGTGGGTCCCCTCCCACAACCTTCTCTGAACCTTCGGGGTCCATGTGACCTGGCCATTCAGCCTATGATGTGCAAAAAAGTGCCACTCAGAGGTAAAACAACCCAACCCAACGTTCCCTGATCTTGAAAGTGCATATCCTGCAATTTTCCAGCCCTTGCAATGCCCCTGAAACACGATTTGCCCGAATGCGAAGCCTGGAGAGCCGTAGGACGTCTTGAACCTGGTCAAACACAGACGACAGTGGCAACAGCACTTGGAACATCCCAAAGCGTGATTAGCAGACTATGGAATCGCTTTCAAGAGACTGGCACAGCACGAAGAAGACGAGGGCAGGGTCGCCCATCTGCCACAACAGCAAGAGATGACCGCTACTTGACCTTATTGGCAAAAAGGAACAGGCGCAGCAATGCAACAGAGTTGCGGGGACAGTTTCTTGCTGCCACTAGACGACGGATATGCACCCAGACCATACGAAATCGGCTCCATCGTGTTGGACTGCATGCCCGGAGACCAATGGTATGCATTCCGTTATCTGCTGAACACCGTAGAACCCGTAGAAGGTGGGCTGATGAGCATCGTCATTGGAACCGTGATGAGTGGTCAACTGTCCTCTTCTCTGATGAGTCACTGTTCAGTATGCAGCCTGACAATCATCGTGTCCTGAGATGGCGTGAACGAGGAACACGGGAGAATCCACGTTTCATGCGAGAAAGGCAGTCCTTCGGTGGTGGTGGAATCATGGTGTGGGCTGGCATCAGCATTGGTGGTCGACCACCACGTCATCAGAAACGGATCGCTGACTGTTGTCAGATATCGAGATGAGGTCCTGCACCCTATAGTGGAGGGCGGGGGTGGCTCAGTCGGTAGCGCGCCAGGCTCGTAATCTGTAGTTCCCAGGTTCGAGTCCCAGCTGGGTCAGCGTTGAGATTTATCTCCGCAGAATTCGCCGCCCTGCCCACGGTCAGTAGGGGACACCGATGGGCTTGGGAAGGCCGCCGTCCGTCGGATGGGACGTTAAGCCGTGGCCCCGTGAGTGGGAGAGCCATACCCTGTGCACGTTAAAGAACACGCTGGATGGCCTTAACGGGAGGCTACCATCTGTCTCCCAACAGCTGTTCCAGTGGATCCCCTCCCCCAGCCTTCTCTGAGCATTCGGGGTCCATGTGACCTGGCCATTTAGCTCTTGGTGTGCAAAAAAGTGCCGCACAGAGGTAAAACAACCCAACCCAACCCACCATATAGTGGTACCATATGCTGGAGCAGTTGGAAACAACTTTCTTTTCATGGACGATAATGCAAGTCCCCACTGTGCGCATCTCTTCATCAACATGCGTAAGGAGGCAGGAATCGAACGCATGGACTGGCCTTCACGTTCTCCAGACCTGAATACCATTGAACATGCTTGGGATGCACTAGGAAGACGTCTGATAAACCGCTCAATGCCTCTCACAACACTTCTTGAGCTGGAAGTTGCCCTGGAGCAAGAGTGGCAGAGGATCCCACAAGAACTGCTGGACATTCTGATCCTGTCCATGTCCCATCGCTGTCAGTGTGTTTTGGCAGTCTTGGGTGACCATACACCCTACTGAACAGTCAATGTGTGGCACTCTCGTCCAGTTTGACATGTTTCTGTTCACCCCCACCAATATGTCACTTGCTACTCAATCACGGGGCGGGGGTGGCTCAGTCGGTAGCGCGCCAGACTCGTAATCTGTAGTTCCCAGGTTCGAGTCTCAGCTGAGTCAGCGTTGAGATTTATCTCCTCAAAATTCCCCCCCCCCCTGCCCACGGTCAGTAGGGGACACCGATGGGCTTGGAAAGGCCGCCGTCCGTCGGATGGGACGTTAAGCCGTGGCTCCGTGTGTGGGAGAGCCATACCCTGTGCACGTTAAAGAACACGCTGGATGGTTTTGACGGGAGGCTACCATCTGTCTCCCAACAGCTGTTCCAGTGGGTCCCCTCTCCCAACCTTCTCTGAGCCTTCGGGGTCCATCTGACCTGGCCATTTAGCCCATGGTGTCCAAAAAAAGTGCCGCTCAGAGGTAAAACAACCCAACCCAACGCAACCTACTCAATCACGACAATTGAGTTTGCATCTCATTTGCATAATCGAACAACTCTCTTTGACTTGTTGTTTGCTTTTCTGATGTTCTTGTTTAATAAAAAATATTCAAATGCTTCATATTTTTATCGCTTCATATTCATTTTGAAATATCCCCTAATTTTTTTGAGCAGTGTACAGTCGCTCAAAAAAGTATCCGAACGCTATGGTTGACTGCAGAATTCAGAAAAATATCTGGCAACGGTTTTTTTTAGAAAATAGTGATCTGGCAATCTTCGTGTACAGTATACGAAGGTTGCCAGATCATTGATCTCTAAAAAAATCGTTGCCAGATATTTTTCTGAATTCTGTAATCAACCATAGCGTTCGGATAGTTTTTTGAGCGACTGTACAATAGCTCCCATTAACAAATGCGTTTGCATGAATCTAAATAGATATTACACTGGTTGTTTTTTGCCTTTCGCTAAGAAATAGCACCAGTGAGAATTTTATATATTCCTTCTGATATTAAGTTTAAGACACCATCGGATTTAAATCACTCTAACGTACAGTCGCTCAAAAAAGTATCCGAACACTATGGTTGATTACAAAATTCAGAAAAAATCGTTGCCAGATATTTTATTCTGAATTTTGTAATCAACCATAGTGTTCGGATACTTTTTTCAGCGAACTGTAGGTGGTCATATTATTTTGATACTAGATCGTGTGGGCTCACTCACGGAAATATTGAGCGTGTGCAGTTACCGTTCACAGCAAACTGGAGTGTGTGCAGTAACTGCACACGCTCCAGTTTGCTGTGAACGGTAACTGTAGCGTGTACAGTTGCTGTACACGCTCCAGATATTTTTCTGAATTCTGTAATCACGTGACACGAAGGTTGCCAGATCACTAATTTCTAAAAAAAGTCGTTGCCAGATATTTTTTCTGAATTCTTTAATCAACCATAGTGTTCGGACACTTTTTTGAGCGACTGTAGGTGGTCATATTATTTTGATACTAGATCGTGTGGGCTCACTCACGGAAATATTGTGCGTGTGCAGTTACTGCACACGCTCCAGTTTGCTGTGAACGGTAACTGGAGCGTGTACAGTTGCTGTACACGCTCCAGATATTTTTCCTGAATTCTGTAATCACGTGACGCGAAGGTTGCCAGAATCACTAATTTATAAAAAAAAATCTTTCCCAGATATTTTTTCTGAACTCTGTAATCAACCATAGTGTTCGGATACTTTTTTAAACGACTGTACCTTCTACCGAGTAAAAATATGGAAAACATTTTTCTGATTATTTCAAAGTTCGGTTTTGTATAAAAGTACCTTCACTTACAAACGTGGAGATAGAAAGGCGATAATCTGTGTAGTGAAATATCTCAGAATCAATTTTTGTCTTACTGACGCTGTTCCTTGCAATTCTTACAGATATCGAAAATATCTTTTTTAGTCTAATAACTACGAATAAATAAGGTTTAGCCATCTGCAAGAATTGTTCGTCAGGAAAATACGGACCAAAATTAAACGTATTTTTCGGGATTCAAACCCGATACTGGTATTCCTACACAGGGTAGGGTTGTTTTACCTCTGAGCGGCACTTTTTTGCACACCGTGGGCTAAATGGCCAGGTCACATGGACCCCGAAGGCTCAGAGAAGGTTGGGGGAGGGGACCCAGTGGAACAGCTGTTGGGAGACAGATGATAGCCCCCCTTCAAGGCCATCCAGCGTGTTCTTTAACGCTCTCCCACACACGGTCACACGGCTTAACGTCCCATCCGACGGACGGCGGCCATTCCAAGCCCATCGGTGTCCCCTACTGACCGTGGGAAGGGCGGGGAGTTTTGCGGAGAAAAATCTCAACGCTGACCCAACTGGGACTCGAACCTGGGGACTACAGATTACGAGCCTGGCGCGCTACCGACTGAGCCACCCCCGCCCCTATTCCTACACAGATTTGATCACATCGCTCCAATCTGCTTCATTATCAGTAGAGAGTTTTTTCTTCAATAGCTGAACCAATGCACATAATTGTGCAAACAATTTCCGAATTCAGAAAAAAATATCTGTCAGCGATTCTTTTAGAAATTAGTGATTCTGGCAACCTTAGTGTCACGTGATTACAGAATTCAGGAAAAATATCTGGAGCGTGTACAGCAACTGTACACGCTCCAGTTACCGTTCACAGCAAACTGGAGCGTGTGCACACGCTCCCGTTTGCTGTGAACGGTAACTGCACACGCTCAATGTTTCCGTGAGTGAGCCCACACGATCTAGAATGAAAATAATATGACCACCTACAGTCGCTCAAAAAGGTATCCAAACACTATGGTTGATTACAGAATTCAGAAAAAATATCTGGCAACGATTTTTTTAGAAAATAGTGATCTGCAAACCTTCGTGTCACGTGATTACAGAATTCAGGAAAAATATCTAGAGCGTGTGCAGCAACTGTACACGCTCCAGTTACCGTTCACAGCAAACTGGAGCGTGTGCAGTTACTGCACACGCTCCAGTTTCCTATGAACAGTAACTGCACACGCTCAATATTTCCGTGAGTGAGCCCAAACGATCTAGTATCAAAATAATATGACCACCTACAGTCGCACAAAAAAGTATACGAACACTATGATTGATTACAGAATTCAGAAAAAATATCTGGCAAGGATTTTTTTTAGAAATTAGTGATCTGGCAACCTTCGTGTCACGTGACACGAAGGTTGCCGGATCACTAATTTCTAAAAAATTCGTTGCTAAATATTTTTTCTGAATTCTGCAATCAACCGTAGTGTTCGGATATTTTTTGGGCGACTGTTCAATTTTTGAACCGTCAAAGACTTTTAATTTTGCTTAAATGAAATCTCTTGTATCGAATGGGATTTAACATGATATTCTTTTAAATTACTAGCCGAACTGTATAGACGCTGCTCACTTTTAAGATGCAATCTACACTGTACTAAAAGTTAGTTTTGTGATTGCCTAGCTTTCCTTGTTATCAATGACATATTCAGATATTGCTAATTACTGATGACAGATATTTTCTCATTTATACATGTGTGTAAAGCAACTCATATGAGATTGGGTTGTTGGGTTGTTTTACCTCTGAGCGGCACTTTTTTGCACACCGTGGGCTAAATGGCCAGGTCACATGTACCCCGAAGGCTAAGGGAATGTTGGGGGAGGGGACCCACTGTAACAGCTGTTGGGAGACAGATGGTAGCCTCCCGTCAAGGCCATACAGCGTGTTCTTTAACGTTGAGTTATTTTACTTCTGAGCGGCACTTTTTTGCACACCATGGGCTAAATGGCTAGGTCACATGGACCCCGAAGGCTCAGAGAAATTTGGGGGAGGGGACCCACTGGAACTGCTCTTCGGAGACAGATGGTAGCCTCCCGTCAAGGCCATCCAGCGTGTACTTTAACGTGCACAGGGTATGGCTCTCTCGCACACGGGGCCATGGCTTAACGTCCCATCCTACGGACGGTGGCCTTTCCAAGCCCATCGGTGTCCCCTACTGACCGTGGGCAAAGCGGGGAAATTTTGCGGAGATAAATCTCAACGCTGACCCAGCTGGAACTCGAACCTGGGAACTACAGATTACGAGCCTAGCGCGCTACCGACTGAGCCACCGCCGCCCCCTCATATGAGAATAAAATGATTAAAGGCTTCTGTTCTAAGGTAGACAATGTTAATGAGTTATAAATTCACACATGCTAAAATTAATTTCTTTATTTATAAACGTGTATATTGAAAAAATAAAATAAAGTGCAACAAAAACATTTTCTTTGAAATGCATGAATGTAGAAAAACTCTCACTAATTATTTCATGGTGCAAACCGCGTGCGTAACCATTGCGACCTTGCTGGAAAATATCGAGGTGCTACTCACAATGCATGTAATTTCAAGATTGCTAAAAATCCCAATATTCCTTGGGACTGGGGTGGCTCAGTCAGTAACTCGCAAGGCTCGTAATCTGCAGTCCCCAGGTTCGAGTCCCAGCTGGGTAAGCGTTGAGATTTATCTCCGGAAAACTCCCCGCCCTGCCCACGGTCAGTAGAGGAAACCGATGGGCTTGGAAAGGCCGCTATCCGTCGGATGGGACGTTAAGCCGTGGTCCGTGTTCGGAAGAACCATACCCTGTGAACGTTAAAGAACACACTGGATGTCCTTGACGGGGAAATTACCACCTGTCTCCCAACAGCTGTTCCAGTGGGTCCCCTCCCCCAACCTTCTCTGAGCCCTCGAGGTCCATGTGACTTGCCCATTTAGTCCATGGTGTGCAAAAAAGTGCCGCTCAGAGGTAAAACAACCGAACTTTCTTTTAAAATAAAGTTTTATTCACTAGTATACTCAAAAAACTATTTTGGGGTTGGGTTGTTTTACCTCTGAGCGGCAATTTTTTTGCACACCATGGGCTAAATGGCCAGGTCACATGGATCCTGAAGGCTCAGAGAAGGTTGGGGGAGGGGACCCATTGGAACAGCTGTTGGGAGACAGATGGTAGTCTCCCGTCAAGGCCATCCAGCGTGTTCTTTGACGTGCACAGGGTATGGCTCTCCCGCCCACGGGGCCACGGATTAGCGTCCCATCCGACGGACGGCGGCCTTTCCAAGCCCATCGGTGTCCCCTACTGACCGTAGGCACGGCGGCGAATTTTGCGGAGATAAATCTCAACGTTGACCCAGCTGGGACTCGAACCTGGGAACTACAGATTACGAGCCTGGCGTGCTACCGACTGAGCCACCCCCGCCCCGCACTATAGGGTGCAGGACCTCATCTCGATATCTGACAACAGTCAGCGATCCGTTTCTGATGACGTGGAGGTCGGTACGACCACCAAGGCTGATTCCACCACCACCGAAGGAGTCCCTTTCTCGCATGAAACGTGGATTCTCCCGCGTTCCTCGTTCACGCCAGATCAGGACACGATGATTGTCAGGCTGCATACTGAACAGTGACTCATCAGAGAAGAGGACAGTTGACCACTCATCACGGTTCCAATGACGATGCTCATCAGCCCACCTTCTACGGGTTCTACGGTGTTCAGCAGATAACGGAATGCATACCATTGGTCGCCGGGCATGCAGTCCAACACGATGGAGCTGATTTCGTATGGTCTGGGTGCATATCCGTCGTCCAGTGGCAGCAAGAATCTGTCCCCGCAGCTCTGTTGCATTGCTGCGCCTGTTCCTTCTTGCCAATAAGGTCAAGTAGCGAACATCTCTTGTTGTTGTGGCAGATGGGCGACCCTGCCCTCGTGTTCTTCGTACTGTGCCAGTCTCTTGAAAGCGATTCCACAGTCTGCTAATCACGCTTTGGGATGTTCCAAGTGCTGTTGCATCTGTTGTCTGTGTTTGACCAGCTTCAAGACGTCCTATGGCTCTCCAGGCTTCGCATTCGGGCAAATCGTATTTCAGGGGCATTGCAAGGGCTGGGAAATTGCAGGATATGCACTTTCAACATCAGGGAACGTTGGGTTGGGTTGTTTTACCTCTGAGTGGGACTTTTTTGCACATCATGGGCTGATTGGCCAGGTCACATGGACCCCGAAGTTTCAGAGAAGGTTGGGGGAGGAGACCCACTGGAACAGCTGTTGGGAGACAGATGGTAGACTCCCGTCAAGGCCATCCAGCGATTTCTTGAACGTGCACAGGGTATGGCACTCCGCACACGGATCCACGGCTTAACGTTCCAACCGAAGGACGGCTGCCTTTCCAATTCCATCGGTGTTCCCTACTGGCTGTGGGCATGGCGGGAAATTTTGCGGAGATAAATCTCAACGCTGACCCAGCTGGAACTCAAACCTGAGAACTACCATTTGAGCCACCCCCTTCCCAGTTATTTCGGAAATAAGCTCAAAAGCTTAGTAAAGGAAAGTACAGTCGCTCAAAAAAGTATCCGAAGATTATGGTTGATTACAGAATTCAGAAAAAATATCTGGCAACGATTTTTTTTAGAAAATAGTGATCTGGCAATCTTCGTGTCACGTGACACGAAGGTTGCCAGATCACTAATTTCTAAAAAAAGTCGGTGCCAGATATTTTTTCTGAATTTTACAATCAACCATAGTGTTCGGATACTTTTTTGAGCGACTGTAGGTGGTCATATTATTTTGATACTAGATCGTGTGGGCTCACTCACGGAAATATTGAGCGTGTGCAGTTACCGTTCACAGCAAACTGGAGCAAGCAGTCACAGCAACGGTCACAGCAAAGCGGTCACAGCAAACTGGAGCGTGTGCAGTAACTGCACACGCTCCAATTTGCTGTGAACGGTAACTGGAGCGTGTACAGTTGCTGTACATGCTCCAGATACTTTTCCTAAATTCTGTAATCACGTGACACGAAGGTTGCCAGATCACAAATTTCTAAAAAAGTCGTTGCCAGATATTTTTACTGAATTCTGTAATCAACCATAGTGTTCGGATACTTTTTTTGAGCGACTGTAGGTGGTCATATTATTTTGATACTAGATCGTGTGGGCTCACTCACGGAAATATTGACCGTGTGCATTTACTGTTCACAGCAAACTGGAGCGTGTGCAGTAATTGCACACGCTCCAGTTTGTTGTGAACGGTAACTGGAGCGTGTAGAATTCTGTAATCACGTGACACGAAGGTTGCCAGATCACTAATTTCTAAAAAAAATCGTTGCCGGATATTTTATCTGAATTCTGTAATCAACCATAGTGTTCGGATATTTTTTTGAGCGACTGTACTCTCCCGTCAACAAAAGGTTGAGAAACAGTACAAAAATGTTTTATTAAGTTAATAAATAAATAAATAAAATAAATACCCCCTCAAGCAGCTGCTTGCCACAGAGGTCTGACAGGAGCCTGTCAGTTTATATGGCATAGTAGAAGGTCTGAGAGGATGGCAGGACCTCAGCAGAAAACCAACACGGACATCCATGCCTGACCCGGGGCTCGAACCCAGGTCCCGCTAGATCAGTCGCCAAGCGCGCTAACTACTCGGCCACGGACCATGGTTAAATTTCTACAGATACTCGATGGTTGGACGATTCTACGATTATCTTGGCTATCGTAATATCAATAAAATATTTACGTTAATAAGTTTATACTTATTTTATGACAAATGTTTAATCGTAGAGTCATGAATTGTCGTTTCATATTAATTCGTCGTCAGCATTATATATAAAAGAAGTGTCCAAAAAATATAAGATCCACTAAAATGTGGACTACACTCAAAGAATTCTCTGGGGGGGCGGGCGGGGGGGGATGCTCAGTCAGTGGCGTGCCAGGCTCGTAATCTGTAGTTCCCAGGTTCGAGTCCCAGCTGGGTCAGCGTTGAGATTTACCTCCGCAAAATTTCCCGCCTTGCCCACGGTTAGTAGGGGACACCGATGGGCTTGGAAAGGCCGCCGTCCGTCGGATGGGACGTTAAGCCATGGTCCGTGTGCGGGAGAGCCATACCCTATGCAAGTTAAAGAACACGCTGGATGGCCTTGACGGGAGGCTACCATCTGTCTCCCAACAGCTGTTCCAAGTGGGTTCCTTCCCCCAACCTTCTCTGAGCCTTCGGGGTCCTTGTGACCTGGCCACGTTCAGATTTATCTCCGCAAAATTCCCCGCCCTGCCCACGGTCAGTAGGGGACACCGATGGGCTTGGAAAGGCCGCCGTCCGTCGGATGTGACGTTAAGCTGTGGCTCCGTGTGTGGGAGAGCCATACACTGTGCACGTTAAAGAACACGCTGGATGGCCTTGACGGGAGGCTACCATCTGTCTCCCAACAGCTGTTCCAGTGGGTCCCCTCCCCCAACCTTCTCTGAGCCTTCGGGGTGCATGTGACCTGGCCATTTAGCCCGTGATGTGCAAAAAAGTCCCGCTCAGAGGTGAAACAACCGAACCCGAAATGACACCCTCCAGGATTGAGACTTGTGACCACCCTGGTTGGTTGATTGTAGTTACGAAGGGAAAAGATAATTCAGAATTTTTTCCCGCTCCCTCACCTCCCCCCGGGCAAAAATCACGTGATACGAAAGTTGCCAGATCATCAATTTCTAAAAAAAACTTTGCCTTCTCTGAGCCTTCGGGGTGCATGTGACCTGGCCATTTAGCCCGTGATGTGCAAAAAAGTGCAGCTCAGAGGTAAAACAACCCAACGTTAAAGAACATGCTGGATGGCCTTGACGGGAGGCTACCATCTGTCTCCCAACAGCTGTTCCAGTGGGTCCCCTCCCCCAACCTTCTCTGAGTCTTCAGGATCCATGTGACCTGGCCATTTAGCCCATGGTGGGCAAAAAAAAGTGCCGCTTAGAGGTAAAACAATTCTCTCTCTCTCTTCAAATAGCTAATGAATATTTCCTGTATAATGAAGGTCTCTTCTTATACCGACTAAATCAGGCACATTATTTGTTTTGTTATTTTCCAACCCTACCTTTCGGGGTCTTGATATGTGCATCGGCATGACGAAATGCTGGAACGGCGGAAAGACTCTGTGTGCGGGCTTTGGGTTGGGTTGTTTTACCTCTGAGCGGCACTTTTTTGCACACCATGGGCTAAATGGCCAGGTCACATGGACCCCGAAGGCTCAGAGAAGGTTGGGGGAGGGGACCCACTGGATCAGCTGTTGGGAGACAGATGGTAGCCTCCCGTCAAGGCCATCCAGCGTGTTCTTTAACGTTGGGTTTTACCTCTGAGCGGCACTTTTTTGCACACAATGGGTTAATGGGCTAAAAGGCCAGGTCACAAGGATCCCGAAGGCTCAGAGAAGGTTGGGGGGAGGTGACCCACTGGAACAGCTTTTGGTTGACAGATGGTAGCCTCCCGTCAAGGCCATCCAGCGTGTTCTTTAACGTGCACAGGGTATGGCTCTCCCGCACACGGGGTCACGGCTTAACGTCCCATCCGACGGACTGCGGCCTTTCCAAGCCCATCGGTGTCCCCTACTGACCGTGGGCAGGGCGGGGAATTTTGCGGAGATAAATCTCAACGCTGACCCAGCTGGGACTCGAACCTTGGAACTACAGATTATGAGCCTGGCGCGCTACCGATTGAACCACCCCCGCCCCCTGTGTGGGAGCAAATCAATTAGTGTTCACACGCTCAAGCCAGCAAATAGGATGGGGTGGGTAAGTAATTTAGACGAAGAGTAAGGAGTTAAACCCCCCCCCCCCCAAAAAAAAAAAAAAACACGACTCCACCCTCCCTCCGCCAACAGCTGATGTTGAAGTCGAATGGGTTGACATTTATGACCGCTTAAAAATTATTTATTGTTTTTAGCCTTCTCATTGGTGTGGGAACTTTATTTTTAACCCTACTCTGACAGAGGTATTCATTAGGATGTGTTTCAGCAGATCCGATTGAAAGAGCCAGCAGCTCATGTTGATATTTAAGCCCTCGTGAGAAAGTTTTTTTAAGCCCCCTCTGACTGGACAAAGACGTTCATTAGAATGTCCGACAACTAAAACGGTATTTTGTTTTCGCAAGAGTGAAGAGTTACGTTCCCCCCAACACGACCCCCACCTTCCCGTTGCCAACAGCTGATGTTGAAGTCGAATAAAAAAAATAATAAATACCCCCTCAAGCAGCTGCTTGCCACAGAGGTCTGACAGGAGCCTGTCAGTTTATATGCCACAGTAGGAGATCTGAGAGGATGGCAGGACCTCAGCAGAAAAACGACACACACATCCATGCCTAAGCCGGGGCTCGAACCCAGGTCCTTTAGATCAGTAGCCAAGCGTGCTAACCACTCGGCCATGGGTTGACATTTATGACCGCTTAAAAATTATTTATTATTTTTAGCCGTCTCATACGTGAGAATTTTTTTTAACCGTACTCTGATTGGACAAAGGCATTCATTAAAATGTCCAACCTCACAATAAAGGATTGGAAATATAGCTACAGACTGAAAGTGTCAGCAGCTGGGTTGGGTTGTTTTACCTCTGAGCGGCACTTTTTTGCACACCATGGGCTAAATGGCCAGGTCACATGGACCCCGAAGGCTCAGAGAAGGTTGGGGGAGGGGATCCACTGGAACAGCTGTTGGAAGACAGATGGTCGCCTCCCGCAAAGGCCATCCAGCGTGTTCTTTAACGTGCACAGGGTATGGCTCTCCCGCACACGGGGCCACGGCTTAACGTCCCATCCGACGGACGGCGGCCTTTCCAAGCCCATCGGTGTCCCCTACTGACCGTGGGCGGGGCGGGGAATTTTTGCGGAGATAAATCTCAACGCTGACCCAGCTGGGACTCGAACCTGGGAACTACATATTACGAGCCTGGCGCGCTACCGACTGAGCCACCCCCTCCCCGTCAGCAGTTGATGTTGACATTTATGAACACTTAGAAATTATTTATTTTAAAGACTTATTAAACCCACGTGAAAAAGTTTCATGACTTAAGCCCCCTCTCACTGGTGAGAAAGTTTTTTTAACCCTACTCTGACATAGGTATTCATTAGAATGTGTGCCAACAAAATACCAGTATTAAATCCTTTCAGGTTGGGTTGTTTTACATCTGAGAGGGGGCGGGGGCGGGGGTGGCTCAGTCGGTAGCGCGCCATGCTCGTAATCTGTAGTTCCCAGGTTCGAGTGCCAGCTGGGTCAGCGTTGAGATTTATCTCCGCAAAATTCCCCGCCCTGCCCACGGTCAGTAGGGGACACCGATGGGCTTGGAAAGGCTACAGTCCGTTGGATGGGACGTTAAGCCGTGGCCCCGTGTGCGGGAGAGTCATACCCTGTGCACGTTAAAGAACACGCTGGATGGCCTTGACGGGAGGCTACCATCTGTCTCCCAACAGCTGTTCCAGTGGGTCCCCTCCCCCAACCTTCTCTGAGCTTTCGGGGTCCATGTGACCTGGCCGTTTAGCCCATGGTGTGCAAAAAAGTGCCGCTCAGAGGTAAAACAACCCAACCATCTGAGAGGCACTTTTTTGCACACCATGGGCTAAATGGCCAGATCACAAGGACCCCGAAGGCTCAGAGAAGGTTGGAGGAGGGGACCCACTGGAACAGCTGTTGGGAGACAGATGGTAGCCCCCCGTCAAGGCCATCCAGCGTGTTCTTTAATGTTGGGTTGTTTTACCTCTGAGCGGCACTTTTTTGCACACAATGGGCTAAATGGCCAGGTCACATGGACCCCGAAGGCTCAAAGAATGTTGGGGGAGGGGACCCACTGGAACAGCTGTTGGGAGACAGATGGTAGCCTCCCGTCAAGGCCATCCAGCGTGTTCTTTAATGTTGGGTTGTTTTACCTCTGAGCGGCACTTTTTTGCACACAATGGGCTAAATGGCCAGGTCACAAGGACCCCGAAGGCTCAGAGAAGGTTGGAGGAGGGGACCCACTGGAACAGCTGTTGGGAGACAGATGGTAGCCTCCCGTCAAGGCCATCCAGCGTGTTCTTTAACGTGCACAGGGTATGGCTCTCCCGCACACGGGGCCACGGCTTAACGTCCCATCCGACGGACGGCGGCCTTTCCAAGCCCATCGGTGTCCCCTACTTACCGTGGGCAGGGCGGGGAATTTTGCGGAGATAATTCTCAACGCTGACCTAGCTGGGACGCTTCAGAAGGAATGGGGAAAATGATAATCCATTCTTTCGTTTAGAGAACTATTTTTAACATGTTGGGAAAAATAGTTTCCGATTGAAAAGCCTCCTAATAATGGGCGGTGAACTCCAACGTAAAAAAAGTATAGTTGGGATCCCTCAAATCCTTTCAGAAGTGGGATCGTAAATAACGGGTGGCCAGAAGACGCCAAGCCATTCGGTGACATTTATGACGACTGAAAGAATATAACTCAGAAGCGGGGGATGGGACCAGCAAGAATGACTTGGATAAAAAAGTATCACGGCCACGTCAAATTTATTAGGATATAAAAAATAGTGGTAGCTTTTGACTATGAAAAAAACCGGTATCTAATGGTGGATCTGATACGAATGGAATCCTTTGTTAACAAGAATCTTTATGGCTTCGCTTAAGAGGCCACAAAGGGCGAGCCCCGCTTGACTTCTTTGAAAGGGAAAGTGATAACAGAGGGTAAGGAATCCTTGCGACACCTGGTGGCGCAGATGGCGGGTAGGCAGGCTGAATCCTCAGAAGAATTTTCTGTCTGCGAACGTTCTCATACTACGAAAAAAATTAAAACTTTTCACCAATTGTTTTTTACATACAGTCCGTTATTAAAACAGTATCGGTTTGTGAGAATGCATAAGATTATAGCATTGGGTTGTTTTACCTTAGAGCGGTACCTTTTTGCACACCATGGGCTAAATGGCCAGGTCACATGGACCCTGAAGGCTCAGAGAAGGTTGGGGGAGGGAACCCACTGGAACAGCTGTTGGGAGACATATGGTAGCCTCCCGTCAAGGCCATCCAGCGTATTCTTTAACGTTGGGTTGTTTTACCTCTGAGCGGCACTTTTTTTGCCCACCATGGGCTAAATGGCCAGGTCACATGGACCCCGAAGGCTCAGAGAAGGTTGGGGGAGGGGACCCACTGGAACAGCTGTTGGGAGACAGATGGTAGTCTTCCGTCAAGGCCATCCAGCGTGTTCTTTAACGTGCACAGGGTATGGCTCTCCCGCACACGGTGCCACGGCTTAACGTCCCATCCGACGGACGGCGGCCTTTCCAAGCCCATCGGTGTCCCCTACTGACCGTGGGCAGGGCGGGGAATTTTGCGGAGATAAATCTCAACGCTGACCCAGCTGGGACTCGAACCTGGGAACTATAGATTACGAGCCTGGCGCGCTACCGACTGAGCTTTAAAAACTGTAGATAATTGTGAGCCAAACAGAGTAATTAATGTTATTGGTATTTAATTTTGGTTTATGTTAAAGAAGCAACTGAACAGCTTGCAATCCCGTGTTCATAATAAAGAAATTTTTAGAATAACTGAAATGGGCTTTTTATATACGATTTTCCCCCCGATCACTTCGAGAACAGATTTTTTAATGAGTGATACGCTAAGATTACGGATTACTATAAAAATAAATATTAGTTCTCTATATAATAAAGGAAGATGTCTGTCAGTCTGTGAGTTTGTCTGTGGAAGCCATAACTCATCGGGAAATCAACGTACACCCTCCAAATTTTCAGAGAACGTTTTGGAAGAAGGCCTTGCTAGAACCACAAATATTTACCATGCTATTCCTAAGGAAAACGAGAATCGTTATCAAATTTACTATTGCCATTTTCTGCTCCCTAACTATGAACGTAAAGATTTAAAATAGCATTTGAATGTTCTGCTGCAAATCTGATGCCGTTGCCAGATTCCCCAAATTTCCAAAAGCATTATTTAGGGGTTCCATTGCACCTAGGGACCTGATCTTCTAACCAATAATGGGGTCGGGCACGAGGAACCCGACTGCGAAATTTGGGACTTTTCGGTAATGTACGTCGGGAATTACAGAATGCCAAAATCTGACGAAATAAAAATAACTGAGTGCGCTCCGAGTCAGCACTGACCTTTGCAACGCCGGGAAATTCTTCGTGTTCAAACTGTGATAAAATGTCGGGGGGGGGGGGGTGACTCACGAAACTAACCTTTAGTGTACGAAACAACGGAATATGCAGATTAAAAGTGAGATACGAGCTGTCACAATTTGTGTGGAAATGAAGTCACGGGCCAAGTAAGAACCTGATTTTTAAACCAATTACCGGGCAACACGGGGGATGCTGTGAAGGAAATTTGGATCGTGCGAACGAATATCACGGGAGCCATAGGGTAGCAAAATCTGTGGTAACGGAAATAAAATCTCGATAGCTTACGCAGAAAATAAGCCACGGGATATGAGGAGTGCTCGCTGATGTCAATAACAATCCGGGCAAATTTATTCCTGTTGAAAATATATGCTGGGGGGGGGGGTACAAAATTTTCCTTTAATGCAGTGAAAATAAGAATATACAGGTTAAAAGTGACACCCGGGTAAGTTCAGCTAGTATATTATACTCCATATAATAAAAGAAGATGTCTGTCTGTGTATCTGTCTGTCTGTGGCAGCTATAACTCATCGGAAAATCAACGTACATGCTCTAAATTTTTAGAGAATGTTTTAGGTTGTGGTCCAGATTGCAGAGCCAAATTTCAGGTCGAAAGTCCAAAAGGGGGGCGTGCTAGAAGCAAAAATATTTACTATGCTATTCCTACGGGAAACGAGAATGGCTGTCAAATTTATTGTTGCCATTTACTGTTCCCTGAAAGTAAAGAGTTAAATAGCATTTAAATTTGATGCCGTTGCCAGATTCCCCACATTTCCAAAGGCATTATTGAAGCGTTCCATTGCAGGTAGGGACCTGCTTTTCTAATCAAACATGGGGTCGGGCAGGGGAAACCCGCCTATGAAATGTGGGACCTTTCGGTGATGTACAGTCGCTCAAAAAAGTATCCGAACACTATGGTTGATTACAGAATCCAGAAAAAAGAGCTGGCAACGATTTTTTTAGAAATTAGTGATCTGGCAACCTTCGTGTCACGTGATTACAGAATTCAGGAAAAATATCTGGAGCGTGTACAGCAACTGTACACGCTCCAGTTACCGTTCATTGCAAACCGGAGCGTGGTGCAGTTAAGGCACACGCTGCAGTTTGCTGTGAACGGTAGCTGCACACGCTCAATATTTCCGTGAGTGAGCCCACACGATCTAGTATCAAAATAATACGACCATGCTGACCATTTATACCTACTAGACTGGACTTGTTTATGGATTTGAGCTTGGTTATGGATCCTGGACTTGCTGCACTGGTGGGCCTCTGTTGAGGGAGAGTCTGCTGCTGTGTTTTCTGTTTGCTTCTGGGTTGCCAGCTCTAAGTGAACAGAAGCATGGGATACCTTACATCAGCTGGTGGATAATCCTAATCAGAGGCCATCGCAGGTACCTGAACCTTACTTAGCTAGTTGGGCATCGTCAAGCCTAAACTGGAGTAATGTGTCTCAGGCAGGCCATATGGCTCTTGAAAAAGTCCACTTGAAAAGGTGGTGCCTGAAGTTCCTACCAGCATCGGTGACTTCAGCCTTTAGCAGAGGAGGAACAGGTCTTTGCCCCATGCCTGCGATCAGGGGGCTGTTTGATATTGTTGGCCCTACCAATCTCAATAAACCTAATTTCTTTAAAAATCCTACTAATCATTTTCTCTCTGCAGGAACGTGGAACGTGAGGACATTACATAGAGATTATTCTCTTGATGTCCTCATGCAGGAATTCCAGCGCTATAACCTAGATATTCTAGGCTTGCAAGAGACCAGATGGACAGGTAAAGGTGAGATACTTAAAAATAACTTTAACTTTCTCTTTACAGGGAGGGAGGATGGAAAGCATCACCAGGGCGTGGGTCTGCTGCTCAGCAGACATGCTAGTGATGCTCTTCTAGGATATGAGTGCATTAATGAAAGGTTTCTTACAGCAAAATTTCAGACAAGCATTAAAGACTTGAATGTTATCTGCTGTTATGCCCCCACTGAGGATTCTGATGAGGATGAGAAGGATTGGTTTTACGGACAACTTCAGGATATTTTGAATTCTGTCAAGAAAGGAGATATTACCCTTGTTCTTGGTGACTTCAATGCCAAAGTTGGTACCGACTCTGACCTTTGGGGAGGAGTAATAGGCCCTTTTGGTATTGGTAGCTGCAATGGCAATGGGCAACGTCTCCTACAGGTAAGTAAACTCAATGGTTTCAGAATAACTAACACATGTTACAAACACCGCGACATACATAAATACACATGGGTTTCACCTGATGGGCTGCATAGGAATATGATTGATTATATATTAATTAACAGCAAATGGGCTAGTTCTGTTAGAAATACCAGGGCATATAGGGGAGCTGAAATTGGATCTGACCATTATCTTGTTAAAAGTGTCTTGCAACTTAAACTCAAAAAGTGTTGTGCTAGGGTTAAAAAATTTACCTTTAATACTGAAGCTCTGAAAGACCCAGTTATAGCTAAAGCTTACCATGATAGGTTACTTAGTCATTATGACAGTCATGGTTTGCTTAATACTGAAGTTGAGGAAGAATGGGCCATTTTAAACAGGCTTTTTTGGAAACTAACAGTACTCTTTTAGGGAAAAAGGAGCAGAGGAGACAGAATTATTTAAGTGATAAGGCACTTGAGCTTATTTCAGGAAGAAGGAACTGCAGGAATGTCCTTAATCAGTACCCTACTAGTCCTAATAGAAAGCATTACAAAGAACTTAATAAACGTGTAAAGGATCAGTTAGCTACTGATAAGAATCTTTGGCTTGATGGCCTTGCTGACAAAGCTGAGGAAGCAGTTAGACAGCACAACAGCAGAGAGCTGTACCAGATAGTTAATGTTTTGTGTGGTAGAAAACGAACAGGTATACAGGGATTGAAGGATAAACAAGGTAAGGTTATAGAAGGTGAGGATTCTGTCATGGCTAGGTGGGCTGAGCATTTCAGTGATGTTCTAAACAATGTCGTTAATTCTACTCCCATTGTTTGCAATGATGATAGATGCATTGGTGGCTTTAATGTTGGCCGTATAACACAATCTGAAGTTAGTTTGGCTATTTCTAAACTTAAACTTCATAAATCCCCAGGGGTGGATGATATTACTACGGAAATGCTTAGAGCTGGGAATGTTTCAGTTACCATTTGGATGACTGAAATTTTGAATATCTTTTATGATAAAGGCATGGTTCCTAAAGATTTTACCAGAGCCATTATTATCCATATTTTCAAAAAAGGTGATCGCAGTTCTTGTGATAACTATAGGGGTATCAGCCTACTCTCTGTTCCAGGTAAAGTTCTTTCCATGATTGTGCTTAATAGAATTAAGAATCTGGTTGACAGGCAATTGCGTGATGAGCAATGTGGATTCAGAAGTGGTAGGGGATGTGTGGATCAGATATTTTCACTTAGGCAGATTCTTGAGAAATGTTTAGAGTTTCAGAAACCTTTGGTTGCTAGCTTTGTTGATTTCAAAAAGGCTTTCGACTCTGTTGATCGTCAAAATTTGTGGTTGATTGTGAAATCATATGGTATACCAGACAAGTTAGTTAACATAATGAAAGCTCTCTATAATAACACTGAGTCATGTGTGAGAGTTGGTAAGTCTTGTAGCAATTGGTTTAGCATTACTTCTGGTGTTCGACAAGGGTGCATTTTGTCTCCTTTTCTCTTTAGTTTGGTTGTTGATTATGTTATGTGAAATTCACTTCAAGGGAAAGCTTTTGGCCTTAAATGGGCTGGAGATACGAAAATTTCTGATTTAGATTATGCTGATGATTTAGCCCTTTTGACAAATGATGTTGATGAGATGAACTCTTTCATTCGAACTGTTGATGAGACTGGTAGTACAGTAGGTTTGGTTATAAACAGAGAGAAAACTAAAGTGATGAAAATTGGTCAGGCAGGTTGTGATTCAGTTAATCTGAATGGTTGCAGTCTTGAGCAGGTGTCACAGTTTAATTACCTTGGGAGCTACGTAACTGATACTGGTGATGTGCGGCATGAGATTAGCAGACGAATAGGTATTGCTGCCGGGACTTTTAAGAATCTATGGAGATTGTGGAGAAATAGGCGTATACACCTAAAGACTAAAATTAGACTGTATAATAGTTTGGTTCTTTCTAGGGTTAGTTATGTTAGTGAAACTTGGACGCTGTGTAAACAAGATAACAGGAAACTAGATGCTTTTGATTCTAGATGCTTACGCAGTATCTTGGGTATTAGGTGGTTTAACTTTGTAACTAATGATGAGGTTAGGCAAAGGAGTCTGCAACCTCCTTTAAGCAGCATATTGTGCAGAGAGAGACTCCGCTGGTTTGGCCATGTTGCCCGTATGGATAATTATAGATTGGCGAATAGGGTTATGAACAGTGTGCCTAGAGGCCTCAGAAGGAGGAGGAGACCTAGGATGCGGTGGGCAGACAATGTCAAACAGGACCTTGTTAGAATTGGTGTACAGTGGCCGGATGCAGCAGATGTAGCTCAGGACAGATATGCTTGGAGAATTAAACTGCGCGGTCTGGTTGGACCTCCGTAGCCAATGGCTGCTTGAGGATGATGATGATGATGATGACAGTCGCTCAAAAAAGTATCCGAACATTATGGTTGATTACAGAATTCAGAAAAAAAATCTGGCATGTTTTTTTTTAGAAATTAGTGATCTGGCATCCTTCGTGTCACGTGACACGAAGGTTGCCAGATCACTAATTTCTAAAAAAATCGTTGCCAGCTATATTTTCTGGATTCTGTAATCAACCATAGTGTTCGGATACTTTTTTGAGCGACTGTACGTCGGGAATTACAGAATGCCAAAATCTGACGAAATAAATATCTCGATCGTTTGGCACCGGCTCTGAGAGAGCGCGCTGTGTCAGAAATGATCTTTGCAACACAGGAAAATTCTTCGTGTTGAAACTGTGATAAAATGTCGGGGGGGGGGGGGGGTACTCACAAAACTAACCTTTAAGGTACGAAACAACAAAATATGCAGATTAAAAGTGAAATACGAGCTGTCACAATTTGTGTAGGAACGAAGCCACGGGCCAAGTGAGAACCTGATTTTTAAACCAATCAGCGGACCACACGGGGGACGCTGTGCAGGAAATTTGGACCGTGCGAACGAATATCACGGGACCTATAGGGTTGCAAAATCTGTGGTAACGGAAATAAAATCTCGATAGCTTACGCAGAAACTAAGCCACGGGCTATGAGGAGTGCTCGCTGACGTCAACAACAATCCGGGCAAATTTCTTCCTGTTGAAAATCTGTGCTAAATTTGGGGGGGGGGGGGGGGTCTTAAAAAATTTACCTTTAATGCAGTGATAATCAGAATATGCAGTTTAAAAGTGACACCCGGGCAGTGCCGGGTACGTTCAGCTAGTATATAACATAACAGAAGCCTGTCAGTTTCATATGCCACAGAGGTCTAACAGAAGCCTATCATTTTCATACACCAGAGAGGTCTAACAGAAGTCTGTCATTTTCATATGCCAAAAAGGTCTAACAGGAGCCTATCAGTTTCATAAACCAGAGGTCTAACAGGAACCTGTCAGTTTCATACACCAGAGAAGTCTCAGGAGCCTGTCTTTCTCATACACCAGAGAAGTCTCAGGAGCCTGTCTTTCTCCTCAGGAGCCTGTCTTTCTCATACACCAGAGAAGTCTCAGGAACCTGTCTTTCTCATACACCAGAGAAGTCTCAGGAACCTGTCTTTCTCATACACCAGAGAAGTCTCAGGAGCCTGTCTTTCTCCTCAGGAGCCTGTCTTTCTCATACACCAGAGAAGTCTCAGGAGCCTGTCTTTCTCATACACCAGAGAAGTCTCAGGAGCCTGTCTTTCTCATACACAAGAGAAGTCTCAGGAGCCTGTCTTTCTCATACACCAGAGGTCTAACAGGAGCTCATCATTTTCATACACCATAGAGATCTAACAGAAGTCTGTCATTTTCATATGCTAGAGAGGTCTAGCAGGAACCTGTCGGTGTCTTATACCAGAGAAGTCTCAGGAGCCTGGCATTTTCATACAACATATAGGTCTGCAAAAATCTGTCAGTTTCATATTCCAGAGAGGTCTGACAGAAGTCTATCAGTTTCATATGCCAAAGAGGTCTAAGAGGAAACTCTCATTTTCATACACCAGAGAGGTCTAATCGTCTGGAAGTCTCTCAGTTTCATACGCCAGAAATGTCTAACGAGAACCTGCCTGTTTCATATGCCACAGAGGTCTCAGTAGCCTGCCATTTTCATACGTCAGAGGGGTCTAAGAGGAACCTGTCAATATGCCAGAGAGGTCTAACAGGAGCCTGTCAGTTACGTACGCTAGAGAGGTGTGACACGACCCTGTGAGCTTAATACGTCATAGAGAAAAATCTGTGAGGAAGGCGGGACCTCAGCAGAAAGACAACACAAACATCCATGCCTTACTGTGATTCGAACCAACGTCCTTTTTGTTAAAATATAAATAAAATAAATTACCTCTCAAGTAGTCTGCCAGTTTTATATGGTGTAGAGTTGATCTGTAAGAATGGCGGGACCTAAGTAGAAAGGCAACGCAAACATCGTATCTTACCCAGGACTCGAACCCAGGTCCCTTTAAATAGTAGTCAAGCACTCTAACTACTGCCCACCGGGACAGTTCGGCGTTGATTGGCTGATTTAAACTTAGCGATGAGAAGAAAAGTGACCTTGGTGAGTAGTAACAGGCCCTTTTGATAAGAGTGTTAAAAGTGGAGAAAGTGAAAAAAATGCAGAAAAACTGTTTCCCTAAATATTCCTGTCAGGTAACGATATAATGACTACAAGGTCGGCCAGGAGTTGTTGCGTTGCAGCATGGGTTGGGTTGGGTTGTTTTACCTCTGAGCGGCACTTTTTTGCACACCATGAGCTAAATGGCCAGGTCACATGGACCCCGAAGGCTCAGAGAAGGTTGGGGGAGGGGACCCACTGAACAGCTGTTTGGAGACAGATGGTAGCCTCCCGTCAAGGCCATCCAGCGTGTTATTTAACGTGCACAGGGTATGGCTCTCCCGCACACGGGGCCACGGCTTAACGTCCCATCCGACGGACGGCGGCCTTTCCAAGCCCATCGGTGTCCCCTACTGAACGTGGGCAGGGCGGGGAGTTTTACGGAGATAAATCTCAACGCTGACCCAGCTGGGACTCGAACCTGGGAACTACAGATTACGAGCCTGGCGCGCTACCGACTGAGCCACCCCCGCTCCCTGTGCCCGCATGGAGATTCCACCACTCCCTTAAACGAGCCTCTAGAGACCTTGAGGGGATGATTAATTCATTCTTCTGGTGACCTCTTGAACTACAAAGCTTCTAATTGGTGAACTTCTCCCCTACTGCTATTTTTAGCCCGCTTCACAGCAGCTTTAATCTTGGCTTCTATCTACCCTCCATTTCGTAACCCACCTAGGAAGAAGAAAACTATGAATGATCCGTAAAAAATGTAGAATAACTTCGTTTTTGAATTTTGAGATTTTGGAGCATGTTGTAACGCTGGTAAGTATTCTTAAATTTTATCACTGTTATTATTTCGAATTTCATGTATTTTTAGAGATATATATCAGCCTATTTTGAATAAAATATAAATAATAAATACCCCCTCAAGCAGCTGCTTGCCACAAAGGTCTGACTGGAGCCTGTCAGTTTATATGCCGTAGTAGAAGGTCTGAGAGGATGGCAGGCCCTCAGCAGAAAAACGACACAAACAGCCATGCCTTACCCGGGGCTTGAACCCAAGTTCCCTAAATCAGTAGCCAAGCGTGCTAACCACTCGGCCATGGGACGGCTTTTTGAATATTATGCATAAATATTTGTTTGTCTACTGATCACTGCTTGGACTACTGATCAAGGAGTTTGTTCGATGCCCAGGGTAAAGAAAGAATGTTTCTGTTGTCTTTGTGTTGATGTCCCGCCATTTTCACAGACTACTATGGGGTACAAACTGAAAAGCTCCTGTTAGACTTCTGTGCATGGTTAGGGATATTGTCATTAGAATTTTAAATTTTTTTTCGAGATTTATATCAGACCATTTTGATTATTATGCATAAATATTATCATTATTGTTCCTTTTTACTTTTTATCAATTATTAATAAATATTATCACTATTATTTCGATTTTTTACGAGATTTATGTCAGATCATTTCGATTATTATTCATAAATATTTATCATGATTATTTCAATTTTTCATCTAGATTTATGTCATACCGTACTGAATATTATGGATAAATATTATCATTATTATTTCGATTTTTATGAGATTTATTTCAGATCATTTTGATTATTATTCATAAATATTTATCATGATTATTTCAATTTTTCATCTAGATTTATGTCATACCATACTGAATATTATGGATAAATATTATCATTATTATTTCGATTTTTATGAGATTTATTTCAGATCATTTTGATTATTATTCATAAATATTTATCATGATTATTTCAATTTTTCATCTAGATTTATGTCATACCATACTGAATATTATGGATAAATATTATCATTATTATTTCGATTTTTATGAGATTTATTTCAGATCATTTTGATTATTATTCATAAATATTTATTATGATTATTTCAATTTTTCTTCAAGATTTATGTCATAACATACTGAATATTATGGATAAATATTATCATTATTATTTCGAATTTTTTCCACGAGATTTATAACCTACCATTTTGACTATTACGGAAAAATGTTATTTTTATTTTGAATTTGTTTTCGAAGATTTATATCAGATCATTTTGATTATTATGGCTAAACATTATCATTATTATTTTGATATTATTTTCCGAGATTTATATCAGATCATTTGTGTTATTATGCATAAATATTATCATTATTATTTTGATATTATTTTCCGAGATTTATATCAGATCATTTGTGTTATTATGCATAAATATTATCATTATTATTTTGATATTATTTTCCGAGATTTATATCAGATCATTTGTGTTATTATGCATAAATATTATCATTATTATTTTGATATTATTTTCCGAGATTTATATCAGATCATTTGTGTTATTATGCATAAATATTATCATTATTATTTTGATATTATTTTCCGAGATTTATATCAGATCATTTGTGTTATTATGCATAAATATTATCATTATTATTTTGATATTATTTTCCGAGATTTATATCAGATCATTTGTGTTATTATGCATAAATATTATCATTATTATTTTGATATTATTTTCCGAGATTTATATCAGATCATTTGTGTTATTATGCATAAATATTATCATTATTATTTTGATATTATTTTCCGAGATTTATATCAGATCATTTGTGTTATTATGCATAAATATTATCATTATTATTTTGATATTATTTTCCGAGATTTATATCAGATCATTTGTGTTATTATGCATAAATATTATCATTATTATTTTGATATTATTTTCCGAGATTTATATCAGATCATTTGTGTTATTATGCATAAATATTATCATTATTATTTTGATATTATTTTCCGAGATTTATATCAGATCATTTGTGTTATTATGCATAAATATTATCATTATTATTTTGATATTATTTTCCGAGATTTATATCAGATCATTTGTGTTATTATGCATAAATATTATCATTATTATTTTGATATTATTTTCCGAGATTTATATCAGATCATTGTGTTATTATGCATAAATATTATCATTATTATTTTGATATTATTTTCCGAGATTTATATCAGATCATTGTGTTATTATGCATAAATATTATCATTATTATTTTGATATTATTTTCCGAGATTTATATCAGATCATTTGTGTTATTATGCATAAATATTATCATTATTATTTTGAATTTATTTTACCGAGATTTATATCAGACTATTCTGATTATTATTCATAAATATTATCATTATTATTTTGAAATTATTTTCCCAGATTTATATCGGAACATTTTGATTATTGGATTTTGGAATTTAGAAATTTTGGTTTTGAAATTTTGGAAAAAAAGTTTACCACCCATCACAGATTTCTGGGATATTTGGCATAAATATTAGTACATATAAGATGTCTAATTATCGAAAATATTTGAGTTCAAAATTTTTTGTAATGAGTTATAATCGTTTAACCTAAGAAGAAAATATACAAATTGCGATTGTTACTAAAAATTTCTGTTTCTATGGTAGATGAGAAGACCAAACTTGGTGTATTGATGTGGATTTTCCTTATCAATTCAATAAAAAAAATCATGTTTGAAAAAAAAAATACGAAAAACTGAAAATTTTACAATGTGACAAAATGTGATATGGCCCTATAGAAAAATAAAAATTGACACTAACATATGTTGTACATTATACTCCATAGAAACGTTGTACGAATTTTGGAGTATGTTCATATTTCTGATAATTAAAAACAAATAAATATCCTCTCAAGCAGCTGCTTGCCACAGAGGTCTGACAGGAGCCTGTCGGTTTATATGCCATAGTAGGAGATCTGTGAGGATGGCAGGACCTCAGCAGAAAAACAACACACACATCCATGCCTTACCCGGGGTTCGGGGGCGGGGGTGGCTCAGTAGGTAGCGCGCCAGGCTCGTAATCTGTAGTTCCCAGGTTCGAGTCCCAGCTGGGTCAGTGTTGAGATTTATCTCCGCAAAATTCCCCGCCCTGCCCACGGCCAGTAGGGGACACCGATGGACTTGGAAAGGCCGCCGTCCGTCGGATGGGACGTTAAGCCGTGGCCCCGTGTGCGGGAGAGCCACACCCTTTGCACGTTAAAGAACATGCTGGATGGCCTTGACGGGAGGCTACCATCTGTCTCCCAACAGCTGTTCCAGTGGGTCCCTCCCCTAACCTTCTCTGAGCTTCGGGGTCCATGTGACCTGGCCATTTAGCCCATGGTGTGCAAAAAATAGCTGGTCAGAGGTAAAACAACTAACCCGGGGCTCGAACCCATGTTCCTTAGATCAGTAGCCAAGCGTGCTAACCACTCAGCCACGGGACGGCTTACGAGTAAAAAATTGTTGAATTTGTGCCAATGTTATCGCTAATGTCAGTGCGGTCACTTGAAGCGTACCTTCAGGTGATCGCACTGACGGTGAGACAGGATGAGATCACAAGACCGTCATTTGCTTATGTCATGCTCTAATAATAGTGAAATGTATCCATTCTTTCGTTATTAATAGATCTAAGAATTCAACGTTTGAGTACAAAATGATTTGTCAGGACTGTAACGATATGTTACAACATTGTGTTAAAAGAACTCTTGCTCAGATCTAAAAGAAATATTTTCCTCCTAGCACCATATCTGATCGAATGATCGGAAACAACATCCTCCTTGTGAAAACGTTTTTAGTGAACCTTCAGTAGTGTGTTGTCAACCTGGGACTCCCCACTAGTGCTTTCCGCCTATGACGCCACTGCCCACGCCCCTAATTAATAACCAATTAATAACTAATTAATATCCAATAATTAATTAAAATTAATTAATCCCCTTTATTAAAAAAAACCCATTTATTAAAAAATTCCCCCTTTATTAAAAAACCGTCCCCCCTTTTTAACCCCTGGCGCCATCTGGTGACTATGAGGATCACTATTTTCGGAAAAACCCCTATTTTAGCTCCAATTTCCCGATTTTTGACTCCCCCTTTATTAAAAAATTCCTCCCCCTTATTAAAAAACCCCTTCCTTCCCCCCCTTTTAATCCCTGGCGCCATCTAGTGAATATGAGGAGTACTATTTTCGGAAAAACCCCTATTTTTTATTCCCCCTCCTCATTAAAAAAATCCCCCTATCAAAAGTTCCGCCTCTTTATTAAAATTCCCTCCCCCTTTTAACCCCTGGCGCCATCTAGTGACTATAATGTCGGGAAAAACCCTCGATTTTAGTCGTAATTAAACTTTAATGGGGGGCAACGATCGGATGATGCAATCCTCAAAATAATTGCAAAGACCAACTGAACTTTCGGTGGCAACGTTCCGAATGGCTGATGCAATCCTCAAAATAATTGCAGGGGTGGCAACCTCGCGCAGAAAGTGGTGATGCAATCCTCAATCACAAAGTCCCCATTTTTTAATAAATAAATAAAATAAATACCCCCTCAAGCAGCTGCTTGCCACAGAGGTCTGACAGGAGCCTATCAGTTTATATGCCAAAGTAGAAGATCTGAGAGGATGGCAGGCCTCGGCAGAAAAACGACACATACATCCATGCCTTACCCGGACCTGTCATTAAATCACCCCCTTATCAAAATTCCTTCCCCTTTATTAAAAACCCTTTTCTATTAAACTTCACAAACTCCTTTGGTATTCACGTTCATTTTGCCAGGTCCGCTAATCAACTCACAAAGCTATATATTACGAATTTTATTCCTTACTAATTAAACACTTATTAAAATTCCCTCCCCTTTATTAAAAGTTCCCTCTATTAAAACTTCACAAACTCCCATCCTTTTACAAGTTCACTAAACATAGAAACTCAACTCACAAAGTTGTATATTCTCTGCATTTATTCCTTAGTAATCAAACACTTCAAGCCTTCCCGTGGCCGAGTGGTTAGCGCGCTTGGCTACTGATCTAAGGGACCTGGGTTCGAGCCCCGGGTAAGGCATGGATGTTCGTGTTGTTTTTCTGCTGAGGTCCTGCCATCCTCTCAGACCTTCTACTATGGCATATAAACTGACAGGCTCCTGTCAGACTCTCTGTGGCAAGCAGCTGCTTGAGGGGGTATTTATTTTTTATTTATAATCAAACACTTATCAAAAACTCAATCTCTCATCATTTAAAACTCATGATCGACTCTTCACGTGCTAAATCAGTTTTCTCTATGCGCATTTAATCGGTGTCATCCAACGTCCTGTATTTTAAAAAAAAACCTTCCCGACGCAGTGATTTGAACCTGCTACCTTAGTGTCCACGTTCATCTGAAATTTGCAAAGTCCGGATAACACTCGGAACGGCCAATGCATTTTTGGAATTCGTCGAGTCATGCATGTAACAACAAGTAGGTCAGCGTATGTGTACAGGTCCCTTCTTATCGGGGGTGAGGGGTCAAAAGGAATGTCACCACATGCTGTCTGCAGCACAGTATTTGCATCTGTTGCTGATTAACATCTACAAGCTTTATCCACGCTTGAATGAGTGACGGTCTTATTGCTACACCTTCAAAGAGTGTATGCCGATGGATGGCCAGCTGTTTACATCTGCTAATGGGTTGGGTTGTTTCACCTCTGAGCGGCACTTTTTTGCACACCATGGGCTAAATGGCCAGGTCACATGGACCCCCGAAGGCTCAGAGAAGGTTGGGGGAGGGGACCCACTGGAACAGCTGTTGGGAGACAGATGGTAGCCTCCCGTCAAGGCCATCCAACGTGTGCTTTAACGTTGGGTTGTTTTACCTCTGAGCGGCACTTTTTTGCACACCATGGGCTAAATGGCTAGGTCACATGGACCCCAAAGGCTCAGAGAAGGTTGGGGGAGGGGACCCACAGGAACAGCTGTTGGGAGACAGATGGTAGCCTCCGTCGAGGCCATCCAACGTGTTCTTTAACGTTGGGTTGTTTTACCTTTGAGCGGCACTTTTTTGCACACCATGGGCTAAATGGCCAGGTCACATGGACCCCGAAGGCTCAGAGAAGGTTAGGGGAGGGGACCCACTGGAACAGCTGTTGGGAGACAGATGGTAGCCTCCCGTCAAGGCCATCCAACGTGTTCTTTAACGTTGGGTTGTTTTATCTCTGAGCGGCACTTTTTTGCCCACATGGGCTAAATGGCCAGGTCACATGGACCCCGAAGGCTCAGAGAAGGTTGGGGGAGGGGACCCACTGGAACAGCTGTTGGGAGACAGATGGTAGCCTCCCGTCGAGGTCATCCAACGTGTTCTTTAACGTTGTCATTCAGTCGTGTTTAGAGAGAATGGCAGTAGAAGAGAAACCTATTGTGAGAGGGACGGAACAACCCTGATTCAAGAGCGAGATTTTTTGAGAAGCGTTCTGTTGGGAAAATAAAAATAGCGCACATTGTACATAGGAAATGCGACAATAAGAGCGAATTCGATAGAAGAAACTTAACAGCCAAGGGTAGTCCCGTATGACAATGCTCTTGAAGGAGGCGTGTCTCCGAAAATTCTTCCTCTCTGATATCTATAGTACTGTGCGAATTAGTTGGGACAAGCGAAGCCTGGAGAACCTCTTCGATCCGGACACATCCAGCAATCCCCCAAACACCCACCCAAGGTCATATTTTGGGGATGTTTCACAGCTTCCGGGCCACAGATGCTTGACCCCATTGAAGGAATGATGGACAGCAAAAAGTGCATAGGCGTTCTGGAGGCGAAAATGGTCCCAACATTGCAGAAGCTGTTTCCTAACGGTGATGGGTATTTCAACAGGATCTGGCTCCATGCCACAATTCTAAGTTTGCTAAGAGCTTCTTTACCCAGCAACATTTGAAGGTATTGGAATGGCAGGAAATTCACCCGATCTAAACCCCATTGAAAATTTCTGGGCCATTATTAAAGCGCGCATATTTAAAATGGATTGCACGGCGAAAACCAAAATGATAGAAAGTGTCATGAAAGTGTGGTACCACGACCCTGAAGTGAAGGAGATGTGTGGAAAGCTAGTGGCATCAATGGTTGAGAGGGTGAAAGAAGTAATTAAAGCTAAGGGGGGTCACTTTCACTATTAACTACATTTTTAAACAAATAAATATTTTAGTTGTCTTTGTTACTGCATTTTTCTATTGTCCCAACTAATTTGCATAGTACTGTAGTATCCAGTACCTTCGACAGGGGGGAGGGGGTGGCTCAGTCGGTAGCGCGCCAGGCTCGTAATCTGTAGTTCCCAGGTTCGAGTCCCAGCTGGGTCAGCGTTGAGATTTATCTCCGCAAAATTCCCTGCCCTGCCACGGTCAGTAGAGGACACCGATGGGCTTGGAAAGGCCGCCGTCCGTAGGATGGGACGTTAAGCCGTGGCCCCGTGTGCGGGAGAGCCATACCCTGTGCACGTTAAAGAACACGCTAGATGGCTTTGACGGGAGGCTACCATCTGTCTCCCAACAGCTGTTCCAGTGGGTCCCCTCCCCCAACCTTCTCTGAGCCTTCGGGGTCCATGTGACCTGGCCATTTAGCCCATGGTGTGCAAAAAAGTGTCGTTCAGAGGTAAAACAACCCAACCCAACCTTCGACAGGGTGTAGCATAGAGGTAGCCTGCCTCACGACGTTTGTGATGCCTAAATGGATATTGTTAACAATTCCTATTAGCGTAGCAATTGCGGAAAGAAGTTTCTCCAAGCTTAAACTGATTAAAAATTATTTGCGAAGAGCAATGATCCAAGGAAGATTGGTTGGTCTAGCAACTAAATCGATAGAGGCGGACAAAGCTTATAATTTAAATTTATAAAAGCTTATAAACAGTTTTATTGTGCGAGATCCCCGTAGAGTAAACATTTAATTAATAATAAAAGTAATAATAAATAACCCGTCAAGCAGCTGCTTCCCACAGAGGTCTGACAGGAGCCGGTCAGTTTATGTGCCAGAGTAGGACTGAGAGGATGGCAGGACCTCAGCAGAAAAACAACACAAACGTCCATGCCTTACCTGGGACTCGAACCCAGGTCCCTTAGATCAGTAGTCGAGCGCGCTAACCACTCGGCCATGGACGACTATTTATTATTATAATTGTTTTGCATTAATGTTTCTCTTGTAATACAAGGGGCGGGGGTGGCTCAGTCGGTAGCGCGCCAGGCACGTAATCTGTACTTCCCAGGTTCGAGTCCCAGCTGGGTCAGCGTTGATATTTATCTCCGCAAAAATTCCCGCCCTGCCCATGGTCAGCAGGGGACACCGATGGGCTTGGAAAGGCCGCCGTCCGTCGGATGGGACGTTAAGCCGTGGCCCCGTGTGCGGGAGAACCATACCCTGTGCACGTTAAAGAACACGCTGGATGGCCTTGACAGGAGGATACCATGTCTCCCAACTGCTGTTCCAGTGGGTCCCCTCCCCCAACCATCTCTGAGCCTTCGGGGTCCATGTGACCTGGCCATTTAGCCCATGGTGTGCAAAAAAGTGCCGCTCAGAGGTAAAACAACCCAACCCAACCTTGTAATACAAAAAAATAGCAATTCGAGATTTTCTTATATTTTTGTCTTAAAATCCATCAGGGGCGATATTTAATTGTTTTCCTCAGGGTGCTTTCTAATCTGGCGACGACCATGCTAGTATCTGATGTTGGCGAGAAATATGCAGTTCTGAAGAGGTCGTTTTTGTTAAAGGAGAGTACAGAAAAAGGATTTGTTCGGGATCGCTGGTTGGGTTCGTGTACGTGTCGAAAATAATCCTAGGAGCTGTGCAATAAGTCAGAACTCTGAATTGCCTTGTCACCCACATTTAGTGGGAATGTCGAGTTGGGTTGTTTTACCTCTGAGCGGCACTTTTTTGCACACCATGGGCTAAATGGCCAGGTCACATGGACCCCGAAGGCTCAGAGAAGGTTGTCCTGTGGGGACCCACTGGAACAGCTGTTGGGAGACATGGTAGCCTCCCGTCAAGGCCATCCAGCATGTTCTTTAACGTTGGGTTGTTTTACCTCTGAGCGGCACTTTTTTGCCCACCATGGGCTAAATGGCCAGGTCACATGGACCCCGAAGGCTCAGAGAAGGTTGGGGGAGGGGACCCACTGGAAGAGCTGTTGGGAGACAGATGGTAGCCTCCCGTCAAGGCCATTCAGCATGTTCTTTAACGTGCACAGGGTATGGGTCTCCCGCACACGGGGCCACGGCTTAACGTCCCATCCGACGGACGGCATCCTTTCCAAGCCCATCGGTGTCCCCTACTGACTGTGGGCAGGGCGGGGAATTTTGCAGAGATAAATCTCAACGCTGACCCAGCTGGTACTCGAACCTGGGAACTACAGAAAGGAGAGGACAGAAAAAGGATTTGTTCGAGATCCCTGGTTGGGTTCGTGTACGTGTCGAAAATAATCCTATTAGCTCTGCAATAAGTCAGAACTCTGAATAGCCTTGTCACCCACATTTAGTAAATGTGAGGGCGTCTTTAGCGTGATCTTGTGGGAGTGTCGAAAAGTCGTTCAGCAGCGCTCAAAGGGAATAGAGGTGTGACAGAAAGCTAGTCCTAAGAGGGATGAAACAATCCTTATTCAACAATATCCACTGTGGGAGTTGTTTTGAGGGAGATACCTGGGTTCGAGCCCCGGGTAAGGCATGGATGTATGTGTCGTTTTTCTGCTGAGGTCCTGCCATCCTCTCAGACCTTCTACTGTGGCATATAAACTGGCAGGCTCCTGTCAGACCTCTGTGGCAAGCAGCTGCTTGAGGGGGTATTTATTTTTTAGCCGTCCCGTGGTCGAGTGGTTAGCACGCTTAGCTACTGATCTACGGGACCTGAGTTCGAGCCCCGGGTAAGGCATGGATGTATGTGTCGTTTTTCTGCTGAGGTCCTGCCATCCTCTCAGACCTTCTACTATGGCATATAAACTGGCAGGCTCCTGTCAGACCTCTGTGGCAAGCAGCTGCTTGAGGGGGTATTTATTTTTTTGCCGTCCCGTGGTCGAGTGGTTAGCACGCTTAGCTACTGATCTACGGGACCTGGGTTCGAGCCCCGATTCTGTTACGCTACCTGCAGTGATATCTTTCGCTCGCCACCCACCTATAAGGGGAGTAACGTACACTTGGAAGAAAGGTGAATTGTTTGTTAATGAGTCGAGAATCCCATCCAACGGCAAGGTCCTTTGTAACTGAAGAGAAGCTAGTGACAATGGATGTTGTGATCCCCACAACTCTTTAGATAAGAAAGCGGTAGTCGTTTTGAGAAGGTGCAGACTGTCTGCAAGGGGGTGTAACACGTTCCTGGAAGAAAGGTAATAAAAAAATAAATAAATACCCCCTCAAGCAGCTACTTACCACAGAAGTCTGACAGGAGCCTGCCAGTTTATATGCCCTAGTAGAAGATTTGAGAGGATGGCAGAACCTCAGCAGAAAAACGACACATACGTCCATGCCTTATCCGGGGCTCGAACCCAGGTCCCGTAGATGGTCGATTACAGAATTCAGGAAAAATATCTGGAGCGTGTACAGCAACGGTACATGCTCCAGTTACCATTCTCAGTAAACTGGAGCGTGTGCAGTTACTGCACACGCTCCTTAATGTCTTTTCGTCCGCACGATGCCCCATTGTAACAGAAGCGGTGGAAGTTCTGGACGTGACTCCGAAAAGGCTACGTAAGTCGCAATAAGAAAGGGAAGCGTTTTGGCCTATTATTTTTTCTGCATGTCCCAATCCTCTGAATAGCGCCATTAAAATGTGAGAAAGGAATGTAAGAGCCAGTAAATGTGTAGATAAAATGTGAGAAAGGAGTGTGAGAGCCAGTATATGTGTAGATAAAATGTGAGAAAGGAGTGTGAGAGCCAGTAAATGTGTAGATAAAATGTGAGAAAGGAATGAGAGAGCCAGTAAATGTGTAGATGAAATGTGAGAAATAAGTGTGAGAGCCAGTAAAGGTGTAGATAAAATGTGAGAAAGGAAAGTGAGAGCCAGTAAAGGTGTAGATAAAATGTGAGAAAGGAGTGTGAGAGCCAGTAAATGTGTAGATAAAATGTGAGAAAGGAGTGTGAGAGCCAGTAAAGGTGTAGATAAAATGTGAGAAAGGAGTGTGAGAGCCAGTAAATGTGTAGATAAAATGTGAGAAAGGAGTGTGAGAGCCAGTAAATGTGTAGATAAAATGTGAGAAAGGAGTGTGAGAGCCAGTAAATGTGTAGATAAAATGTGAGAAAGGAATGTGAGAGCCAGTAAATGTGTAGACAAAATGTGAGAAAGGAATGTGAGAGCCAGTAAATGTGTAAATAAAATGTGAGAAAGGAATGTGAGAGCCAGTAAATGTGTAGATAAAATGTGAGAAAGGAATGTAAGAGCCAGTAAATGTGTAGATAAAATGTGAGAAAGGAATGTGAGAGCCAGTAAATGTGTAGATAAAATGTGAGAAAGGAATGTGAGAGCCAGTAAATGTGTAGACAAAATGTGAGAAAGGAATGTGAGAGCCAGTAAATGTGTAGATAAAATGTGAGAAAGGAATGTGAGAGCCAGTAAATGTGTAGATAAAATGTGAGAAAGGAATGTGAGAGCCAGTAAATGTGTAGATAAAATGTGAGAAAGGAATGTGAGAGCCAGTAAATGTGTAGATAAAATGTGAGAAAGGAATGTGAGAGCCAGTAAATGTGTAGACAAAATGTGAGAAAGGAATGTGAGAGCCAGTAAATGTGTAGATAAAATGTGAGAAAGGAAAGTGAGAGCCAGTAAAGGTGTAGATAAAATGTGAGAAAGGAGTGTGAGAGCCAGTAAATGTGTAGATAAAATGTGAGAAAGGAGTGTGAGAGCCAGTAAATGTGTAGATAAAATGTGAGAAAGGAGTGTGAGAGCCAGTAAATGTGTAGATAAAATGTGAGAAAGGAATGTGAGAGCCAGTAAATGTGTAGACAAAATGTGAGAAAGGAATGTGAGAGCCAGTAAATGTGTAAAGAAAATGTGAGAAAGGAATGTGAGAGCCAGTAAATGTGTAAAGAAAATGTGAGAAAGGAATGTGAGAGCCAGTAAATGTGTAGATAAAATGTGAGAAAGGAATGTGAGAGCCAGTAAATGTGTAGATAAAATGTGAGAAAGGAATGTGAGAGCCAGTAAATGTGTAGATAAAATGTGAGAAAGGAATGTGAGAGCCAGTAAATGTGTAGACAAAATGTGAGAAAGGAATGTGAGAGCCAGTAAATGTGTAGATAAAATGTGAGAAAGGAATGTGAGAGCCAGTAAATGTGTAGATAAAATGTGAGAAAGGAATGTGAGAGCCAGTAAATGTGTAGATAAAATGTGAGAAAGGAATGTGAGAGCCAGTAAATGTGTAGATAAAATGTGAGAAAGGAATGTGAGAGCCAGTAAATGTGTAGACAAAATGTGAGAAAGGAATGTGAGAGCCAGTAAATGTGTAGATAAAATGTGAGAAAGGAATGTGAGAGCCAGTAAATGTGTAGACAAAATGTGAGAAAGGAATGTGAGAGCCAGTAAATGTGTAGATAAAATGTGAGAAAGGAATGTGAGAGCCAGTAAATGTGTAGATAAAATGTGAGAAAGGAATGTGAGAGCCAGTAAATGTGTAGATAAAATGTGAGAAAGGAATGTGAGAGCCAGTAAATGTGTAGATAAAATGTGAGAAAGGAATGTGAGAGCCAGTAAATGTGTAGACAAAATGTGAGAAAGGAATGTGAGAGCCAGTAAATGTGTAGATAAAATGTGAGAAAGGAATGTGAGAGCCAGTAAATGTGTAGATAAAATGTGAGAAAGGAATGTGAGAGCCAGTAAATGTGTAGATAAAATGTGAGAAAGGAATGTGAGAGCCAGTAAATGTGCAGATCAAATGTGAGAAAGGAATGTGAGAGCCAGTAAATGTGTAGATAAAATGTGAGAAAGGAATGTGAGAGCCAGTAAATGTGCAGATCAAATGTGAGAAAGGAATGTGAGAGCCAGTAAATGTGTAGATGAGATGTGAGAAAGGAATGTGATAGCCATTAAATGTGTAGATGAAATGTGAGAAAGGAGTGTGAGAGCCAGTAAATGCGTAGATGAAATGTGAGAAAGGAGTGTGAGAGCCAGTAAAGGTGTAGATAAAATGTGAGAAAGGAGTGTGAGAGCCAGTAAAGGTGTAGATAAAATGTGAGAAAGGAGTGTGAGAGCCAGTAAATGTGTAGATAAAATGTGAGAAAGGAGTGTGAGAGCCAGTAAATGTGTAGCTAAAATGTGAGAAAGGAATGTGAGAGCCAGTAAATGTGTAGATAAAATGTGAGAAAGGAATGTGAGAGCCAGTAAATGTGTAGACAAAATGTGAGAAAGGAATGTGAGAGCCAGTAAATGTGTAGATAAAATGTGAGAAAGGAATGTGAGAGCCAGTAAATGTGTAGATAAAATGTGAGAAAGGAATGTGAGAGCCAGTAAATGTGTAGATAAAATGTGAGAAAGGAATGTGAGAGCCAGTAAATATGTAGATAAAATGTGAGAAAGGAATGTAATAGCGCCAGTAAAATGTAGAAGAAGGAAATGTGAGAAAGGAACAATGAGAAGGGGAATTTATGGCGCCGAAAACACTTAGGGGGGTTGCAATTAGAAAGGTTGGCAGTTTATCAGAACTAAAGACGGCGATGGAAATAGAGCAGCAGTTATTCGAATAGAGTTGGGTTGTTTTACCTCTGAGTGGCACTTTTTTGCACACCATGGGCTAAATGGCCAGGTCACATGGAACCGGAAGGCTCAGAGAAGGTTGTGGGAGGGGACCCACTGGAACAGCTGTTGGGAGACAGATGGTAGCCTCCCGTCAAGGCCATCCAGCGTGTTCTTTAACGTTGGGTTGTTTTACCTCTGAGCTGCACTTTTTTGCACACCATGGGCTAAATGGCCAGCTCACATGGACCTCGAAGGCTCAGAGAAGGTTGAGGGAGGGGACCCACTGGAACAGCTGTTGGGAGACAGATGGTAGCCTCCCGTCAAGCCCATCCAGCATGTTCTTTAACGTGCACAGGGTATGACTCTCCCACACACGGGGCCACGGCTTAACGTCCCATCCGACGGACGGCGGCCTTTCCAAGCCCATCGGTGTCCCCTACTGACCGTGGGCTGGGCGGGGATTTTTGCGGAGATAAATCTCAGCGCTGACCCAGCTGGGACTCGAACCTGGGAACTACAGATTACGAGCCTGGCGCGCTACCGACTGAGCCACCCCCGCCCCATTCGAATAGAGAGAGAAACAGGATATAACGAGGTGAGGAGGGTTGAACCATCGAGGTAATGTTACTAGAGGTAGTACTGGCAACGGACGCCATCAACATGAAAGAAAACTTAAGCCTACTCCTTAGAGAGAGAGGCCTTTTTGGATAGCGTAAACAAATCATTCACCACGATCTTAGACTAATATGAATTGTGTGCTAACTACTGAAAAGTACTGTAAAAGCAGCAATTCGATATTTTGTAGATTAGTAATTTAAGAAAATTGTGAGATGCTTTTAAATTGAAATTGTTAAAAAAAAAAAAGTGGTTAGCGCGCTAGGTTAGTGATCTAAAGGACCTGGGTTCGAACCCCGGATAAAGCATAGACGTGTGTGTTGTTTTTCTGCTGAGGTCCTGCCATCCTCACAGATCTCCTACTATGGCATATAAACGGACAGGCTCCTGACAGACCTCTGTGGCAAGCAGCTGCTTGAGGGGGTATTTATTTATTTATTTTTTATTAGAGAGGCCTAAAAATAACTAAAGCATTTCAAAATACCGTTCTGTCTTAGTATAATATCAAGTGTAATTCACGATTTTTTCATAAATGAAACTAATAATATTTACATATGAAAAGAAGGTGATTTACAGATTGAAACAGCATGGAATTTATAGAATATTTTCGTGAATTTTGTTTCAAAAAGAAATATTAAACTTAGATATTAGTTTTATTGTCTCTCTCTTTAACAGTAGCTAGTACTATCTGTTCCCAGCATTTTACTGTTTTAAAAATAAAACTTTAGAAAATGGTACAGTAGGATTAATTAACGATACTGTGCCAACTTTATTCACATTTGTAATAAATGGCACACTGTCAAATTGGCACACTGTCAAATTGGAAACCTCCTGTATTGAGAGACACTTGTAGAAGATATGATAGAAATTGCAAAAGAGAATAGATATTGCGTATAAAAATGATCACTCATGCTGTGTAAGAGGGAAGAGTCCTAAAAAATTTAAGAGAAAGTTAATGTCAGTGCAAAATGAAATCCAAAACTTAAAGAAAATGCTACGGTGATATTATTGTCAGCTTAAGAGCCAAGCAATCGAACTCTTCTTCTTTAAAAGAAATATCAGATTTAAGGCTCAAAAGTTCATCAAGATGACATTGAGACATCAAAACCTGTGTGATATAACTTTAAACCTGTTCAGAAATTCACAGCAAAATACTGAAAGAAGCAATGGCAAATTTTATTGCCAAGAGGTAAATAGGATTAAAAAAAATAAATAAATACCCCCTCAAGCAGCTGCTTGCCACCAGAGGTCTGACAGGAGCCTGTCAGTTTATATGCTACAGTAGAAGATCTAAGAGGATGGCAGGACCTCAGCAGAAAACAACAACGAACATCCATGCCTTACCCGGGGCTCAAACCCAGGTCCCCGTAAATCAGTAGCCAAGCGCGCTAACCACTCGGCCACGGGACGGATCATGATATTATATTTCCACTCTTCAAAAGGCTTATTAAAAATTGAGGTTTTATTTTTTTATTTCTATAAAGGCTTATGAATTTGTAAGAGAAAAATTTCTTCCCCAATAGCTGCACAATTTCAATTTGGTGCAGATCTGTAGATGGCCTTCCTGGATTTATTGACGTTTTCTGCATGGAAAATTTTACTGATAATTCAATTTATTCTTTTGAGGCGGGGGTGGCTCAGTCGGTAGCGCGCCAGGCTCGTAATCTGTAGGTCCCAGGTTCGAGTCCCAGCTGGGTCAGCGTTGAGATTTATCTCTGCAAAATTTCCCCGCCCTGCCCACGGTCAGTAGGGGACACCGATGGGCTTGGAAAGGTCGCCGTCCGTCGGATGCGACGTTAAGCCGTGGCCCCGTGTGCGGGAGAGCCATACCCTGTGCACGTTAAAGAACACGCTGGATGGCCTTGACGGGAGGCTACCATCTGTCTCCCAACAGCTGTTCCAGTGGGTCCCCTCCCCCAACCTTCTCTGAGCCTTCGGGGTCCATATGACCTGGCCATTTAGCCCATGGTGTGCAAAAAAGTGCCGCTCAGAGGTAAAACAACCCAACTTTATTCTTTGAGGAGAAGTGAATTAGGAAACAAATACTGTTCAATGGTAAATGCTATTTTGGATATGTGTATTATGGTAATAATGCTAATGATAAAAATTCAGATATAGCTTCTGAAACTCTGATTTTTATGTTTGTTTCAGTTTTACATAGCTGGAAAATCCCCATAGATTATTTTTTTAACAGTTGGTTTTTTTGGCTCGAAATATATTTTTAGTTACAAATTCAGCCAGGACCATATTTATTTATTTTTTTTAAGCTATAAGAGCGAAAGGGGGAAACTATAAAAACCTAATGATCTTTAAGTTCCAAAGTGCACACATGAAGTTAATAATTAACCGGCTGATAATTAATAAGAAAAAATGACAATTGCTTAGCTTTCAATGAAATTAAAATCATTGGCAGCAATCATGAAATGCCCAGTGAGATTTTAAGTGTTTCTCACATGTGGGTAATATCAAGCAATCACAATAAACCAATGTAGGACCTTGTCTCTTTTTCTCTGAAACTGGAAAATGTAATTATAAGCTGTTTTTATAGCAAAAATAATATGAAAGATTTCTTACATATAAACGTAAATTAGCATTAATTGATTCTGACCTAATGCAGTTTTCTGTGTCTGCACTTATTAACCCTTACAGAGACACTTATAAAAACTAATGAATGAAATAGTCCATATTACATATATAAAAAAAATATTTAATTCTGGAAAAAAAATGGTAAGGAAGCATAAAAATGCATTTTGCAGGTTCTTTTGTATGGATTTTTTGAAACTGAGCAATCAGCTTCTGTCATTTTAAAAAATATAAAAATAAAAAAATAAATACCCCCTCAAGCAGCTGCTTGCCACAAGAGGTCTGACAGGAGACTGTCAGTGTTTATATACCATAGTAGAAGGTCTGTGAGGATGGCAGGCCCTCAGCAGAAAAACGACCATGCCTTACCCGGGGCTCGAACCCAGGTCCCTTAGATCAACTAGCCAAGCGTGCTAACCACTCGGCCATATACTACTTATGAATTAACGGTCACATAAGGTGGGAATACCCAATAGCTCTCGGAAAATTTTCCAAAAATCTTTTCGTAATTAAAATTTATTTTTTATATTTATGTTATGTCGTGACTTCTATACTACTTATGAATTAGCGGTCACATATGGTGAGAATACCCTATAGCTCTCGGCAATCACGGCCGCTGTGAACACAAGGCGAACGAAGTAGTGCTCGGGCGGACCGAACGCTACTTCGTTTGTCCGAGCACGTGATTTGAGCTGTGCCATCGGAGTCGTATCAGAGCGGAAGCCAGTCGAAGCGCGAAACTTGTATCGGCTTTGTTTCAGTATTCAGTATTATGCCATTTCTTTTTCTTAAATTGTAAGCGCTATTTCTTTATTCTATTTTATAGATAAATATTAAATTTATATTACATATATTGTTTATTATATTGTTGAACTTGAAGTGTATTTATAGTAATTATTATTGCTATCAAGCCAGTAAATGTTGTGTTCTTGGCTGCCGTAGTAATTATGGTGGATCTCCATATGCAATTATAATTCATTCTCCTAAAGCTATGGTTGAAAAAAATTCTACGGAAAGATTTTGTTCCCAGTAAGGAGAGTGTCGTTTGCCAAAAACACTTTGAGGATAAGCTCATAATATATTATGATGAACTTCCCAGTGATAAAGGCCCTGTAAAAGTCTTACGAGGCACACCAAAATTAGATGTAGATGCTATTCTAGTATCTTTCCAAACCTGCCTTCATATTTGTCTGAAGTTAGTAGCTCAATAAGAGTAACATGCTCAGAAAAAAAGAGCTATAGCTCTAGATAAGAGGTACGAATCTCAGTTTCTGCGTGACATTGAGAATTTGGCACAAAGCAATAAAATTAAATTATGATCAATTAAAATTTGTTACAAAGGAAGAAAATATTTGCAATAATTGAATTTGTGTCAAAAATACCAATAAGGTGGAGTTCATTTTATTAGAAAAGGAAAAGCTTCCACCTCAGGTAAAAGCTTATGTTCATATAAGTAACAATTTATCACACAGTGATTGATAATCTGTGCTCTTCCTTGCTAATTGACTCTGTTAATATCCAATTAGATGATAGTGAAACAAATTTTGTCAAATCATGTGTTAATACACATATTAATTTAGAATTAACACAAGATGAGGTAAATAACATTAAAAAAAAATACCCCCTCAAGCAGCTGCTTGCCACAGAGGTCTGACAGGAGCCTGTCAGTTTATATGCCATAATAGAAGGTCTGAGAGGATGGCAGGACCTCAGAAGAAAAACAACACACACAACCATGCCTTACCCGGGGCTCGAACCCAGGTACCTTAGATCAGTAGCCAAGCGTGCTAACCACTCGGCCATTACATATATATTTTGTTGGCTATGCATGCCACAATATAAAAAAGTAAACATTTTGTTTCCTGTGCTGATCATTTAACAACTAAAAGGGATTTAGTATTGGATGTACCTCAGCAGCTTAACTAATATGTATAACAGTGGAGGGCTAACCTATCCTACTGAAGTTTCAATAAATGTGGGAATATTATGCTATGCTTTTTTTCAAACACTAATAATGTAGAACAGCAATTTGTGAACTGCAAAAATCAATTATTGACATATGTTAATATTGTAAAGCAGGTTTTGAAAAAAGAAACAATGTTTAGCACAGATTTTCAGTATCCATGTGGTAATAAAATAATTGATATGTTATATAAAATTACTTTAACATGCAGAATTACGCCCAATCGAAATATGCACCCAAAAAATCATCCGAAAGAAAACTAAGCACTTTGGTGAAATGATTGAAGATATGCAATCTATATCTATCTGCTAAATTTTACTTGTGTACTAGCCATGTCTAAAATCATAAACTTCAGTATATTTGATATGGTATTCAAATAATTATTTGCCATAATTGCTACCATCAGTATATGGCATTCAAAGTTATCATTTTTCTTCACAAGCAGCATGGGTTATATTTCTTGTAAAGCATATAATATAGGGTTCCCATTGGTGTATTTATTCATTTATGTTTAGTGATATGTCTTAATGATAGACATTAGTTGTCGCAAACTATTTTTTGAAGCATACATATGATTGATTTATCACTGGTATTTAATGAGGTATTCAAATAATTATTTGTCTTAATTACTATCATCAGTATCTGGTATTCAATGTTATCATTTTCCCTAACAAGCTGTATGCTATATATCTTGTTATTATGGAACATTCTTCAATTTGCACTGAAATCTGTAATATTTGCATATTACTATGAATTCTATTAGAGACTTCAGTAAGGCAATAACATAGGGTTCCCATTAGTGTACTTATTCATTTATGTCTAGTGATATGTCTCAATGATAGACATTAGTTCTCATAAACTATTTTTTGAAGCAATCATACATATGATTGTTTTATCATTGGTATATTTGATGTGGTATCAAATAATTATTTGCCTTATTTACTATCATCAGTATATGATATTCAATGTTATTATTTCCCATAGCAAGCTGCGTGTGCTATATATTTTGTTATTATGGAACATGCTTCAATGTTGCACTGAAATCTGTAATTTTGTATATTACTATGAATTGTATTAGAGACTTCAGTAAGGCTAAAAATGTACAATTCCCATTGGTGTATTTATTCAGTTATATCTAGTAATATGTTTTAATGATAGACAATAGTTCTCACAAACTATTTTTTTAATCCTTCATACATATGATTTATTTATCATTGATATATTTTATGTGGTATCAAACAATCATTTGTCTAAGTTACTGTCATCAGTATAGGTATTCAATGTTATCATTTTCCTTAACGAGCTGCATGGGCTATATTTCTTATTATGATGAAACATACTTCAATGTTGCACTGAAATCTGTAATTTTGGCATAATACTATGAAATCTATTAGAAACTTCAGTAAGGCTATAATATTGGGTTCCCATTGGTGTATTTATTCATTTGTGTCTACTGATATGTCTCAATGATAGACATCAGTTCTTGCAAACTATTTTTAAATCAATCATACATATGATTGATTCAAAACTAGATTGATTATTATTGATATCTTTGATGTGATATCCAATAATTATTTGTCTTAGTTACTATCATCAGTATATGGTAATCACTGTTATCATTTTCATTAACAAGCTGCATGAGTTATATTTCTTTTTATTATGGAACATACTTCAATGTTGCACTGAATTCTGCAATTTTGTGTATTACTACGAATTGTATTAGAGACTTCAGTAAGGCTAAAAATGTAGGGTTTCCATTGGTGTATTTATTCAGTTATATCTAGTGATATGTCTTAATGATAGACAATAGTTCTCGCAAACTATTTTTTTAATCATACATATTTCATGTGGTATCAAACAATCATTTGTCTTAGTTACTGTCATCAGTATAGGTATTCAATGTTATCATTTTCCTTAATGAGCTGCATGGGCTATATTTCTTATTGTTATGGAACATAATTCAATGTTGCACTGAAATCTGTATTTTTGGCATGATACTGTGAATTCTGTTAAACTTCAATAAGGCTATAATATTGGGTTCCCATTGGTGTATTTATTCATTTATTGCTAGTGATATATCTGAATGATAGACATTAGTTCTCGCAAATAATTTTTTGAATCAGTCATACAAATGATTGATTTATCATTGATATATTTGATGTGGTATCAAATAATTATTTGTTTTAGGTACTATCATCAGTATATGATATTCAATGTTATCATTTTCCTTAACAGGCTGCAGGGCTATATTTCTTATTATTATGAAATATACTTCAATGTTGCACTGGAATCTGTAATTTTTGCATATTACCATGAATTCTGTTAGAAACTTCAGTAAGGCTATAATATAGGGTTCCCATTCGTGTATTTATTCATTTGTGTCTACTGATATGTCTCAATGATAGACATTAGTTCTTGCAAACTATTTTTGAATCAATCATACATATGATTGATTTATCGTTGATATCTTTGATGTGGTATCAAATAATTATTTGTCTTAGTTACTATCATCAGTATATGGTAATCACTGTTATCATTTTCATTAACAAGCTGCATGGGCTACATTTCTTGTTAATATGGAACATACTTCAATGTTGCACTGAAATCTGTAGTTTTGTATATTACTATGAATTGTACTAGAGACTTCAGTAAGGCAATAATGTAGTGTTCCCTATGTTGTTTTATTCATTTATGTCTAGTGATATGTCTGAATGATAAACAATAGTTCTCGCAAACTCTTTTTTGAATCAATCATACATATGATTGATTTATCATTTATGTATTTCATCTGGTATATGGTATTCAATATTATCATTTTCCTTAACAGGTTGCATGGGTTACATTTCTTGTTATTTTGGAACATTCTTCAATGATGCACTGAAATCTGTAAGATTTGTATATTACTATGAATTCTGTTAGAAACTTCTTTAAGTTTATATTAGAGGGTTCTCATTGGTGTAATTATTCTTTTATGTCTAGTGATATGTCTCAATGATAGACATTAGCTATGGCAAACTATTTTTTGAAGTATACATATGATTGATTTAGCATTGGTATTTGATGTATTCAAATGATTATTTGTCTTAGTTACTATCATCAGTATATGGAATTCAATCTTATCATTTTCCTTAACAAGTTGGATGGGTTATATTTCTTATGATTATGAAAAACTCCTGGATGCTTTTCTGAATTCTCAAACTGTTGTTTTATATGTCATGTAACTATTATTGTTATGGTATTAGCTTCAGAAACACAAGAATATGGTGCTTATATATTCTTTCATTGAAAATTTCCTGTTCTACTACTCAGTATCAATGATCAACAAAAAGTGTTGCAAACTATTTTTTAAAGCACACATTATGATTAAGTTAAAATTGGTATATTTGATGAATATTTCAATGGTAAACTGCAGTATAAGGTAGCATTTCTAACATATTCTTAATGATAACCTATATGGGTTATATTTCTTGTGATTATGAAAATCTCCTGGATGTTGGGGGCGGTGGTGGCTCAGTCGATAGCGCGCCAGGCTCGTAATCTGTAGTTCCCAGGTTCGAGTCCCAGCTGGGTCAGCATTGAGATTTATCTCCGCAAAATTCCCTGCCCTGCCCACGGTCAGTAGGGGATACCGATTGGCTTGGAAAGGCTGCCGTCCGTCGGATGGGACGTTAAGCCGTGGCCCCGTGTGCGGGAGAGCCATACCCTGTGCACGTTAAAGAACACGCTGGATGGCCTTGACGGGAGGCTACCATCTGTCTCCCAACAGCTGTTCCAGTGGGTCCCCTCCCCCAACCTTCTCTGAGCCTACGAGGTCCTTGTGATCTGGCCATTTAGCCCATGGTGTGCAATTAGCCCTGGCAATTTAGCCCATGCTGCTTAGAGGTAAAACAACCCAACCCAATCCTGGATGTTGCACTGAATTCTCTAACTTTTTTTATATGCCAATATATTATGGTTATAAGCTTTAGTAAGACAATAATATAGTGCTCATATGCATCAATATATACTTTTCTTAATGTTAAACTGTATCAGTTATATTTTTTGTGATTATGTAATACTCCTGGATGTTGCAGTGAATTTTGTAATTTTTGTTTTATAAGTTTCATCAACACAATGATATACTGCTCATTCATTCTATTTCTTTGCTTTACTGGTATGAGTGAGTGATAGACATTGGTTGTTAGAAACTATTTTTTGAAGCATACAATATGAATGAGTTATATTTAATGTAGATTTGAAATACTTATGTCTTATATTTACTATTATGAAGAATTAATAATGATATTCGATGCTACCATTTTTCTGAATAATCTGTATGGGTTATATTTCTTGTTGTTCTGGAACACACTTCAATTACATTGAAATTTGTAATTTTTTTACATTTCTTTGTATTCTGATATAAATTTCATAAGGCAATAACATAGTGCTCATTGTTGTATTATTAAATTGCACTTATCTACCGGTAGGTCTCAGTGATAGACATTGGTTGTCAGAAACTATTTTCTGAAGCATACCATATGACTGAGTTACATTTTGTATAATTGATGTGGACTTCAAGCATTTTTTTTCTCTTATTGCAGTATGTGTAGTCACTGTTAGCAGCATTATTTTTTATTCATTTAAAATTATTTGAAATGATTGTCTTGCAGATTCATACTGACCTCATATCTGACCCGAAAATTAATTCTTTTGAGGTTTTCAATATATTTTTTTTGTAATTATTTCGATGTAATCTTTGTAAAAATTTCTTCCTGTCATCATGTTTGTTAATCAAGTCTTGTTTTGGTGTTTGTATTGGCGTTTATTTGAATTATATGGTACTGATAATTTTAATCTTAGTAATAATGGATGTATGTGTCGTTTTTCTGCTGAGGTCCTGCCATCCTCTCAGACCTTCTACTATGGCATTATAAACTGACAGGCCCCTGTCAGACCTCTGTAGCAAGCAGCTTCTTGAAGGGGTATTTATTTTTTTTAATATAAAATTTTGCTTTAAATTCAGGTGTATCCCGTTTTCTTAGAAATATGATTTACAGTTAAATATAATTAATAAAAAAATGTTTAAGTATTTCTAGATAACATATTTATTGAACGTTTTTGACATCGAGAAATCAGATTTTTTTTTTATGTCTGTGAAAATAAAATATTTCCTGCAAGAATGAAATGCTTCTCCGCATTTATTATAATTTGCTTTTTAATTGATATTTGATAAAATTCCGTTGAAGAAATGAATTCATTTAAAAAACGCACACATCAAAGAGAAACAAGTCAGTTCCACTGACCGAAAGCTGGAAAGCTATGATGCGATGCACGAACTCCGCTTCTGACGTCATTAGCTGTGCGAGTCACGTGAAAACAGGCTTTCTCTTCAGACGGCTTTGGTTGACCTAAAGCTTTAGTAGGAAGTAAGATCACCGAGGCTACCTAAGGGCCCGAGCTGCCGTCACCTGACTCGGCCCAAGTGCGAAACCCACAGCCACATCAACAAACTTCAAAAGCGATTTTAAAACATCACACAATGGGATTTTGTATAACTCAAGGCGAAAAAGATTTTTTATTAAATACGAATAATTTGAAATACACAAAACTATCGAATAAAAGTGAAATATATTTACGTATTTTAGGTTACGAAAAATTATCTCAAAACAGCTTTTAGTGAACCTCACGTATTGATTATGGTGTTAATAAACCTGATTTTCCGGTGAATTACCTTACTGAAATTATTTTTTTCTTTCCCCACTGCAACGTTTATTACGTTGGAAAATACTGTACTCTACGTGCATGGAATGAAAAGTCACTTCACTCGTGTTTACTGTGCGTGGAATGAAAAGTCACTTCACTCGTGTTTTCTGTGCGTGGAATGAAAAGTCACTTCTCTCGTTTTCTGTGCGTGGAATGAAAAGTCACTTCTCTCGTGTTTTCTGTGCGTGGAATGAAAAGTCACTTCACTCGTTTTCTGTGCTTGGAATGAAAAGTCACTTCACTCGTTTTCTGTGCGTGGAATGAAAAGTCACTTCTCTCGTGTTTTCTGTACGTGGAATGAAAAGTCACTTCACTCGTGTTTTCTGTGCGTGGAATGAAAAGTCACTTCACTCGTGTTTTCTGTGCGTGGAATGAAAAGTCACTTCTCTCGTGTTTTCTGTACGTGGAATGAAAAGTCACTTCACTCGTGTTTTCTGTACGTGGAATGAAAAGTCACCACTCGTTTTCTGTGCGTGGAATGAAAAGTCACTTCACTCGTGTTTTCTGTGCGTGAAATGAAAAGTTGCTTCACTTGTTTTCTGTGCGTGGAATGAAAAGTCACTTCACTCGTGTTTTCTGTGCGTGAAATGAATAGTCACTTGTGTTTTATGTGCTGGAATGAAAAGTCACTTCAGTTGTGTTTTATGTGCATGGAATGAAAAGTCACTTCACTTGTGTTTTCTGTGTGTGGAATGAAAAGTCACTTCTACATTTGTTTTATGTGCATGGAATGAAAAGTCACTTCAATTGTGTTTTCTGGGTGTGGAATGAAAAGTCACTTCTACATTTGTTTTATGTGCATGGAATGAAAAGTCACTTGTGCTTTCTGTGTGTGGAATGAAAAGTCACTTCCTTTTGTTTTCTGTATGTGGAATGAAAAGTCACTTCACTTGTGTCTTCTCTGTGTGGAATGAAAAGTCACTTCACTTGTGTTTTCTGTGTGAGGAATGAAAAGTCTCTTCACTCGTGTTTTCTGGCCGTGGAATGAAATGTCACTTCACTTGAGTTTTCTGTACATGGAATGAAAAGCCACTTCACTTGTGTTTTCTGTGCGTGGAATGAATAGTCACTTCACTTGTGTTTTCTGTGCATGGAGTGAAAAGTCACTTCACTTGTGTTTTCTGTGCGTGGAATGAAAAATCACTTCCTTTTGTTTTCTGTGACTTCTTCTGTTTCGTCATCATCATCTTTTTTTCCCCTTCTTCTTGGTTGTTGAGTTCTTTTATTATGCTTTCTATTTGTAGTTCTAAGTCTGTTATTTCTTGTAGGGGAGTTTTATTTTCGTTCTTTTTGTTGCTGGTTCTTCAGGCAGTTTACAACAAATTGTCCTGGTTGTCTGCATCTCTTGCATAGTTTTATTCCCCCTCTGTAGTAGATGGTTGCGTTATAAGTTCCCACTGTTATGTAGTTTGGGATATCCTGGTTCAGTTTTATTTTTGCGATTTTCTTTTATCTTTCCTTTTTTATCTTTCCTTAAAATAATCTTGATTTCTATTTTCTTACCACATTTGGTTAATTAATTCTTCTATTGTTTCCCTTGTGATCAAGGCCGGATTATGGCCTTTATAGGCCCTAAGCACTTAAACGATTTTGGTGCCCCCGTATTATATCTAACTCAATATTCAAAATACCAACAAATATAAACTGTAAAACAAAATTTTATTGTTCTAAACGAAACTTACACTTAAGATAAAATATAATGTTTATATTTGTAAACACCCACTTTATTTATTTAAAAAAATGTTCTACTTTTTCTAGTAGCAAAGTCTTTGATCACATCTTCAAAACTAATTTTCCGTAACACATGTAGTGAAGACGGCGCTCGAGTAATTTATGCATAACCCTTTCCTTTCAGAGCAGGTGTTTCCGTAGCAACTGTTATAACCCTTTCGTGATTGACCTTACTGTGTGTGTGATATTGAAAAAAACCATTGCGTGTGAAGAACATCTGTATAAAAAATTGAGACGAAGCCCTCCCCTAGTGGATGTTGCTGCTAACTCAGTTAACGATTTCCTCCCATGCTCCGACTTACTGAAAAAAAACCATTATGCAAAGAACATCTGTATGAAGTCCTAGCAGATAATGCTGACTTATTGATTTGAAAAAACCAACGCGTGTGAAGAACAGCTGTTGGAATTCTGTATAAAGCCCTCTCTAGCAAACTGAGTTAATGATAGTGTGATATTGAAAAAAAAACATTGCGTGGGAAGAGCATCTGTATAAAAAATTATGAGTCGAAGCCCTCCCCTAGCGGATGTTGACCTTTCCCCAGATGGGTGAGTTTCCTCCCACGCTCTGGATGTCTGTCTTATTGAAAAAAAAACCATTATGTAAAGAACATCTGTATGAAGCCCTAGCACAGTGATTCCCAACCTTTTCTGGACCATCGCCCCCTTTAGAAGAGAACAAAAATTTCAACGCCCCCCTAGTCCATAATAGTTAATTTTATATGAAATATTAAAATATTGTTGCATATTATCTGTACCTAATTTATCTGTTTATTTATCTATTAAAAATCATAAAGCAGAAATTAATAAAACGACAACCAAATGTACAATAAAATTGTTTATTAAAACTTTAAAAATAAACACAGAATCAATAAGAAATGAAAAATAATGAGATAAACACAAAATTAATAATAAATAAAAAAAAATTAATGAGATGGTTGAGTGTTAACAATTTGTTAATGTCGGGTTCCAATTTCGTTAACATCAGTCGCAGATCGCCACGTTCAGTGATGTGTAGTCTGTTCCTCTTCTTTGACAGTAAATTAGCTACTGCACTGAATCCACGCTCAGCCATATAGGACGAAGGAAATGCGATTAAAAACTTCTGTACTATTGCCCACAATCCAGGGTAGAGAACTGGTATTGATTTTTGAAGCCAGAACTCTTGGTATCCATGTTTGAATTTTACTTTGAGTCCTTTGTTAGTCGTGAGTTCTAAGAGTTCCTCTTCCAAATTTGATGATTCTTCAGTATCTGTGTTTGCGAAAGGATATAAAACCCAACTCGGTATATTCATGTTTAAAATATCTTGGAAACGCTCCGTAAAATCAACATGAAGAACTTCCAAGTGTTGGCAGTAAGTAAGTAAATCTTCCGGTTTTGCAGAGACTGCTGATAATGTGGGAAAGTGATTGTATTCACCTCTACCTAGATTTCGTTTGAATAGAAGAAGTTTTCCCGCAAAAGCAGCTATGACGTTTTTTGTTTTAATTAAATTCAACTCATCACCTTGCAATTGTAAATTAACTTGATTAAATATTTTAAACAGGTCTATCAAATAAGCGATGTCATTTTTTGACGTAATCAGGTTTTCGCGCAATTTTTCGTCTCTGTCTTCAAGTAAGTCCAGTACTGAGTCAAATAGATTGAAAAAACGATTCAGACAAACACCTTTAGAGAGCCAACGTACTTCTGTGTGCAGCAGCAAGCGATTGTAATCTTCATCATTTCATTACAAAGCTTACCAAATAATCGGTTATTCAATGAATTATTTCTAATCTTATTGATTGCTTTAATAACGTAATGGAGCGACGTATGCAGACGTTCATTCAAATTTTTTGCAACCAAATGCTGACGATGAATAATACAATGTATAGCGAGTACATCTGATACTGCTTGTTTCAAATGCGCTATGAAACCCTTATGACGCCCTGTCATTGCTGGAGCACCAGCAGAAGCAGCAGACAAAATATTGCAAATAGGAATTTCTTTCTCTTGAAAAAACTTTTGCATGGTATTAAATATACATTCTCCCTTTGTATCAGATTCCAATTTTTTTAGCAAATAATAACTCTTCATGAATTTTTTCTTCTTTTATAAATCGTACCTATGATAAGAGTAGAGCTTCGTTATTTGGTAGAGTTGATTCATCGAGTTGAATGGAAAGTTTGCAAGTCTTTAAGTAATCACATAATGATATTTCAACGTCTTTTGCCATTTCATCTATTCTTCTTTGCACTGAATTATTACTGAGAGGAATATTTTTGATGATATCTGACGGTGTGTTATGATGAAGAACAGTTTTTAATATCTCTTTTACTGCCGGCAAAATTAATTCCTCGCCAATTGTGTGTGGTTTTCCTGCTTTTGCGATTAACAATGAAATGTTATATGAGGCTCGTAGTCCATCATAATCTTGTTTAGACGACGCAAAAAGGTTTGACATAGTTGGCTGTTTTAAATATTGCTTTTCCAGTTTTTGAAAATAGGATAAATCTTTGTTCTTATCAGCATGCATTTTATTTAAATGCTCTTGCAGCCTAGAAGGTTTCATAGCTTCATTTGAAAAAGCTTTTCGGCAAATTAAACACATAGGTAATTGGTTTGTAGGAGAGTACGTAAATCCATATTTCAAATACTCAATACTGTACTGCCGGCATTTCTTTTCAGATGTAGATTCAGACATTTTCAAATACAAATTAACTTCTCAACAGATTTATAGATAGTTATAAAAATAATGTTTATAATGACTTCTAACACTTATCACTCACGACTATTTATCACGGCGAAGCACATAAAAATAATAAAACATTCCTAGAGCTATCGCTTTTATAGATTTGATTTTGTGCACGCATTAACTTGTATGTTTGCGATGCCGGCGCACTTGCTCTGTAAACAAGTCATTTCAAGCTCCCATATTCTTGTCGAAACATGTTAAATTGCATGAAACGCGTGTTTGCCTACCAATTTGCAAGGACTTGTCACCGTTAATCTATTCTAAACTAAAACAAATTAGGTATAGGTATACCTAATGCTAATTTAAAAATGCTTATTAACGCGATAACAATAAGATAATTTACATAGCTAGATAAAATATTTATTCATGAAAACAGGTATTTTCAAAGTATTTTATTATATTAAAAAATAATTATAAAAAAATATTAAATATAATAAATTTATTATTATTATATTATTATTGCATCAAGGTTGATTTGCCTATCAGGACGGACACACATGTCCAACATAATAAGCCTGATATAGTAGTGCATGCTAAGGTATTGAATGAGATTACAATTATTGAAGTAGGAATAACATCTCAGGATAACCTGCAGACAGTAGAGGTTGAAAAGAAGAGGAAGTATGATCTGCTGGCTAATGAGTTGAGCCTAATTCCCAAGTGTAATGTTAATATTATACCTTATGTTCTGACGTTGGATGGTATTGTAACTACGTATACCATAAAGCATACTCAAAGCGACTTGGAGTGGGAAAACATATTGAAGCTTATATCCAATCTGTGATCTTGAAGAGAACTTTTGAGAGCATCTCAGTCGACTTCAGACCTACCAGTACGCTAGTAGGCGGTAGCAGGGAACTTATTGTCCAAGCTGCAGTTGAAAAGCTGTACATGACGGATGAGGTAGTGAATGACCAGAATCACCAGGAAGACACCGCAGAATTGAAGAGATAAAAAGGTTGTCACAGAAAATTCCTTTAAATTTATTTATTTATTTGACCGCCCCTTTTGACTGCCTCAACGCCCCCCATTTGCCTCTGGATCCGCTACCGCCCCCATGGAAGGCTCCAGCGCCCACTGGGGGGCGGTACCGCCCCCGTTGGGAATCTATGCCCTAGCAGATAATGTTGACTTATTGATTTGAAAAAACCAATGCGTGTGAACAGCTGTTGGAATTCTGTATAAAGCCCTCTCTAGCAAACTGAGTTAATGATAGGATAATTGTCCCTCGCTACTTGATTTTCAAATCACCATCGAAGCTTTGCTAGACAGTCACTTCCTCACCTAATGATGCCAGCGATGTTGCTACAAAGAGATAAGCAACAACATCCGTTAGTTTTGCGTTCGAGGCTTTATTCTCAGACTCACGAAAGAGGGGAAATTTTTCCCATCCTCATAAGAGAATAATGCTCTCCACTCATGCAAGCGAAAACTGTCGCATACAAGACATAAAAGCTTACCTCCCAAACTCGCTTTCACGGAAAGCTTGGTCGTGCTTCTGTAAAACCAGTTCCTGGGTTTGCTGTCACATAATTTTTTGATAATAGCAGACTTATGCTATAACCCTTTCCTCCCCAGCAGATCATTGACCATAGTGCGTGTGTGTGTATGAAAGATATGATTGGATGATTCCTCCCACGCTCTGGATGTCCGACTTAATGATAGGATAATCGATCAGTTGAAAAAAAGCCGTTATGTGAAGAACAACTGTCGGAATAAAAATCCTTTTCCATGAAAGAGTTCCTGTATAAAAATTATGAGACGAAGCCCTCCCTCGCAGATCTTTTTCCAGATCAGATGAAAAAACCAGTTGTTGGACATTACGCGTGATGGATTAGTTGATTCTCAGATGAAAAATTCTTTCCCGGCAGATACTTGTTAACAGAATATTTTTGTGAATAATTATATCGAGTAGGCTATTTTAATGAAATTCCTAAATAAAATAAATCCTTTTCCCTCATCGTTTTAAATGAACTATTAACTAACTTTTCCGAAAATAGACTGGTCTACGATTTGAAAAAGAAGCTGATTTTTCAAAAGAATCATTCCTTACGAAACACTGCAATAAGAAAGTGCATAAGAGTAAAATTTTCAGTTTGATGTATATCATAATTCTCAGGGGAGACAAATAGTTTTTCGCCATAACACGATTGATATAGCGCCAAAATAAAAACTTCAGTGACGAAGTATTTCTCTGAAACACCTCATGGGCTAAAGAATCTTTCTCAAATCAGTATAACGCTGATGCAGACTCTGGTAGCAAAGACGATATGCTTTCCCTGCATCACACCACCTCATGGGCTAAAGAATCTTTCTCAAACCCATTCACAGCATGTTTTTTTTCACGAATGTGTACCACGGTGGCTGTTTGTTATCTCGATGGATTTAAATGCTAACCGTAGAGTGCATGCATATTTGTGAGACTTTTAACGAAAAAACCCTTTGAGAAATCCCTTCCATAGATGAAAAAAAAAATCATTTCCTTACCGTATGAAGAACAGTTGTTGGACGCATGAAATGGGAATAATAGGGTAGTTGATTCTTAGATGAAAAAAAAAATCCTTTCCCTCACCGTATGAATGAAGAACAGTTGTTGGACGCATGAAATGGGAATAATCGGTCACTTAATTCTCAGATGAAAAATCCTTTCTCGCGACATACTTGTTTTCGTAACAGAATATTTTTTATGAATAATTATATCGAGTTGGCTATTCTAACAAAAAAATCCCATAGATGAAAAAAAATCTCTCGCTAAAGGCTTAGATATCTCTATACAGCAAAACCTTTCCCACTCCGCATCTGAGAGTTGTATGATTCGGTTGGTTGCCTTCGTTGTCACGAATCCGTCCCAGAGCGGGATAAATATCGTTTCCCACGAAAGATAGTTAAAGGATACAGTCGCTATTTAAACCGTAACACGCGACCACGCACTGCTAAGAGAGAAACAACTATGCATTCAGGCGATGATAATAATACAGCTCAAACTCTGTTGACATACAAAGCGTGTGCAAGCACTAGAGCAAAATTCCCCCAACTATCAGCATATATTACGCCATCCTGCCGTGCTAGTTAAGACACCGATATTTTAAATGGATTATCCATAGAAACACTCATCACACAGTTACTTCAGAATGCTCTTAATATAGCTTGAGTACATTCTGTCCATACGAAAGAACTCTTGGAGAATGTCGATCGTTGCAGATATATACCCCCTCAAGCAGCTGCTTGCCACAGAGGTCTGACAGGAGCCTGTCAGTTTATATGCCATAGTAGAAGATCTGAGAGGATGGCAAGACCTCAGCAGAAAAACAACACATACAACCATGCCTTACCCGGGAATCGAACCCAGGTCCCTTAGATCAGTAGCCAAGCGCGCTAACCACTCAATGTTTTAAAAATCTCTCTTTGACTTGGAACGGAAAAAATAAGTGTAGAGATGTCTTCCTCCGTACGATGAGATCACAAGAGCGTCATTTGCTTTTGTCATGCTCTAATAATAGTATAATGTATCCATTCTTTCGTTATTAATATATCTAAGAATTCAATGGGTTGGGTTGTTTTACCTCCTAGCGGTACTTTTTTGCATATCATGGGCTAAATGGCCAGGTCACATGGACCCCGAAGGCTCAGAGAAGGTTGGGGGAGGGGACCCACTCGAACAGCTGTTGGGAGACAGATGGTAGCCTCCCGTCAAGGCCATCCAGCGTGTTCTTTAACGTGCACAGGGTATGGCTCTCCCGCACACGGGGCCACGGCTTAACGTCCCATCCGACGGACGGCCGCCTTTCCAAGCCCATCGGTGTCCCCTACTGACCGTGGGCAGGGTGGGGAATTTTGCTTAGATAAATCTCAACGCTGACAGAGCTGGGACTCGAACCTGGGAACTACAGATTACGAGCCTGGCGCGCTACCGATTAAGCCACCCCCTCCCCAAGAATTCAGTGTTTGAGCACAAAATGATATGTCATAACTGTGTGTCAAAAAGAACTCTTGTTCAGATCTAAAAGAAATATTTTCCTCCTAGCATCCATATCTGATCGCAAACAACATCCTCCTTGTGAAATCGTTTTTAGTGAACCCTCCCATATTATAAATTTTTTCGAAATAGGCTGGTCTACGATTTTGAAAAAGAAGCTGATTTTTCCACAGAATCATTCCTTACGAACCCACTGCAATAAGAAAGTGCATAAGAGTAAAATTTTCAGTTTGATATAATTCATAATTCTCAGGGGAGACAAATAGTTTTTCACCATAACACGATTGATATAGCGCCAACATAAAAACTTCAGTGACGAAGTATTTCTCTCAAACACTTCAGGGAGCTGAAGAATCTTTCTCAAATCAGTATAACGCTGATGCAGACTCTGGTAGCGAAGACGGTATGCTTTCCCTACATCACAACACCTCATGGGCTAAAGAATCTTTCTCAAATCTGTATAACGCTGATGCAGATTCTGATAGCGAAGACGGTATGTTTTCCCTACATCACAACACCTCATGGGCTAAAGAATCTTTCTCAAATCAGTATAACGCTGATGCAGATTCTGGTAGTAAAGACGGTATGCTTTCCCTACATCACAACACCTCATGGGCTAAAGAATCTTTCTCAAATCAGTATAACGCTGATGCAGATTCTGGTAGCGAAGACGGTATGCTTTCCCTACATCACAACATCTCATGGGCTAAAGAATCTTTCTCAAATCAGTATAACGCTGATGCAGATTCTGGTAGCGAAGACGATATGCTTTCCCTACATCACAACACCTCATGGGCTAAAGAATCTCAAATCAGTATAACGCTGATGCAGATTCTGGTAGCGAAGACGGTATGCTTTCCCTACATCACAACACCTCATGGGCTAAAGAATCTTTCTCAAATCAGTATATATGTTACCGCTAAAGCTCGAAAGCCGTTAATGTGCACATTACCTAGCTAATCTGCAGATTAACTGATTTGCTCCGTTAACGTACGGAATCAAGAGTTTTCCTCATTTTACCTAGGTAATGTGCACATTAACGGCTTCCGTATCGTTAAAGTTCAAAAGTTTGTTTCTCTCGTAGTGGTGAATCTCTTGAATATGAATCTTCGTGTCACGTGATTCACTCGTCCGCATTATAAAAAACGCCCCGGATGAGCGGAGGCCAAGTGAGACGAATCGGTAAAGTGATTCATTCTTGATAACGAATCACTACAATGATTCGCTCTCACTTGGCCTGCTCATTTTGGGGCGTTTTTTATAATTCGGACGACTGATTCATGTTGACAGAGGGATGACCCTGGTTTCAACTCTACTCTCGGACACTAGATAAATAACATTATGTTAATTTAAGCGTACAGAAACATTCCTGTTGTTCCAGCAAAGATCTTATTTTCACTTTAACGAGTGCCTAGTAGGTAATGTGCAGATTATCCAGGTAATTTGCAGATTACCTAGGTAATTTGAGAAATGAAACAATTTTCCGCACGTTAACGGATCACCTTGGTTAATCTGCACAATACCTAGATAATCTGCAGAATAACTGATTTCTGCACTTTAGCGGTAACATATATATAGGGGCGGGGGTGGCTCAGTCGGTAGCGCGCCAGGCTCGTAATCTGTAGTTCCCAGGTTCGAGTCCCAGCTGGGTCAGCGTTGAGATTTATCTCCGCAAAATTCCCCGCCCTGCCCACGGTCAGTAGGGGACACCGATGGGCTTGGAAAGGCCGCCGTCCGTCGGATGGGACGTTAAGCCGTGGCCCCGTGTGCAGGAGAGCCATACCCTGTGCACGTTAAAGAACATGCTGGATGGCCTTGACGGGAGGCTACCATCTGTCTCCCAACAGCTGTTCCAGTGGGTCCCCTCCCCCAACCTTCTCTGAGCCTTAGGGGTCCATGTGACCTGGTCATTTAGCCCATGGTGTGCAAAAAAGTGCCACTCAGAGGTAAAACAACCCAACTCAAATCAGTATAACGCTGATGCAGACTCTGGTAGCAAAGACGATATGCTTTCCCTGCGTCACACCACCTCATGCGCTAAAGAATCTTTCTCAAATCAGTATAACGCTGATGCAGACTCTGGTAGCGAAGACGGTATGCTTTCCCTGCATCACACCACCGCATGGGCTAAAGAATCTTTCTCAAACCCATTCACAGCATGTTTTTTTCACGAATGTGTACCACGGGCGCTGTTTGTTATCTCGACGGATTTAAATGTTAACCGTAGAGTGCATATATTTTGCGAATTCGATTATAATGTGACAATTCAAAAGTTGGAAGTATGAAAAAAGCGAACATTCTCTGATCGTTACCAATGGATGTCAGGGTTCTACCCTTCACTTTGTAAATACGTTTTCCTACTAACAGTTCAATCATGAATATATGATGTGGAGATTTTGGTAAACAATTGTGAACTATGTTACAAACCAGCTGCAATCAGCTATCTGTGCACGAAAGCAAAATTTTCCAATCACACAATTACTAATATTGAGATTACAGAAAATAGTAACTTTCAATACATTTAGCATTCATAAATTGAGCATTCTCGATGCTTGAGAAATGATTCATTTAACTAGCAAAGATGATTTATCCTCCTCTGAGATGTATTCGTGACAACGAAGGCAACCAACCGAATCATACAACTCTCAGTTGCGGAGTGGGAAAGAAGGTTTTGCTGTATAGAGATATCTCAGTCTTTAGCGAGAGCATTTTTTTCATCTATGGAAGGGATTTTTTCGTTAGAATAGCCAACTCGATATAATTATTCATAAAAAATATTCTGTTACGAAAACAAGTATGTCGCGAGAAAGGATTTTTCATCTGAGAATTAAGTGACCGATTATTCCCATTTCATGAGTCCAACAACTGTTCTTCATTCATACGGTGAGGGAAAGGATTTTTTTTTTTCATCTAAGAATCAACTGCCCGATTATTCCCATTTCATGCGTCCAACAAAACTGCTCTTCATACGGTGAGGGAAATGATTTTTTTTCATCTATGGAAGGGATTTCTCAAAGGGTTTTTTCATTGAAATGGCCTACTCCATATAATTATTCACAAAAATATTCTGTTAACAAGTATCTGACGGGAAAGAATTTTTCATCTGTGAATCAACTAATCCATCACGCGAAATGTCCAACAACTGGTTTTTTCATCTGATCTGGAAAAAGATCTGCGAGGGAGGGCTTCGTCTCATAATTTTTATACAGGAACTCTTTCATGGAAAAGGATTTTTATTTCGACAGTTCTTCACATAACGGCTTTTTTTCAACTGATCGATTATCCTATCATTAAGTCGGACATCCAGAGCGTGGGAGGAATCATTCAATCATATCTTTCACACACGCACGCGCACTATGGTCAATCATCTGCTGGGGAGGAAAGGGTTATAGCATAAGTCTGCTATTATCAACAAATTATGTGACAGCAAACCCAGGAACTGGTTTCACAGAAGCACGACCAAGCTTTCCGTGAAAGCGAGTTTGGGAAGTAAGCTTTTATGTCTTGTATGCGACAGTTTTCGCTTGCATGAGTGGAGAGCATTATTCTCTTATGAGGATGGGAAAAATTTCCCCTCTTTCGTGAGTCTGAGAATAAAGCCTCGAACGCAAAACTAACGGATGTTGTTGCTTATCTCTTTGTAGCAACACCGCTGGTATCATTAGGTGAGGAAGTGACTGTGTCTAGCAAAGCTTCGATGGCGATTTGAAAATCAAGTAGCGAGGGACAATTATCCTATCATTAACTCAGTTTGCTAGAGAGGGCTTTATGCAGAATCCCAACAGCTGTTCTTCACACGCATTGGTTTTTTCAAATCAATAAGTCAGCATTATCTGCTAGGACTTCATACAGATGTTTTTTACCTAATGGTTTTCCAGAGCGTGGGAGGAAACTCACCCATTTGGGGAAAGGTCAACATCCGCTAGTGGGGGGGGGGGGCTTCGACTCATAATTTTTTATACAGATGCTCTTCACACGCAATGGTTTTTTTCAATATCACACTATCATTAACTCAGTTTGCTAGAGAGGGCTTTATACAGAATTCCAACAGCTGTTCTTCACACGCATTGGTTTTTTTCAAATCAATAAATCAGCATTATCTGCTAGGACTTCATACAGATGTTTTTTACATAATGGTTTTTTCAATAAGTCGGAGCGTGGGAGGAAATCATTAACTGAGTTAGCAACATCCGCAAGGGGAGGGCTTCGTCTCATAACTTTTTATACGGATGCTCTTCACACGCAATGGTTTTTTCCAATATCACACACACGCACTATGGTCAATCACGAAAGGGTTATAACAGTTGCTACGGAAACACCTGCTCTGAACGGAAAAGGTTATGCATAAATTACTCCCATCTGCTTGTATACTTAGTACAGATAAAAACATCAAGCTTACCTTGTTCACAGTTACCCTTTGTTCAGTGTGAAGCAGGCTGAAGATGAAAGGAGGTGGTTAGCTTTTACCGTCTCGTCCATGGAAGGAATGTGGTTCTAGTTGCAAGTCAACGTTGCCATTTTTTTCCAAAAATAAAATGGGTACTAAAATATTTAGCTGTTCATGGAATTTTTTGTTTAAAAAGTATTGATTTTTTCTTTGTGCATATTTTTGTGGTGCTCCTTTCTCCCGATGCCCTAAGCACGTGCTTATTTTGCTTAATGGTTATTCCGGCCCTGCTTGTGATAAGTAACGGTTGGGTTGTTTTACCTCTGAGCGGCACTCTTTTGCACACCATGGGCTAAATGGCCAGGTCACAAGGACCCCGAAGGCTCAGAGAAAGTTGGGGGAGGGGACCCACTGGAACAGCTGTTGGGAGACAGATGGTAGCCTCCCGTCAAGGCCATCCAGCGTGTTCTTTAACGTTGGGTTGTTTTACCTCTGAGCGGCACTTTTTTTGCACACCATGGGCTAAATGGCCAGGTCACAAGGACCCCGAAGGCTCAGAGAAGGTTGGGGGAGAGGACCCACTGGAACAGCTGTTGGGAGACAGATGGTAGCCTCCCGTCAAGGCCATCCAGCGTGTTCTTTAACGTTGGGTTGTTTTACCTCTGAGCGGCACTTTTTTTGCACACCATGGGCTAAATGGCCAGGTCACAAGGACCCCGAAGGCTCAGAGAAGGTTGGGGGAGAGGACCCACTGGAACAGCTGTTGGGAGAGAGGACCCACTGGAACAGCTGTTGGGAGACAGATGGTAGCCTCCCGTCAAGGCCATCCAGCGTGTTCTTTAACGTTGGGTTGTTTTACCTCTGAGCGGCACTTTTTTGCGCACCATGGGCTAAATGGCCAGGTCACATGGGCCCCGAAGGCTCAGAGAAGTTGGAGGTTGGGTTGTTTTACCTCTGAGCGGCACTTTTTTGCACACCAAGGGCTAAATGGCCAGGTCACATGGACCCCGAAGGCTCAGAGGTTGGGGGAGGGGACCCACTGGAACAGCTGTTGGGAGACAGATGGTAGCCTCCCGTCAAGGCCATCCAGCGTGTTCTTTAACGTGCACAGGGTATGGCTCTCCCGCACACGGGGCCATGGCTTAACGTCCCATCCGATGGACGGCGGACTTTCCAAGCCCATCGGTGTCCCCTACTGACCGTGGGCAGGGCGGGGAATTTTGCGGAGATAAATCTCAACGCTGACCCAGCTGGGACTTGAACCTGGGAACTACAGATTACGAGCCTGGCGCGCTACCGACTGAGACACCCCTGTCCATATTAATGATCTGGACTATTTGTATTTTTTTCCGCAAATTTTTTCAAGTCGTTTTATTGTGCTGATGGATATATCCTTGTGGATTATCCTGAAGGCTCTTCGCTAAAATTTCTTTCTAGTCTTCTTTCGCGTTTCTTCGTCATGAAGAAGACTGTTTGCCTAAATTCAGAAATCCTTAAAATTTAGATTTAAACTAGTCTTATTCTAGAAGTTGAGAAGTTTTCATTCGTCCTTCACACAGTCCCTTCTTCTTGCTTCTGGGGTGGGGGTGGCTCAGTAGGTAGGCTCGGTCGTCGGATTTGACGTTAAGGTGCTCATAATCTGCAGTTCCCAGGTTCGAGTCCCAGCTGGGTCAGTATTGAGACTTATCTCCGCAAAACTCCCCGCCCCGCCCACAGTCAGTAGTGGACACCGATGGGCTTGGAAAGACCACCGTCCGTCGGATGGGACGTTAAGCCATGGCCCTGTGTGCAGGAGAGCCATACTCTGTGCACGTTAAAGAACACGCTGAATGGCCTTGACGGGAGGCTACCATCTGTCTCCCAACAGCTGTTCCAGTGGGTCCCCTCCCCCAACCTTCTCTCTGGGGCGGGGGTGGCTCAGTCGGTAGCGCGCCAGGCTTGTAATCTGTAGTTCCCAGGTTCGACTCCCAGCAGGGTCAGCATTGAAATTTATCTCCGCAAAATTCCCCGCTCTGCCCACGGTCAGTAGGGGACACCGATGGGCTTGGAAAGGCCGCCATCCATCGGATGGGACATTAAGCTGTGACCCCGTGTACGGGAGAGACATACCCTGTGCACGTTAAAGAACACGCTGGATAGCCTTGATGGGAGGCTACCATCTGTCTCCCAACAGCTGTTCCAGTGGGTCCCCTCCCCAAACCTTCTCTGTGCCTTCGGGGTCCATGTGACCTGGCCATTTAGCCCATGGTGTTCAAAAAAGTGCCGCTCAGAGGTAAAACAACCCAACCTCTGCCTTCCGAAAATTCTGTCGTCAAATTAGGTAAGACACTAACCTTGAGTTAGACGTATCAGCGATAACGAGCCAGTAGCAAGTCAGGCGAACAAAGGACGAATCGTCGCAAAGAGCACAAAAATCTGAACTGGAAGACTGAGCCGTTAAAGAATTATAAAATCAATAACACATGTAAAAACAATGCAAAAAAAAACTAACTTGAAATTGGAACAATATAATTAATCTATAGTAAATACACTGATTACCTATAGATATAGATTTCAATAAATACTTATGTGGAAACAATTATTGCCAACAGTTCGGGATTCGAACCCACGACTCTAGATACATCTCAGAGTGCCCTAACTACCCCAGCAGATAATTTATTGCCACAATGTGACCTTTTTATCTTTCACTAAATGTGGCGGACATTGCGCCATCTATAATCAGGAAAGGCAACTTATTTTCCCAATTCCTGCTACTGAAAAAATATATTCCGTCACGCAGCTGCTTGCCATAGAAGCATCTGACATGAGCCTGTCAGTTTTTATCCCATAGTAGAAGGTCTGTGAGGATGGCAGACCTCAGCAGAAAACCAACGCAAACATCCATGACTTACGTACGACTTGAATCCCGATCCCTTTGATCAGTAGGGGCGGGGCACACAGGCTCAGTCGGTAGCGCACCAGGCTCGTAATCTGTAGTTCCCAGGTTCGAGTCCCGGCTGGGTCAGCGTTGAGATTTATCTCCGCAAAGTTCCCCACCCTGCCCACGGTCAGTAGGGGACACTGATGGGCTTGGAAAGGCCGCCGTCCGTCAGATGGGACGTTAAGCCGTGGCACCGTGTGCGGGAGAGCCACACCCTGTGCACGTTAAAGAACACGCTGGATGGCCTTGACGGGAGGCTACCATCTGTCTCCCAACAGCCGTTCCAGTGGGTCCCCTCCCCCAACCTTCTCTGAGCCTTCGGGGTCCACGTGACCTGGCCATTTAGCCCATGGTGTGCAAAAAGTGCCGCTCAGAGGTAAAACAACCCAACCCTTTGATCAGTAGCTAAGCTCGCTAACCACTCGGCCACTGTAGGGCTAATGAATCAGATGTTAATGAGGAGATCACTTTCGCTTAAACGTGAGTTACTTCCTCATTAGCATCTGATTCATTAGCAACAATTGAAAAATAAGTAACCTTTCCTGATTATAGATGGCGCAAGGTCCACCACATTCAGCGAAAGATATGAAGGTCATTGTGGAAACAAGGTTATCGGTTGACGGTTGGTTTAATGGTTAGAGCACTCTGACATGTATCTAGAGAGTCGTGGGTTCTAATCCCGCACTATTGACAATCCTCTTATGGGACTTAATATTAGCTGCTAAACTTCGGTATCTCTCATAGGCTTAGGATTAGCAGTTATTCAAAAATCACGTGAGGAGTGACATCTACTATATAGTCCAGAGCAGTGGTTCCCAAACCCATGGGTCGCGACCCCAAATGGGATCGTGAAGGGTTTACTGTGGGGTCTCTGGGCAGTGGGTTGTTTTACCTCTGAGCGGCACTTTTTTGCACACCATGGGCTAAATGGCCAGGTCACATGGACCCCGAAGGCTCAGAGAAGGTTGGCGGAGGGGACCCACTGGAACAGCTGTTGGGAGACAGATGGTAGCCTCCCGTCAAGGCCATCCAGCGTGTTCTTTAACGTGCACAGGGTATGGCTCTCTCGCACACGGGGCCACGGCTTAACGTCCCATCCGACGGACAGCGGCCTTTCCAGGCCCATCGGTGTCCCCTACTGACCGTGGGCAGGGCGGGGAATTTTGCGGAGATAAATTTCAACGCTGACCCAGCTGGGACTCGAACCTGGGAACTGCAGATTACGAGCCTGGCGCGCTACCGACTGAGCCACCCCCGCCCCTCTCTGGGCAGTGGTGAGCTATGAAAATTTTAAAAAGGGAAAACAAAAAATTTCATCATCGTGTCCTGCACAGAGATTTGTTTGCGTAAACGTGTAACAATCTTTCTTTCGTCGGGTTAGCTTGTTGAGAGGTCCAGGTTCATGCGCAGTTCGGTGATTGGCTCTACGGAATGCGGGAATAAAGAATAAACAGAATAAATGTAGAGAATGACATGAGGTTGGCATTAACGAAAACTCAACCGCGAATTTTTAAGCTTGTTAATGAGTTACAATTTCAGTCATAGCATTAAATATGTCGTAAGTTAACATTATTTTGAATTATACTGAAAAATCTATTTTCGATGTGTTTTCATTTACCCTATTAAAAAGCCTATTTTTAATGTATCGGAGTCGCGACTCGAAAAAGGTTGGGAACCACTGGTCTAGAGAGTTTCAGACCTCCCCTGGGAGAGGAGAATAAAATTTTTATCATTGGGGGAGGACCTGTGGGAGGACGAAACAATCTAATATGTTTTATATTTATTTTTTTCTTATATGTTTTATCTTCCTTTGCGTTAGGGGCGGGGGTGGCTCAGTTGGTAGCGCGCCAGGCTCGTAATCTGTAGTTCCAAGGTTCGAGTCCCAGCTGGGTCAGCTCCGCAAAAATTCCCCGCCCTGCCCACGGTCAGTAGGGGACACCGATGGGCTTGGAAAGGCCGCCGTGCGTCGGATGGGACGTTAAGCCGTGGCCCCGTGTGCGGGAGAGGCATACCCTGTGCACGTTAAAGAACACGCTGGGAGGCTACCATCTGTCTCCCAACAGCTGTTCCAGTGGGTCCCCTCCCCCAACCTTCTCTGAGCCTTCGGGGTCCATGTGACCTGGCCATTTAGCCCATGGTGTGCAAAAAAGTGCCGCTCGGAAGTAAACAACCCAACCCAAATCCTTTGCGTTAAGGGAATGTTCATGCAAAGTTATAAGCGGACCGGCACACAAATAAATATATAAATTTTTCTTTCTAAATTTTCCAATTTTCGGTTAGTTCAGAATCCCAGGGGTGCTTATTACATGATAAAAAAAACTGCCATTTTTTCTGCTTTTTTTGCAGGTGACTTCCATTCACGGTGGACGACTCAAATCGTTATTCAAGCTGGTCAGCATTAAATTGCAAGAGCAGATATATACAGATGAAAATTATAATGGTAAATATGAGTGTCAAAAAAATTTACTTTCAAGTATAGAATCGCTGATATTGCACAATATTCAAACGTTGACCATTGAAGCACTTTCTCGTCGGAAACGTTTTTTGAAGATGTATCATGAGAGAAATGGATGTGTTCTGGAATGACAACTTCAATTATAATACTACTCGAGTATTAATAATCCTATTCGAGTAGTTGGGGTCCATTGAATTAATCAAGTGGATCTCTTTCTTGTGACCTGGCCATTAAAATGTCAATCAATTTTTCAATCAGTCAAACACCGAGAGAAATATTTTCCTTACTCTATTTATGTATTCCAAATCATCTATACTGAATATCAAAGAGATTCACATTCTCAAAATGCTATATCAATTGTCAAAATGCAAGAAATAAGCTGCTAATACAAAACTTATTTAGTTGTAGTGGTTAGAGTACATAGCTATTAAGCTAGTAGACTGTCCTTATGCTGCACGAAAAAACTGGACGATTTACAAATTCGTAATGTTTGTATTCGAAAATCAGGACAAGCAAATGCTTCTAATATTACATGATAAATCAAGACAAACTAATTAAAACAAGTTAAGCTACTAACAAACTAATTAAGACAAGTTAATCAAGACAAGTTAATGATTCTAAAATGTTCCATGAGAAACCAAGCCAAGCCAATGCTCCTAATGTTGTATGAGAAATTAGGATTAGCTATGCAAAGTTTCTAATATTGTTAGAGCACCGGAGGAAAAACTAAATTTTATTCATATTACAGTATATGAAACTAGGAAAGTCTGGTAAATTTCTAGTGTTGTAGGAATAAACAGGAGACGTAAGGTACTGTTTCTATTGAATGCAACAACTGGACAAAAAATGTCTAATGTTGTAGAAGAATTCAAGAAACTGTAGATTATGTTTTCGATGGTATAAGGGACTAGGACAAGTTCCAAAAATCTTCTAATCGTGTATGCAAAATCAGGACAGTCAAAAAAAAATTCTAATTTTGTGTGACGAAAGAGAACAAGCTAAAGCAAATTGTTGCACTATGAGAGTCAAAACAAGCAAAATCTTTCAATATTGTAGGAAAAATCCGGCCAAGATAGAATAAAGATACTACTATATGAAAAACAGGTCAAGGTAAAGTTTTAATATCACGACAGAAAAAGCTAGATAAAGCCTCAAAATATAAGAAACAGGGAAGAGAGAGGAAAAACTTCTAACGTTGCACGATGAATGTGGAAAATCTACATCAAGCTTCTAAATTTATATAAAACTTCTAATGATGAATCAGGAAATTTATATAAAGCTTCTAATGTTGAATGATGAATCGGGACAATATAGATAAAGCTATCAATATAAATAATGTTTTCAATTTAGATAATCAAGATAAAGCTTTTAAAAATATAGGTATAAATATAACAATGTCTTGCTCATCTGAATAAGCTGACAAAAAGTAAAACACTATAATGGAACAAGCACTTTTAAATTCCTTTAATGGGAGCTGAGAGAAAAGCCTCTGTATTGAATATTCATTAGAAAATTTTAGTAAAGTTCACAATTTTACATTACACGGAAAGGATACGTGTGATGTTCTTTATCGAGTAAATGAGTTGACTGATAGTACCAATAATTACCTTTCCAAAGCTCGTGAATTATTTCGTAGAGTTCTGAATTCTAATCTTGATTCAAATTTGCTTTACTTCAATGTCAGTAATTCTTCTGTAGAAGACAGTTCATTGTTAAGTGCTAAGTTCAATATTAGTGGAACTGATAATCCTGGCTCATTAATCTATGCAAAGAATGCTCAAGGTGGTACTTTTAATGCGGACATATCTGAAAATTACAGAATTAATATTCAAGGATTAAATAATGGTAATGATAAACATCTTCATAGTGAAACTATTGTGACAAAAGATATACACTTAGGGAGTATGAGCATTCCAACTATTTCCAGAAATATCGGTAGTTATAGTAGGCTCAGTGCAAATGTTGACATGGCAAGTTCAAAGTTCAACATCAGTAAAACTGACATCCCTCTTTCATTCATCTTTGAAAAATATGCTCAGAATACTTATAATCTTAATACATCTGAAAATTGCAGAACTGGTGTTCAAAGACTAAGTAATGGTGATGACAAATATCTTCCAAGTGAATTTTTTGGGGCAAAAGATATCCTCTCAGATAATATGAGCGTTCCAACTATATTTCACGCAAATATTGGTAGTGATAGGAAGCTCAGTACAAATGTTGACATGGCAAGTTCCGAGTTCAGCAACAGTAGAATCGACACTCCTGTCTCATTAATGTTTGCAAAGAATGCTCAAACTGCTACTCTTTGTAATGATGATAATAAGAGTTATTATATCAAAAATCCGAATTCTAATCTAAATATCAGCGAGTATATTTTAACCAACTTCCAGGACGATGATTCTGACTCTATGGACAGTGATACATTCCTGAGGCCGAATGATGAACTTTCTGATAAAGAAAATTTAGCACTTACTGATGACGAGAATTTTAGATTTCTTGATAGTGTATATAATCAGCAATATGAATCAAGCAATACTGTTATGAGTACAATTGAAAATTCCAAAGATTTTAATAGTCACATTATAAATTCATCTGAAAGATTATGGTTAAATGAAAACCCTAGTATGCAGAACAATCACTTTCAATCAATCCTACCATTTAGCTCTAATCGTTCCTTAGTTGATGATCGAAACACAAGGGATTTTAATTTCAGTAATTTTGGTTCTCCTGCCACAAATCTAGAATGTGTTTCAAATGACAAAAAGCATAGAATAGATAGTCAAAGACTAAGTAATGGTAATGATAAATATCTCTGCAAAGAACCATTTATGGCAGAAAATATCCCTTTAGGTAATGTTAACATTCCAACATCATTTCACACATATTCTGGTAGTGATAGAAAATTCAATACAAATATTCACATGGAAATACTAAAATCAAATTCAAGTCATAAAATAAGAAATTTCTCTGCCATTCATCCTCAGTGTCTTTCTGTACCCGATCACTGTGTTTACAATAACTATCTAACTGAATTATCAGCTATGTATGGCCCAGAATTCAACTCCATTACTGCCCATATTGAGAACCAAAATGCATTTTGTCCAATATATTCTACTAATAAATCATGTACAACACATGATACAAAGTTTCCTGAACCGAAAAGGAGAAAAATAAGTGCACTTCATAATTCTACAAATGAAGAAAGTGACAACATGCATACTGAAGAAGAAAGTCGTATCATCAGTGCTCATGAAGAATATCAAATAAACGAACCTCCTAATATGGAAATTTCAGCTCCAGTAGAGGACATAGCCATCGCTGCGAACTCTAAGATCCAAAATTCCTCTATCTTTGAAACAAATGTGAAAGACAGCCTTCGTGAAAGAATGGATGATAAGTTCAAAAGAAGTCAAGTTTATCAATTGATGTTTTCTGCAGATGGAATAACTTATTTCAGAGATATTTCAAATACTTTTCAAAGCCAATTTAATAATCAGAATTCCACAATAATTAATAGTTCCTTTGAAAAGGTTTCTCCAGCTGTAATCTCAAGAACTCAAGCTAATGAAACTCATTTTACTAATAATGTTCATCCAGCTCTCAATGATAACAAGTTTCTTATGCACAGTGATAAAGAAAACATTCCCGAAATCTATCAAAACATTTCCTGTGTTAAATCACATGCACAGTTAGACAGAAACGTTGGTTCTAAAGATGTAGAAACCAATGTTTTCACTTTTAACATTCAAGAAAGAAATATGTATCAAGAGCAAGCTGATATCTCTAATAGAATTCAAACAATACACGCTAACAACTCACCGATACTTACATGTCTAGAAACTAAAGTTTCTGATGAGCTTATTAGTAAAATCAGTGCTGAAATATGTATGCATTCAAGCAATACTCTCAATACTATTTCTACAGAAAATAAAATTGTCGATTCAAATATCCAAACAAAGGAGTTTCACTATGAGACTTCTTCAGATGAACGAAATGAAATGTATTATAGTTCAGATTTTCTAAGGATAAAACCTAATTCTGAAGAAGCTGGATTCACCAACACATTTCAGACACTACAGGATAAGAACTTGCACCCTCTAACAGATATCAAAACCGAAGTTTATAATAATGAAGGAAGTGCAGAATACAATAACACGTATCAAAATTTTGACCGTGCCTTTGATACTAATGCTATAGAACAGAAAACTGCTGATTTGAATATTCTGATGATGGATTCTTGCATTGAGCCTTGTGTAGACAAAACAAAGGCAGAAAGCAGTTCAGATATTCAAAACATAAATATAAAATCTGAAAAAACTGAATTGTCCAACGTATTTAGAACTATAAACAACACAATCATGCCTCCCGTTAAATATATCAAAACCGAAGAGTTCAATGAATGGGGAAATAAACAATCTGATCATCATCAACATCATCATCATCCTCAAATCAAAACCGAAGCGTATGAAGGTCAGGGAGATGAAATGCCCGAAAACGCATCCCAAAATTTTGCTTCCGCTTTGTATACTAACACTAAAGAGATCATATCTTCTGATACCAACATTCTGATAATGGACTTTGATATAGAGCCTTGCTTAGATAAAACCAATGAAGTAAAAAGCACTCCAAAGAAAAATATGAATTTTGAAGAGGTCCGATTTTCCAATATATTTGAAACAATATACAAGAATAACTTATCTCTTCTTACAAATGTGAAGACCGAAATTTCAAACGGGAAGGGAGTTGAACTATCTAATAACACTTCACGAAATATCGATACTACTTTGTATACTAATACTGCAGAAAACAAAGTTGTTGATTTAAATATTCAGGTAATGAATTTTAACATTGAGCCTTGCCTCGATAAAACCAATGAAGAAGAAAGTTCTTCAGGCAATAGGAAAGTAAATAGCAATTCTGAAGAAGATACTGGATACTTCAACACATTTGAAAGAGTACAGAGTAAGAACGTGCCTCTCCTCACAAATATCAAAACAGAAATTTCCGATTGTCAGCGAAGTGAACTGCCTGATAACACTTCCCAAAATGTAAATAGTACGTTGAATATTAATATTATACAAAGCGAAACTATTCATTCCAATATTCAGAAGATGGACGATCACACTGAGCCTTGCTCAGATAAAATCAACGAAGTAGATAATACTTCAGATGCTCCGAAAAGAAAAAAACACAAAAAAGCTGTATTCTGCAACACATATCGACCGATACAGAACATGAAGTTGCCTCTTGTTTCAGATACTCAAACTGTAGTTTCTGATGGACAAGAAGGTGAACTACCTGATAACACTTCCCAAAATATCAGCACTGCGTTGCCTTCTATTACTACACAAAGCAAAATTATTGATTCCAACCTTCAGGTGATGGAGATTCACACTGAACCTTCCTTAGATAAATTCAGTGAAGTAGTAAATACCTCAGATGCTCCGAAAAGAAATAAATATCGATCCTCAAAAACACTTCGACCAATACAGAATACGAATTTGCCTCTTCTTTCAGATAAACAAACTGTAGTTTCTGATAGACAGGAAGGTGAACTACCTGAAAACACTTCCCAAAATATCAACACTGCAGTGTCTTCTAATACTATAGAAAGCAAAACTGTTGATTCCAATGTTCAGATGATGAACTTTCAAAATGAGCCTTGCTTAGATAAAATCAATGAAATAGAAAATATTTCAAATATTCCGAAAAGAAATAAACCTGGATTCTGGAACACATTTCAACCAATACAGAATACGAATTTGCCTCTTCTTTCGGATATTGCAATTGACGTTTCTGGTAAACAGGAAGGTGAACTACCTCATAACTCTTCTCAAAATATGGACAATACGTTGTCTTCTAATGCTATGGAAAGTAAAACTGTTGATTGCAATATTCAGATGAACGTTCAGAATGAGCCTTCCTTAGATAAAATAAATGAAGTAGAAAATACTTCAGATGCTCCGAAAAGAAAAAAACACAACAAAGGTAAATTCAAACTAAATAAATTCAAGATAAAGCAAAAAAGATACATATCGACCAATACAGACAACACATATCGACCAATACTGAATACGAATTTGCCTCTTCTTTCAGATATTCAAAATGTAGTTTCTGATAGGCAAGATGGTGAACTACCTGATAACACTTCCCAAAATATCGACAATACCTTGTCTTCCAATACTATAGAAAGCAAAACGGTTGATTCCAATATTCAGATGGTGGACGTTCAGAATGAGCCTTGCTTAGATCAAATCAAAGAAGTAGTAAATACTTCAGATATTCCGAAAAGAAATAAACCTGGAATCTGGAACACATTTCAACCAATAAAGAATACGAATTTGCCTCTTGTCTCGGATATTGCAATTGAAGTTTCTGATAGACAGGAAGATGAACTTCCTGATAACACTTCCCAAAATATCGACAATACCTTGTCTTCTAATACTATAGAAAGCAAAACGGTTGATTCCAATATTCAGTTGATGAACATTCAGAATAAGCCTTGCTTAGTTGAAATCAGTGAAGTAGTAAATACTTCAGATATTCCGAAAAGAAATAAACCTGGAATCTCGTACGCATTTCAACCAATAAAGAATACGAATTTGCCTCTTGTCTCGGATATTGCAATTGAAGTTTCTGATAGACAGAAAGATGAACTTCCTGATAACACTTCCCAAAATATCGACAATACCTTGTCTTCTAATACTATAGAAAGCAAAACGGTTGATTCCAATATTCAGATGATGGACGTTCAGAATGAACCTTGCTTAGATCAAATCAGTGAAGTAGTAAATACTTCAGATATTCCGAAAAGAAATAAACCTGGAATCTGGAACACATTTCAACCAATAAAGAATACGAATTTGCCTCTTGTCTCGGATATTGCAATTGAAGTTTCTGATAGACAGAAAGATGAACTTCCTGATAACACTTCCCAAAATATCGACAATACCTTGTCTTCTAATACTATAGAAAGCAAAACGGTTGATTCCAATATTCAGATGATGGACGTTCAGAATGAACCTTGCTTAGATCAAATCAATGAAGTAGTAAATATTTCAGATATTCCGAAAAGAAATAAACCTGGAATCTGGAACACATTTCAACCAATAAAGAATACGAATTTGCCTCTTGTCTCGGATATTGCAATTGAAGTTTCTGATAGACAGAAAGATGAACTTCCTGATAACACTTCCCAAAATATCGACAATACCTTGTCTTCTAATACTATAGAAAGCAAAACGGTTGATTCCAATATTCAGATGATGGACGTTCAGAATGAACCTTGCTTAGATCAAATCAATGAAGTAGTAAATATTTCAGATATTCCGAAAAGAAATAAACCTGGAATCTGGAACACATTTCAACCAATAAAGAATACGAATTTGCCTCTTGTCTCGGATATTGCAATTGAAGTTTCTGATAGACAGAAAGATGAACTTCCTGATAACACTTCCCAAAATATCGACAATACCTTGTCTTCTAATACTATAGAAAGCAAAACGGTTGATTCCAATATTCAGATGATGGACGTTCAGAATGAACCTTGCTTAGATCAAATCAATGAAGTAGTAAATATTTCAGATATTCCGAAAAGAAATAAACCTGGAATCTGGAACACATTTCAACCAATAAAGAATACGAATTTGCCTCTTGTCTCGGATATTGCAATTGAAGTTTCTGATAGACAGGAAGATGAACTTCCTGATAACACTTCCCAAAATATCGACAATACCTTGTCTTCTAATACTATAGAAAGCAAAACGGTTGATTCCAATATTCAGTTGATGAACATTCAGAATAAGCCTTGCTTAGTTGAAATCAATGGCGTAGAAAATACTTTAGATATTCCGAAAAAAAATAAACCTGGAATCTCGTACGCATTTCAACCAATAAAGAATACGAATTTGCCTCTTGTCTCGGATATTGCAATTGAAGTTTCTGATAGACAGAAAGATGAACTTCCTGATAACACTTCCCAAAATATCGACAATACCTTGTCTTCTAATACTATAGAAAGCAAAACGGTTGATTCCAATATTCAGATGATGGACGTTCAGAATGAACCTTGCTTAGATCAAATCAGTGAAGTAGTAAATACTTCAGATATTCCGAAAAGAAATAAACCTGGAATCTGGAACACATTTCAACCAATAAAGAATACGAATTTGCCTCTTGTCTCGGATATTGCAATTGAAGTTTCTGATAGACAGAAAGATGAACTTCCTGATAACACTTCCCAAAATATCGACAATACCTTGTCTTCTAATACTATAGAAAGCAAAACGGTTGATTCCAATATTCAGATGATGGACGTTCAGAATGAACCTTGCTTAGATCAAATCAGTGAAGTAGTAAATACTTCAGATATTCCGAAAAGAAATAAACCTGGAATCTGGAACACATTTCAACCAATAAAGAATACGAATTTGCCTCTTGTCTCGGATATTGCAATTGAAGTTTCTGATAGACAGAAAGATGAACTTCCTGATAACACTTCCCAAAATATCGACAATACCTTGTCTTCTAATACTATAGAAAGCAAAACGGTTGATTCCAATATTCAGATGATGGACGTTCAGAATGAACCTTGCTTAGATCAAATCAGTGAAGTAGTAAATACTTCAGATATTCCGAAAAGAAATAAACCTGGAATCTGGAACACATTTCAACCAATAAAGAATACGAATTTGCCTCTTGTCTCGGATATTGCAATTGAAGTTTCTGATAGACAGAAAGATGAACTTCCTGATAACACTTCCCAAAATATCGACAATACCTTGTCTTCTAATACTATAGAAAGCAAAACGGTTGATTCCAATATTCAGATGATGGACGTTCAGAATGAACCTTGCTTAGATCAAATCAGTGAAGTAGTAAATACTTCAGATATTCCGAAAAGAAATAAACCTGGAATCTGGAACACATTTCAACCAATAAAGAATACGAATTTGCCTCTTGTCTCGGATATTGCAATTGAAGTTTCTGATAGACAGAAAGATGAACTTCCTGATAACACTTCCCAAAATATCGACAATACCTTGTCTTCTAATACTATAGAAAGCAAAACGGTTGATTCCAATATTCAGATGATGGACGTTCAGAATGAACCTTGCTTAGATCAAATCAGTGAAGTAGTAAATACTTCAGATATTCCGAAAAGAAATAAACCTGGAATCTGGAACACATTTCAACCAATAAAGAATACGAATTTGCCTCTTGTCTCGGATATTGCAATTGAAGTTTCTGATAGACAGAAAGATGAACTTCCTGATAACACTTCCCAAAATATCGACAATACCTTGTCTTCTAATACTATAGAAAGCAAAACGGTTGATTCCAATATTCAGATGATGGACGTTCAGAATGAACCTTGCTTAGATCAAATCAGTGAAGTAGTAAATACTTCAGATATTCCGAAAAGAAATAAACCTGGAATCTGGAACACATTTCAACCAATAAAGAATACGAATTTGCCTCTTGTCTCGGATATTGCAATTGAAGTTTCTGATAGACAGAAAGATGAACTTCCTGATAACACTTCCCAAAATATCGACAATACCTTGTCTTCTAATACTATAGAAAGCAAAACGGTTGATTCCAATATTCAGATGATGGACGTTCAGAATGAACCTTGCTTAGATCAAATCAGTGAAGTAGTAAATACTTCAGATATTCCGAAAAGAAATAAACCTGGAATCTGGAACACATTTCAACCAATAAAGAATACGAATTTGCCTCTTGTCTCGGATATTGCAATTGAAGTTTCTGATAGACAGAAAGATGAACTTCCTGATAACACTTCCCAAAATATCGACAATACCTTGTCTTCTAATACTATAGAAAGCAAAACGGTTGATTCCAATATTCAGATGATGGACGTTCAGAATGAACCTTGCTTAGATCAAATCAGTGAAGTAGTAAATACTTCAGATATTCCGAAAAGAAATAAACCTGGAATCTGGAACACATTTCAACCAATAAAGAATACGAATTTGCCTCTTGTCTCGGATATTGCAATTGAAGTTTCTGATAGACAGAAAGATGAACTTCCTGATAACACTTCCCAAAATATCGACAATACCTTGTCTTCTAATACTATAGAAAGCAAAACGGTTGATTCCAATATTCAGATGATGGACGTTCAGAATGAACCTTGCTTAGATCAAATCAGTGAAGTAGTAAATACTTCAGATATTCCGAAAAGAAATAAACCTGGAATCTGGAACACATTTCAACCAATAAAGAATACGAATTTGCCTCTTGTCTCGGATATTGCAATTGAAGTTTCTGATAGACAGAAAGATGAACTTCCTGATAACACTTCCCAAAATATCGACAATACCTTGTCTTCTAATACTATAGAAAGCAAAACGGTTGATTCCAATATTCAGATGATGGACGTTCAGAATGAACCTTGCTTAGATCAAATCAGTGAAGTAGTAAATACTTCAGATATTCCGAAAAGAAATAAACCTGGAATCTGGAACACATTTCAACCAATAAAGAATACGAATTTGCCTCTTGTCTCGGATATTGCAATTGAAGTTTCTGATAGACAGAAAGATGAACTTCCTGATAACACTTCCCAAAATATCGACAATACCTTGTCTTCTAATACTATAGAAAGCAAAACGGTTGATTCCAATATTCAGATGATGGACGTTCAGAATGAACCTTGCTTAGATCAAATCAGTGAAGTAGTAAATACTTCAGATATTCCGAAAAGAAATAAACCTGGAATCTGGAACACATTTCAACCAATAAAGAATACGAATTTGCCTCTTGTCTCGGATATTGCAATTGAAGTTTCTGATAGACAGAAAGATGAACTTCCTGATAACACTTCCCAAAATATCGACAATACCTTGTCTTCTAATACTATAGAAAGCAAAACGGTTGATTCCAATATTCAGATGATGGACGTTCAGAATGAACCTTGCTTAGATCAAATCAGTGAAGTAGTAAATACTTCAGATATTCCGAAAAGAAATAAACCTGGAATCTGGAACACATTTCAACCAATAAAGAATACGAATTTGCCTCTTGTCTCGGATATTGCAATTGAAGTTTCTGATAGACAGAAAGATGAACTTCCTGATAACACTTCCCAAAATATCGACAATACCTTGTCTTCTAATACTATAGAAAGCAAAACGGTTGATTCCAATATTCAGATGATGGACGTTCAGAATGAACCTTGCTTAGATCAAATCAGTGAAGTAGTAAATACTTCAGATATTCCGAAAAGAAATAAACCTGGAATCTGGAACACATTTCAACCAATAAAGAATACGAATTTGCCTCTTGTCTCGGATATTGCAATTGAAGTTTCTGATAGACAGAAAGATGAACTTCCTGATAACACTTCCCAAAATATCGACAATACCTTGTCTTCTAATACTATAGAAAGCAAAACGGTTGATTCCAATATTCAGTTGATGAACATTCAGAATAAGCCTTGCTTAGTTGAAATCAATGGCGTAGAAAATACTTTAGATATTCCGAAAAAAAATAAACCTGGAATCTCGTACGCATTTCAACCAATACAGAATACGAATTTGCCTCTTCTCTCGAATATTGCAATTGAAGTTTCTTACAGAGAGGAAAGTGAACTACCTGATAATACTTCCCAAAATATGAACAATACGTTGGCTTCTAATACTATGGAAAGCGAAACTGTTGATTCCAATATTCATATGATGGACTTTCACACTGAGCTCTGCCAAGATGAAACCAATGAAGGAGAAAGTACTTCAAATATCCCAAAAGTAAATGACATATATGAAGTTAAACACTCGTATGCAAAGAATTTGCCTCTTCTTACAATAATGAAAATACAAGTTTCTGATGATCCTAGAAGTGAAAGATGTTTTAGCACATTTCAAAAATTAAGAAGAAATAGGACCAAGAGCAAAAATTTAGATTTTAATGTTTGTGTGAAACAGTTACATGATGAAACACCCTCAGTTTCTACAGTTGGGTCAGTTAAAAATACAGACACTCCTATAGTAAACGCTAATTTTGAAAATATCAACGTTTCTTGGAATTCCCAAACAGTAAACAAGAATCCCAATGTTAAACCTGCTGTAAACGTGGAAGATTTTGATTTGTGTCAAACACACCTGAATAGTGAAGTATGCGAGCAATTAGACTATCCTTCAGAAACATACAATAGTTTGAGCAATAACACAAACACTGATGTGATCAGTATTAATTCCCTGAAAAGAAGTTTAATGAAAAAAAATCGAACTGCGCATGATCTTATAGTAGACAGAACAGTAGAATATTCTTTTACAAATGATTCTGAAGTAAAACATCTTTCTCATATTATCTCAGAAGTGTGTAAAGATGAAAATATCACAAACACCAACAGGAAAAATGTTAATACCTGTAAAAGCAATCCCTCTATTAATCATCATGAAGAAGCAGTTGAGGAGGTGGAGATTTGTGATCCTAAAACCAATAATAAGGTGAATCCTCCAGAGATTAAAATCAAGGGATTAATAGAAAAAATTGATGAACAGGACTTCGTCCGGTCTTCATCAAATTTCTGTCCTGAGGCAATCGATGATCAGAAGTCCATCCGATCTACATCGTCAAACTTCTCTCCTGATGCTATCGATGACCAGAGGTTCGCCCTAACTTCAGCAAATTTCTCGCCCAAGGCAATCCATGATCAGAAGTCCATCCGATCTTCATCATCTAATTTCTTTTCTGAGGCAATAGATGATCAAAAAACGTCTCGAGTAACTTCACTGAGTCATAAATCTTTCCCTTTAAATACAAAAGAGAACTTTGATGGTAACAGCATGACTCAACAACCACAAAATCTGACATGCTACACATGCAGTGGAAGTTTCAAAACTTCCAAAGCTTTGAAGATACAAGAAGAAAATTGCTCAAAACTGATAAAAGCAGATGGGGGAAAAAATTTTAATCACAGTAAATGCAAGTTTTGCGATTTTAAACTCGAGAAGTCTTGTCGCCTTGCAATGAATCTGCATATGTTTATCCACGAAAAAGAACATCTTCAAGATTGCGAACAAATTAATTCAAACAAGCGTCCTCATACGCGTAGTATATGTTCTAAATCATGCAGGAACAAAGCTTGTTTCCATACACTTTTATCTACTGAGGCAACGAAAAGTTATCAACGAATTCAGCCGTATAATCTGCGTGATAAGACGTGTAACTCTAGTAAAGAAAGGAAAATTTCTTACACGCCTCATACAGGAAAGAAACCTTACTCTATCGATGGCTTCAATATCAAACCAATTAATTTGGATGCAAAACTGAGAAGTCAGCAAAATATGGAATTCTGGAAGAATGCATTTCAGAACATAGAGCGTGTTGATGAGCGCAAATTATCACCTAAACAAAGTAACAATTTCTTATGCGACATCTGTGGAAAAGGATTCAACTTTAAGGGCAGTCTTAATCGGCATTACAAGTCTCACAAGAAATTCAAAGATCCAAATGATCTGCATGTGAATCGGCAAACTGAAATGTGATTTCTTTTTAATACACGAGATTCAGTCAGAAGATATGTTTACAAAGCATGTTGTTCGAGGTTTTTTTTTATTACAATCCTTAACGTGAACAATGCAGGATAATTCTAGTCTCATCCCACTGCTTTGTGACAGAATCTCCACAAAAAATGAGACACTGAGATCATGGAATGAGTTTCCTTGTCTGTAGAAGTCATCTTTCATTTTTGCTCAGCCATGGTTTCAGTGTTTTTCCCACATCATTATGACTTTGAAAACCATGACTTCTAAGATATTGTTGCGAATCTTGTTCTTATGGAAAATTTCATTTTCTAGGAGTGCAACTTTTTCACTCTAATCGATCTTCAGCGTCTTTCAAAATCCTTCGTATTGATTCTACAGCTTCTTTGCTAATCCATCGCACTGACTCTGCAGATAATTTCATAATCATCTGTATTGACTCTTCTGCTCCTTTCACAATAATATCCATTGATTTTCACAATAATCCTCCATAATGATTTTTCTGCTGCGAAATCCGATACGTATATACAATAAGCTATAGATGGCAGGCGAATCGACATGCAGTGTTTACACAATCCTTGCCACATAGCTCCAAGAATTGTAGACCGTTAGGTTGCCAGAAAATACGTCTTGTAAACTTACTTTCTGAACACCTCTGTTGCGTAAGGCAATTGTATGTTTCCTAACTGGTTCTTATGTCATTTGAAATAAGTAGCTTATGGGAACAATATAAATAATGTAAAGTGTTTTTATATGCCATTTCTTCAACCATTTTGCCTGAAGTTGTATTTTAAATAAAAGAGAAAACATTTTTTCAATATCATTGTACGTAGTATATTGTAATATAACATTCAAATTGTACAGTCGCTCAAAAAAATACCCGAACGCTATAGTTGATTTACAGAATTCAGAAAAAATATCTGGCAACGATTTTTTTTTAGAAATTAGTGATCTGGCAATCTTCGTGTACAGGATTTTTTTTAAAGAAATTAGTGATCTGACAACTTTCGTGCACACGATTCTTTTTAATTAATAAGGTTGCAGACTCCTTTGCCTAACCTCATCATTAGTTACAAAGTTAAACCACCTAATACCCAAGATACTGCGTAAGCATCTAGAATCAAAATAGGGTTATGAACCGTGTGCCTAGAGGCCTCAGAAGGAGAGGGAGACCTAGGATGCGGTGGGCAGACAATGTCAAACAGGACCTTGTTAGAATTGGTGTGCAGTGGCCGGATGCAGCAGATGTAGCTCAGGACAGATATGCGTGGAGAATTAAACTGCCCGGTCTGGTTGGACCTCCGTAGCCCATGGCTGTTTGAGGAGGAGGAGGATATAAAAATCATCTTCCTTTGGTCTATATAAAAAGTCTTTTCCTTGACCTATATAAAAAGTCACCTTTCACTGACTTAAATAAAAAGTCACCTTTCTTTATAAAAAGTCACCTTGTTATGCCTCAATTATTCTTTCCGCCTAATGAACAAAATTAAATTAAATCCAAATTCTTCTCCACGCATAGCATCCACCCAAGAAACATCTGCTTTTTTCCTCAAGAGGAGCTGGAGGATGGCACAGCCTCTGCGTACAGGAAATAGGACCCCCCCCTCCCACATGCACGAAGCAACAAAGAAACCCATAAATTCACCTCTCTTGACACCAGAGAGCGAACGATTGCAGAACCCTTCGCTATGTCCGACTCTGAGTGTCAAGATACTGCTGAACACGTGGCATCAGCCCACCTTGAAGGTCACATCACAGACCCCTCCTAGTCACCGGACAGTAGTGCCCATCTCATGAGAATGACTCCGGCCATGAGATCATGGGAAGTTTCAGACAGCAACCAGGCAACCAAAATAACACGGAGGACGAACAAAAGGGCGAGATAGATGCCCATATACACTCCAAGAGACAGAGAGATGATTAATTTAGCTCTGAATTAATTTATTTACTGCCACCCACTTCTCAAATAATTCAGTTACTGAGACAGTTCTGAAATAATTCATTTATTAAGACACATATCTGAATTAATTTATTTACTCTCACCCACTTGTGAAATCATTTATTAAGACACACTTCTGAATTAATTTATTTACTGTCACCCACTTGTGAAATAATTCAGTTACTAAGACACATTTCTGAAAAAATTAATTTATTAAGACACATTTCTGAATTAATTTATTTACTGTCACCAACTTCTGAAATAATTCAGTTACTAAGACATATTTCTGAAATAATTCATTTATTAAGACATCAATAAATTTATTTATTGTGACCCAATTTTGAAATAATTCATTTTCCACGACACACTTCTTAAATAATTCATTTACCGCGACACACTTCTGAAATAATATATATATTACAACTCACTATTGAATTAATTTATTTACTGTGACCCACTTCTGAAATAATTTATATTCTGACACACTTCTGAAATAATTCGTTTACCAAGACACAGTTCTGAATTAATTTATTTACTATGACCCACTTCTGAAGTAATTCAGTTATTTTGATACAATTTTAAAATATTTTATTTACCAAAACACATTTCTGAAGTTATTAATTTACAGCAACACACTTCTGAAATATTTCATTTGCTAAGACACACTTCCGAAATAATTCATTTACCTCGACATACTTCTGAAATAATTTATTTACTGTGACACACTTCTGAAATAATAATTCTAAATTATCACACTTCTACATTAATTTTTTTACTGTCATCCACTTCTGAAATAATTCATTTATTAAGACGCACTTTTTTCATAATATTTTATTAATCATCATATTTAATACATAATTATTATGATCCTAAGAAGTCGGGAATTTATCTTCACGAAATTTTACATTATCTGGATTAGTTTTATTGTATATAAAGAAATAATTTGCAATTACAAATAATAAGTTATTTCACATAATTATTATCAAATAAAATAAGAAGATTAATATGGAAACAAACATTTCATTTGTAAAATATATAAATCGAAATATTAATTTAACATATTTCCAAATAAATTTTTTTTTGCTTTATTTTTGATAGTGGCATATATTTTAAGCTGTAATAGATGTCGTGCCATTGAATTAAAGACGAATGGTACTTGGTACGCTCGGATATTTTTCCATAGTTAATGATTTTAGGCAATAAGTAGTATCCCTTATTGCTCAACCCTGTTGCTGGATTCAGAGAGCTTTTTTTCAGCATTTAGAAATCAATATTATTTTTAAAATATTGCTTTGTATTCCAGAAATGCGGTCAGTGTGAGAGGAGTAAGTTGAAGCATAGACTGACAAGCCATATCGAATAATAGATTCGCATAAAGACTTGTACACTAAGACACATACGTTAGAGGGACACTACACTCTGTAATTTGTAGATTTCATAAGCACATCGTCTAAGCCTGTCACATAGATTGTTAATATGGGTCTTCCATCTGAAATGCTTATCAATAATTAAACCTAAATATTAAATGTTGTTACCTGTTCTAAATCTGGACAGACACAATTATCGCTTTTCTTCAACAGAAAATGTGTTTCGTTTATACATATATTGGAGTGAGCTTTGATAGATTCTACCGTTGTAATTTTTATACTAGGTGAGTGCATATACATGACTTTGGTCTATTTACTGTTGAAATAGTATAATTATATTATTATTATAATATAATTCTTATTTAATCATTTTGTTGTTTTGTTAAGATCAAGATGGGAATTGCAAATAATTGTTTCCAAATTATAATCATAATTGACTAACATAAAATCCTCGACGTACAGAAAGGCAGAGACTAAATTTAACATCTAATAAGTCGTTAATATATATTAAGAAAAGTAATGGAAATACTTCTGAAATAATTCCATTACAATGACAGACTTCTGAAATAATTTATTTACTGTGACACATTTCTGAAATAATTCATTGACTATGACACACTTCTGAAGTAATATATTTTCCTTGACACACTTCTGAACTAATTCATTTACTGTAACACATTTCTGAAACAATTCATTTACTGTGACACATTTCTGAAACAATTCATTTACTGTGACATACTTCTAAAATAGTCTATTTTCCACGACATATTTTTAAAATAATTCATTTTCAAGGCACACTTCTGAAATAATTTACTTACTACTACATACTTCTGAAATAATTAATTTACCACAACAGAATTTTGAATAAATTATTTACTGTCACCCACTTCTGAAATAATTAATTTAGCACAGCACAGTTCTGAATTAATTGGCTTACTGTCACCTACTTCTAAAATAATTCAGTACTAAGAGTCACTTCTGTAATAATAAATTTAATGAAACACGGTTCTGAATTAATTTGTTATTTGTCACTCACTTCTGAAATTATTCAGTTACTAAAAGTCACTTCTGGAATAATTAATTTAATGAAACACATCTGAATTAATTTGTTTATTGTCACCCACTTTCTGAATTAATTTGAAATATTTCTGAATACTAAGTTACTAAGAGTTACTTAGTATTCAGTAACACGTAAAACGTACCTAACACGAAAAATATCTGAATTAATTTGTTTATTGTCACCCACTTCTGAAATAATTAATTTAGCACAACACAGTTCTGAATTAATTTGTTTATTGTCACCCACTTCTGAAATAATTAATTTAGCACAACACAGTTCTGAATTAATTTGTTTACTGTCACCTACTTCTGAAATAATTCAGTTAATAAGAGTCACTTCTGGAATAATTAATTTAATGAAACACAGTTCTGAATTAATTTGTTTATTGTCACCCACCTCTGAAATAATTAATTTCACACAACACAGTTCTGAATTAATTTACTGTCACCCACTTCTGAAATAATTCAGTTACTAATAGTCACTTCTGGAATAATTAATTTAATGAAACAGTTCTGAATTAATTTGTTTATTGTCACCCACTTCTGAAATAATTCAGTTACTAAGAGTCACTTCTGGAATAATTAATTTAGTGTAACACAGTTCTGAATTAATTTGTGTACTGTTACTCACTTCTTAAATAATTCAGTTGCTAAGACACTTCTGAAATACTTAATTTAGCGCAACATAGTTCTGAATTAATTTGTTTACTGTTACCCAATTCTGAAATAATTCAGTTACTAAGACACACTTCTGAAATGATTTAGCGCAACATAGTTTCGAATTAATTTGTTTATTGTCACCCGCTTTTGAAATAATTCAGTTACCGAGACACACTTCTGAAATAATTAATTTAGCCCAACACAGTTCAGAAATAATTTGTTTGCTGTCACGCACTTTTGAAATAATTCAGTTACTAAGACACACTTCTGAAATAATTCATTTAGTGCAACACAGTTCTGAATTAATTTGTGTACTGTCACCGACTTCTGAATTATTCAGTTACTAAAACACACTTCTGAAATAATTTAGTGCAACATATTTCTGAATTAATTTGTTTACTGTCAGCACTCCTGCCACACTTGAAATAATTCAGTTATTGAGACACACTTCTGAAATAATTGATTTAGCGCAACACAGTTCTGAATTAATTTGTTTACTGTCAGGCACTTCTGAAATAATTCAGTTACTAAGACACATTTTTGAAATAATTTAGCGCAACACAGTTCTTAAATAATTTGTTTAGTGTCACACACTTCTGAAATAATTCAGGTACTAAGACACACTTCTGAAATAATTTACCGCAACAAAGTTCTGAAATAACTTTTTTACTGTCGCCGACTTCTGAAATAATTTTTTTACTGTCGCCGACTTCTGAAATAATTGAGTTACTAGACACACTTCTGAAATAATTTATTTGCTCTGACCCACTTGTGAAATAATCCGTTTACCACAACACACTTCAGAAATATACTATTTACCACAACATACTTCAGAAATATTCTATTTACCACGACACACTTATAATAAGCAGATTCCTTTTGCTTTATTGTAACAGAAATTTATTTAAACAAAATATATTATCAAACTCAATATTTGAATTAAAAAAAAAAGCAATCTCATAACGTTTGAAAAGGTATTTAAGTACAAATTATTCTGCAGCATATTATTATTTTTCATAAATTTCTGAGATACCCCGATTGGAGAATCATATTTCAAGCGCAAAAAAGTACCGCTCAGAGGTAAAAATCACCCAATATAGAAACCCATTAAACTGAAGTGAAAAATTGAAAAGTTTAAATACAATAGCTATTCAGAATAATTCCCCTTATAAGTGCAAAGCAAAGATTCTATTTGCATTCGCATTAACTCTAACAGTACTTACTAGAAACGCCGTCAAATGTATTTTTTGCAGATAAAGCAACAGGAAATCACTTCCCACCGGAAATATCCTTTCCTTATTTTTGCGTAACAAAAAAGAACACTCTTGTTCATACAAGAAAGCAAGAAACATTATCTTTAATATGGTCGGCAAGCTTTTAGCGATTGCTGACTGCTTAACAAATCATAGTTGTTAGGGGGTACTTTGTAAACTGAAAAACTTGCCAAGGATAAGTATAAGCGAACTCCAAATATACTCTGACTGCCCCATCAAGATGATTTCCATGTTAGCTGTGTCCTTGTTAGTTGTCCTTATTTGACGTTGATGAGAAGTATAGATCCCAAGATGTTTTTGTAAAAGGATGGGGTGGGAGGAAGTGTTTGTTCGAAACCGCGGTTTGGTTGTTTTACCTCTGAGCTGCACTTTTTTTCGCCCAATGGGCTAAATGGCCAGGTCATTAGGACCCTGAAGCCTCAGAGAAGTTGGGGGAGGGGACCCACTGGAACAGCTGTTGGGAGACAGATGGTAACCTACTGTCAAGGCCACCCAGTGTGTTTTTAACATGCACAGGGTATGGCTCTCCTGCACACGGGGCAACGACTTAACGTCCCATCCGACGGAAGGCAGCCTTTCCCAGCCCATTGGTGTCACTGACTGTGGGCAAAGCGGGGAGTTTTGCGGAAATAAATCTTGACGCTGACCCAGCTGAGACTCGAATCTGGGAAGTGCAGGTTAGGAGCCTGGCGCACTACCGACTGAGTCCCCCTCGGTGTGAGCGGCTGTACGCGGTGAGGGGGACCACCCTGTGAAGGTTCCGCTGGCTTGGTTACCTTCACAGAGTCCTAAATGCTCGCCCGCATGTTTGCCGTGCGCGGAGACCCGTGTCCCGGGAAAGGAGGATCCTGGTAGTTGCTCGGGGTTCCCCATCTTCTCTCCTCAGCTCATGACTGGCATGATCCTCATTGGCCGTCTTGCCATTGGGGAGCCTATCTGGGCAGCGGATTCCGGGGCCTCTGCTTCCGGTAAACGGGAGCTCCTGGGGTGGCCCCCCTAGGAGCAATCGGCTGATGGGCAGGTCCTGCTAGGGTCAACCGTGCAGAGCGGCGAGTAACCTTGCCCACGTCCGGTACAGGTTTGCAAGTTTCCTCAGATTTTTTTCCTTTTGTTGTTATCCTTTCTTTGTGAGTCCAGTTTGACCACTCGCAATTTTGATATTTTTTGCTTTGTTTATTTCGTGTAGAACGTTTTTGTTCTGCACATTTCTCTTTTCATTTTCCTTACATTTATTTGTGAGGGCTTGGCTCACTGTCTGTGTGGGTATAGTGCCTGCGTAGCCCTGGCGCCTGACTGGGCATCCCCTTGTTGGGCTCCGTGGAGGATGGGGACAGCGGGCACTGAACCACACAAAAAAAATGAGAGAGAGAATGATGAAAATGCGATCATTGCCAACAAGAGGGCTCGACATGAGCCCCCATCTTCCTCATTGTCTGCCATCGTCGTCTGTGTCTTCGTTCCGAAAGTTCCTGATCATCCACTCCACGGGTGATCGGGTACTTGGGGACATGTCCCCTTTTTTTGGTAAGAAAGGTTTGAAAGGTCTTGCGGGAGAGCCGAAATCCGTCAAGCGCTTACGATCTGGCGACTTGCAGGTTGAGACTGCTTGTTCTAAACATTCCGAACTACTACTGAAAGTCAAAGAAATTGGTGGGATGGGTGTCGAAGTCACTCCCCATAAAACTTTGAATTCCTCTCGAGGTGTGATCACCGAGTGGGGCCTCCTCAAAGTCACTGAGGAGGAAATCCTCTTGGAACTCGCACCTCAAGGAGTAACAGCGGTCAATCGGGTTTCGACACGCCGTGATGGGAAATTAACACCCACCTGGGTGCTGATTGTCACCTTTAACTCACCACGCCTGCCTTCTTCCATCAAGGCAGGTTACTTACATTGTGAGGTTCAGCCGTATATCCCAAACCCTCTGCGCTGTTTTCAGTGTCAGATATACGGTCATGCCCGCACAGCATGCAGGGGCAAGCCCACCTGTGCTCGCTGTGGCAGTAAGGATCATCTCGATCCTGACTGCACAGCAGAAAAGGCATGCTGTGTGAACTGCAATGGCGAACATCCGGCGTACTCCCGCGACTGTCCGAAGTGGAAGGAGGTACAATGCCTCAAAGTCATCAACAATATCTCATACGCTGAAGTGAGAAAGCTTGCTGCACTGCCGACCCCACCTGGCAAGGTTTCCTATGCCAGTGCAGTCATTGGAAAGCCCATCGTTCCAAAACCGAGGGTGGTGTCGATTTCGACATCAACCCCAGTTTCCATACCTGCAGCTCAGCCTTCCACCTCCACCGGAAGACCTCCTCCTCCCCTTCCTCAGACAGCAAGACCTTCAAAACCTAAGGGGCCCCCACCGGGGCTCAAAAAGAAACTAATCACTCCTCCACAAAGGGCGGTCACCGATCCATGCCCCTTGGACGATTCCGAGGACATGGATACCGACCGCCCCCTTTTCACTAAACCGTCCTCTGCGGCGGTTAAGTTGAATAGGAATTCGTCGTCCGCCCACTCTTCTAAGTCCTGAGATGGCCACACTCCTACAAATGGAATTGTCGTGGATTCCAGAGGAATCTGGACGACATCAAGGCCCTCCTTCAGGCACACCAACCCATCTGTGTGTGCCTGCAGGAGACATACTTGCAGCCAGTCACAGATCCCACGATCCAGCACTTTTCACTAGTTCGCCGGGATGGAGATGGTCCAGCTCGTGGGGGTGTCCCCATCCTCGTGAGCAACCATTCTCCATTCCAGGTCGTACCCCTCACCACCAACTTGGAGGCGGTAGCCATCCGTCTCTTCATGGGGGTTCTCACTGACTCTCTGTATATCTTCCACCTGGGAGCATCGTCTTCCAGGAAGACCTTGATGATCTCGTCTCACAACTGCCATCCGCCTTCCTCATTATGGGGGACCTCAACAGACACAGTCCACTTTGGGGCAGTGCTGACACCAACGGGAGGGGCGGGGTCTTAGAGCAATGGCTCCTGGATCCTTCTCTCTCCCTGTTGAACACTGGTGTCAATACTTACTTTCACTCCCCAACCTGCTCTTTCACTGCCATTGACTTCACCATCTGCTCCTCCTCGATCCTTCCACTCTTTACATGGGAGGTCGAGGACAACCCTTATGGAAGCGATCACCTCCCCATGGTGTGCACCATCTCCCGTGGGGGGCCTTGCAGCCCTTCACGCGTCTCACAGTGGAGGCTTGATCGGGCTGACGGGTGGTTTTGAACTGCTCTCTGAGCTCGATGACCACTCTGTCAGCCAGGAGCCCATCAATGTGGCAGTAGCGGAGATAACGGACTGTATCGTAGATGCAGCTGCATCAACAATTCCTCAAATGTCTACACGGTTTCCTCGCTTTCCGAAACCGTGGTGGAATCCAGATTGCACCACAGCTCGTAAGGCTCAGAACAAGGCTTGGGGTGTGTTTCGGAGATATCCGACGACCCCCAACCTCGAAAAGTTGAAACCCGCCAGGGCGAAAGCTCGTTTTGTCCGACGCCAGAGCCAGAAGGAATCTTGGATTAAGTATGCATTTTCTATCACCCGCACGACTAGTTCTAAGTTCGTGTGGGATAAAGTCCGGAAGATGGGTGGGAACTATACGTCCCACTCGTTATTGATCCTGGAGCACAATGGACAGGCAATTGCCGACACTCAGGGAGAGTCCTTCTCCTCCACCTCTCCATCTTCCTCTTACTCCCCCGAGTTTCTGGCCCAGAAGGGCAGGACGGAGCACTCTCCGCTGTCTTTCCACTCGAATGGTCTGGAGCCTTACAACAGGCCATTCACAGTGGAGGAGCTTCGCCTTGCTTTGCATTCTTCTCATGCCTCTGCTGTAGGGCCGGACAATGTCCATTATGCCATGCTCCAACAACTTTCACCATCGAGTACGGATCGGCTGCTCCATCTCTTCAATCGCATTTTTCTCGAGGAGCAGTTTCCGGACTCCTGGCGGGAGGCCATCGTCTTGGCCTTCCCCAAGCCAGGCAAAGATCCCAAGATTCCTTCCAATTATCGTCCCATCGCATTGACGAGCTGCGTGTGCAAGGTGTTGGAAAGAATGGTAAATGCCAGACTCATCTGGTATTTAGAACACCACAACCTTCTTTCCAACACCCAGTGTGGCTTTCGCAGGCAACGGTCAACTCTTGACCACCTGATACGCCTCGAATCGGCTATCAGAAATTCATTTTTACGTAGAGAGCACCTGGTGTCCATTTTCTTCGACATCGAAAAAGCTTACGACACGGCTTGGAGATTCGGCATTCTTCTTGACCTCCACAGTTTCGGCTTGAGAGGTCACATGCCGATCTTCATCTCCAACTTCTTATTGACATGCTCTTTTCGTTCCGTGTCGGTAATACGCTGTCGCGGCCATACCCCCAAGAACAGGGGGTACCACAAGACTGCGTTCAGAGTGTTATGCTTTTCGCTGTCAAGATTAATTCTATAACTAGACAACTTCCTCCATCAGTAGGCAATGCCCTCTATGTTGATGACTTTAGCATCTTTTGCTCATCGTCCGGCATGAGGGTCACTGAAAGACAACTGCAAATTGCTCTGAACAATCTTTTGGTTTGGGCAACGACAAACTGGTTTCGGTTCTCCCCACAGAAGACCGCTTGTGTGCACTTTTTCCACAAGCGTAATCTTCACCTGGATCCCGAGCTACGGCTCGGGGGTAACATCATTCCAGTTGTTAAGGAGACCAAGTTTCTCGGTCTCATATTCGATCGAAAACTGACCTTTTTACCACACATATGTCATCTCAGGTCCAAGTGCACACGGGCATTGAACATCGTCAAGGTCCTCTCCTCCCTTTCCTGGGGGGCGGACCGATGCTCTTTGCTTTGCCTGTACCATGCACTTGTCCGATCGAAACTGGACTACGGATCCCAGGTGTACGACTCGGCCCGGGATTCAGTGGTGAAGGTGCTGGACCCCCTCCATCACCAGGTGCTCCGCGTTTGCACAGGAGCCTTCCGCACCTCACCGGTCCACAGTCTTTACGTTGAGACCGATGAACCTTCTTTATCTATTCGCCGTCAGCAGTTGTCCCTGCAGTATGGATCAAAATTGTGATCCCTGCCAGGCCATCCCACTTGGGACTGCGTTTTCAGTCCCAGGTGGGAAACGTTATACGAATTGGCCGACTGCCATTCGTCCTTTCGGTTTGAGGTTACCTGCAAGACATCAACATCAGTCTCGATAGCATCTCACAGTCGACAGCTGAGCCACTTCCACCTTGGCTCGCTGTTTCCCCTTCCTGCGATTTTTCCCTGTGCAGGACGGGAAAGGCCTTTATACCCGACTGTGTGTACCGGCAACTCTTTGCCAGCCATCGTGCTGTGCACCCGGACTTCTTGCCTGTCTTCACAGATGGCTCGAAGTCCGGCATTTCAGTGGGATCAGCCATGGTCTGATGTGATGTAATCATTGCAGACCAGATCCCACTGCAGTGTTCCATCTTCACTGCTGAGTTGCATGCTATGAGCATTGCCTTGGACCATATAGCAGCTAAGCATCATCGTCGGTGTGTGCTTTACACCGATTCGCTTAGCTCGCTACAGGCTTTGATCTCGGTGAGGCATCGGCCTCACCCTGTTCTCTCCAAGATCCACCAGCAGCTCCATCGTCTGGCGGCCACCACCATGATTCTCTTCTGTTGGGTGCCCGGTCATGTCGGAATCAGGTGCAATGATTTGGCAGATTCGGCTGCCAGGTCAGCCACGCCCCTGTCCGACTCTCCGTTGCCGGTTCCATATGTGGATTTCCGGCAGCATTTCACCATTGAGCTCCGGGCACAGTGGCAGAGATCTTGGTCTGAACAGGTTGCTAACAAGCTCTTCGAGATCAAGCCCATTGTCAAACCGTGGCAGTCTTGTTTTCGCAGGAATCGCAAGGAGGAAGTTGACTTGCTCGGCTCCACTTAGGTCACTCGTTTTTAACACACTCTTTTCTTCTTAAGGCGGACGCTGAACCTAAGTGCGAGTTTTGTGACACCATTTTAACTGTTAAACATATTTTACTCAATTGCCCTGCTTTTACCCTTGACCGACGTTTATTTTTTACCTTTCACGATTTTACGTCCGAGCCCCTTACACTCGGACATCTTTTATCTGATGATTCACTTTTAACTCATGTTTTCGAATTTTTACACTTTACCGGTTATTTTACTAGTTTATGAATTTTTACACTTTCCTGGATTTTTTACCTGTGTTTTACCTGTTGTTTTTTACATGGGTCCTATACAACCATTGTTATTGTTGAATTTACACTTTTTGCTTTCTTTTATTCTTTTTTATACTACTCGTTTTTATGCTGTGTTGTTTCTGTCTATTTTAAATTTGGTTGTGTTTTTTAATTTTATTGCGCCAAAAAACCCCAACCCAACCAACCAACCAACCAACCAACTATTAAACATATTTTAGTCGCATGTCCGTGTTTTAATTTCGAACGTCAATGTTATTTTAGCTTTCATAATTTTATGTCCGAGCCTCTTACACTCGGACATCTTTTATCTGATCATTATGTTTTACCGCCAGTTTTTACCATTTTGAAGCATTGTGGCTATTTTAATCGACTTCGATTTTACCTTGTGTTTTGATATCTTACCCAGGCTTTACACCTGGGTTGTCTTTTGCTATATACATCTTGTTGTTTTTGTTATATTTACATCTTTTTATGTGTGTTATATTCCCATCTTGTTGTTTTGTTATCTTTACATCTTGTTTTTATTGTTTTTCTGTTTTATATATATATATGTTACCGCTAAAGTGCAGAAATCAGTTATTCTACAGATTATCTAGGTATTCTCCAGATCAACTAGGGTGATCCGTTAACGTGCGGAAATTGTTTCATTTCTCAAATTACCTAGGTAAACTGCAAATCACCTGGATAATCTGCACATTACCTACTAGGCACTCGTTAAAGTGAAAATAAGATCTTTGCTGGAACAACAGGAACGTTTCTGTACGCTTAAATTAACATAATGTTATTTATCTAGTGTCCGAGAGTAGAGTTGAAACCAGGGTCATCCCTCTGTCAACATGAATCAGTCGTCCGAATTATAAAAAACGCCCCCAAAATGAGCAGGCCAAGTGAGAACGAATCATTTTAGTGATTCGTTATCAAGAATGAATCACTTTACCGATTCGTTCTCACTTGGCCTCCGCTCATTCGGGGCGTTTTTTATAATGCGGACGAGTGAATCACGTGACACGAAGATTCATATTCAAGAGATTCACCACTATGAGAGAAACAAACTTTTGAACTTTAACGATACAGAAGCGGTTAATGTGCACATTACCTAGGTAAAATGCGGAAAACTCTTGATTAACGGAGCAAATCAGTTAATCTGCAGATTAGCTAGGTAATGTGCACATTAACGGCTTTCGAGCTTTAGCGGTAACATATACACATCTTGTTGGTTTTATATTTTACCTTTTACAGTCTTGGTTTTAACTTTGGTTCAGGGGTACTTGACTTTTAGCTTCTATTTCTCTAGTTTTGCGCATTATAGCCTCAGTAGCTCATGCCCCCCAAAAAAACCCCAAACAACCGAACTATTGCCTGATCTGGACATATGTGCAACAGAATGTCTCTCAGAGGAAACCAATCCAACTCATCCTTACAATCTAACGTAACTCTAAAATATCCAATCTTTCAGACACATTCTAGCAAACTTATGAGTGTGACTTAAGACGCTGCTTTCTTCCCTGTGAGGGAACTAACACACCTAGAAGACCAAAGACCTTGATTTACGAGAAATGCAGGTAAGCCCACAATAAGACCTTCCAACCAACGGCAGCTGGGCCACAACTGGAACTGGAAAGATGTGTCCATAAATCTCTCCATTCCAACAAAGCGTGAAAGGAACTCCGAAGAAAGCCGATCTTTAACGATGCTTGTAACAATATACTGACGAACAGAGAGATTGGTTAACCACGTTAAAACGAACGGAAATTCTGAAGACGTAGTGCAGAATTTTCTAACCTTTTAGAGTTCAAGCCTGGACAACCTTGAACAAAAGAAGGGAAGGAAATTAATTATGCATAAACATGTAATTGATTTAATTAGTTAAAAATTTAGATTAAAGCAATTTATTTTGAAACCACTTAAATAAAATAATTTATTCATTAGGAGTTTATTATAATATTTGAGAATACACCCAATTCTGTTTTTACACGGTAGATACGTTCCACAAAAAACCTGTGACCGCTGTTAAGAGACAGATGGTAGACTCCCATCAAGACTATCCTGCGTTTTCTATAACTTTGCATTGTTTCACCATTGGGTGGCATTTTTTGCACACAATGGGCTAATTGGCCACATCACAATGACCCCGAAGGCTTAGAGAAGTTTGGGGAAAAGTACCCACTGGACAGCTGTTAGGAGATATATGGTAGACTTCCATCAAATCTATCCTGCTTTTTCTACAACTTTGTGTTGTTTTATCATTGGGTAACATTTGTTTTCATACAATGGGCTAATTGGCCACATCACAGTGACTCCGAAGGCTTAGAGAAGTTTGGGGAACAGGACCCACTGGACAGCTGTTAGGAGATGTATGGTAGACTTCCATCAATTCTATCCTGCTTTTTCTACAACTTTGTGTTGTTCAGATAGTAGATATTGACATCAGATATTGGACAGATAGTAGACTCCCATCAAGTCTATGCTGTATGTTCGATAACTTTGTGTTGTTTTACCTTTGACTGGCATTTTTTTCACAAAATGGACTTATTGGCGAAATCCCAATGACCCCGAAGGCTTAGAGAAGGTTGAGGAAACCCAATGGGCAGCTGTCAGGAGCCAGATAGTAGACTCCCATGAATGTTATCCTGCGTTTTCTACAACTTTGTGTTGGTCTATCTTTGGGTGAAATTTTTTTCACACAATTGGCTAATTGGTCAAATCACATTGACCCCGAAGGCTTAGAGAAGGTTGAGGGAACCCACTGGGCAGCTGTTAGGAGCCAGATAGTAGACTCCCATGAATGTTATCCTGCGTTTTCTACAACTTTGTGTTGGTCTACCTTTGGGTGACATTTTTTTCACATAATTGGCTAATTGGCCAAATCACAATGACCCCGAAGGCTTAGAGAAGGTTGAGGGAACCCACTGGGCAGCTGTCAGGAGCCAGATAGTAGACTCCCATGAATGTTATCCTGCGTTTTCTACAACTTTGTGTTATTCTATCTTTGGGTGACATTTTTTTGCACACAGTGGGCTAATTGGTAAATCATAATGACCCAAAGGCTTAGAGAAGGTTAAGGGAAGAGGACCCACTGGACAGTTGTTAGGATATATATTTTAGACTCCCATCAAGGCTATCCTGCGTTTTCTATAACTTTGTATTGTTTCACCTTTCGGTAGCATTTTTTTTGTACACATTGGGTGTTCCCTACTGACTGTGGGAAGGGGGGGGGGCGGTTAGCAGACATATATTTCAACGCTGACCCAGCTAGGACTCCTACCTCGGAACACAGATTACGAGCCTGGTGTGGGGCGGGGGTGGCTCAGTTGGTAGCGCGCAATACTCTTAATCTGTAGTCCCCAGGTGCGAGTCCCAGCTGGGTCAGCGTTGAGATTTATCTCCGCAAAATTCCCCGCCCTGCCCACGGTCAGTAGGGGACACCAATGGGCTTGGAAAGGCTGCCGTCCGTTGGATGGGACGTTAAGCCGTGGTCCGTGTGAGGGAGAGCCATACCCTCTGCACGTTAAAGAACACGCTGGATGGCCTTGACGGGAGGATACCATCTGTCTCCCAACAGCTCTTCCAGTGGGTACCCTCCCCCAACCTTCTCTGAGCCTTCGGGGTCCATGTGACCTGGCCATTTAGCCCATGGTGTGCAAAAAAAGTGCAGCTCAGAGGTAAAACAACCCAACGTTAAAGAACACGCTGGATGGCCTTGACGGGAGGCTACCATCTGTCTCCCAACAGCTGCTCCAGTTGGTCCCCAACCTTCTCTGAGCCTTTGGGATCCATGTGACCTGGCCATTTAACCCATGGTGTGCCAAAAAAGTGCCGCTCAGCGGTAAAACAACCGAACGTTAAAGAACAGCCTGGATGGCCTTGACGGGAGACTGCCATCTGTCTCTCAACAGCTGTTCCAGTGGGTCCCCTCCCCCAACCTTCTCTGAGCCTTCGGGGTCCATGTGACCTGGCCATTTAGCCCATGGTGTGCAAAAAAGTGCCGCTCAGAGGTAAAACAACCGAACGTTAAAGAACACCCTGGATGGCCTTGACGGGAGACTACCATCTGTCTCCCAACAGCTATTCCAGTGGGTCCCCTCCCCCAACCTTCTCTGAGCCTTCGGGGTCCATGTGACCTGGCCATTTAGCCCATGGTGTACAAAAAAGTGCCGCTCAGAGGTAAAACAACACAACCCAGCGAGCCTGGGTGAGCAGTCGACTGAGCCCCCCCTACCCCTGACCCATTAATCTGATGGTCCCAGCTAGGACGCATTTCTCTTTCAACGGCTCTCTCTCTCTTGAGCGTTGTCACAAGCGTCCCCTCCTCAAGATGCTCAGAGGGGGACTCCCTTTTCCCCGCTCTCATCACCCCTCAGCAAAAACATCTCAGGGAGTGCTCAACTCTCTCCCCTTTTCGCAATGACGCTAGGTGTGGCGCAATACTTCACGCTCACACTTACGACCTTCGTTAGGAGTGTAGCATCAGGGAACAGAAATGGTGACCACGGTCATGGCCGTCTGCATACAGTCGTTCAAGCCCCTCGATGCGAGAGCCTGTCCGTGGTGAGGGGACCACCCTGTGAAGGTTCCGCTGGCTCGGTTACCTTCACAGGGTCCTACACGCTCGCCCGCGTGTTTGCCGTGCGCGGAGACCCGTGTCCCTGGAAAGGAGGATCCTGGCAGTTGCTCAGGGGTCCCCGTCTTCTCTCCCCAGCTCATGACTGGTGGGGTCCCCTTTGGCCGTTTTGCCATTGGGGAGCCTGTCTGTCGCGGGGCTGGGCAGCGACTTCCGGGGCCGCTGCTATACACTGCTTTGGCCTCTGCTTCAGGTAAACGGGAGGTCCTGGGGTGGCCCCCTCAGGATCAATCGGCTGGTGGGCTGGTCCTGCTAGGGTCAACTATGCAGATCGGTGAGTAACCTTGTCCACCGTCCGGACAACGGTTTGCGAGTTTCCACACACATTTATTAATTTTGTAGTTTTCTTTCTTTTGTGTGGCCAGCTCTTGCCTCACACTTTATTGCTTTGTTGCTTCTTTTCTTTTGTGGGAACTCCGACGAGTTTCCCGCCACTTCTCTTTTTCTTTTCTTTTTGTTTTGTTGTGCGGGCTTGGCTCACTGCCTGTATGGGTATGGTGCCCGGGCAGCCCTGGCGCCCGACTGGGCGTCCCCTTGTTGGACTCCATGGTGGGTGGGGACAACGGGCACTGAATTTTTTAAAAACTACCATGAGTTCTCCAACTCATAAAAATACGAACAATGCCGCAAAGAGGGCTCGCCATGAACCCCCTACTTCTCTGTCTTTGCCTTCGTCTTCGTGTGTGTCTCCGTCTCCAAAGTTCCTGATCATCCACTCTACGGGTGATCAGGTACTTGGGGACATGTCCCCCTTTTTTATCAACAAGGGTTTACAAGGTCTTGCGGGAGAGCCGAAATCTGTCAAGCGCCTAAGATCCGGTGACTTGCAGGTGGAGACTGCATGCTCCAAACATTCGGAGCTTCTGTTAAAGGTTACAGCGATTGGTGGAGTGGCAGTCGAAGTCACTCCACACAAGACGCTCAATTCCTCCCGGGGCGTGATCTCCGAGTGGGGCCTCCTCAAGGTTTCTGAGGAGGAAATCCTCTCGGAGCTTTCAGCCCAGGGAGTGATAGCAGTCCACCGGGTTTCGTCACGCCGTAATGGAAAGTTAGAGCCCAGCCGGGTACTCATTCTAACTTTCAACTCACCACACCTGCCTACTTCTATCAAGGCAGGATACTTAAAGTGCGAGGTGCGGCCATTTATACCAAACCCTCTGCGTTGTTTCCAATGCCAGAGGTTTGGCCATGCCCGCACCGCATGCCGGGGCAAGCCCACCTGTGCTCGTTGTGGCAGTCAGGATCATCTTGAACCTGACTGCACAGCAGATAAGGCATGCTGTGTCAACTGTCGTGGTGAGCATCCGGCGTACTCCCGCGACTGTCCGAAGTGGCTGGAGGAGAAAGAGGTACAGCGCCTGAAGACCCTCCACAACATCAGCTATCCAGAGGCGAGAAAGCTCGCTGCACCGCCTGCCCCACCTGGCAAGGTCTCCTATGCCGGTGCGGTGGTCGGAAAGCCCGTCGTTAAGATGGCTTCCGTGGCGGTGCAGACCGACATCAGCGTTCCACCAGCTGAATCTTTCTCGCCTGCTGCTAAGTACCTCTTGACGCAGGCGAAGCCGACGTCGGTGTCAATCTCGACATCGACACCGGTTTCTATTCCTGTGTCTGTGCCTTCCACTTCCACCTCTGGAAGGCCCCCTCCACCTCGCCCACAGACAGCAAGACCTACGAAACCCAAGGGGCCCCCGCCGGGGCCCAAAAAGAAAATTTTACCTCCTTCGCGTTTGGCGGTCTCTGATCCATGTTGCTCGGACGACTCCGAGGACATGGACACCGACCGCCCAAATTTTCCCAAACCGTCGCTGGCGACGGTTAAAATAAATCGAAAGACGTCCGCCAATTCTTCCAAGACCTGAGATGGCCACACTCCTTCAATGGAACTGTCGTGGATTCCAGAGGAATATTGACGACATCAAGGTCCTCCTGAGGGAACACCAACCCCTTTGCGTGTGCCTTCAGGAGACATTCTTGCAGACAGCCAACAATCCCACTATCCGGCACTTTTCTCTCGTTCGCCGGGACCGGGATGGAGATGGTCCAGCTCACGGAGGTGTTGCCATCCTCGTGAGCAACCACTCCCCATTCCAGGTCATTCCCCTTACTACGAACTTAGAGGCGGTTGCCATCCGCCTCTTTGTGGGATTTTCGTTGACTGTCTGTTCTGTCTATCTCCCGCCCGGAAGCGTCATTTTCCGGGATGACCTTGATGACCTCGTCTCGCAGCTGCCGTCCCCCTTCCTCATCATGGGGGACTTCAACGGCCACAGTCCGCTCTGGGGCAGTGCTGACACCAACGGGAGGGGCCGGGTCTTGGAGCAGTGTCTCCTGGATCCATCGCTCTCCCTGTTGAACACCGGTGTCAGTACCTACTTTCACACCCCAACCCGCACATTCACTGCCATTGACCTCACCATCTGCTCCTCCTCGATCCTTCCACTCTTTACATGGGAGGTCGAGGACAATCCCTACGGAAGCGATCACCTCCCCGTGGTGTGTACCATCTCTCGTGGGGGGCCTTGCAGCCCTTCACGTGTCTCCCGGTGGAGGCTTGATCGGGCTGATTGGAGTGGCTTCGAGCTCTTGTCTGAGCTCGATGAGCACTCTGTCAGCCAGGAGCCCATCAATGTTGCAGTGGCGGAGTTGACGGACTGCATCGTCCATGCAGCTGCCTCTACTATTCCTCAGACCTCGACTCGGTTTCCACGGTTCCCAAAACCGTGGTGGAATCCCGACTGCACCGCAGCTCGTAAGGCTCAGAACAAGGCTTGGGGGGTGTTTCGGAGATATCCGACGTCCCCCAACCTCGAAGCATTCAAACGCGCCAGGGCGAAAGCCCGTTTCGTCCGGCGCAAGAGCCAGAAGGAATCTTGGATGAAATATACATCTACTATCACCCGCACGACCAGTTCTAAGGTCGTGTGGGATAAGGTCCGGAAGATGGGTGGGAAATACACGTCCCACTCATTATCGATCCTGGAGCACAATGGACAGGCGATTGCTGAGCCTCGAGCAATTGCCGACATTCTGGGGGAGTCATTCTCCACCATCTCTTCTCTGTCCTCCTACTCCCCCGAGTTTCTGGCCCAGAAGAGCAGGGCCGAGCGCTCTCCGCTGTCCTTCCATTCGAATGGCCTGGAGTCTTACAACAGGCCATTCACAGCGGAGGAGCTTCGCCGTGCTCTGCACACTTCTCGTGCATCTGCTGTGGGGCCAGACAATATCCATTATGCCATGCTCCAACATCTCTCACCATCGAGTAAGGATCGACTGCTCCGACTCTTCAACCGTATTTTCATCGAGGAGCAGTTTCCGGACTCCTGGCGGGAGGCCATCGTCTTGGCCTTCCCTAAGCCAGGAAAAGATCCCAAGATTCCTTCACATTATCGTCCAATTGCATTGACGAGCTGCGTCTGCAAGGTGTTGGAAAGAATGGTAAATACCAGGCTGGCCTGGTATTTGGAACATCACAGCCTTCTTTCCAACACCCAGTGTGGCTTTCGCAGGCACCGGTCTACTTTAGACCACCTGATCCGCCTCGAATCGGCGATCAGGAATTCTTTTTTACGACGAGAGCACCTGGTGTCAGTTTTCTTCGACATCGAAAAAGCGTACGACACGGCATGGAGATTCGGCATTCTTCGTGACCTTCACAGCTTCGGCTTGCGAGGTCACATGCCGATCTTCATTGCTAACTTTTTATCTTCTCGTGTTTTTCGAGTCCGTGTCGGCAACACTCTATCGCGGCCTTTCCCCCAAGAACAGGGGGTGCCACAAGGCTGCGTCCTGAGTGTTACGCTTTTCGCTGTCAAGATAAATTCCATTACACGGCAACTTCCTCCGACTGTAGGCAATGCCCTCTATGTTGATGACTTTAGCATCTTTTGCTCATCGTCCAGCATGAGGGTCATTGAACGACAACTGCAAACTGCCCTGAACAATCTCTCGGTTTGGGCGACGGCGAATGGGTTCCGGTTCTCCCCACAGAAGACCGCTTGCGTGCACTTTTGCCGCAAGCGTAATCTTCATCTGGACCCCGAGCTGCGGCTCGGGGGTAACATCATTCCCGTTGTGGCGGAGACCAAGTTTCTCGGTCTCATCTTCGACCGGAAATTGACCTTTTTACCACATATTCGACATCTCAGGTCCAAGTGCACGCGGGCATTGAACATCATCAAGGTCCTCTCCTCCCTCTCTTGGGGGGCGGACCGATGTTCTTTGCTCCGCCTTTACCGTGCACTTGTCCGGTCGAAACTGGACTACGGATCCCAGGTGTATGACTCCGCCCGGGATTCCATGGTGAAGGTGCTGGACCCACTCCATCATCAGGCCCTCCGTGTGTGCACGGGGGCCTTCCGCACTTCACCGGTCCAGAGTCTCTACGTTGAGACCGATGAACCATCTTTATCTCTTCGCCGTCAGCAGTTGTCCCTGCAGTATGCATCAAAATTGCGATCCCTGCCAGGCCATCCCACTTGGGACTGCGTTTTCAGTCCCAGGTGGGAAATGTTATACCAGAATCGGCCGACTGCCATTCGTCCTTTCGGTTTGCGTGTCCGAGGTTACCTGCGAGACATCAACACCAGTCTCGATAGTATCGCACAGTCGACAGCTGAGCCACTTCCACCTTGGCTCGCTGTTTCCCCTTCCTGCGATTTTTCCCTGTGCAGGACGGGGAAGGCCTTTACACCCGACTGTGTGTACCGGCAACTCTTTGCCAGCCATCGTGCTGCGCACCCGGACTTCTTGCCTGTCTTCACAGATGGCTCGAAGTCCGGCACTTCTGTGGGATCAGCCATGGTCTGCTGTGATGTAATCATTGCAGACCAGATCCCACTGCAGTGTTCCATCTTCACTGCTGAGTTGCATGCTATCAGCATTGCCTTGGACCATATAGCAGCTAAGCATCATCGTCGGTGTGTGCTTTACACCGACTCGCTTAGCTCGCTACAGGCTTTGATCTCAGTGAGGCATCGGCCTCACCCTGTTCTCTCCAAGATCCGCCAGCAGCTCCATCGTCTGGCAGCCACCACCACGATTCTCTTCTGTTGGGTGCCCGGTCATGTCGGGATCAGGGGCAATGACTTGGCAGATGCTGCTGCCAAGTCAGCCACGCCCCTGTCCGACTCTCCGTTGCCGGTTCCATATGTGGATTTCCGGCAGCGTTTCACCATCGAGCTCCGGGCACAGTGGCAGAGATCTTGGTCGGAACAGCTTACCAACAAGCTCTTTGAGATCAAACCTATCGTCAAACCGTGGCAGTCTTGTTACCGCAGGAATCGTAAGGAGGAAGTTGTCCTTGCTCGGCTCCGCTTAGGTCACTCGTTTTTAACCCACTCTTTTCTACTTAAGGCGGACGCAGTACCTAAGTGCGAGTTTTGTGACACCATTTTAACTGTTAAACATATTTTAATTCAGTGTCCGGCTTTTAACCTTGAACGAAAAATGTATTTTAGCTTCCACAATTTTATGGCTGAGCCTCTTACACTCAGCCATCTTTTATCTGATGAATCGTTTTTAACTCCTGTTTTCGACTTTTTACGTTTTACTGGTTATTTTACACGTATTTGATTTTTACCCTATTTCCTAGTTTTTACTCTTGTTTGTGTTTTAAACAGGTCCTATACACCCATTTTTATTGTTAACTTTTACATTTGTTGTTACTTTTTAATCTTTTTACTTGTCGTTTTGTGCTGTTTTGTTTGTGTTCGTTTTAACTTTGGTTGTGGGTTATGAGACTTTTATCCCTTTTTATCGTTTGTTTGGCGCAATATAGCCTTAGTTGCTGTTGCGCCAATAAATCCCAAACAACCAACCAACAGTCGTTCAAAAAAGTATCCGAACTCTACGGTTGATTACAAAATTCAAAAAAAATATCTGGCAATGTTTTTTTAGAAATTAGTGATCTGGCAACCTTCGTGTCACGTGATTACAGAATTCAGGAAATATAAATCTGGAGCGTGTACAGCACTGTACACGCTCCAGTTACCTTCACAGCAAATTGGAGCGTGTGCAGTTACTGCACACTTTCCAGTTTGCTGTGAACGGTAACAGCACACGCTCAATATTTCCGTGAGTGAGCCCACACGATTTAGTATCAAAATAATATGACCACCTACAGTCACTCAAAAAAGTATCCGAACACCATGGTTGATTACAGAATTGAGAAAAAATATCTGGCAACGTTTTTTTTTTAGAAATTAGTGATCTGGCAACCTTCGTGTCACGTGATTACAGAATTCAGGAAAAATATCTGCAGCGTGTACAGCAACTGTACAAGCTCCAGTTACCGTTCACAGCAAACTGGAGCGTGTGCAGTTACTGCACACGCTCAATATTTCCGTGAGTAAGCCCACACGATCTAGTATCAAAATAATATGACCACTTACAGTCGCTCAAAAAAGTATCCGAACACCATGGTTGATTACAAAATTCACAAAAAATATCTGGCAACGATTTTTTTAGAAATTAGTGATCTGGCAACCTTCGTGTCACGTGACACATAACACGAAGGTTGCCAGATCACTAATTTCTAAAAAAAAATATCATTGCCAGATATTTTTCCTGAGTTCTGTAATCAACCATAATGTTCGGATATTTTTTTTGAGCGACTGTACCTATTAGGCCCGAACGTCCTATTTATGACATCACCAATGTAATGCTGTAAAAGAGTCATAGAATGAACAAGATATAGGTTTCATCGCTTGCTTTGGGCAAAAAGATATAATTTAAACTTATAAATACATCGCAAAAAAGGGCGGGGATGGCTCAGTCGGTAGCGCGCCAGGCTCGTAATCTGTAGTTCCCAGGTTCGAATCCCAGCTGGGTCAGCGTTGAGATTCATCTCCGCAAAATTCCCCGCCCTGCCCACCGTCAGTAGGGGACACCGATGGGCTTGGAAAGGCCGCCGTCCGTCGGATGGGACGCTAAGCCGTGGCATCGTGTGCGGGAGAGCCATACCCTGTGCACGTTAAAGAACACGCTGGATGGCCTTGACGGGAGGCTACCATCTGTCTCCCAACAGCTGTTCCAGTGGGTCCCAACCTACCTATCGGGGTCCATGTGACCTGGCCATTTAGCCCATGGTGTGCAAAAAAGTGCCGCTCAGAGGTAAAACAACCCAACCCAGAGAACGAAAGAGCTCATTGTTAGATAGAGAAAGGCTACTAGACCAATTTTAGGAGAGAAATTGAAACCTCCTCTCAATGCAATTCAGAGTGTTTTTCGACGCTAGAAAAACATGGATTTTCTGCACACTTCTCCACACGTAAAGTCCCATCCGACGAACAGTTGTATTTTTCAAAGCAGTGTCACCTTTCTCACGGAGGATAGAGGTTAACAGAAATATTGTCTCAAAGGCAACACATTTGACGAGTGGAACCTGGGAATAACAGCTTATGGGTTGGGTTGTTTTACCTCTGAGCGGCACTTTTTTGCACACCATGGGCTAAATGGCCAGGTCACATGAACCCCGAAGGCTCAGAGAAGGTTGGGGGAGGGGACCCACTGGAACAGCTGTTGGGAGACAGATGGTAGCCTCCCGTCAAGGCCATCCAGCGTATTCTTTAACGTTGCGCTGTTTTACCTCTGAGCGGCAATTTTTTGCACACCATGGGCTAAATGGCCAGGTCACGACCCCGAAGGCTCAGAGAAGGTTGGGGGAGGGGACCCACTGGAACAGCTGTTGTGAGACAGATGGTAGCCTCCCGTCAAAACCATGCAGCGTGTTTTTTAACGTGCACAGGGTATGGCTCTCCCGCACACGGGCCACGGCTTAACGTCCCATCCGACGGACGGTGGCCTTTCCAAGCCCATCGGTGTCCCCTACTGACCGTGGGCAGGGCGGGGAATTTTGCGGAGATAAATCTCAACGCTGACCCAGCTGGGACTCGAACCTGTGAACTACAGATTACGAGCCCGGCGCGCTACCGACTGAGCCACCACCCCCGCCCCTTTTGTATCCGACACAACGCTTGTACACTAAAACACAAATCACATGTTATCCCTATGAGAAGTAAAATTCCACCTTACACCATTTTTTGATCTTTTATATTTCTATCTCGCATAAATTTTTTCTTTAACTTTTAGCGAAAAATGTGTATAAGAACACGCGTCTTGTTTCATCACAAAATATGTTTAAAAAAAAATTTCCTGTCGAACGCATATTTTGCACGATAAAACGTGAATTCTATGTTATCTCTAGGGAAGTGAAATTCGTTCCTTACAGTAATTTTTGTTCGTTTTAATTTTGTATGTTACTCAAACTTTGTTAATATTTTTTACGTAAGATAAAATTTGGTATGGAATAAGAACATGTTTTCTTGTTTAAAATTTTTCCACTAAATTATTTTTCTGATCGTAATATATGCAATTGAATTAATTTTTCGTTGAAACATATTTCTTCCCGACACTCCGCCATAATAGTATATTATTATGGAAAGTGAGTGATTCCATCCGTCAAGTGACTAGCTCACATAAGTTTTTAACATTAGATTTCCAAGTCAGCTGGGGTGGCTCAGTCGGTAGCGCGCCAGGCTCGTAATCTGTAGTTCTCAGGTTCGAGTCCCAGCTGGATCAGCGTCGAGATTTATCTCCGCAAAATTCCCCGCCCTGCCCACGGTCAGTAGGGGACACCGATGGGCTTGGAAAGGCCGCCGTCCGTCGAATGGGACGTTAAGCCGTGGCCCCGTGTGTGGGAGAGCCATACCCTGTGCACGTTAAAGAACACGCTGGATGGCCTTGACGGGAGGCTATCATCTGTCTCCCAACAGCTGTTCCAATGGGTCCCAACCTTCTCTGAGCCTTCGGGGTCGATGTGACCTGGCCATTTAACCATGGTGTGCAAAAAAGTGCCGCTCAGAGATAAAACAACCCAACCCAAGTCAGCTGAAATCTGGTGTCAAATAAGATGTTTTAGCATGAAATCAGTTTCTGCTCTTAATGAATGCAACTGAATGTGTTTTCCGTAGCACAGTTTCAAGTCACTATCTCGCAAAAATTCTATCATTATTTTTTCAAGTAAAATGTGATATGTACATGTTTTCAAACCTTTTCCACCGTTTTCTGAAATACGTATGGATGTATTTCTCCAAATATCGTTTCATCCCCCGTCAAGATGACATTAAATTTCTTCACACGACATTAAATTTCTTTTCCCGCCAAGGCGACAGTAAAATTTCTTCACAGCATGTTGGGTTGTTGTTGGGTTGTTTTACCTCTGAGCGGCACTTTTTTGCACACCATGGGCTAAATGGCCAGGTCACATGGACCCTGAAGGCTCAGCGAAGGTTGGGACCCACTGGAACAGCTGTTGGGAGACAGATGGTAGCCCCTCGATGCGAGAGCCTGTCCGTGGTGAGGGGACCACCCTGTGAAGGTTCCGCTGGCTCGGTTACCTTCACAGGGTCCTAAACGCTCGCCCGCGTGTTTGCCGTGCGCGGAGACCCGTGTCCCTGGAAAAGAGGATCCTGGCAGTTGCTCAGGGGTCCCCGTCTTCTCTCCCCAGCTCATGACTGGTGGGGTCCCCTTTGGCCGTTTTGCCATTGGGGAGCCTGTCTGTCGCGGGGCTGGGCAGCGAATTCCGGGGCCGCTGCTATACACTGCTTTGGCCTCTGCTTCAGGTAAACGGGAGGTCCTGGGGCGGCCCCCTCAGGATCAATCGGCTGGTGGGCTGGTCCTGCTAGGGTCAACTATGCAGATCGGTGAGTAACCTTGTCCACCGTCCGGACAACGGTTTGCGAGTTTCCCCACACATTTACTAATTTTGTAGTTTTCTTTCTTTTGTGAGGCCAGCTCTTGCCTCACACTTTATTGCTTTGTTGCTTCTTTTCTTTTGTGGGAACTCCGACGAGTTTCCCGCCACTTCTCTTTTTCTTTTCTTTTTGTTTTATTGTGCGGGCTTGGCTCACTGCCTGTATGGGTATGGTGCCCGGGCAGCCCTGGCGCCCGACTGGGCGTCCCCTTGTTGGACTCCATGGTGGGTGGGGACAACGGGCACTGAATTTTTTAAAAACTACCATGAGTTCTCCAACTCATAAAAATACGAACAATGCCGCAAAGAGGGCTCGCCATGAACCCCCTACTTCTCTGTCTTTGCCTTCGTCTTCGTGTGTGTCTCCGTCTCCAAAGTTCCTGATCATCCACTCTACGGGTGATCAGGTACTTGGGGACATGTCCCCCTTTTTTATCAACAAGGGTTTACAAGGTCTTGCGGGAGAGCCGAAATCTGTCAAGCGCCTAAGATCCGGTGACTTGCAGGTGGAGACTGCATGCTCCAAACATTCGGAGCTTCTGTTAAAGGTTACAGCGATTGGTGGAGTGGCAGTCGAAGTCACTCCACACAAGACGCTCAATTCCTCCCGGGGCGTGATCTCCGAGTGGGGCCTCCTCAAGGTTTCTGAGGAGGAAATCCTCTCGGAGCTTTCAGCCCAGGGAGTGATAGCAGTCCACCGGGTTTCGTCACGCCGTAATGGAAAGTTAGAGCCCAGCCGGGTACTCATTCTAACTTTCAACTCACCACACCTGCCTACTTCTATCAAGGCAGGATACTTAAAGTGCGAGGTGCGGCCATTTATACCAAACCCTCTGCGTTGTTTCCAATGCCAGAGGTTTGGCCATGCCCGCACCGCATGCCGGGGCAAGCCCACCTGTGCTCGTTGTGGCAGTCAGGATCATCTTGAACCTGACTGCACAGCAGATAAGGCATGCTGTGTCAACTGCCGTGGTGAGCATCCGGCGTACTCCCGCGACTGTCCGAAGTGGCTGGAGGAGAAAGAGGTACAGCGCCTGAAGACCCTCCACAACATCAGCTATCCAGAGGCGAGAAAGCTCGCTGCACCGCCTGCCCCACCTGGCAAGGTCTCCTATGCCGGTGCGGTTGCCGGAAAGCCCGTCGTTAAGATGGCTTCCGTTGCGGTGCAGACCGACATCAGCGTTCCACCAGCTGAATCTTTCTCGCCTGCTGCTAAGTACCTCTTGACGCAGGCGAAGCCGACGTCGGTGTCCATCTCGACATCGACACCGGTTTCTATTCCTGTGTCTGTGCCTTCCACCTCTGGAAGGCCCCCTCCTCCCCGCCCACAGACAGCAAGACCTACTAAACCTAAGGGGCCCCCGCCGGGGCCCAAAAAGAAGATTTTACCTCCTCGTTCGGCGGTCTCGGATCCATGTTGCTCGGACGACTCCGAGGACATGGACACCGACCGCCCTAATTTTCCTAAACCGTCGCTGGCGACGGTTAAAATAAATCGAAAGACGTCCGCCAATTCTTCCAAGACCTGAGATGGCCACACTCCTTCAATGGAACTGTCGTGGATTCCAGAGGAATATTGACGACATCAAGGTCCTCCTGAGGGCACACCAACCCCTTTGCGTGTGCCTTCAGGAGACATTCTTGCAGACAGCCAACAATCCCACTATCCGGCACTTTTCTCTGGTTCGCCGGGACCGGGATGGAGATGGTCCAGCTCACGGGGGTGTTGCCATCCTCGTGAGCAACCATTCTCCATTTCAGGTCATTCCCCTCACCACCGACTTAGAGGCGGTCGCCATCCGCCTCTTTGTGGGATTTTCGTTGACTGTCTGTTCTGTCTATCTCCCGCCCGGAAGCGTCATTTTCCGGGATGACCTTGATGACCTCGTCTCGCAGCTGCCGTCCCCCTTCCTCATCATGGGGGACTTCAACGGCCACAGTCCGCTCTGGGGCAGTGCTGACACCAACGGGAGGGGCCGGGTCTTGGAGCAGTGGCTCCTGGATCCATCGCTCTCCCTGTTGAACACCGGTGTCAGTACCTACTTTCATACCCCAACCCGCACATTCACTGCCATTGACCTCACCATCTGCTCCTCCTCGATCCTTCCACTCTTTACATGGGAGGTCGAGGACAATCCATATGGAAGCGATCACCTCCCCGTGGTGTGTACCATCTCTCGTGGGGGGCCTTGCAGCCCTTCGCGTGTCTCCCGGTGGAGGCTTGATCGGGCTGATTGGAGTGGCTTCGAGCTCTTGTCTGAGCTCGATGAGCACTCTGTCAGCCAGGAGCCCATCAATGTCGCAGTGGCGGAGTTGACGGACTGTATCGTCCATGCAGCTGCCTCTACTATTCCTCAGACCTCGACTCGGTTTCCACGGTTCCCAAAACCGTGGTGGAATCCCGACTGCACCGCAGCTCGTAAGGCTCAGAACAAGGCTTGGGGGGTGTTTCGGAGATATCCGACGTCCCCCAACCTCGAAGCATTCAAACGCGCCAGGGCGAAAGCCCGTTTCGTCCGGCGCCAGAGCCAGAAGGAATCTTGGATGAAATATACATCTTCCATCACCCGCACGACCAGTTCTAAGGTCGTGTGGGATAAGGTCCGGAAGATGGGTGGGAAGTACACGTCCCACTCATTATCGATCCTGGAGCACAATGGACAGGTAATTGCTGCGCCTCGAGCAATTGCCGACATACTGGGGGAGTCATTCTCCACCATCTCTTCTCTGTCCTCGTACTCCCCCGAGTTTCTGGCCCAGAAGAGCAGGGCCGAACGCTCTCCGCTGTCCTTCCATTCGAATGGCCTGGAGTCTTACAACAGGCCATTCACAGCGGAGGAGCTTCGCCTTGCTCTGCACACTTCTCGTGCATCTGCTGTGGGGCCAGACAATGTCCATTATGCCATGCTCCAACATCTCTCACCATCGAGTAAGGATCGACTGCTCCGACTCTTCAACCGTATTTTCATCGAGGAGCAGTTTCCGGACTCCTGGCGGGAGGCCATCGTCTTGGCCTTCCCTAAGCCAGGAAAAGATCCCAAGATTCCTTCGAATTATCGTCCAATTGCGTTGACGAGCTGCGTCTGCAAGGTGTTGGAAAGGATGGTAAATACCAGGCTGGCCTGGTATTTGGAACATCACGGCCTTCTTTCCAACACCCAGTGTGGCTTTCGCAGGCACCGGTCTACTTTAGACCACCTGATCCGCCTCGAATCGGCGATCAGGAATTCTTTTTTACGTCGAGAGCACCTGGTGTCAGTTTTCTTCGACATCGAAAAAGCGTACGACACGGCATGGAGATTCGGCATTCTTCGTGACCTTCACAGCTTCGGCTTGCGAGGTCACATGCCGATCTTCATTGCAAACTTTTTATCTCCTCGTATTTTTCGAGTTCGTGTCGGCAACACTCTATCGCGGCCTTTCCCCCAAGAACAGGGGGTGCCACAAGGCTGCGTCCTGAGTGTTACGCTTTTCGCTGTCAAGATAAATTCCATTACACGGCAACTTCCTCCGACTGTAGGCAATGCCCTTTATGTTGATGACTTTAGCATCTTTTGCTCATCGTCCAGCATGAGGGTCATTGAACGACAACTGCAAACTGCCCTGAACAATCTCTCGGTTTGGGCGACGGCCAATGGGTTCCGGTTCTCCCCACAGAAGACCGCTTGTGTGCACTTTTGCCGCAAGCGTAATCTTCATCTGGACCCCGAGCTGCGGCTCGGGGGTAACATCATTCCAGTTGTGGCGGAGACCAAGTTTCTCGGTCTCATCTTCGACCGGAAATTGACCTTTTTACCACATATTCGACATCTCAGGTCCAAGTGCACGCGGGCATTGAACATCATCAAGGTCCTCTCCTCCCTCTCTTGGGGGGCGGACCGATGTTCTTTGCTCCGCCTTTACCGTGCACTTGTCCGGTCGAAACTGGACTACGGATCCCAGGTGTATGACTCCGCCCGGGATTCGGTGGTGAAGGTGCTGGACCCCCTCCATCATCAGGCCCTCCGTGTGTGCACGGGGGCCTTCCGCACTTCACCGGTCCAGAGTCTCTACGTTGAGACCGATGAACCATCTTTATCTATTCGCCGTCAGCAGTTGTCCCTGCAGTATGCTTCAAAATTGCGATCCCTGCCAGGCCATCCCACTTGGGACTGCGTTTTCAGTCCCAGGTGGGAAATGTTATACCAGAATCGGCCGACTGCCATTCGTCCTTTCGGTTTGCGTGTCCGAGGTTACCTGCGAGACATCAACACCAGTCTCGATAGCATCGCACAGTCGACAGCTGAGCCACTTCCACCTTGGCTCGCTGTTTCCCCTTCCTGCGATTTTTCCCTGTGCAGGACGGGGAAGGCCTTTACACCCGACTGTGTGTACCGGCAACTCTTTGCCAGCCATCGTGCTGTGCACCCGGACTTCTTGCCTGTCTTCACAGATGGCTCGAAGTCCGGCACTTCAGTGGGATCAGCCATGGTCTGCTGTGATGTAATCATTGCAGACCAGATCCCACAGCAGTGTTCCATCTTCACTGCTGAGTTGCATGCTATCAGCATTGCCTTGGACCATATAGCAGCTAAGCATCATCGTCGGTGTGTGCTTTACACCGACTCGCTTAGCTCGCTACAGGCTTTGATCTCAGTGAGGCATCGGCCTCACCCTGTTCTCTCCAAGATCCGCCAGCAGCTCCATCGTCTGGCAGCCACCACCACGATTCTCTTCTGTTGGGTGCCCGGTCATGTCGGGATCAGGGGCAATGACTTGGCAGATGCTGCTGCCAAGTCCGCCACGCCCCTGTCCGACTCTCCGTTGCCGGTTCCATATGTGGATTTCCGGCAGCGTTTCACCATCGAGCTCCGGGCACAGTGGCAGAGATCTTGGTCTGAACAGGTTGCTAACAAGCTCTTCGAGATCAAGCCCATTGTCAAACCGTGGCAGTCTTGTTTTCGCAGGAATCGTAAGGAGGAAGTTGTCCTTGCTCGGCTCCGCTTAGGTCACTCGTTTTTAACCCACTCTTTTCTTCTTAAGGCGGACGCAGTACCTAAGTGCGAGTTTTGTGACACCGTTTTAACGATAAAACATATTTTACTTTCATGTCCTGCTTTTAACTTTGAACGTCGACTCTATTTTAACTTTCACGATTTTATGTCCGAGCCCCTTACACTCGGACATCTTTTATCAGAGCATTGTTGTTTTAACGCTGTTTTCCAATTTTTAAAATATTCTGGATATTTTACTCGTCTCTAGTTTTATTGCAATGTATAACCCAGGTCGCTTACACCTGGGTGCTTTTTATATTTATTATACATTTCTACCTTTGTTTCTTGTTAACTATGTTTCCTTTTATAGTTTTACATTGTTTTCTCTTTATATATATAGTAAATTTTTAAATTTGGTTGTGGGTGTGATGACTTTTAGCTTTTATTTAGACATTCGTTTGGCGCATTATAGCCTGAGTTGCTAATGCGCCATTAAACCCAAAACAACCAACCAACCAACCAACCAACAGATGGTAGCCCCCCGTCAAGGCCATCCAGCGTGTTCTTTAACGTGCACAGGGTATGTCTCTCCCGCACACGGGGCCACGGCTTAACGTCCCATCCGACGAACGGCGGCCTTTCCAAGCCCATCGGTGTCCCCTACTGACCGTGGGCAAGGCGGGGAATTTTGCGGAGATAAATCTCAACGCTGACCCAGCTGGGACTCGAACCTGCGAACTACAGATTACGAGCCTGGCGCGCTACCGACTGAGCCACCCCCGCCCCTCACAGCATTTAAAAGCCTATCTGGCTCAAAATATGTCCGAATCACAGTCCTTCTCAATAGGGAAGTGTTCGGTTCTTTCTTTCATAGGTTTAAGATTACATCTTTTCTAAGAGATCTATCTTAATTTTTGTGGACTGAGATTCAACTGATACAATCATGCATTTCGGATACATTACCCCTTTACGAAATATCACATGGCTCAACTGTGTTGGAATAAATGATGGTATTAATCAGATGCCATGGCTTTCTGGTTCGTATGGAAATGTTTATTCCCAAGAAATAGTTTTCCCTAAATAAATTCCGATGATAGTTACTAATAAGACCTAAGTGTGTAAATCCCATTTTGGAAAAAATAATGTTTCCAATTTCTGGTTCGTAGAATGGAAATGTTTATTTTCAAGAAATAGTTTTCCCTAAATAAATTCCGATGATAGTTACTAATCAGACCTAAGAGTGTAAATCCCATTTTGGAAAAAATAATGTTTCCAATTTCTGGTTCGTAGAATGGAAATGTTTATTCCCAAGAAATAGTTTTCCCTAAATAAATTCCAATGATAGGTACTAATCAGACCTAAGAGTGTAAATCCCATTTCGGAAAAAATTTCTGGTTCGTAGAATGGAAATGTTTTTTCCCAAGAAATAGTTTTTCCCAAAATAAATTCCGATAATAATCACTATTAGAGTGATTTTCGACTCTTTCGTCTCACCCTCCCCAAACCTATTGGCAATCTCTTTAGTAACCTTTAGAGTGAGTTATCTATTACTGTGACTAACGAAGGGGATAGCTCATCAGATCTTATCAGCAACAAATATAGCAGAGATCATTGAGCGTCCTTCCGTAGTTCAATCTGTGAACCCTCGTGTCACTCCCAAGACAACATTCTGATAAGAACCTCAAGACAACATACTGATAAGAACCTCAAGACAACATACTGATAAGAACAGACCATGAACTTCGTCAACAAGAAAGCACGACGATAAAACATTGCGCGTTAAAACTTGTAGGAGATGCTTAAAATAAATGTTTCAAAACGTGAAGTAATTTTTTTCTTGGATCCATATTTTTAACAAATATATATTTCAAACACGATTCCTGCACACTTTTTATTGATTTTTTTTTAATCTCCCGGGAATAAATGATGGTATGTGAGAACTTTGTCTTTCACAAATTGAGAAAGTTTTCTAATAAATTATTTTTTAGAGACGTGTGATTCCTAATTTGGAAATTTTTTGTAGGACTTTTCAGTTTGAAAATGTTTTTCCGTCCGTCAATAAAAACGTGGTTGAGAATAAAAATATTAGAGAAAGATATAAATTTATGGTCTGTTTCATTTAGTTCGCAGAATGGTTAACTTTATTTCTAAACATATTTCTCGGAATCGAACCACTAATTATTATACGAGCCGTCCCGTGGCCGAGTGGTTAGCGCGCTTGGCTACTGATCTACCGGACCCGGGTAAGGCATGGATGTTCGTGTTGTTTTTCTGATGAGGTCCTGCCATCCTCTCAGATCTTCTACTGTGGCATATAAACAAACAGGCTCCTGTCAGACCTCTGTGGCAAGCAGCTGCTTGAGGGGGTATTTATTTATTATTTTAGCCGTCCCGTGGCGAGTGGTTAGCGCGCTTGGCTACTAATCTAAGGGACCCGGGTTCGAGCCCCGGGTAAGGCATGGATGTTCGTGTTGTTTTTCTGCTGAGGTCCTGCCATCCTCTCAGACCTTCTACTCTGGCATATAAACTGACAGGCTCCTGTCAGACCTCTGTGGCAAGCAGCTGCTTGAGGGGGTATTTATTTATTATTTTAGCCGTCCCGTGGTGAGTGGTTAGACGCTTGGCTACTGATCTACGGGACCCGGGTTCGAGCCCCGGGTAAGGCATGAATGTTCGTGTTGTTTTTCTGCTGAGGTCCTGCCATCCTCTCAGACCTACTCTGGCATATAAACTGACAGGCTCCTGTCAGACCTCTGTGGCAAGCAGCTGCTTGAGGGGGTATTTATTTATTTTTTTTTAATTATTATACAGTGCAAAGGGGTGGACTTGGAAAAAATAATGTTTATTTGTTGGTCTGTTTCATTTAATTCTCAGATTGGGAAAGTTTATTCCTAATAAATTATTTGATAATTATTTTTCACAGTAACGAGACTGATCCCCGTGGGATAAAATATTTATTTAGCAGGACTTTTCACAGTCATCCGCAATAAAACGTGGTCCGTAGGTGGGGTGAGAAGTTCACGTGCTTATTTCCAAGAAATAAAACAAGATTTATGAAAATAATATTTTCTTAGGTTAAAACAAGATTCATTTATAAAAATATATTCCTATGTTAAATGTGGTTTTCTAAGAATAAAAATTCATTAAGCTTATTACCAGGATAAATGTTGTTTTCTAATAATAAAAATATAAATTATTCGTAAGTCAATTAATAAGGAATAAAAAAGTCATTTATAATTTATTCCCTAGTTAAATGTGATTTTCCAAGAATAAAAATTCAGTAATCATCATCATCATCATCATCCTCAAGCAGCCATGGGCTACGGAGGTCCAACCAGACCGTGCAATTTAGTTCTCCAAGCAAGTCTATCCTGAGCTACATCTGCTGCATCTGGCCACTGCACACCAATTCTAATAAGGTCCTGTTTGACATTGTCTGTCCCACCGCATCCTAGGTCTCCCCCTCTTTCTGAGGCCTTTAGGCACACTGTTCATAACCCTATTCGCCAATCTATAATTATCCATACGGGTAACATGGCCAAACCAGCGGAGTCTCTCTCTGCACAATATGCTGATTAAAGGAGGTTGCAAACTCCTTTGCCTAACCTCATCATTAGTTACAAAGTTAAACCACGTAATACCCAAGATACTGCGTAAGCATCTGGAATCAAAAGCATCTAGTTTCCTGTTATCTAGTTTACACAGCGTCCAAGTTTCACTGCCATAACTAACCCTAGAAAGAACCAAATTATTATACAGTCTAATTTTAGTCTTTAGGTGTATACGCCTATTTCTTCACACTCTCCATAATTTCTTAAAAGTCCCGGCAGCAATCTCTATTCATCTGTTAATCTCATGCCGCACATCACCAGTATCTCCCCCTCGGTGTGAGCGCCTGTACGCATTGAGGGGGACCACCCTGTGAAGGTTCCGCTGGCTCGGTTACCTTCGCAGGGTCCTAAACGCTCGCCCGAGTGTTTGCCGTGTGCAGAGACCAGTGTCCCGGGAAAGGAGGATCCTGGTAGTTGCTTGGGGGTTCCCATCTTCTCTCCTCAGCTCATGACTGGTGGGGTCCCCATTGGCCGTCTTGCCATTGGGGAGCCTGTCTGTCGCGGGGCTGGGCAGCGGATTCCGGGGCCTCTGCTATACACTGCTTTGGCCTCTGCTTCCGGTAAACGGGAGCTCTTGCAGTGGCCCCCCCAGGAACAATCGGCTGGTGGGCAGGTCCTGCTAGGGTCAACCATGCAGAGCGTTGAGTAACCTTGCCCACGGTCCAGGTACAGGTTTACAAGTTTCCTCACAACTTATTTTCCTTTTGAAGTTATCCTTTCTTTGTGCGGCCAGTTTGGCCCGTCACAATTTTCTTATTTTAAGCTTTGTTTCATTTGTGCCCCCCTCGGTGTGAGCGCCTGTACACGGTGAGGGGGACCACCCTGTGAAGGTTCCGCTGGCTCGGCTACCTTCGCAGGGTCCTAAACGCTCGCCTGCGTGTTCGCCGTGCGCGGAGACCCGTGTCCCGGGAAAGGAGGATCCTGGTAGTTGCTCGGGGGTCCCCGTCTTCTCTCCTCAGCTCATGACTGGCATGGTCCCCATTGGCCGTCTTGCCATTGGGGAGCCTGTCTGTCGCAGGGCTGGGCAGCGGATTCTGGGGCCTCTGCTATACACTACTTTGGCCTCTGCTTCCGGTAAACGGGAGCTCCTGGGGTGGCCCCCCCAGGAGCAATCGGCTGGTGGGCAGGTCCTGCTAGGGTCAACCGTGCAGAGCGGTGAGTAACCTTGCCCACGGTCCGGGTACAGGTTTACAAGTTTCCTCACAGATTATTTTTCTTTTGTCGTTATCCTTTCTTTGTGCAGCCAGTTTGGCAGCCACAATATTCTTATTTTTGCGCTTTGTTTCATTTGTGTAGAACGTTTTTGTTCTGCACATTTCTCTTTTTATTTTCCTTCTATTTATTTGTGAGGGCTTGGCTCACTGTCTGTGTGGGTATAGTGCCTGCGTAGCCCTGGCGCCCGACTGGGCGTCCCCTTGTTGGGCTCCGTGGAGGGTGGGGACAGCGGGCACTGAACCACACAATAAAAAACATGAGAGAGAATGATGAAAATAATGCGATCGCCGCCAACAAGAGGGCTCGACATGAGCCCCCATCTTCCTCGTTGTCAAAGTTATCTCTGCCGTTGTCTTCAGTGTCTGTGTCTTCGTTCCCAAAATTTCTGATCATCCACTCCACGGGTGATCAGGTACTTGGGGACATGTCCCCTTTTTTCGTTAATAAAGGTTTGAAAGGTCTTGCGGGAGAGCTGAAATCCGTCAAGCGCTTAAGATCTGGCGACTTGCAGGTTGAGACCGCTTGTTCGAAACATTTTGAACTGCTCCTGAAAGTAAAAGATATTGGTGGAGTGGCTGTCGAAGTCACTCCCCATAAAACTTTGAATTCCCCTCGGGGTGTGATCACCGAGTGGGGCCTCCTCAAAGTCACTGAGGAGGAAATCCTCTCGGAGCTCACACCTCAAGGAGTAACAGCGGTCCACCGGGTTTCGACACGCCGTGATGGGAAATTGACACCCACCCGGGTGCTGATTATCACCTTTAATTCGCCACGCCTGCCTTCTTACATCAAGGCAGGATACTTACATTGTGAAGTTCGGCCGTATATCCCAAACCCTCTGCGCTGTTTTCAGTGTCAGATATACGGTCACGCCCGCACAGCATGCAGGGGCAAGCCCACCTGTGCTCGCTGTGGCAGTAAGGATCATCTCGATCCTGACTGCACAGAAAAGGCATGCTGTGTGAACTGCATTGGCGAACATCCGGCGTACTCCCGCGACTGTCCGAAGTGGAAGGAGGAAAAGGAGGTGCAACGCTTGAAAGTAGTAAACAACATTTCTTATGCTAAGGCGAGAAAGCTTGCTGCACCGCCCGCCCCGCCTGGCAAGGTTTCCTATGCCAGTGCAGTCATTGGGAAGCCCATCGTTCCAATGACTTCAGTGGCGGTGCAGACTGACATCAGTGTACCACCTACTGAGTCTTTCTCGCTCGCAGCCAAGTACCTCCTCACGCAGGTGAGACTGAGGGTGGTGTCGACTTCGACATCAACCCCGGTTTCCATTCCTGCAACACAGCCTTCCACCTCCACCGGAAGGCCTCCTCCTCTCCTTCCTCAGACAGCAAGACCTTCAAAACCTAAGGGGCCCCCACCGGGGCTCAAAAAGAAACTAATCACTCCTCCACAAAGGGCGGTCACCGATCCATGCCCCTTGGACGATTCCGAGGACATGGATACCGACCGCCCCCTATTCACTAAACCGTCCTCTGCGGCGGTGAAGTTGAATAGGAATTCGTCGTCTGCCCACTATTCTAAGTCCTGAGATGGCCACACTCCTACAATGGAATTGTCGTGGATTCCAGAGGAATCTTGACGACATCAAGGCCCTCCTTCAGGCACACCAGCCCATCTGTGTGTGCCTGCAGGAGACATACTTGCAGCCAGTCACAGATCCCACGATCCGGCACTTTTCACTAGTTCGCCGGGACCGGGATGGAGATGGTCCAGCTCGCGGAGGTGTCGCCATCCTCGTGAGCAACCATTCTCCATTCCAGGTCGTACCACTCACCATCAACTTAGAGGCGGTAGCCATCCGTTTCTTCGTGGGGTTCTCGCTGACTGTCTGCTCTGTATATCTTCCACCTGGGAGCATCGTCTTCCAGGAAAACCTTGATGATCTCGTCTCGCAGCTGCCGTCCCCCTTCCTCATTATGGGGGACCTCAACGGACACAGTCCAGTTTGGGGCAGTGCTGACACCAACGGGAGGGGTGGGGTCCTGGAGCAGTGGCTCTTGGATCCTTCTCTCTCCCTGTTGAACACCGGTGTCAGTACTTACTTTCACTCCCCAACCCGCACTTTCACTGCCATTGACCTCACCATCTGCTCCTCCTCGATCCTTCCACTCTTTACATGGGAGGTCGAGGACAACCTCTACGGAAGCGATCACCTCCCCGTGGTGTGCACCATCTCCCGTGGGGGGCCTTGCAGCCCTTCACGCGTCTCACCCCTCGATGCGAGAGCCTGTCCGTGGTGAGGGGACCACCCTGTGAAGGTTCCGCTGGCTCGGTTACCTTCACAGGGTCCTAAACGCTCGCCCGCGTGTTTGCCGTGCGCGGAGACCCGTGTCCCTGGAAAGGAGGATCCTGGCAGTTGCTCAGTGGTCCCCGTCTTCTCTCCCCAGCTCATGACTGGTGGGGTCCCCTTTGGCCGTTTTGCCATTGGGGAGCCTGTCTGTCGCGGGGCTGGGCAGCGACTTCCGGGGCCGCTGCTATACACTGCTTTGGCCTCTGCTTCAGGTAAACGGGAGGTCCTGGGGTGGCCCCCTCAGGATCAATCGGCTGGTGGGCTGGTCCTGCTAGGGTCAACTATGCTGTTCAGTGAGTAACCTTGTCCACCGTCCGGACAACGGTTTGCGAGTTTCCCCACACATTGACTAATTTTGTAGTTTTCTTTCTTTGGTGAGGCCAGCTCTTGCCTCACACTTTATTGCTTTGTTGCTTCTTTTATTTTGTGGGAACTCCGACGAGTTTCCCACCATTTCTCTTTTACTTTACTTTCTGTTTTGTAGTGAGGGCTTGGCTCACTGGCTGTGTGGGTATGGTGCCCGGGCAGCCCTGGCGCACAACTGGGCGTCCCCTTGTTGGACTCCATGGTGGGTGGGGACAACGGGCACTGAATTTTTTAAAAACAACCATGAGTTCTCCAACTCATAAAAATACGAACTATGCCGCAAAGAGGGCTCGCCATGAACCCCCTACTTCTCTGTCTTTGCCTTCGTCTTCGTGTGTGTCTCCGTCTCCGAAGTTCCTGATCATCCACTCTACGGGTGATCAGGTACTTGGGGACATGTCCCCCTTTTTTATCAACAAGGGTTTACAAGGTCTTGCGGGAGAGCCGAAATCTGTCAAGCGCCTAAGATCCGGTGACTTGCAGGTGGAGACTGCATGCTCCAAACATTCGGAGCTTCTGTTAAAGGTTACAGCGATTGGTGGAGTGGCAGTCGAAGTCACACCACACAAGACGCTCAATTCCTCCCGGGGCGTGATCTCCGAGTGGGGCCTCCTCAAGGTTTCTGAGGAGGAAATCCTCTCGGAGCTTTCAGCCCAGGGAGTGATAGCAGTCCACCGGGTTTCGTCACGCCGTAATGGAAAGTTAGAGCCCAGCCGGGTACTCATTCTAACTTTCAACTCACCACACCTGCCTACTTCTATCAAGGCAGGATACTTAAAGTGCGAGGTGCGGCCATTTATCCCAAACCCTCTGCATTGTTTCCAATGCCAGAGGTTTGGCCATGCCCGCACCGCATGCCGGGGCAAGCCCACCTGTGCTCGTTGTGGCAGTCAGGATCATCTTGAACCTGACTGCACAGCAGAAAAGGTATGCTGTGTCAACTGCCGTGGTGAGCATCCGGCGTACTCCCGCGACTGTCCGAAGTGGCTGGAGGAGAAAGAGGTACAGCGCCTGAAGACCCTCCACAACATCAGCTATCCAGAGGCGAGAAAGCTCGCTGCACCGCCTGCCCCACCTGGCAAGGTCTCCTATGCCGGTGCGGTGGTCGGAAAGCCCGTCGTTAAGATGGCTTCCGTGGCGGTGCAGACCGACATCAGCGTTCCACCAGCTGAATCTTTCTCGCCTGCTGCTAAGTACCTCTTGACGCAGGCGAAGCCGACGTCGGTGTCAATCTCGACATCGACACCGGTTTCTATTCCTGTGTCTGTGCCTTCCCCTTCCACCTCCGGAAGGCCCCCTCCACCTCGCCCACAGACAGCAAGACCTACAAAACCCAAGGGGCCCCCGCCGGGGCCCAAAAAGAAAATATTACCTCCTCGTTCGGCGGTCTCTGATCCATGTTGCTCGGACGACTCCGAGGACATGGACACCGACCGCCCAAATTTTCCTAAACCGTCGCTGGCGACGGTTAAAATATATCGAAAGACGTCCGCCAATTCTTCCAAGACCTGAGATGGCCACACTCCTTCAATGGAACTGTCGTGGATTCCAGAGGAATATTGACGACATCAAGGTCCTCCTGAGGGCACACGAACCCCTCTGCGTGTGCCTGCAGGAGACTTTTTTGCAGATGGTCAACAGTCCCACAATCCGGCACTTTTCTCTCGTTCGCCGGGACCGGGATGGAGATGGTCCACCTCACGGAGGTGTTGCCAACCTCGTGAGCAACCACTCCCCATTCCAGGTCATTCCCCTCACCACCGACTTAGAGGCGGTTGCCATCCGCCTCTTTGTGGGATTTTCGTTGACTGTCTGTTCTGTCTACCTCCCACCCGGAAGCATCGTTTTCCGGGACGACCTTGATGACCTCGTCTCGCAGCTGCCGTCCCCCTTCCTCATCATGGGGGACTTCAACGGCCACAGTCCGCTCTGGGGCAGTGCTGACACCAACGGGAGGGGCCGGGTCTTGGAGCAGTGTCTCCTGGATCCATCGCTCTCCCTGTTGAACACCGGTGTCAGTACCTACTTTCACACCCCAACCCGCACATTCACTGCCACTGACCTCACCATCTGCTCCTCCTCGATCCTTCCACTCTTTACATGGGAGGTCGAGGACAATCCCTACGGAAGCGATCACCTCCCCGTGGTGTGTACCATCTCTCGTGGGGGGCCTTGCAGCCCTTCGCGTGTCTCCCGGTGGAGGCTTGATCGGGCTGATTGGAGTGGCTTCGAGCTCTTGTCTGAGCTCGTTGAGCACTCTGTCAGCCAGGAGCCCATCAATGTCGCAGTGGCGGAGTTGACGGACTGTATCGTCCATGCAGCTGCCTCTACTATTCCTCAGACCTCGACTCGGTTTCCACGGTTCCCAAAACCGTGGTGGAATCCCGACTGCACCGCAGCTCGTAAGGCTCAGAACAAGGCTTGGGGGGTGTTTCGGAGATATCCGACGTCCCCCAACCTCGAAGCATTCAAACGCGCCAGGGCAAAAGCCCGTTTCGTCCGGCGCCAGAGCCAGAAGGAATCTTGGATGAAATATACATCTTCTATCACCCGCACGACCAGTTCTAAGGTTGTGTGGGATAAGGTCCGGAAGATGGGTGGGAAGTACACGTCCCACTCATTATCGATCCTGGAGCACAATGGACAGGCAATTGCTGATCCTCGTGCAATTGCCGACACTCTGGGGGAGTCGTTCTCCTCCATCTCCTCATCTTCCTCGTACTCCCCCGAGTTTCTGGCCCAGAAGAGCAGGGCTGAACGCTCTCCGCTGTCCTTCCATTCGAATGGCCTGGAGTCTTACAACAGGCCATTCACAGCGGAGGAGCTTCGCCGTGCTCTGCACACTTCTCGTGCATCTGCTGTTGGGCCAGACAATGTCCATTATGCCATGCTCCAACATCTCTCACCATCGAGTAAGGATCGACTGCTCCGACTCTTCAACCGTCTTTATATCGAGGAGCAGTTTCCGGACTCCTGGCGGGAGGCCATCATCTTGGCCTTCCCTAAGCCAGGGAAAGATCCCAAGATTCCTTCAAATTATCGTCCAATTGCGTTGACGAGCTGCGTCTGCAAGGTGTTGGAAAGGATGGTAAATACCAGGCTGGCCTGGTATTTGGAACATCACGGCCTTCTTTCCAACACCCAGTGTGGCTTTCGCAGGCACCGGTCTACCTTAGACCACCTGATCCGCCTCGAATCGGCGATCAGGAATTCCTTTTTACGTAGAGAGCACCTGGTGTCCATTTTCTTTGACATCGAAAAAGCGTACGACACGGCATGGAGATTCGGCATTCTTCGTGACCTTCACAGCTTCGGCTTGCGAGGTCACATGCCGATCTTCATTGCAAACTTTTTATCTTCTCGTATTTTTCGAGTTTGTGTCGGCAACACTCTGTCGCGGCCTTTCCCCCAAGAACAGGGGGTGCCTCAAGGCTGCGTCCTGAGTGTTACGCTTTTCGCTGTCAAGATCAATTCCATTACACGGCAACTTCCTCCGACTGTAGGCAATGCCCTCTATGTTGATGACTTTAGCATCTTTTGCTCATCGTCCAGCATGAGGGTCATTGAACGACAACTGCAAACTGCCCTGAACAATCTCTCGGTTTGGGCGACGGCGAATGGGTTCCGGTTCTCCCCACAGAAGACCGCTTGTGTGCACTTTTGCCGCAAGCGTAATCTTCATCTGGACCCCGAGCTGCGGCTCGGGGGTAACATCATTCCAGTTGTGGCGGAGACCAAGTTTCTCGGTCTCATCTTCGACCGGAAATTGACCTTTTTACCACATATTCGACATCTCAGGTCCAAGTGCACGCGGGCATTGAACATCATCAAGGTCCTCTCCTCCCTCTCTTGGGGGGCGGACCGATGTTCTTTGCTCCGCCTTTACCGTGCACTTGTCCGGTCGAAACTGGACTACGGATCCCAGGTGTATGACTCCGCCCGGGATTCGGTGGTGAAGGTGCTGGACCCCCTCCATCATCAGGCCCTCCGTGTGTGCACGGGGGCCTTCCGCACTTCACCGGTCCAGAGTCTCTACGTTGAGACCGATGAACCATCTTTATCTATTCGCCGTCAGCAGTTGTCCCTGCAGTATGCTTCAAAATTGCGATCCCTGCCAGGCCATCCCACTTGGGACTGCGTTTTCAGTCCCAGGTGGGAAATGTTATACCAGAATCGGCCGACTGCCATTCGTCCTTTCGGTTTGCGTGTCCGAGGTTACCTGCGAGACATCAACACCAGTCTCGATAACATCGCACAGTCGACAGCTGAGCCACTTCCACCTTGGCTCGCTGTTTCCCCATCCTGCGATTTTTCCCTGTGCAGGACGGGGAAGGCCTTTACACCCGACTGTGTGTACCGGCAACTCTTTGCCAGCCATCGTGCTGTGCACCCGGACTTCTTGCCTGTCTTCACAGATGGCTCGAAGTCCGGCACTTCAGTGGGATCAGCTATGGTCTGCTGTGATGTAATCATTGCAGACCAGATCCCACAGCAGTGTTCCATCTTCACTGCTGAGTTGCATGCTATCAGCATTGCCTTGGACCATATAGCAGCTAAGCATCATCGTCGGTGTGTGCTTTACACCGACTCGCTTAGCTCGCTACAGGCTTTGATCTCAGTGAGGCATCGGCCTCACCCTGTTCTCTCCAAGATCCGCCAACAGCTCCATCGTCTGGCAGCCACCACCACGATTCTCTTCTGTTGGGTGCCCGGTCATGTCGGGATCAGGGGCAATGACTTGGCAGATGCTGCTGCCAAGTCAGCCACGCCCCTGTCCGACTCTCCGTTGCCGGTTCCATATGTGGATTTCCGGCAGCGTTTCACCATCGAGCTCCGGGCACAGTGGCAGAGATCTTGGTCTGAACAGGTTGCTAACAAGCTCTTCGAGATCAAGCCCATTGTCAAACCGTGGCAGTCTTGTTTTCGCAGGAATCGTAAGGAGGAAGTTGTCCTTGCTCGGCTCCGCTTAGGTCACTCGTTTTTAACTCACTCTTTTCTACTTAAGGCGGACGCAGTACCTAAGTGCGAGTTTTGTGACACCATTTTAACTGTTACACATATTTTAATTCATTGTCTTGCTTTTAATCTTGAACGCAGAATGTATTTTACCTTCCACAATTTTATGGCTGAGCCTCTTACACTCAGCCATCTTTTATCTGATGAATCGTTTTTAACTCCTGTTTTCGACTTTTTACGTTTTACTGGTTATTTTACACGTATTTGATTTTTACCCTGTTTCCTGGTTTTACTCTTGTTTGTGGTTTTAAATAGGTCTTATACACCCATTTTTATTGTTAACTTCTACACTTGTTGTTACTTTTTAGTCTTTTTACTTGTCGTTTTGTGCCGTTTTGTTTGTGTTCATTTTAATTTTGGTTGTGGGTTATGCGACTTTTATCCCTTTTTATCGTATGTTTGGCGCAATATAGCCCTAGTTGCTGTTGCGCCAATAAACCCCAAACAACCAAACCAAACCACGCGTCTCACGGTGGAGGCTCGATCTGGCTGACTGGGGTGGTTTCGAGCTGCTCTCTGAGCTCGACGACCACTCTGTCAGCCAGGAGCCAATCAATGTGGCAGTAGCGGAGATAACGGACTGTATCGTAGATGCAGCTGCATCAACGATTCCTCAAACTTCTACACGGTTTCCTCGCTTTCCGAAACCGTGGTGGAATCCAGAATGCACCGCAGCTCGTAAGGCTCAGAACAAGGCTTGGGGGGTGTTTCGGAGATATCCGACGTCCCCCAACCTTGAAAATTTCAAACGCGCCAGGGCGAAAGCACGTTTCGTCCGACGCCAGAGCCAGAAGGAATCTTGGATCAAGTATACGTCATCCATCACCCGCACGACTAGTTCTAAGGTCGTGTGGGATAAAGTCCGGAAGATGAGTGGGAACTACACGTCCCACTCGTTATCGATCCTGGAGCACAATGGACAGGCAATTGCTGATCCCAAAGCAATTGCCGACACTTTGGGGGAGTCATTCTCTTCCATCTCTTCGTCTTCCTCTTACTCCCCCGAGTTTCTGGCCCAGAAGGGCAGGGCAGAGCGCTCTCCGCTGTCTTTCCACTCGAATGGCCTGGAGCCTTACAACAGGCCATTCACAGCGGAGGAGCTTCGCCTTGCTCTGCACTCTTCTCGTGCCTCTGCTGTTGGGCCGGACAATGTCCATTATGCCATGCTCCAACATCTTTCACCATCGAGTAAGGATCGGCTGCTCCATCTCTTCAATCGCATTTTTCTCGAGGAGCAGTTTCCGGACTCCTGGCGGGAGGCCATCGTCTTGGCCTTCCCCAAGCCAGGCAAAGATCCCAAGATTCCTTCCAATTATCGTCCCATCGCATTGACGAGCTGCGTGTGCAAGGTGTTGGAAAGAATGGTAAATGCCAGACTCATCTGGTATTTAGAACATCAGAACCTTCTTTCCAACACCCAGTGTGGCTTTCGCAGGCAACGGTCAACTCTTGACCATCTGATACGCCTCGAATCGGCTATCAGAAACTCATTTTTACGTAGAGAGCACCTGGTGTCAATTTTCTTCGACATCGAAAAAGCGTACGACACGGTTTGGAGATTCGGCATTCTTCGTGACCTCCACAGTTTCGGCTTAAGAGGTCACATGCCGATCTTCATCTCCAACTTCTTATCGACACGCTCTTTTCGTGTCCGTGTCGGTAACACTCTGTCGCGGCCGTACCCCCAAGAACAGGGGGTGCCACAAAGCTGCGTTCTGAGTGTTACGCTTTTCGCTGTCAAGATTAATTCCATAACTAGACAACTTCCTCCATCCGTAGGCAATGCCCTCTATGTTGATGACTTTAGCATCTTTTGCTCATCTTCCAGCATGAGGGTCATTGAAAGACAACTGCAAATTGCCCTGAACAATCTTTCGGTTTGGGCGACGGCAAACGGGTTTCGGTTCTCCCCACAGAAGACCGCTTGTGTGCACTTTTGCCACAAACGTAATCTTCACCTGGATCCCGAGCTGCGGCTCGGGGGTAACATCATTCCAGTTGTGGCGGAGACCAAGTTTCTCGGTCTCATATTCGATCGGAAATTGACCTTTTTATCTCACATACGTCATCTCAGGTCCAAGTGCACGCGGGCATTGAACATCGTCAAGGTCCTCTCCTCCCTCTCTTGGGGGGCGGACCGATGTTCTTTGCTCCGCCTGTACCGTGCAATTGTCCGATCGAAACTGGACTACGGATCCCAGGTGTACGACTCGGCCCGGGATTCGGTGGTGAAGGTGCTGGACCCCCTCCATCATCAGGCCCTCCGTGTTTGCACGGGAGCCTTCCGCACCTCACCGGTTCAGAGTCTTTACGTTGAGACCGACGAACCTTCTTTATCTTTTCGCCGTCAGCAGTTGTCCCTACAATATGCGTCTAAATTGCGATCCCTGCCTGGCCATCCCACTTGGGACTGCGTTTTCAGTCCGAAGTGGGAAATGCTTTACACTAATCGGCCGACTGCCATTCGTCCTTTTGGTTTGCGTGTCCGAGGCTACCTCAGAGACATCAACACCAGTCTCGATAGCGTTGCACAGTCGACAGCTGAGCCACTTCCACCTTGGCTCGCTGTTTCCCCTTCCTGCGATTTTTCCCTGTGCAGGACGGGGAAGGCCTTTACACCCGACTGTGTGTACCGGCAACTCTTTGCCAGCCATCGTGCTGAGCACCCGGACTTCTTGCCTGTCTTTACAGATGGCTCGAAGTCCGGCACTTCGGTGGGATCAGCCATGGTCTGCTGTGATGTAATCATTGCAGACCAGATCCCACTGCAGTGTTCCATCTTCACCGCAGAGTTGCACGCTATCAGCCTCGCCTTGGACCACGTGGCGACTAAGCATCATCGTCGGTGTGTGCTTTACACCGACTCGCTTAGCTCGCTACAGGCTTTGATCTCGGTGAGGCATCGACCTCACCCTGTTCTTACTAAGATCCGCCAGCAGCTACATCGTCTGGCAGCCACCACCACCATCCATTTCTGTTGGGTGCCCGGTCACGTCGGTATCAGGGGCAATGACTTGGCAGATGCTGCTGCCAAGTCAGCCACGCCCCTGTCCGACTCTCCGTTGCCGGTTCCATATCTGGATTTCCGGCAGCGTTTTACCACCGAGCTCCGGGCACAGTGGCAGAGATCTTGGTCGGAACAGCTTACCAACAAGCTCTTCGAGATCAAACCTATCATCAAACCATGGCAGTCTTGTTACCGCAGGAATCGCAAGGAGGAAGTTGTACTTGCTCGGCTCCGCTTGGGTCATTCGTTTATTACTCATTCGTTTCTTTTACGGGCGGACGACGTACCCAAGTGCGAGTTTTGTGACACCATTTTAACAATCAAACACATTTTAATCTCATGTCCATGTTTTAATTTTGAACGGCGTTTGTTTTTTAATTTTCACGATTTTATGTCCGAGCCCCTTACACTCGGACATTTGTTATCTGATAACTGTTCTTTTACCTCTGTATTTAGATTTTTAAGATTTACTGGATATTTTACTCGCCTATAGTTTTTTACTCTTCAATTTTATATATATATATTTAACCTAGATTGCTTTTACCTGGGTTACTTTTATTTCTTTTTTAACATATTTCTACATTTGTTTACTGTTAATCCGAACGTGGGATTTTATTGTTTTACATTTTTCTTGTTATATTTGTAATTTATCTTTTAACATATTGGTTCAGGGTTTCATGATTTTTATCTTTTTACTTTTTGGACTTTCGTTTGGCGCATTATAGCCGTAGATGCTGATGCGCCATAAAACCCTAAACAACCAACCAACCAACCTCAAACTTCTACACGGTTTCCTCACTTTCCGAAACCGTGGTGGAATCCAGAATGCACCGCAGCTCGTAAGGCTCAGAACAAGGCTTGGGGGGTGTTTCGGAGATATCCGACGTCCCCCAACCTCGAAAATTTCAAACGCGCCAGGGCGAAAGCACGTTTCGTCCGACGCCAGAGCCAGAAGGAATCTTGGATCAAGTACACGTCATCCATCACCCGCACGACTAGTTCTAAGGTCGTGTGGGATAAAGTCCGGAAGATGAGTGGGAACTACACGTCCCACTCGTTATCGATCCTGGAGCACAATGGACAGGCAATTGCTGATCCCAAAGCAATTGCCGACACTCTGGGGGAGTCATTCTCTTCCATCTCTTCGTCTTCCTCTTACTCCCCCGAGTTTCTGGCCCAGAAGCGCAGGGTGGAGCGCTCTCCGCTGTCTTTCCACTCGAATGGCCTGGAGCCTTACAACAGGCCATTCACAGCGGAGGAGCTTCGCCTTGCTCTGCACTCTTCTCGTGCCTCTGCTGTAGGACCAGACAATGTCCATTATGCCATGCTCCAACATCTTTGACCATCGAGTAAGGATCGGCTGCTCCATCTCTTCAATCGCATTTTTCTCGAGGGGCAGTTTCCGGACTCCTGGCGGGAGGCCATCGTCTTGGCCTTCCCCAAGCCAGGCAAAGATCCCAAGATTCCTTCCAATTATCGTCCCATCGCATTGACGAGCTGCGTGTGCAAGGTGTTGGAAAGAATGGTAAATGCCAGACTCATCTGGTATTTAGAACATCACGGCCTTCTTTGCAACACCCAGTGTGGCTTTCGCAGGCACCGGTCTACTTTAGACCACCTGATCCGCCTCGAATCGGCGATCAGGAATTCCTTTTTACGTAGAGAGCACCTGATGTCCATTTTCTTCGACATCGAAAAAGCGTACGACACGGCTTGGAGATTCGGCATTCTTCGTGACCTCCACAGTTTCGGCTTAAGAGGTCACATGCCGATCTTCATCTCCAACTTCTTATCGACACGCTCTTTTCATGTCCGTGTCAGTAACACTCTGTCGCAGCCGTACCCCCAAGAACAGGGGGTGCCACAAGGCTGCGTTCTGAGTGTTACGCTTTTCGCTGTCAAGATTAATTCTATAACTAGACAACTTCCTCCATCAGTAGGCAATGCCCTCTATGTTGATGACTTTAGCATCTTTTGCTCTTCGTCCAGCATGAGGGTCATTGAAAGACAACTGCAAATTGCCCTGAACAATCTTTCGGTTTGGGCGACGGCAAACGGGTTTCGGTTCTCCCCACAGAAGACCGCTTGTGTGCACTTTTGCAACAAGCGTAATCTTCATCTGGATCCCGAGCTGCGGCTCGGGGGTAACATCATTCCAGTTGTGGCGGAGACCAAGTTTCTCGGTCTCATATTCGATCGGAAATTGACCTTTTTACCACACATACGTCATCTCAGGTCCAAGTGCACGCGGGCATTGAACATCGTCAAGGTCCTCTCCTCCCTTTCTTGGGGTCAGACCGATGTTCTTTGCTCCGCCTGTACCGTGCACTTCTCCGATCGAAACTGGACTACGGATCCCAGGTGTATGACTCGGCCCGGGATTCGGTGGTGAAGGTGCTGGAATCCCTCCATCATCAGGCCCTCCATGTTTGCACGTTGTTCTACACGGTTTCCTCGCTTTCCGAAACCGTGGTGGAATCCAGATTACACCGCAGCTCGTAAGGCTCAGAACAAGGCTTGGGGGGTGTTTCGGAGATATCCGACAACCCCCAACCTAGAAAATTTCAAACGCGCCAGGGCGATAGCTCGTTTCGTCCGACGCCAGAGCCAGAAGGAATCTTGGATCAAGTATACATCTTCTATCACCCGCACGACTACTTCTAACGTCAGGTGGGATAAAGTCCGGAAGATGAGTGGGAACTACACGTCCCACTCGTTATCGATCCTGGAGCACAATGGACAGGCAATTGCTGATCCCAAAGCAATTGCCAACACTCTGGGGGAGTCATTCTCTTCCATCTCTTCGTCTTCCTCTTACTCCCCCGAGTTTCTGGCCCAGAAGGGCAGGGCGGAGCACTCTCCGCTGTCTTTCCACTCGAATGGCCTGGAGCTTTACAACAGGCCATTCACAGTGGAGGAGCTTCGCCTTGCTCTGCACTCTTCTCGTGCCTCTGCTGTAGGGCCGGACAATGTCCATTATGCCATGCTCCAACATCTTTCACCATCGAGTAAGGATCGGCTGCTCCATCTCTTCAATCGCATTTTTCTCGAGGAGCAGTTTCTGGACTCCTGGCGGGAGGCCATCGTCTTGACCTTTCCCAAGCCAGGCAAATATCCCAAGATTCCTTCCAATTATCGTCCCATCGCATTGACGAGCTGCGTGTGCAAGGTGTTGGAAAGAATGGTAAATGCCAGACTCGTCTGGTATTTAGAACATCACAACCTTCTTTCCAACACCCGTGTGGCTTTCGCAGGCAATGGTCAACTCTTGACCATCTGATAAGCCTCGAATTGTCTATCAGAAATTCATTTTTAAGAAGAGAGCACCTGGTGTCAATTTTCTTCGACATCAAAAAAGCGTACGACACGGCTTGGAGATTCGGCATTCTTCGTGACCTCCACAGCTTCGGCTTGAGAGGTCACATGCCGATCTTCATCTCCAACTTCTTATCGACATGCTCTTTTCGTGTCCGTGTCGGTAACACTCTGTCGTGGCTGTACCCCGAAGAACAGGCGGTGCCACAAGGCTGCGTTCTGAGTGTTACACTTTTCGCTGTCAAGATTAATTCTATAACTAGACAACTTCCTCCATCAGTAAGCAATGCCCTCTATGTTGATGACTTTAGCATCTTTTGCTCATCGTCCAGCATGAGGGTCATTGAAAGCCAACTGCAAATTGCCCTGAACAATATTTCGGTTTGGGCGACGGCAAACAGGTTTCGGTTCTCCCCACAGAAGACCGCTTGTGTGCACTTTTGCCACAAGCGTAATCTTCATCTGGATCCCGAGCTGCGGCTCGGGTGTAACTTCATTCCAGTTGTGGCGGAGACCAAGTTTCTCGGTCTCATATTCGATCGAAAATTGACCTTTTTACCACACATACGTCATCTCAGGTCCAAGTGCACACGGGCATTGAACATCGTTAAGGTCCTCTCCTCCCTTTCTTGGGGGGCGGACCGATGTTCTTTGCTCCGCCTGTACCGTGCACTTGTCCGATCGAAACTGGACTATGGATCCCAGGTGTACGACTCGGCCCAGAATTCGGTGGTGAAGGTGCTGGAACCCCTCCATCATCAGGCCCTCCGTGTTTGCACGGGAGCCTTCCGCACTTCACCGGTCCAGAGTCTTTACGTTGAGACCGACGAACCTTCTTTATCTCTTCGCCGTCAGCAGTTGTCCCTACAATATGCTTCTAAATTGCGATCCCTGCCTGGCCATCCCACTTTGGACTGCGCTTTCAGTCTGAAGTGGGAAATGCTTTACAATAATCGGCCGACTGCCATTCGTCCTTTTGGTTTGCGAGTCCGAGGCTACCTCAGAGACATCAACACCAGTCTCGATAGCGTTGCACAGTCGACAGCTGAGCCACTTCCACCTTGGCTCGCTGTTTCCCCTTCCTGCGGTTTTTCCCTGTGCAGGACGGCAAAGGCCTTTACACCCGACTATGTGTACCGTCAACTCTTTGCCAGCCATCGTGCTGAGCACCCGGACTTCTTGCCTGTCTTTACAGATGGCTCGAAGTCTGGCACTTCAGTGGGATCAGCCATGGTCTGCTCTGATGTAATCATTGCAGACCAGATCCCACTGCAGTGTTCCATCTTCACTGCAGAGTTGCACGCTATCAGTCTCGCCTTGGACCATGTAGCGACTAAGCATCATCATTGGTGTGTGCTTTACACCGACTCGCTTAGCTCGCTACAGGCTTTGATCTCGGTGAGGCATCTGCCTCACCCTGTTCTTACTAAGATCCGCCAGCAACTACATCATCTGGCAGCCACCACCACCATCCATTTCTGTTGGGTGCCCGGTCACATCGGGATTAGGGGCAACGACTTGGCAGATGCTGCTGCCAAGTCAGCCATGCCCCTGTCCCATTCTCCATTGCCGGTTCCCTATCTGAAGTTCCGGCAGCGTTTTACCACCGAGCTCCGGGCACAGTGGCAGAGATCTTGGTCAGAACAGCTTACAAACAAGCTCTTTGAGATCAAACCTATCGTCAAACCATGGCAGTCTTGTTACCGCAGGAATCGCAAGGAGGAAGTTGTACTTGCTCGGCTCCACTTGGGTCATTCGTTTATTACTCATTCGTTTCTTTTACGGGCGGACGACGGACCCAAGTTTGAGTTTTGTGACACCTTTTTAACGATCAAACATATTTTAATTGAATGTCGTTGTTTTAACTTTGAAAGACGTATGTTTTTTAACTGTCATGATTTTACGTCCGAGCCCCTTACACTCGGACATCTTTTATCCAACTATTGTACTTTTACCTCTCTCTTTCAATTTTTACGATTTACTGGATATTTTAATCGAATTTGATATACTATTTGTACTGGATATTTTAATCGCATTATTTACCCCAGGTCTCTTACACCTGGGATTATTTTATATAGTATTTCTACAGTTGTTTTACTCTGTTTATATGCACCTGTTTTTTGTTATTTTACCCATTTATAATGTTGAAAATATATTTTTAATTTTGGTTGCGGGTTTCTATGTCTTTTATCTTTTATATTGTCTTTTGTTTGGCGCATTATGGCCTTGTTGCCGATGCGCCATTAAACCCCAACCAACCAACCACCAGTATCTGTTACATAGCTCCCAAGATAATTAAACTGTGACACCTGCTCAAGACTGCAACCATTCAGATTATTATTAAGTAAATGTGGTTTTCTAAGAATACGTTTATTCGATTTCAAAGAGATCATCTATGTAGTGGGTTAGAGTGCTGGTTAAACTTGAAGTTTGCGGGGATCGACCCCAGCCATCCAAGACATTTTTTTTAAATATATAGAGTGCAAGTATTATACACTAGATGGCGCCATAAAAAATCGTTTTCAGAGTTAAAGGTGAGTAAGGAAATATCGGGGACTTTTCAGGGGGAGGGTGGGAAATACAGGTGGGTCAACCAGGGAATCTTTAAAGAGTGGAACTTAAAAATACAGGTGAGTCAACCGGGGGGTCTGTAATCAAGAAAAATCGGGACTTTTCGAGAAGGGGCTGTGGTCGAAAGCGCGATAATGGGGACTCTCCTTTAAACGATTACGATTATTACAACGATATAGATCGATTTACTGATAGGGGAAGTGGAGTATGACTACTCCCCACTCTTAAATCCTGTTTGCTCCCTTTCGAAAAAATATTTTGCCAACCTGGAACCGTTTTGTCTTCCTCCAAAAAGAAGATCCACACCCTGAAACCATTTTTACCCCCACTTCGAAAAAATATTTCCCTACCGTGAAAGCATCCTCCCAGAAAAATATTTAACCACCCTAAAAGCATTTATCCCCCCATTTCCCCCCCCTGAAAGCATTGTGTCACTCACCCCTAAAATATATTTCCCCCATTCTGAAATCCTTTTTACCCCATCCCAAAAAATTATTTCCATCCTCCCTGAAATCATTTAACCCCCCCCCCCCAGAAAAATTTTTCCTCACCCTGAAAGCATTTTTCCCCACCTTGAAACCATTTTCGTCCCCCCCCACCCCCTGGAAAAATGCCTACAACGATCATAATTAGAATTAATTAGTATCTGCATAAAACGGAACTCAATTGCTATAAATGCCAATTGACATTTTTTTTTTGCAGAGAAAATAACAGATATAATAAAATTATATTTTAACATTTTATATCTAAGGGACCTGGGTTCGAGCCCGGGTAAGGCATGGCTGTTTGTGTCGTTTTTCTGCTGAGGGTCTGCCATCCTCACAGACCTTCTACTATGGCATATGAACTGACAGGCTACTGTCAGACCTCTGTGGCAAGCAGCTGCTTGAGGGGGTATTTATTTATTTATTTTTTTATTTATTATAACTGCTTTGCAATACCCTAATGTTGGCTTTGAACAACTATCAGTCAGTGGATTTGCATATCATGGTGATGGCGTAAATTAAGGAAAGTTTATCCTTATTGACCTTTGTTCCCACAGGAATAAAAAAATAGAGAAAATTCCGAAGCGTGTAACAAAAAATGAAGAAAAAAAAAAAGACAACTCAACCACCGCAACACGTAATAACGCGGCGAAGATAAAACGCAAACCATGGGTCTCAAATCAACACCTCCTACAACGGAAGGCCGGTGAACCCAGTTATGACGTCACCGTAAGTAGTCCTATAATGTAGATAATTCTTAAACCTTTATTTCTATTATTATTACTGCTGTACTTTTATACTATTTTTTGTTAATGTTTATTTATAAATGTATCTTATTATTAGCAATTCACAATACTAATAAATAAGAATATATTTTTTTAAATAATATATGTTTATTATTAAGCATTAGTATAAAAGTTCACCCCCTAAAAATAATAAAAAGAAATATATATGAATTATCTACGTTACAGGCATATATATGATGACGTCATAAACTGGTCAACAGGTTTGAAATGCCCAATGCAGCTCCGAATGCAAAAACACGTATTAACATGCACTTAGTATTATAAATACATAAACTTCATCTAAAACTGGACCTCTTTGTAAGCGGATAGAAGTATATCTGCTATCATCAGGTCCAAACGCAAAGGCAATCGGTGGAGGCAAATGTAAGAGGCAGAAAGTATAATTTAGAATTTAGAATTTGAAGGCAGAGGTAGATCGAAAGTAGCGGCGGGAGGGAAGTTAAAGCGATCGATAATGAGGCAAAATGTCAAAAATTGTGGAAAAGTTTGGTGGTTGGGTTAAAATGGGAAAAAAGTAAAGGAAAATGAAAATTTTGAGGGAAAAAGCTTTGAAATGGCCAAAAAATATCAAAAATAAAACGGCAGAAGGTAGCGATCCAAGCTGAGTTCGCCAGAGGAGAAAGCTCTTGGCTGCTGAGGTCTCAGCCAATGAGAAAGGAGAAATTTTGGCATTGGCTGAGAGCAGGAGCAGGTCGGGTGTTAGGTTTTGGGCGCTAGAGTTGTCCGAGAGAGTGAGGAGGGTCTCAGCCAATGAGAGGAGAGGAATTTTGGGATTGGCTGAGGACGAGAATTTTGAGAAGAGTAAGATTTTGAGCGAGCAGGAGTGAGAAAATGGGCCGAAAAGGAAAATAAGTAAATAAATGGGGAAAAAATAACCAAAAATTTTGAATGAGTGGGATTTATCTAAACAGTGTGAGGAGTTGTTTCACTAACTGAAGGAAGTCCCAGACAGTGAAACGTTCTCTCTGTGGGCATTTGCCTAAAGCAGAGAGGTAAAGATCGCGGAATTTTGGTAAAACAAATCCGTCATTGGAAAGAGTTTTTTTTGAGAGATTTTAATGAGGCAGGAATTTCCCACTCAGAGGAGGCAAGTTTTGGGTTTGTTAAGAATTTGAGGAAGTCTAGGACATCCTCAAAGGTCTCAACAAACTCAGGGGGGTCAGAAATAAGGGATAGGGAGGGGGAAGAGGTCCGATCTAAGATGAAATTTTGTAAATTGCCAATGAGGGAAGAAGGCACCACTGGAGCTGGCAGTTTTTTCTTCTGATGCAGAGGAGTTTCAGGCTCTGTTGCAGGAGAGTCAGTCGGCGAGGGAGTGAATTTTCTTTTCTGATAAAGAGGAGTGGAGGGTGCCTTTTCTGCAGTCGTTGGAAGTGCGTTTGCTGGTGCCTGGGCAGCTTCACTTTGTTGAACATCAGGAGCCAGTTGTAGCGATGGGGTGGAGGTCGAAAGTGGATCCAGGAGAGTGTCCGAGATTGGAGCAGGAGGCGACTGAAGACGTTTGTGCTTGATGGCGAAGGCCTCACAGTCCTTAATGAGGTGGCCTGGTAGCTTGCACCACTTGCACAGACGAGTCATTCCAGGGTAGTTAACGGTGGCCGAAAAGGTAGAGATCGGGATGAAATTTGGATCAGCTTTCTTCATTTCCAAGTGGACGATCCTAGTGCCTGTCCGGATTGATTCCAAACCCGGGAGATTCAGGAATTCGTCAGCGATGCTTTGAACAGTTCCAAAAGGCTTTAGGGCGTCCACGATTTCGCTGTTAGTGATGAAGAAAGGCAGCTTGGAGATGAATAATTTTTTTTGCGGGAATCCGAGGCGTTTAAAAGAAATGAGCTGGTCAGGGGGAATGTCCAGCGATGGGTCAGCAGCAAAATCGTTGGCTGCTTCTTCAGTAGAAAAAGTAACTATAGTTAAGTCCTTGGATATACTCTGAGCAACTTCTATAACGGAAGGCTTCTTAGATTTGGCAAGAATGGTCACAAATGATTCATAGCTAATGTCCTTATGATGAAACTTGTAGCATCTAGTAAGTCGGGAGTCCTGTTTGATATCCATAAGAAAAAAACACGTGGGAAACAGAGAGCACAATAAAAAACGTCTTGTAAGCTTGAAATCCGAGGTTGGAATTTCCACTTAATATTACGACAGCAATGGAACTTTGCCAACCAATCGCAAGCGAGAAACGAGAGACCCACCTGCGCATGCTCTGACGTCACAACTCTGGTTTCCGGCGACTGCAGACGACGAATTAGTACCCTTGAGCCGTAAGGACTGTTTAAGTGACACGCGAACGCTGTTGGAGTAAAGCTTGTTGTGACTTCATTTTGATACTATGTGATAAAAAGGTAAGTAAAGTTTCTGCTTATATTTAGCGGATAAAGTTAACGATGTTCTTCTTAAAGTTGAAGTAATATAGAGATATTATTGTAGAAGTTTAAATGGGCGTTGGATTGAAGTAAAGGAATACTTTTTGGCAAAAGTGTGAAGATTTTCCTTCAGAGCCAAGGCTGCTGTTGATAAGCGACGTACTTCAAAGTTCAAAAATCATACAGTGACACCAGCAGTCCCGGGGCCTATAGCTGCTTAATTTTAGCTAACGCCAGCAGACAAATGAATGAAATGTGTGAATAAATGACGGTATAACAGTAATATGAGTTGAAAAGAATGGGAAGGGGAGAAGTAAGAGAAAGGTAAGGAATAAGTTAAGGTTCGACTCCAGATGGGGTCAGTACAAGTGGCGCCATCTGGCTTCGATCCCTTTCTTAATCCTGATTATCAGGTAGAGATTTTTGTCGTTTGAATTTGTGTGAGGGGTACACATCATAATTAAGTAAATCTCTAATAAGTTGATTAGGATGTTCTGCGATAGTTGCAAAATGGTTCTTGGCCATTTTCTTGATGGACTGGAGAATTGAGGGGCGGGGGTGGCTCAGTCGGTAGCGCGCCAGTCAGTCGGTAGCGCTCAGTCGGTAGCGCGGTAATCTGTAGTTCCTACGTTCGAGTCCCAGCTGGGTCAGCATTGAGATTTATCTCCGCAAAATTCCCCGCCCTGCCCGCGGTCAGTAGGGGACACCGATGGGCTTGGAAAGGCCGCCGTCCGTCGGATGGGACGTTAAGCCGTGGTCCGTGTGTGGGAGAGTCATACACTGTGCACGTTAAAGAACACGCTGTATGGCCTTGACGGGAGGCTACCATCTGTCTCCCAACAGCTGTTCCAGTGGGTCCCCTCCCCCAACCTTCTCTGAGCCTTCGGGGTCCTTGTGACCTGGCCATTTAGCCCATTGTGTGCAAAAAAGTGCCGCTCAGAGGTAAAACAACCCAACCCAGATGAGGTCAGTACAAGTGGCGCCATCTTGCTTCGATCCCTTTCTTAATCCTGATTATTATCAAGTAGTTTTTTTGTCGGTACACATCATAATTAAGTATATCTCTAATAAGTTGATCAGGATGTTCTGCGATAGTTGCAAAATAGTTATTGGCCATTTTCTTGATAGATTGGAGAATTGTTTCACAATTTAGATCTCAATGAATGATAGTATTCCTGACAAACCAAGGACAGCGACCTACTTTCGTATGTCTCGTGCTAGCTGGTAAATTGAACGTTGTTTAAATAGTGGTGAGCATTATAATTGATATGCACACTGTTTTTTGCTATTACTGATTTGACGCTCGTTTTTTTTTTAAATAGAAGGCTCGGATTTTTTTTTTTAATCCGAATCCCAACTGAAAATAATTCTTTAAAGATCGTAAGCATAGAAATGCATGTCGCCAATTTATTTATTCGTTGTCTCGTGGCAGAATGATTAGCGTGCTTGACTACTGATCAAAGAGATTGAGCCCCGGGTAAGGCATCGCTGTTTTTCTGCTGAGGTCTCTCTATCAGTGATTAGCGCACCAGGCTCGCAATCTGCAGTTCCCAGGTTCTAGTCCCAGCTGGGTCAGCGTTGAGATTTATCTCCGCAAAACTTCCTGCCCTCGGTTAATAGGGGTTACCGATGGGCTTGGAAAGACCGCCGTCCGTTGGGTGGGACGTTATGCCGTGGCCCCGTGTGCGGGAGAGACATACCCTGGGCACGTTAAAGAACACGCTGGATGACCTTGACGGGAGGCTACCATCTGTCTCCCAACAGCTGTTCGGAAGTGGCTCAGTCGGTAGCGCACCAGATCAAGGCCACCTAGAACCTAGTTAGTTCTAGGTGGCTTTAGCCAGGCTCGTAATCTGTAGTTACCAGGTTCGAGTCCCAGCTGGGTTAGCGTTGAGATTTATATCCTTAAAAATTCCCCACCACTGCCCACGTTCAGTAAGGGACACCGATGGGCTTGGAAAGACTGCCGTCCGTTGGGTGGGATGTTAAGCCGTGGCCCCGTGTGTGGGAGAGCAATACCCTGTGCACTTTAAAGAACACGGTGGATGGCCTTGACGGGAGGCTACCATCTGTCTCTCAACAGCTGTTCCAGTGGGTCCCCTCCCCCAACCTTCTGAGCCTTCGGGGTCCATGTGACTTGGCCATTTAGCCCATGGTGTGCAAAAAAGTGCCGCTCAGAGGTAAAACAACCCAAAACTTAATCTGTAAATAATTTTTTCTTTTCTAGAAAATGGTAAGTTTTGAGCGAAAGAACTTTTGTTTGCCAGATGATATCTAAAGTTAGATTCAATAGAAGTATGAAATTGAAAAAAAATTTCTGTTGAAATAAATTCCTTTTTTTTATATCTTGTTTGAGAAATGAAAAAAAGAATCAAAACTTGAAGCAATTTCTGTTAGATTACGTGCATTTTTGGCTAGGAATCCACAAATTCATTTTCAACAATTCCAGTGTGTCCTGGAATCCATTGTAGTGTGATAAAATTGTTAAATTTGATGTTTTTCAGTATTCAATTCTGAGATTTTTGTGATGTAGTAATTAAATTCAGAATAAAATTGCTTTTGATTAAAGTTTGTATTGCTAATTTTTAAATCCGCAAAAATGACTTGAAACTTTTAAATGGATTTTGAAAAATTTAAATGATTGAAAATAATTCAGCATGTATAATTGTAGTAATTTTGTGGTAATTAATAAGATTGAAAAAAATTAAAGACCTATGTAAAACAGCTGCTGAAGATGAGCCGGATTCTGAGATTACCGACCCATCTGTATAAATATTTAAATAATCTTTAAATTTACTGAGCGGGGGTTGCTTAGTCGGTAGCGCGCCAGGCTCGTAATCTGTAGTTCCCAGGTTCGAGTCCCAGCTGGTTCAGCGTTGAGATTTATCTCCGCAAAATTCCCCGCCCTGCCCACGGTCAGTAGGGGACATCGATGGGCTTGGAAAGGCCGCCGCCCGTCGGATGGGACGTTAAGCCGTGGCCCGTGTGCGGGAGAGCCATTACCCTGTGCACGTTAAAGAACACGCTGTATGACCTTGACGGGAGGCTACCATCTGTCTCCCAACAGCTGTTCCAGTGGGTCCCCTCCCCTCAACCTTCTCTGAGCCTTCGGGGTACATGTGACCTGGCCATTTAGCCCATGGTGTGCAAAAAAAGGGCCGCTCAGAGGTAAAACAAACCCACAACTCGATTGTTTTATCACCGAACAGCATTTTTTTGCACACAATGGACTAAATGGCTAGATCACAAGGACTCCGATGGCTCAGAAGGTTGGGGGAGGGAACCCACTGGAACAGCTATTGCGAGCCAGCCTTCCGTTAAGGTCATCCAGAGTGTTCTTTAACGTGCATAGGGCATGACTCTCCTGCAGACGGACCATGGTTTAACGTTACATTTGGCGGGCTTTTCAAGCCTGTCGGTGTCCGCTGCGAACCTAGGGCGGGGAGTTTTAGAGATGAATCTCAGCGCGGGCACAGACGGGACCCGACCTGGGAACTGCAGATTACGAGTCTGGCGCGCTACCGACTGAGCCACCCCTAGTCAATACGAATTCAGTGACTGATTGCACCATCGATATGGTTTAGGTTTATTTTCTACTTTTTAGGACTCGTACCCATCTTCCTTATTTTTAAATTTTTTAATTTATTTTTTTTTTTGGGTCCAAACTCGAACCCTACACACACCCCGATCTCATATCTAACTGAGGGATGTGGGTAGTGAGTACTTCAGATAGATGTGGCTTAGTAGCGTGCCATGCTCGTATTCTGTAGTTCTCAGGTTCGAGCCCCAGTTAGGCCAGCGTTGAGATCTGTTTAGAAATTAAAAACCTGAAAATTAAGTAGTCTATAAAAGGGGCAACCTAATTTCGGAGATTCCAAAAAGTCAAAGTATGCCCCTTCGAATTGGGGCGGGGATGGCTCAGTCTGTAGCGCACCAGGCTCCTAATCTATAGTTACCAGGTTCGTGTCTTAGCTGGGTCAGCGTTGAGATTTATCTCCGCAAAATTCCCGGCCTGCCCACGGTCAGTAGGGGACACCGATGGGCATGGAAAGGCCGCCTTCCGTCGGATGGGACGTTAAGCCATGGCCCCGTGTGCGGGAGAGCCATACCCTGTGCATGTTAAAGAACACATTGGATGGCCTTGACGGGAGACTACCATCTGTCTCCCAACAGCTGTTCCAGTGGGTTCCCTCCCACAACCTTCTCTGAGCCTTCTGGGTCCATGTGACTTGGCCATTTAGCCCATGGTGTCCAAAAAAAGTGCCCCTCAGAGGTGAAACAACCCAACCCCTTCGAAAGGGGAAGCCACCCTCATTCTAAAGGAAATGCACTACTTTGATTTAATTGTATCTCAAACCGTCTCTAACTTACCCATAAAGGGATATGCTAGAAAAAAACTATTTTCATACACCAAATATTCAAAAGGAAACACTGTTATCATCAAAAAAGACATAAAGAGTTTGAAAGGAGAGAGAGAGAAAAGGAAAAACAGTTTAGGAAAGTTTTCACTCATTCAGGCATATCGCGACAAAATAAACAAAATAAGCACTTCACAGCACAATGGGGCTACAAAATAAGCACTTCACAGCACAATGGGGCGACAAAATAAGCACTTCACAGCACAATGGGGCGACAAAATAAGCACTTCACAGCACAATGGGGCGACAAAATAAGCACTTCACAGCACAATGGGGGGGGGGGGGGTATGACTCAGTCGGTAGCGCGCCAGGCTCGTAATCTGTAGTTACCAGGTTCGAGTCCCAGCTGGGTTAGCGTTGAGATTTCTCCGTAGAAATTCCCCACCCCTAACCACGGTCAGTAGGAGACACCGATGGGCTTGGCGTTCGTCGGATGGAACGTTAAGCCGTTGCTCCGTATGCGGGAGAGCCATACCCTGTGCACGTTAAAGTCCCCAATGAATTTAAATACAGATCAGGGTACGGAATTTACCAACAGTGTTCCAGAAATTCCTGAAAAAGAAAGGTATTCGGTTCTTTGCCACATACTCCGACAAAAAAGCAGCTTTGGTGGAGAGATGGAATCGCACCCTACACGAGCGACTGGGGAGATATTATACACGCAATAACACCTACCGGTACCTGGACGTGCTGCCACGTGTTGTACGTGGATACAATGCCTCAGTTCATAGTGCACATGATATGGCTCCCAAGGACGTGACCTTACACAATGAGGATACTGTCTGGGTTCGACTCTACTGCAATCCTACCATAGTAAAAGAAAAACCGGCATTTAAAGTAGGGGATACAGTTAGACTAGCCAGTGTAAAACTACACTTCAAGAAGGAAGGTACGCTTTGTGGACAGAAGAAATATTTATAGTCAACAAGGTGTTATACGGGATTCCGAGGGAGAAGTGTTGAAGGGCACATTCTATAAATCGGAACTTCAAGAAGTGACCGAACCCGAACTTTACACGGTCGAGAAAATAATCGAGCATAAAGGTCACAAGGCACTGGTCAAATTTCGCGGTTATCCCAAACCTTCGTGGATTCCTAAAAAATGGATAGTTTCTACCTGACCCTTCCCTCCACGGCTAGTCAGAATATTTACCCAAACAATTCACAGACCGATTTCGTCTAGCACAACCCCTAAGACTGAGGGGAAAATGGAAAGTGGGACTAGCAGAAGTTCACTTACCTGTGAGCTGGTACAATGTGGATGGTTCTAATGACACGTATGAATATTACGCTCCTGCTCCCCTTGAAGAATACAAGAAAATCAAGCTTAAACCAGGCAAAATAACTCGAATGGAACTGTTGTCTCTTCTCTCCACTCAGCTCCCCAAAGAAATAATAGTGTCCTATAACAGTGGTTACTTGGGATTCAAACCAAGTGAGGGATACGGTTTGATGTTCCCTAAAACGAATTTCGGCAAACTTCTGTGTATCGGGGAGGGAGAAGTTGACAAACCCTTCCACCAGCGATTTGCCAGCAAACTTTGCAATACGCCAACATTCGACATAGATGACGAATGTTATTTCTACGTGATCCCCCAGGTAGTTTCCAAGAACGAAAGGTACCCCACGGACGATACGAAACTGCCGAATCATTATTCGATGCAATGAACCAGATGCTACCCTACAGGCTGAGAAAAGCTTACCGTTTCAAGCAACAGGCAGATCACACCATATTGATGGATACAGACAAGTCGCATTACATTAAATTTCCTCGATCGAACCACGGATTAGGTGACATGTTAGGAATTGGTAAATTAGATATGCCACTGAATAAAGCCCAAGGTGACTATCCCATCGATATGAACAGAGGAATGTATGGAATTATTTGTATTCAGACCTGATCGCGCCTCAGTTGTTAGGTGATACTCACGGTGAACCCTGCCGTCAGAACCAGTAATAACGAAGCCATTGTTGCAGTGTATCAACAACCTGATTACTACCCCCTGGCAAGAAAGTTTCGAGAGTGTGAGAATCTTCCTTCGTACCGACACCGGAGAACCTCTGCATTTTAAATTCGGTAAAGTTTTAGTCAAGTTACATTTCTGCCATGAGGGTTAAATTCGCTCCCCCTTCCGCAGACGCCTACGTGAGCTACTACAAGTGCCGAACAGGGAAGGGTGTGTTCCGTGGTCCTCGTTATCAGAGAGGCGATGGGCTAGGAAGCATCTTTGGAACTATTGGACGTTTCATCAGCCCTCTCGTACGACCTGCACTGGCTACCCTGCGTAAAGGCGGGCTACGGTTCGTTTCAGAGATGTCCCAGGGGCAAAACTTCAAATCTGCAGCCAAAGCGGGGCTCCGTGAAGCAGGTGCCGACCTCCTACAACGTGCCAGTTCTAAGCTGCAGGGCGGGAAAGGAATAAAACTCCGCCGTCAGCATCCCAAGGTTCATAAAGTGAAGACACTGTACTGTGCAGGACGTGTTTTCATCATGAGCATTCAGAAAATTCACGCTGATTCTGGGGACTGTGCCAATTCAGAACTGGATCTGTTTCTGGTCCCTCCCACTGTCTCACAATTAGAAAGAGGCTGCTATGTCAATTATTTACCTGTGGCTTCCCTGGAAGGTAATGCACCACTTGAATTCATCGTGAAGGGAACGGACGATTACATTGATCTATCTTGATGTCACCTACGCCTCATCTTGAAAATTGTAAAATCCGATGGTACAGCACCGTCGGAAGTGATTGCTTCCTGCAACCATTTTTTCCATGCCCTCTTCAGCCACGTAGACGTCTTCCTCAACGATCACCTCGTGAGTGCTTCTCATACCCTGTACCCCTACAGGGCGTACCTGGAGACTATTGAATTACGGTACCGATGCCACGCAAAGTCACCTTGGCACGTCGCTCTGGTACCTCGACACCCCTGGTAAAATGGAACTGACCAGTCGGGAGAATGAGGGATGGCATCAGCGCAAGGGGTACGTCAAGCCAACAGGTATCGACGGGAACAAAGCACTCACGAGGTGATCGTTGAGGAAGATGTCTACCTGGCTGAAGAGGGCATGGAAAAAATGGTTGCAGGGAGCAATCACTTCCGACGGTGCTGTACCATCGGATATTACAATTTTCAAGACGAGGCGTAGGTGACATCAAGATAGATCAATGTAATCGTCCGTTCCCTTCACGATGAATTCAAGTGGTGCATTACCTTCCAGGGAAGCCACAGGTAAATAATTGACATAGCAGCCTCTTTCTAATTGTGAAACAGTGGGAGGGACCAGAAACAGATCCAGTTCTGAATTGCCACAGTCCCCAGAATCAGCGTGAATTTTCTGAATGCTCATGATGAAAACACGTCCTGCACAGTACAGTGTCTCTTCACTTTATGAACCTTGGGATGCTGACGGCGACGTTTTATTCCTTTCCTGCCCTGCAGCTTAGAACTGGCACGTTGTAGGAGGTCGGCACCTGCTTCACGGAGCCCCGCTTTGGCTGCAGATTTGAAGTTTTGCCCCTGGGACATCTCTGAAACGAACCGTAGCCCGCCCTTACGCAGGGTAGCCAGTGCAGGTCGTACGAGAGGGCTGATGAAACGTCCGATAATTGCAAAGATGCTTCCTAGCCCTCGCCTCTCTCATAACGAGGACCACGGAACACACCCTTCCCTGTTTGGCTCTTGTAGTAACTCACGTAGGCGTCTGCGGAAGGGGGAGCGAATTTAACCCTCATGGCAGAAATGTAACTTGACTAAAACTTTACCGAATTTAAAATGCAGAGGTTCTCTGGTGTCGGTACGAAGGAAGATTCTCACACTCTCGAAACTGTTTCTTGCCAGGGGGTAGTAATCAGGTTGTTGATACACTGCAACAATGGCTTCGTTATTACTGGTTCTGACGGCAGGGTTCACGACACGCAACAGTTCACCGTGAGTATCACCTAACAACTGAGGCGCGATCAGGTCTGAATACAAATAATTCCATACATTCCTCTGTTCATATCGATGGGATAGTCACCCTGGGCTCTATTCAGTGGCATATCTAATTTACCAATTCCTAACGTGTCACCTAATCCGTGGTTCGATCGAGGAAATTTAATGTAATGCGACTTGTCTGTATCCATCAATATGGTGTGATCTGCCTGTTGCTTGAAACGGTAAGCTTTTCTCAGCCTGTAGGGTAGCATCTCGTTCATTGCATCGAATAATGATTCGGCAGTTTCGTATCGTCCGTGGGGTACCTTTCGTTCTTGGAAACTACCTGGGGGATCACGTAGAAATAACATTCGTCATCTATGTCGAATGTTGGCGTATTGCAAAGTTTGCTGGCAAATCGTTGGTGGAAGGGTTTGTCAACTTCTCCCTCCCCGATACACAGAAGTTTGCCGAAATTCGTTTTAGGGAACATCAAACCGTATCCCTCACTTGGTTTGAATACCCAGTAACCGCTGTTATAGGAAACATTATTTCTTTGGGGAGCTGAGTGGAGAGAAGAGACAACAGTTCCATTCGAGTTATTTTGCCTGGTTTAAGCCTGATTTTCCTGTATTCTTCAGGGGGAGCAGGAGCGTAATATTCATACGTGTCATTAGAACCATCCACATTGTACAAGTGACGTGAACCCCCCTTCCTTATGAGGGCGGTCCGTCATTAAATTTCTGACTCCCTCCCGTTCTATTTTGGCCGTGCTGTTACTTGTGCAGACTTTCGAGAAGGAAACCTCTGCAATAACCCAAACGTGACTCAATCTTGGAAAAGACAGGGAGTAGTCAGATATTACCATTTAAACATAATTTATTTATAGTACATTGCGAAAAATAAACTTCAGGACCAGGAGTTCCCTTCGGGGAATACAGCCGAACTTACTAGTTCTCAGGCGATGACCGCCTTTACAATTAGACGCCAAACCGTTTGAGCGAAAGTCTTTTCATGTGGCTGAGCTACCAGCTCTAAAGTCCAAGTACGGGGCTATTCCCCAGAACACAGTGGCGGTTAGCAGACTTTGTGGAAAGGGATACCAGATTTATGAATGAGGGTGACCCTACCTGTTGGATGAGGTGGTCGCTGCAGGAGCCTTTGTTGCGAAGATCAGCACTGTCCGTTGAAGGCCCATCGCCTAGGTATAGCTAGACGAAAAATTAAAACAGTTCTAACTCACTAGGTAGATTAAAACCTTGCCGATTCCCGGCCAAGAAAAGACGTCTTCGCTGTCCAAACACCTGGAGACAAGTCCTTTCTCTACTCTTGAGCAGTTCAAAATTGCCGCTTCTCTCCACACCGACCTCTAGCGGTGGTCAGCGTCGTAAGCTGACGCGGGCGCTTGCCATTGGACGTCGGGGGCATCGCTCCGCCTATTCGGCCTCTTTGGTGGCGGGTCCGAACTCTGGGTCCGGAAGTTCTTGGCTCCTGGGGCGATGCCGGACACTGGTGTCATCCAGTTGAACTGGTAAGTTCTTGGAACCGCGATGACTAACCAGGTCTTTGTTCACACTTCGAGAAAAACATATTCAAGGACCTTTTAGCCCAAGTCGTGTCCGCAGGATCAATTCCTGAGGGCACGACACACCTATCCCCCTTTAGCGAGAGAGGAGGACAGGCGGGGCAGGGAAAAGGTCACTGACCGTACTGCACTGAAGATGGTACTATATTGTTGAAGATGATCTCCAGGGTCACCCATCACGATCTGGAATCTGGCCTTTCCTTCATGAGTCCATCTGTTGCAAACAGTCTAAGAGGTCACACAGTTCATATTGTTGCACAACACCAAGAAAGTCCAGTGATTCACAGTTGGGGTCCGGCTGGGCCGCTCTGGTGGGCGTCGGTTGCAGGAGGCTCCACAGCACATGAAATAGAGAAAACAGGGAAAAGGGTCACCAATCTGGCTTTCCACATGTACTCAAGTTGCAGACACACAGTCTGTCTTCGTGCTTACCGCCACGTGACTCACTGTTACATAGAACTTAGAAATCTTATGGTACAGATTACACTTCTAATTAGCAAGAACTTCCTGAAGTTAGTTACAATTCCAACAATAAAACAAAAATCCTTTCTCAGTAAAACACTTTATACTACAAAATCATCTAACTATTACTCCTATAATAGCAAAATCATCTACAATTACTCTTATAATCACAAAATCATCTAATTGTTACTCTGACAATGATCATCAAAAATTATCTCTCCATCAATTCATTTAATCCTGACAAAATTACCTCTCAAAAACTCAAATCTCTGATAACAAAATCATTTTTTTTTTCAAGTTACTCTGACAATGATCATCTCAAATTATCTCTCCATTAATTCATCTAATAGTGACAAAAATACTTCTCAAAAAAAAAATTCATTTAATAGTAACAAAATTACTTCTCAAAAACTCAAATCTCTGATAACAAAATCATTTTTTTTCAAGTTACTCTGACAATGATCATTTAAAATTTTTCTCCATCAATTCATTTAATCGTGACAAAATTACTTCTCAAAAACTCAAATCTCTGATAACAAAATAATTTTTTTTTTTCAAGTTACTCTGACAATGATCATTTAAAATTATTTCTCCATCAATTCATTTACTCGTGACAAAATTACTGCTCAAAAACTCAAATCGATAATCAAGATACTTCAAAAAAACTCAAATCTCTGATTAGCAAACTACTAACAAAATCATTCATAAGTATTTCCAAGTTACTCTGACAATGATCATCTAAAATTATTCCTCCATCAATTCATTTAATCGTGACAAAATTACTGCTCAAAAACTCAAATCGATAATCAAGACACTTCTAACAAAACTCAAATCTCCAATAGCAAACTCATTTATAGTTATTTCTCAAATCTCAAGTCTATTATTCAAATGGAGGGCTTTGCACTCGGTCTACACTGTTTCAAATAGCTGCTTCGTTCCTTCCGGCTGATTGATTGATTGATTGAACGTGTGTGTGTGTAGGGGGGGGTGCGTAAACCTGCTGTCCCGCCAGGTTTCCCAAAGCGTCACCATCTCCACGCCGGCTCGGCCACCGCGCACGGGAGAAATTCTCGTGATTTCTCGCGTGAGCGTTCTATGATTCAGATTTCACTCCTTCGCTGCGCTTGATAGCCGGGGGGGAGGGGGGGTGCGAGTGCCTTAGTGTACTGACGGAGACTGTTGAGCAGTGACGGACCAGGGGAGAGGATTTCTGCCGTCCTGGGGCGATGTATTGTGAGGGCGTCACCTCGCGACGACATTAGCCCATGAGGCGGGCTTCACTTCCTCGAGTTCGTCATGTATCCCAGCATTCCGTGTTTTCAAGCGTCGTCTGCTGCGGGGCGGCCGCTGAGGCAAAGGCGGAAGGGGTGCTGATCCACCGGATGTGTTGACGTCATAGCAAGCCACGGTGTGCGGGTGTGTGTCAGCAGCAGTGGCTGGGGCGACTCTTCCGTCTGGTGCACGTGGTCGAAGGTTGTACGGGTGTGGCTGGGAGCTCGCTGTGGCAGGGCGCGCTCGCGCGTCTGGCGCCGGGCGGCCTGCAACGTGATTCCGTGTGACTCGGGGGTTCGATTCCCAGTCGTCTTCCTCAGATTCCGGCTCAGCGATGGGTCGTGATGGGGGCGTCGGGGGTTTTGGTGTGGGATCTTCTGGGATGGAGGGCTCACCTATCAGGTACGGGCGTCGCTTCCGCAATTTGGTGAGGCGATCGACATGGACTGTCTCCACTTTGTGAGGGTTGGCGACTAAGGCAATTTTATAATTCACTTCGGTGAGGCGTTGCAGCACTCGCCATGGCCCGGTGGACATTTTCGAGAGCTTCCTGGTATTCCTGCGAGGGACCCGTGGGCTATATAAAAACACGAGGTCACCAGGCCGAATACCTTTATCCACGGCCATTTTTCTCCTCTGCTCCTCCTGATTCGTAGCTGCTGTTTCAAGATTCGCTTTCACCAGCTCATACGCTTCATTCAACTTGTTGGCTAACTGTTCACCATAGCTCTCAGTGTCGGCATAGGTTGGGGGCTCCTTCGTCTGCCACATCTGGTAAGGCAGGGCCACGTCTCGGCCATACAGTAGAAAATAGGGGGTCTCATGGGTGGAACTGTGGGTGGCACTCCGATAAGCCATCAAAACAAATGGCAGATGCTCATCCCACACATCATTTTTGTCGGCCACCAGATGAGATAAGATGGATGCTATGGACTGGTTGAATTTCTCCACGAGGCCGTTGGAGCTCGGGTGATAGAAGCTAGTGTTTTGCTTGGTAATGCCTAATCGGTTAAACACCTCGGTCATCACGCGACCGGTAAAGTTGCGCCCATTATCACTGATGACAGTAGCGGGAATTCCATGCTTGGGAATAAAATCTTCTACAAACGCTCTAGCAATCGACTCTGCTGACTGATCGGCCAGCGCGTAGACCTCTGGCCATTTGGTGAAGTAGTCCATAATGACTAAGATGTACCTATTTCCTTGCTGAGTGATGGGGAGAGGGCCTAAAATATCCATGCCTATGCGCTGAAAGGGGCGGCTTGTGAGTGGGGCTCGAACTAGGTTTCCTTTCTTCTTCTCGACGTAGCCTCTCCGTTGCAGACAGGATACACAGGTCTGGACGTAATTGCGTATATCGGCATACATGCCGGGCCAGTAGTACTCAGACCTTACTCTTTGCAATGTTTTGTACTCTCCCAAGTGGCCTGAGCAGGGGTTGTCGTGGCACAATTCCAAGATCTGCCCTCGCAGACTGACGGGGATCGCTAGCTGCTCTGTTGCTTCCATGCGGGGGCTATGGCTAGTCGGGGGGGCCAAATGGTATAGGATACCTTCCTTCAAATAAAATGGTTCGGCGGCACTGGCGGGTGAATCGGGGGTCCTACTCTCTAAAATTTCGATGGTGTTTCTAAAGGTGGGGTCCTCCAGCTGTAGGTCTCTCAGATGGGCTAAATCGCCAAAGGGGCTCTGGGCAGGGGGATTTCCCTCGACTGCCTGGATGTGACGGGACAGGGTATCGGCGGGGACATTGTGTTTCCCAGGCCGATAAATGATGTCGAAATCGTAATCCTGCAGCGTCAGATTCCACTTGGCCAATCTACTGGAGGGGTCCTTGAGTTTCAGCAAATATGTGAGGGGGGCATGGTCGGACACAACTGTAAATCGTCGCCCATACAGGTACTGCTTGAAATGGGCAATGGCGAAACGGATCGCAAGGGCCTCCTTCTCAATCGTTGAGTAGCGTGTTTCAGGGGGCTTCAATTTCCGACTGGCGTAAGCTACCGGATGACGGAAACCGTCGTCCGTCTCCTGCTCGAGTACGCCGGCTACCGCAATATCCGACGCATCGGTTGACAGGAAAAATTTCCGTCCAAAGTCGGGGTACAGGAGAAGGGGCTCGGTCATTAATTTCCTCTTTAGTACTTCGAACGCTTCCTCTGCCTCTGAAGACCATCTAAAAGGGGTGTCTTTCTTCACTAACTGTACCAAGGGGGCTGTAAGATCGGCGTAACGATCAATAAAACGCCGGTAGTAACCGGTTAGGCCTAAGAAGGCTCGAACGTTCCGGACACTACGGGGGCGTGGAAATTCTTCAATGGCCTGGACGTTCCGCGGGTCCGGCTGGACCCCTTCTGCGGAAATCAAATGTCCCAAGTATGTGAGGGACTCCTTCATAAATTGGCACTTTGCTGGCTTCAACTTTAATTTGTAGGACCGTAGGCGGTCAAATACCCTCTGTAACCGTTCTGTGTGTTGTTCAAATGTCTGGGAGGCCACCATTATGTCGTCGAGGTAGACGAGAACTTGCTCCTGTCGCATTCCCATTAATACGTGGTCCAGTAAATGTTGGAAAGTAGCGGGACTGTTCTTCAGTCCAAATGGTAAGTAGTTAAATTCAAATAACCCTTTCCTACTGATGAACGCAGTTTTCTCCACGTCTCGTGGGTGTACGGGAACCTGCCAATAACCGGATACCATATCCAGCGAGCTAAAATATTTGGCGTGAGCTAGTTGGTCGATAATTTCGTTTATGAGGGGGAGAGGGTACGAATCTGGGATTGTTTTCGCATTTAGTGCCCTGTAGTCAACACAGAATCTGTATGTGGAGTCTTTTTTCTTCACTAAGACGATGGGTGACGCAAAAGGAGAGGCGCTTTCTCTGATTATTCCTTGCTCCAACAACTCATCCACTTGTCGGTCCAATTCGCCCTGCAGCGCGAACGGCACCCTGTATGCCCGCTGCCTCACGGGGCGGTCGTCTGTGAGGTGGATTTCATGGTACACGGCCTCTGTGCCGGTCAATTCGCTGACATCTCTCGCAAAAACATCTCGATTTTTCATTAACAATTTTCCCAGTTTACTCTTCTCTTGAGGCCCAAGATGGTCCAATTGGAAATCTTCCAGGGACAGGGGCGATTTTCTTGTCTTCCGGGGAATGCCAGGAGGTTCTATTTGTTCGGCGTCGAGGGCTTCCAACGTGGCGATGCGCATGTTTTTATTCAGCCAGATAGGGGCCGATGAGGTATTGGCGACCCGGATGTTGAGTCGGCCGCTACCGTCCACGCGGTTCACCGAGCGGGCTACGCGCACGGAACCGGTTTTCAGCTGCTCATGTGGCTGCGCTAAGATCGTGCATCCTCGGAGCTGGGGTGCAGAACACTCGATGAGGGCTATGCGCTCGGCTCGGGGAGGGACGCAGAGCCTCTGTATGATGCGCCCAATGTACGTGGGTGTAGGGGAGGGGGGTGAAGGTTGCTCCTGGGCAGGGTAAGCGGGCAGTGTGAGGGGGGTGCTCCTATGTTCCAATTTCTCGTCCTTCTTCCTTTGCAATGTGCCTGAATGACAATCTATGATGAATCGATGCTTCTTGAGGATATCGTGTCCCATTATCATGTCGTATCGTGGAGTGTCTATATCAAGGGCTACTATGGGGTGCTCAAAACTAATTCCATCAAATGTGAGGGTCACCATGTATCTGCCTATCACTGGAAGGGGGTGGCCATCTACAGTTTTCAAATTATGTTGTGGGGGGACCGTTTTGTGCAGGATTCGGCTTCTCAAGCGCTGAAAACACTGGCCATTCATGACAGACACCGTGGCGCCGGTATCGACGAGGGCCGACACCTCCGTGTCCTCCATGCGGCCAGACACAATAGGTGAATTTTCATCACTACATAGTATGGCACACGGGGCAATGCGGACGGCTGACGCTTCGAGGGGACTCTGGGAAGTGCATCCGGGGCTTCCCTCCCGTTCTAGTTTAAAGGAGCCGTATGGTGGTTGGTTTGCCGCAACTCCTCTCTACCCTGTTCTCTTGTTTGCTGAGGGGGGGTAAAAGGAAATTCACTCCCTCTCGTCCAGCGGGTCCTCCGTGGGGGTGCTTGGTCTTGATTTTGCTGCCGGTTTCGTCCTGTTTGGTATCGCGGGTCACGTGGGCGTACGGTAGGGGGCGACGCACACTGACGGGCGTAATGGCCCACTCCGCCGCACGCAAAGCACGTGACACCCCAGCGATCCGCCCAGGAGTGCTGCTGTTGCTGGGGCTGATTGGTATGGCTCCTCTCTCGCTGTCCCTCAATCTGGTGAAGGCGCTCCCCTAAACGTACCAAATCTGCCTGGATCTGGCACAGCGGAAAGGCTGCCAACAGATCCTGTAGCTGGGGCAGAGGGTTCGACTCTGTGTTCCTAGCAGGGGTTTCCTCGTCGAGTGCTCGTATGGCTGGCGTTCGTCCGCAGGCACGCTCATTGCTCTCCTCTAGTGTAGCTTTCGCTAAAGCCTCCTTGAAAGTGCGGGGATTATGAGACAATACGACCCTCTTGAGCCGCGGGGCCAGGCCCGCCAAAAACTGGGCAAGGCGCATCTGATCGCCGATTCCCTGATCCTCGCTGTCCCTGTTTCTCCCCGTTGGTCCCAAAAACTGATAGGCCCGGGTCCGAATGCGGGCAGCATACTCCTGGACACTCTCGTTCGCCGCTTGCTGACAACTTGTGAACTCGTGCAGGCGGGTGGCTAATGGCGCCTCACTATCGAACCTTTCCAACACCGCCCTTTTGAAAATGGCAAAATCCTCCTCGTTCCTTAATTCCGGGGATTGGTTAACGAATTCCGCAGCGGCTCCTCGCAGCTTCGAGCGGGCAATGATTGCCATCTCGCTCGGCTGCCATCGTGCGATCCTCCCTACTCCCTCTAATTGTTCGAAAAACGCTGCGGCCGTGCGACTATTATCTCCTTCGTACGGGTTTACTAAGTTTATGAACCCCGCCAGGAGAGGTCCCGTCGTTGGGGACGGCTCCTGGATGGGTGGCGCACTCGCGTCCTGACTCTCCATTAATTCGGGGGGTTTTCTCACTACGCAAATAGTGTGCTGCGTGTTGTGCTGTGTGTTGGGTTTTTTGTACCTCCTAAGTGCAATGGAGGCGCACACAGAAATGCAACTTAACAGTAACACATGAAAAAAAAAATCACTCCTATCTAAAATATTATGATATAGTCCCTAGTCGAAATCTCTAATACTTCCTTCATACACTCTACACCTGGGCCTAGCTATAGTCTTATACTTATTTCTTAGCACTAAACATTTAATTCAAATCACTTTCTATACTTCAATATAACACTTGTTTTAACAGATGCTCCTGAAATTCCTCGCTCAAAACATAGTATACAATTCTCACTAAAATCACAATTTAAATCACTAAAGTCACTAAAATCACAATATTTAACATTCTTAATTTCTTCACATTCTGCTACTGCCACATTTCAACACAATAATTTTGCAATCTCTAATTATACTCTTTTTCTAGCCGCAATAAACTCAGGTTCGAACATACTTGGGTCACAGAAACCAATTGAAGCTAATCCGTGGTCACCGCGCTAATTTGACGTATTTTTCTTTCTAACCGCAATAACACTCAGGTTCGAAAATCCGTGGTCACGGCACCAATTTGACGTGAACCCCCCTTTCTTATGAGGGCGGTCCGTCATTAAATTTCTGACTCCCTCCCGTTCTATTTTGGCCGTGCTGTTACTTGTGCAGACTTTCGAGAAGGAAACCTCTGCAATAACCCAAACGTGACTCAATCTTGGAAAAGACAGGGAGTAGTCAGATATTACCATTTAAACATAATTTATTTATAGTACATTGCGAAAAATAAACTTCAGGACCAGGAGTTCCCTTCGGGGAATACAGCCGAACTTACTAGTTCTCAGGCGATGACCGCCTTTACAATTAGACGCCAAACCGTTTAAGCGAAAGTCTTTTCATGTGGCTGAGCTACCAGCTCTAAAGTCCAAGTACGGGGCTATTCCCCAGAACACAGTGGCGGTTAGCAGACTTTGTGGAAAGGGATACCAGATTTATGAATGAGGGTGACCCTACCTGTTGGATGAGGTGGTCGCTGCAGGAGCCTTTGTTGCGAAGATCAGCACTGTCCGTTGAAGGCCCATCGCCTAGGTATAGCTAGACGAAAAATTAAAACAGTTCTAACTCACTAGGTAGATTAAAACCTTGCCGATTCCCGGCCAAGAAAAGACGTCTTCGCTGTCCAAACACCTGGAGACAAGTCCTTTCTCTACTCTTGAGCAGTTCAAAATTGCCGCTTCTCTCCACACCGACCTCTAGCGGTGGTCAGCGTCGTAAGCTGACGCGGGCGCTTGCCATTGGACGTCGGGGGCATCGCTCCGCCTATTCGGCCTCTTTGGTGGCGGGTCCGAACTCTGGGTCCGGAAGTTCTTGGCTCCTGGGGCGATGCCGGACACTGGTGTCATCCAGTTGAACTGGTAAGTTCTTGGAACCGCGATGACTAACCAGGTCTTTGTTCACACTTCGAGAAAAACATATTCAAGGACCTTTTAGCCCAAGTCGTGTCCGCAGGATCAATTCCTGAGGGCACGACACACCTATCCCCCTTTAGCGAGAGAGGAGGACAGGCGGGGCAGGGAAAAGGTCACTGACCGTACTGCACTGAAGATGGTACTATATTGTTGAAGATGATCTCCAGGGTCACCCATCACGATCTGGAATCTGGCCTTTCCTTCATGAGTCCATCTGTTGCAAACAGTCTAAGAGGTCACACAGTTCATATTGTTGCACAACACCAAGAAAGTCCAGTGATTCACAGTTGGGGTCTGGCTGGGCCGCTCTGGTGGGCGTCGGTTGCAGGAGGCTCCACAGCACATGAAATAGAGAAAACAGGGAAAAGGGTCACCAATCTGGCTTTCCACATGTACTCAAGTTGCAGACACACAGTCTGTCTTCGTGCTTACCGCCACGTGACTCACTGTTACATAGAACTTAGAAATCTTATGGTACAGATTACACTTCTAATTAGCAAGAACTTCCTGAAGTTAGTTACAATTCCAACAATAAAACAAAAATCCTTTCTCAGTAAAACACTTTATACTACAAAATCATCTAACTATTACTCCTATAATAGCAAAATCATCTACAATTACTCTTATAATCACAAAATCATCTAATTGTTACTCTGACAATGATCATCAAAAATTATCTCTCCATCAATTCATTTAATCCTGACAAAATTACCTCTCAAAAACTCAAATCTCTGATAACAAAATCATTTTTTTTTTCAAGTTACTCTGACAATGATCATCTCAAATTATCTCTCCATTAATTCATCTAATAGTGACAAAAATACTTCTCAAAAAAAAAATTCATTTAATAGTAACAAAATTACTTCTCAAAAACTCAAATCTCTGATAACAAAATCATTTTTTTTCAAGTTACTCTGACAATGATCATTTAAAATTTTTCTCCATCAATTCATTTAATCGTGACAAAATTACTTCTCAAAAACTCAAATCTCTGATAACAAAATAATTTTTTTTTTCAAGTTACTCTGACAATGATCATTTAAAATTATTTCTCCATCAATTCATTTACTCGTGACAAAATTACTGCTCAAAAACTCAAATCGATAATCAAGATACTTCAAAAAAACTCAAATCTCTGATTAGCAAACTACTAACAAAATCATTCATAAGTATTTCCAAGTTACTCTGACAATGATCATCTAAAATTATTCCTCCATCAATTCATTTAATCGTGACAAAATTACTGCTCAAAAACTCAAATCGATAATCAAGACACTTCTAACAAAACTCAAATCTCCAATAGCAAACTCATTTATAGTTATTTCTCAAATCTCAAGTCTATTATTCAAATGGAGGGCTTTGCACTCGGTCTACACTGTTTCAAATAGCTGCTTCGTTCCTTCCGGCTGATTGATTGATTGATTGAACGTGTGTGTGTGTAGGGGGGGTGCGTAAACCTGCTGTCCCGCCAGGTTTCCCAAAGCGTCACCATCTCCACGCCGGCTCGGCCACCGCGCACGGGAGAAATTCTCGTGATTTCTCGCGTGAGCGTTCTATGATTCAGATTTCACTCCTTCGCTGCGCTTGATAGCCGGGGGGGGGGGGGAGGGGGGGTGCGAGTGCCTTAGTGTACTGACGGAGACTGTTGAGCAGTGACGGACCAGGGGAGAGGATTTCTGCCGTCCTGGGGCGATGTATTGTGAGGGCGTCACCTCGCGACGACATTAGCCCATGAGGCGGGCTTCACTTCCTCGAGTTCGTCATGTATCCCAGCATTCCGTGTTTTCAAGCGTCGTCTGCTGCGGGGCGGCCGCTGAGGCAAAGGCGGAAGGGGTGCTGATCCACCGGATGTGTTGACGTCATAGCAAGCCACGGTGTGCGGGTGTGTGTCAGCAGCAGTGGCTGGGGCGACTCTTCCGTCTGGTGCACGTGGTCGAAGGTTGTACGGGTGTGGCTGGGAGCTCGCTGTGGCAGGGCGCGCTCGCGCGTCTGGCGCCGGGCGGCCTGCAACGTGATTCCGTGTGACTCGGGGGTTCGATTCCCAGTCGTCTTCCTCAGATTCCGGCTCAGCGATGGGTCGTGATGGGGGCGTCGGGGGTTTTGGTGTGGGATCTTCTGGGATGGAGGGCTCACCTATCAGGTACGGGCGTCGCTTCCGCAATTTGGTGAGGCGATCGACATGGACTGTCTCCACTTTGTGAGGGTTGGCGACTAAGGCAATTTTATAATTCACTTCGGTGAGGCGTTGCAGCACTCGCCATGGCCCGGTGGACATTTTCGAGAGCTTCCTGGTATTCCTGCGAGGGACCCGTGGGCTATATAAAAACACGAGGTCACCAGGCCGAATACCTTTATCCACGGCCATTTTTCTCCTCTGCTCCTCCTGATTCGTAGCTGCTGTTTCAAGATTCGCTTTCACCAGCTCATACGCTTCATTCAACTTGTTGGCTAACTGTTCACCATAGCTCTCAGTGTCGGCATAGGTTGGGGGCTCCTTCGTCTGCCACATCTGGTAAGGCAGGGCCACGTCTCGGCCATACAGTAGAAAATAGGGGGTCTCATGGGTGGAACTGTGGGTGGCACTCCGATAAGCCATCAAAACAAATGGCAGATGCTCATCCCACACATCATTTTTGTCGGCCACCAGATGAGATAAGATGGATGCTATGGACTGGTTGAATTTCTCCACGAGGCCGTTGGAGCTCGGGTGATAGAAGCTAGTGTTTTGCTTGGTAATGCCTAATCGGTTAAACACCTCGGTCATCACGCGACCGGTAAAGTTGCGCCCATTATCACTGATGACAGTAGCGGGAATTCCATGCTTGGGAATAAAATCTTCTACAAACGCTCTAGCAATCGACTCTGCTGACTGATCGGCCAGCGCGTAGACCTCTGGCCATTTGGTGAAGTAGTCCATAATGACTAAGATGTACCTATTTCCTTGCTGAGTGATGGGGAGAGGGCCTAAAATATCCATGCCTATGCGCTGAAAGGGGCGGCTTGTGAGTGGGGCTCGAACTAGGTTTCCTTTCTTCTTCTCGACGTAGCCTCTCCGTTGCAGACAAGATACACAGGTCTGGACGTAATTGCGTATATCGGCATACATGCCGGGCCAGTAGTACTCAGACCTTACTCTTTGCAATGTTTTGTACTCTCCCAAGTGGCCTGAGCAGGGGTTGTCGTGGCACAATTCCAAGATCTGCCCTCGCAGACTGACGGGGATCGCTAGCTGCTCTGTTGCTTCCATGCGGGGGCTATGGCTAGTCGGGGGGGCCAAATGGTATAGGATACCTTCCTTCAAATAAAATGGTTCGGCGGCACTGGCGGGTGAATCGGGGGTCCTACTCTCTAAAATTTCGATGGTGTTTCTAAAGGTGGGGTCCTCCAGCTGTAGGTCTCTCAGATGGGCTAAATCGCCAAAGGGGCTCTGGGCAGGGGGATTTCCCTCGACTGCCTGGATGTGACGGGACAGGGTATCGGCGGGGACATTGTGTTTCCCAGGCCGATAAATGATGTCGAAATCGTAATCCTGCAGCGTCAGATTCCACTTGGCCAATCTACTGGAGGGGTCCTTGAGTTTCAGCAAATATGTGAGGGGGGCATGGTCGGACACAACTGTAAATCGTCGCCCATACAGGTACTGCTTGAAATGGGCAATGGCGAAACGGATCGCAAGGGCCTCCTTCTCAATCGTTGAGTAGCGTGTTTCAGGGGGCTTCAATTTCCGACTGGCGTAAGCTACCGGATGACGGAAACCGTCGTCCGTCTCCTGCTCGAGTACGCCGGCTACCGCAATATCCGACGCATCGGTTGACAGGAAAAATTTCCGTCCAAAGTCGGGGTACAGGAGAAGGGGCTCGGTCATTAATTTCCTCTTTAGTACTTCGAACGCTTCCTCTGCCTCTGAAGACCATCTAAAAGGGGTGTCTTTCTTCACTAACTGTACCAAGGGGGCTGTAAGATCGGCGTAACGATCAATAAAACGCCGGTAGTAACCGGTTAGGCCTAAGAAGGCTCGAACGTTCCGGACACTACGGGGGCGTGGAAATTCTTCAATGGCCTGGACGTTCCGCGGGTCCGGCTGGACCCCTTCTGCGGAAATCAAATGTCCCAAGTATGTGAGGGACTCCTTCATAAATTGGCACTTTGCTGGCTTCAACTTTAATTTGTAGGACCGTAGGCGGTCAAATACCCTCTGTAACCGTTCTGTGTGTTGTTCAAATGTCTGGGAGGCCACCATTATGTCGTCGAGGTAGACGAGAACTTGCTCCTGTCGCATTCCCATTAATACGTGGTCCAGTAAATGTTGGAAAGTAGCGGGACTGTTCTTCAGTCCAAATGGTAAGTAGTTAAATTCAAATAACCCTTTCCTACTGATGAACGCAGTTTTCTCCACGTCTCGTGGGTGTACGGGAACCTGCCAATAACCGGATACCATATCCAGCGAGCTAAAATATTTGGCGTGAGCTAGTTGGTCGATAATTTCGTTTATGAGGGGGAGAGGGTACGAATCTGGGATTGTTTTCGCATTTAGTGCCCTGTAGTCAACACAGAATCTGTATGTGGAGTCTTTTTTCTTCACTAAAACGATGGGTGACGCAAAAGGAGAGGCGCTTTCTCTGATTATTCCTTGCTCCAACAACTCATCCACTTGTCGGTCCAATTCGCCCTGCAGCGCGAACGGCACCCTGTATGCCCGCTGCCTCACGGGGCGGTCGTCTGTGAGGTGGATTTCATGGTACACGGCCTCTGTGCCGGTCAATTCGCTGACATCTCTCGCAAAAACATCTCGATTTTTCATTAACAATTTTCCCAGTTTACTCTTCTCTTGAGGCCCAAGATGGTCCAATTGGAAATCTTCCAGGGACAGGGGCGATTTTTTTGTCTTCCGGGGAATGCCAGGAGGTTCTATTTGTTCGGCGTCGAGGGCTTCCAACGTGGCGATGCGCATGTTTTTATTCAGCCAGATAGGGGCCGATGAGGTATTGGCGACCCGGATGTTGAGTCGGCCGCTACCGTCCACGCGGTTCACCGAGCGGGCTACGCGCACGGAACCGGTTTTCAGCTGCTCATGTGGCTGCGCTAAGATCGTGCATCCTCGGAGCTGGGGTGCAGAACACTCGATGAGGGCTATGCGCTCGGCTCGGGGAGGGACGCAGAGCCTCTGTATGATGCGCCCAATGTACGTGGGTGTAGGGGAGGGGGGTGAAGGTTGCTCCTGGGCAGGGTAAGCGGGCAGTGTGAGGGGGGTGCTCCTATGTTCCAATTTCTCGTCCTTCTTCCTTTGCAATGTGCCTGAATGACAATCTATGATGAATCGATGCTTCTTGAGGATATCGTGTCCCATTATCATGTCGTATCGTGGAGTGTCTATATCAAGGGCTACTATGGGGTGCTCAAAACTAATTCCATCAAATGTGAGGGTCACCATGTATCTGCCTATCACTGGAAGGGGGTGGCCATCTACAGTTTTCAAATTATGTTGTGGGGGGACCGTTTTGTGCAGGATTCGGCTTCTCAAGCGCTGAAAACACTGGCCATTCATGACAGACACCGTGGCGCCGGTATCGACGAGGGCCGACACCTCCGTGTCCTCCATGCGGCCAGACACAATAGGTGAATTTTCATCACTACATAGTATGGCACACGGGGCAATGCGGACGGCTGACGCTTCGAGGGGACTCTGGGAAGTGCATCCGGGGCTTCCCTCCCGTTCTAGTTTAAAGGAGCCGTATGGTGGTTGGTTTGCCGCAACTCCTCTCTACCCTGTTCTCTTGTTTGCTGAGGGGGGGTAAAAGGAAATTCACTCCCTCTCGTCCAGCGGGTCCTCCGTGGGGGTGCTTGGTCTTGATTTTGCTGCCGGTTTCGTCCTGTTTGGTATCGCGGGTCACGTGGGCGTACGGTAGGGGGCGACGCACACTGACGGGCGTAATGGCCCACTCCGCCGCACGCAAAGCACGTGACACCCCGGCGATCCACCCAGGAGTGCTGCTGTTGCTGGGGCTGATTGGTATGGCTCCTCTCTCGCTGTCCCTCAATCTGGTGAAGGCGCTCCCCTAAACGTACCAAATCTGCCTGGATCTGGCACAGCGGAAAGGCTGCCAACAGATCCTGTAGCTGGGGCAGAGGGTTCGACTCTGTGTTCCTAGCAGGGGTTTCCTCGTCGAGTGCTCGTATGGCTGGCGTTCGTCCGCAGGCACGCTCATTGCTCTCCTCTAGTGTAGCTTTCGCTAAAGCCTCCTTGAAAGTGCGGGGATTATGAGACAATACGACCCTCTTGAGCCGCGGGGCCAGGCCCGCCAAAAACTGGGCAAGGCGCATCTGATCGCCGATTCCCTGATCCTCGCTGTCCCTGTTTCTCCCCGTTGGTCCCAAAAACTGATAGGCCCGGGTCCGAATGCGGGCAGCATACTCCTGGACACTCTCGTTCGCCGCTTGCTGACAACTTGTGAACTCGTGCAGGCGGGTGGCTAATGGCGCCTCACTATCGAACCTTTCCAACACCGCCCTTTTGAAAATGGCAAAATCCTCCTCGTTCCTTAATTCCGGGGATTGGTTAACGAATTCCGCAGCGGCTCCTCGCAGCTTCGAGCGGGCAATGATTGCCATCTCGCTCGGCTGCCATCGTGCGATCCTCCCTACTCCCTCTAATTGTTCGAAAAACGCTGCGGCCGTGCGACTATTATCTCCTTCGTACGGGTTTACTAAGTTTATGAACCCCGCCAGGAGAGGTCCCGTCGTTGGGGACGGCTCCTGGATGGGTGGCGCACTCGCGTCCTGACTCTCCATTAATTCGGGGGGTTTTCTCACTACGCAAATAGTGTGCTGCGTGTTGTGCTGTGTGTTGGGTTTTTTGTACCTCCTAAGTGCAATGGAGGCGCACACAGAAATGCAACTTAACAGTAACACATGAAAAAAAAAATCACTCCTATCTAAAATATTATGATATAGTCCCTAGTCGAAATCTCTAATACTTCCTTCATACACTCTACACCTGGGCCTAGCTATAGTCTTATACTTATTTCTTAGCACTAAACATTTAATTCAAATCACTTTCTATACTTCAATATAACACTTGTTTTAACAGATGCTCCTGAAATTCCTCGCTCAAAACATAGTATACAATTCTCACTAAAATCACAATTTAAATCACTAAAGTCACTAAAATCACAATATTTAACATTCTTAATTTCTTCACATTCTGCTACTGCCACATTTCAACACAATAATTTTGCAATCTCTAATTATACTCTTTTTCTAGCCGCAATAAACTCAGGTTCGAACATACTTGGGTCACAGAAACCAATTGAAGCTAATCCGTGGTCACCGCGCTAATTTGACGTATTTTTCTTTCTAACCGCAATAACACTCAGGTTCGAAAATCCGTGGTCACGGCACCAATTTGACGTGAACCCCCCTTTCTTATGAGGGCGGTCCGTCATTAAATTTCTGACTCCCTCCCGTTCTATTTTGGCCGTGCTGTTACTTGTGCAGACTTTCGAGAAGGAAACCTCTGCAATAACCCAAACGTGACTCAATCTTGGAAAAGACAGGGAGTAGTCAGATATTACCATTTAAACATAATTTATTTATAGTACATTGCGAAAAATAAACTTCAGGACCAGGAGTTCCCTTCGGGGAATACAGCCGAACTTACTAGTTCTCAGGCGATGACCGCCTTTACAATTAGACGCCAAACCGTTTAAGCGAAAGTCTTTTCATGTGGCTGAGCTACCAGCTCTAAAGTCCAAGTACGGGGCTATTCCCCAGAACACAGTGGCGGTTAGCAGACTTTGTGGAAAGGGATACCAGATTTATGAATGAGGGTGACCCTACCTGTTGGATGAGGTGGTCGCTGCAGGAGCCTTTGTTGCGAAGATCAGCACTGTCCGTTGAAGGCCCATCGCCTAGGTATAGCTAGACGAAAAATTAAAACAGTTCTAACTCACTAGGTAGATTAAAACCTTGCCGATTCCCGGCCAAGAAAAGACGTCTTCGCTGTCCAAACACCTGGAGACAAGTCCTTTCTCTACTCTTGAGCAGTTCAAAATTGCCGCTTCTCTCCACACCGACCTCTAGCGGTGGTCAGCGTCGTAAGCTGACGCGGGCGCTTGCCATTGGACGTCGGGGGCATCGCTCCGCCTATTCGGCCTCTTTGGTGGCGGGTCCGAACTCTGGGTCCGGAAGTTCTTGGCTCCTGGGGCGATGCCGGACACTGGTGTCATCCAGTTGAACTGGTAAGTTCTTGGAACCGCGATGACTAACCAGGTCTTTGTTCACACTTCGAGAAAAACATATTCAAGGACCTTTTAGCCCAAGTCGTGTCCGCAGGATCAATTCCTGAGGGCACGACACAAGCTCACAGGTAAGTGAACTTCTGCTAGTCCCACTTTCCATTTTCCCCTCAGTCTTAGGGGTTGTGCTAGACGAAATCGGTCTGTGAATTGTTTGGGTAAATATTCTGACTAGCCGTGGAGGGAAGGGTCAGGTAGAAACTATCCATTTTTTAGGAATCCACGAAGGTTTGGGATAACCGCGAAATTTGACCAGTGCCTTGTGACCTTTACGCTCGATTATTTTCTCGACTGTGTAAAGTTCGGTCACTTTTTGAAGTTCCGATTTATAGAATGTGCCCTTCAAAACTTCTCCCTCGGAATCCCGTATGATGTATACAGGGGGCTGACGTTGTAACACCTTGTCGACTATAAATATTTCTTCTGTCCACAAATGCGTACCTGCCTTCTTGAAGGGTACTTTTACACTGGCTAGTCTAACTGTGTCCCCTACTTTAAATGCCGGTTTTTCTTTTACTATGGTAGGATTGCGGTAGAGTCGAACCCAGACAGTATCCTCATTGTGTAAGGTCACGTCCTTGGGAGCCATATCATGTGCACTGTGAACTGAGGCATTGTATCCACATACAACACGTGGCGGCACGTCCAGGTACCGGTAGGTGTTATTGCATGTATAATATCTCCCCAGTCGCTCGTGTAGGGTGCGATTCCATCTCTCCACCAAAGCTGCTTTTTTGTCGGAGTATGTGGCAAAGAACAGAATACCTTTCTTTTTCAGGAATTTCTGGAACACTCTGTTGGTAAATTCCGTACCCTGATCTGTATTTAAATTCATTGATGATCGACCCTTGGAAAGGATTTTTTTGAAAGCCGATACCATTTCTTTCCCTGTTTTAGCCTTCATGGCCACCGCCCACCCGTACCTCGAGAACACATCGATAACTGTTAATATGTAGCGGTAGCCGTCATTGAAGCGAGTTAGATTTTTCACGACCATGAGATCGGCTTGCCATTGTTCGTCTAACCCTGTGATGTAAACATTGTTACGGGGAACTTTCTGCGAACAGGTTTATGTAGCGTGTAGGCAGGTTGCTTTTCTAACCATTCTCGGACGAGTTTCTGTGGTAGCCCTGTATTCAGAGCTAACTTTTTTACACTACCGAATCCTCTTTCGGGGTCGAAATAATTGGACTCCAAAGTTTTCTTTTCTGCTGCACCCAGACGTCGTACCCCTCCAGGTTTTGCCATTGATGTAGCGAAAGTGTAACACCCGTCACTGTAGGGACGTCACCTATAAACTGTCTGATGTCCACTGTTAAGTTACACACGCGAATTTTTTATTCACCGTCTAAGGCTTTTGACTCTCCACACTGAATATTTTTACTAGGGGCCACAAGTTCTAATACAAGCACTGCTATCGTTAACACTGTCACGATTACACTACCTGCAGTAGCTAACACCTTCTTTCTCCTATCCATACCAAGACTAAAATGACATAGGATGAAAAGACAGACACATCATATAAGGTTACAATTATTTATTTAATTTATACATTTCATTTTTTGCCTCGTCGACAATAGCATTATATTTTAGAGTACACACAAAACCAGAATCTACAAAATTCAATAGACCTCGCTTCCAGGCCGTATCCACAAATACCTGTGCTAGACCATTAATGTCCAAGTCACCAGACCACCCTACGATGGTCGGTATTTTTTCTTCGGGTTGTAGTCCATCTAACGGTATCACACGCATAAGTTCTTGCTGAAAAATATACACCAACAGCTGATGTACACACTCGGGGCCACCGAAAGCAGGACCCAACAGGAAAGGGCGGACAGATTCTGAATGTTCCATAATAGCCGTACGGAGTTGGTGATCTTTGGGGGTCCCGCACACGCTATGCACAATGCACATCACTTCGTCTAAGTGGATAGCCAGCGTGAACCACTGCGAAACGTTCAGTGTTATACAGCGTCTCACCACACGGAACTGTAGATTTATTTGGTCGGCGGATTCTTTGATGAAGTCGACACAGCGTTCACCACCTGCAGTGCGATACATGTAGGCACGTAAACCATGCATCACGTACCATGTCTGTTGATCGGGACCGTTTTTCACTTGGTCCTCTATGTGGGGGACAGCAGCGCACAAAGCCTCCCATTCAGGTATGGAGAGGGTAACTCCCGCAGGTGTAGGGTAGATGAGTTCGCCATTTTCATATTTCTTGTAGCGGCGTACGTGCACGAAAAACTTATTTTTGAACAGTGTAGGTACAACGTAAACATCTTCACCGAGACACCATGCATCTGGATTGCTAGGCTGCATCGTGAACAATGACGCACACGGCACTCACTCCCTATTTAACTAGAGAGCAGCACCACCTGGGCGACCAATCAGAACCCGTAGTTTTATCAGGAAATATAATAAGCCAATAGGAGACGGTTGGACTTTGTGATTGAGGATTGCATCATCCCTTTCTGCACGAGGTTGCCACGTTGGTTAAATTGTGAAATATTCCTTTAACAACCTTCGACATGGCCTTCAAAATATTTCCTCGTTTGCCTGTGGTTTCAGCCGTAACCATCGAGACTCAAGGCCTTTTCACTGGTGACGTCACACGTTCTGACGTCAGCATTCGTCGATCTAGCATCTTGACACCCCGTAGCTGCTTGTGTGTTTGTTGGCGGTATTTATTCTCTTTAATTATTATCTGTTGTTCACCAAATATATTTTTAAACAATTTTTGCAAGATAAAAAATGATTGTTAGAGAATTTAGGAAATAAGAACAAATGTCTTAGTGACAAAAAGAGAAAGTTGTCTGCCCTCAATAAATAGTATCCACAGAATTAACTGTTGTCTTTGTTATTAATAGATTTGTGACAAACAGTTTTTCTGGCATGTGCGATTTGAACCATATCTCTCCAGGTACATGCCACAGTGTTCTAAGACCACTAAACTAATAAGTTATATTAGTGGAAAAAAGGCAGTGTCTGTTAGTTTAGTGGTCTTACACCACTGGCTTATATCTGGAAAGATGTATGCCTAAATGATTTAATCTTTCTTTACCAGGGTGCATAGAATTATTTTTTTAACAATCGAAGATTGATTAGAGACTACTAGTATTATACCAACCGGGCACTCCCCCGGAAGTGCTTCCCCCCTATGTCGCAATCGTCCACGTTGCCTTCTCAGATTGAACTTTGACCCTATGTCGCAATCGACCGGAAATTGGCCCGTGTTGGTCCACGTTGCCTTCTGAACTCTGGCCCCTATGTTGCAATCAACAGGAAATTGACCCTGTGTCACAACTGTCATGACATTCCTTATTAATAATTCATAATTAATAATTCATAATTAATTCATAATTAAAAATTCCTCCCCCTTTTAACCCCTGGCGCTATCTAGTGCCTATGAGGAACACTATTTCCCCCCCCCAAAAAAAACCCCTTATTTTAACTCTAATTTTAAGCCCTCCTTCTCGAATAGTCTCGATTTTTCTTTATTTCAGACTCGTCTATATTTTAAGCCCTGGATTTTGCAAACCACCTCGTTGACCTATATTTTAAGCCATGGATTTTGCAAACCACCTGGTTGCCCTATATTTTAAGCCCTACCTATATTTTAAACCCTCCTCTTGCAGACCCCCTGGTTGACGCATATTTTAAGCCCTACCTATATTTTAAGCCCCCTCCTTTCCCCGGATTGGGCAATGCAGGCCTCAGAATAATTGTACAGAAAAGGATGATACAGTATTTATTCCCTAGTAATTAAAACCCTTTCTATTAAAAATCTTTTGCTATTCATTTTGCCAGAACTGCTAAACGGTTCCCTTTTATTAAAACTCCTTCGGTATTTATTTTTTCCAACCCCATTAATCGATCCCCTAGTAATTAAAAATCACTCCAAAGTCGAAATAAAACGTTGTAAATCAGTTTACTCTAGATGCGGTTAATCGGAAAAAAATTCATTCCATCGCTAAGCGTGATTCTGTACCTCCACGTTAATTTTGGGTAAAAGCCTCATCGGATCCAAGGTCCACGTATTTTACTAGAAGAAGAATGACACAGTAACTGTTCTACAGAAAATTAATAAAATCTGGTTTAAATTATTCGTAGGACTTGTATATAAGACCTACCTTGCAATAGACGTTCAGCATCGTGCTTTATTGTGTTTGCATTCGACGCTGATAAGTTTTAAAAATAGATGCTGTCAACAGCAACAACCTTGTTGTTTCCTAGAACCCACATCACGCGATATGGTGCAATCCTTTATCAGCGGGGAGGTCAAGAGGGCGAGTGTCCAACTTCCCGTCCGTGTTATGTTGCAACTGTCCACGTTGCCTTCTCAGATTGAACTTTGAGCCGTGTCGCAATCGACTGGAAATTGACTTGTGTTGCAATCGTCCACATTGCCTTCTCAGATTGGACTTTGACCCCTAGGTCGCAACCGACCATATTTTAAGTCCTCTTCATAGACCCCCTGGTTGACCTATATTTTAAGTCCCCTTCTCGAATTTTCTTGTTTTTCATCTGTTTAACCCATATTTTAAGCCCTCCCCTCTTCATAGACCCCCCTGTTGATCCACCTATATTTTAAGCCCTCCCCTCTTTAAACCAAATCAGTTTTTGCGCATTTAATCGGTGTCATCCAACGTCCATACTATTTTTAGTACGTCTCCTGTATTTAAAAAAAAATTTGCTTTCGTCGCCGTATTTCAACTCGCTACCTCAGTGCCGATAGCTGAAGCGTCATCGCCAGGGCAGGGAGTTTTGCTGAGATAAATCTCAACTCTGGCCCTGCTATCCGCTCGACAATATTTGCTACTGATAAAACGATTTTCGTCATTAAAAATAGAAACTAATTAAATAATGGGGTATCACTGGGAAAACACTGGGAAGAACACAAACTGATTTCGTGCTAAAACATCTCCAGATTTCAGCTTACTTGAAAAACTATTGTTAGAAATGAACCAGTGACTTGAATCACTCAACTTCCATAAGAATACACAATTATGGTACAGTGTCGGGAAGAAATATGTTTCAACGAAATTCCATTGCATGTATTACGATCAGAAAAATAATTTAGTGGACAAAGTTTAAAATAGTTATTAAATGGTACCTTACAGTGCAAGTGCGCTTCAGGCGAAAAGCCTCCCCTTCGAACACTGCACCCCTTTTTTCCGAAGTAACTGTCACAAGTCTTCCTACATCATCCCTAAACAGAGAATCGGATTCAGTGTGCAAGAAGATCAAGACCTCATTTGAAGGAGCACATAGTGGATACTGTACTCCGTAGTGAAATGAACATTGGCCTCTTGCGGGACCTAGTTATATCCCTACTCCAAGAGAATTACTAATGAAAACGTGCTATTCTTAATGTATGTAATTCCGACAAAAAATGTTTTGTCTGTTTTAGCCACTTTGTATCCTGCAATAGGAAACACTGAACACCTTAACAACTATATACATTTAGAAGAAAACACATCAGGTCTAATTTTCTCTTTAACAATAAATCAAATATCTAAATTCGAAAAAATTAACATTTCTGTCTGGATACGAGAAAGAGATGTTCCCACTCTACATCACACCATTCAGATTTAAAGCGCACGCAAATCTCCTACTGTTATCAGACGATGAAAAGCAGCATTATTGTTCCATTAAGAATTTGTTTCTATGAAATTCAAAGAGAGAATGCTGTTTTCCATATTATAGGGAATGCAATTAATACCGATTCCTTGCTGATGGCTGTCCTTTAGGTTATGAAATAATCTTATTAGAACGCTTAAAATTGAGATGACACACATTAGCTCTTCGGAGAAGCGCTAGGGGGTAGAAGACTATACCCGTGTAATGAAAATATTCATTCGACATAAAAAAAAAACCTACGCCAATATCGCGTACACTGACGTGCTCCTCTTAGCTGATGTGTTTGGTGGCAGATACTGACCCCCTGCTATGCTTACACAGCTCCTGCCTTCATACCTGAAGATGACAAATACTAGAGTTGATAACCTACAATGTACCTTTTTGGAAGGCATACGAGGAGGAATTTCGGTGATATGCAGACAACGAGCATTTAGAATGAAAAACTGATTGCAAGTTTGCTTTACTGTCATACAAACCTGAAAAGAGATGAAATGGGTAGTACTTTACCCATGATACAGCCTGTGACTAGGTCGTTAAATCAAATTACATGCATAAACGAAAATTAGAAAAACGACGAAATGTTTGGTAAATTCAATGAGAATCACTAAAATGTAAAAAGTGTTGGAATATCTGTAAATGCACACACACACATTTCAGTGGATAGGTGAATATTTTCACAATTCTTTGGAAGTGGAAGGCACAATAACTGTAAAACATACTGTGACGAGAGAGAAAGTATAAAAATGTAGTGGGATGGTTGTAAAAAATCTCTTCAAAACAGAAAATTACAACGCAAATACTGAAAGATAGAAAAAAACGACTATTCGACGGTTATTCCAAACTGCTATCTCACGCTCTTTTCAGATTTCCTGGTTCTATAGTTCCCTGGTACGTAGCGCATAAGTGTGGGTGTAGTTGGCTATTTTTCGTTGCAAACACAAGTTGTTTTCACTATTAGTTATTTTTCCTGCATGAGAATACACATTTCTATACTACATTGCGTACACACGGATGGACGAATATCACAAAATACTTTGCATATAGAAAACATCAGCAAAGAACCACAGAAGTTTGGAAATTTAAAATCTGAAAACGCACTGTTTATAAGAAAACAACAATATTTTCAGTATTTCCATGAAAAGTTGAGTTTCAGAATCGATCCGCTAGACCTGACTTTGCATTCTCTGACTTCAACCACCAATAAAACGTAATGTAAGTTCTCTCGTCGGTTATCCCAAGCCGCTCTCTCTTTTCAGAGTTTCTGGTCCCCTCGGTACATTTGAATAAGCGCATAAGTGTGGGTGGAAATGGCTATTATTCGCTGCAAATACAAGTTTTTCGACAAAGATAGGGTGTTTCACTACAATCTAACATGGGATTTCATGTGTGTTTAGTTATTTTTCCTGCACGAGAATATTTCTAATCTATCTCATAGACAGCATGTTAGTTACTTCGGATCTAACAAAGCCAAGGTTTGAGATCCATAGTAAGACATGAACGTTTGTGTTGTTTTCCTACCAAGATCCCGACATCCTCTCACATGAAATATTACGGTACTATGATCTAGAAAAATCACTTACCATTACATTAATTTTTTTTTATTATATTCATGTATTTCACCCCATTTTCTTGTCAAGAGCTAAAATTATTTGATGAATGAACGACAAAATATCTTCAAATGCAGTGGACGCATGACAGAATAACTTCAAAATAAGTTCCAATAGCTGAAAAAACAACTGTAAAAAATTAGATAAATACACACCGGGAAAGACAGAATTGCTTTCAAAAATTAAAATACCCTAAATGTGTGGCTGAATCACCTCCAAATATCTCCAGCACACTTTTAAAGGAAATATTGTCTCATTATAAGCGATTTCATACAAAGAGATACGCACTCTATGCTTCACATTTAAATCTATAGAGATAACGATCACTAGCAATGGAACACATCTGTGAAAAAACACGCTACGATTGGGTTTGAGAAAGATTTTTAGCACATGGTGGTGCTCCACTGCAGGAAAACATATTATCTTTGATATCAGAACCTACGTGAAAGTTATATTGTTTGGGTTTGAGAAAGATTCTTTAGTTCACAGGGCACCGCATTACACTAAAGCATACTGTCTTGTACGTATGTCTGTCTGTATGTTTGTTTCTCTCTCTCTGTGTGTGTGTGTGTTTTTGTGTCTGTGTAAATATGTATGTTACTACGAAATGTGTGTACGTGAAGATGTGTGTATATATGTCAAGATGTAACTGTGTCTGCATGTTTGTTTCTCTCTAGGTGTATGTGTGTGTTTCAGTGAATCGTGTATGTGAGTGTGTGTATGTTCATGTATGTTAATATTTCTTTATATGTATATGTTTTCGTGCGTATGTGTTGAGATGTCTGTGTGCACATAGTCGTTTCTCTGCATGTGTATACGTCTTCATATTTGTCTCTCTCTCTGTGTGTGTGTCTGTATGTGTTTCATCTTTATGTGTATATGTTATCGTATGTGTGTCTTTGTTCGCATGCAAGAATAAACATATTGTCTTACGGACACTTGCTTGCTACAGAAGAAGCTAACAATTTAAAACGAGACTAGTGGTTATGCAAAATATTTCATCACAGATCTTAACTTGAATACTTATATTTCAGGAGATGTAAGGATTTTTCTTCAGCACGTTCGAATATTTTTTGAACACGACGTCTTACGTTACGTCTTACGTTTCCTGTCAGATATCTCGTAACGAACAAAGCGTGTGTGTGTGTTTTGCTAATACAGAAGAGGACATTCAACCGAGAATATTTCAAACTTAGAATAACACAACATCCTAATGCGTTAAGAACGAAGTGGAGGGATACTAACAGCTGAAACATGACCTGAAGCGATCGAAATCCTGTTTCGCGCAAGGGGACGAAGGGTGATAAAACGTAATACTACTGAAAAAATCCAGTTGTTTCAAAAAAGAGGCCTCTTTTTAATTTAACCCCTGGGGCTTTTTGTGTGCGAAACGTCGGTTTGTTTACGATCTAGGTGATTTTGTACTTGCTTCAGCCCATTGCATTATTTAACCCCTGGGGCTTTTCGTATGCGAAACGTCGGTTTGTTTACGATTCTAGGCGTTTTTGTACTTGTTTCAGCCCATTGGATTATTTAACCCCTGGGACATTTCGTGTGCGGAACGTCGGTTTGTTTACGATTCTAGGCGTTTTTGTACTTGTTTCAGCCCATTGGATTATTTAACCCCTGGGGCTTTTCGTGTGCGAAACGTCGGGTTACGATTCTGGGCGTTTTGCTTGTTTTAGCCCATCGGATTATTTAACCCCTGGGGCTTTTCGTGTGCGGAACGTCGGTTTGTTTACGAATCTAGGCGTTTTTGTACTTGTTTCAGTCCATCGGATTATTTAACCACTGGGGCTTTTCGTGTGCGAAACGTGGGTTTGTTTACGATTATGGGAATTTTTCGAGTTGTTTGTATTTTCATATTTGTTTTGATTTTCGGGTATTTTTTACATTTCCTGGTAAAATCAATTTTATACGCCTGTCACTGGAATTGAATTTTGGTTTCGTAAGTATGGAAAAGATTTCACTACATTTTTTTTTGGGGGGGGGGGGCGGCGGAAATGGCGACATCAGTACGGTTTTGTAAATAATTACCTATAATTCTCTTTCTACTTTTCAATTACAAGAAATATTTTAAATTTAAAATATTTTGTGTCCGAACTCGAACCCTACACACAGGCCGATCTCATATCTAACTGAGGAATGTGGGTAGTCAGTACTTCAGATAGATGTGGCTTAGTAGCGTGCCTGGCTCGTATTCTGTAGTTCTCAGGTTCGAGCCCCAGCTAGGCCAGCGTTGAAATCTGTTTACTTAATTTTCACGTTTTTAATTTCTAGTCTATAAAAGGGCAACCTAATTTCAGAGATTCCAAAAAGTCAAAGTATGCCCATTCGAATTGGGGCGGGGATGGCTCAGTCTGTAGCGCGCCAGGCTCGTAATCTGTAGTTCCCAGGTTCGAGTCGCAGCTGGGTCAGCGGTGAGATTTATCTCCGCGAAATTCCCCCCCCCCCCCCTGCCCACGGTCAGTAGGGGACACCGATAGGCTTGGAAAGTCCGCTGTCCGTCGGATGGGACGTTAAGCCGTGGCCCCGTGTGCGGGAGAGCCATACCTTGTGCACGTTAAAGAACACGCTGGATGGCCTTGACGGGCAGCTACCATATGTCTCCAAAATCTGTTCCAATGGGTCCCCTCTCCCAACCTTCTTTGAGCCCTGGGGTCCTTGTGACCTGGCCATTTGGCACATTGTGTCCAAAAAAAGTGCCGCTCAGAGGTAAAACAACCCAACCCTAGATCTGTGAGGATGGCGGGACCTCAGCAGAGAGACAAGACATATCCGTGCCTTACCTGGGGCTCGACCCCAGGCACCTTTCATCACCACTCAAGCATGTGTCTGGTGGTTTAGCTTTCTTGGCTACTGATCTAAGGGACTCTGGATTCGAGCCCCGGGTAAGGCATAAAGGTTTGTGTCGTTTTTCTGCTGAGGTCCCGCCATCCTCACAGACTTCATAGCATATAAGCTAATAGGCTCCTGTCAGACCTCTGTGGCAAGCAGCTGCTTAAGGGAATTTTTTTTTTACAACTAGAGATGGTAAATGGGTTTTCGGGACAGTTTCGTGCACGCTCGAAATGGGTTTTCGGGACAGTTTCGTGCACGCTCGAAATGGGTTTTCGGGACAGTTTCGTGCACGCTCGAAATGGGTTTTCGGGACAGTTTCGTGCCCACTCAACATGTGTTTTCGGGACAGTTTCGTGCCCACTCGAGTTGGGTTTTCGGGACAGTTACGTGCCCACTCGAGTTGGGTTTTCGGGACAGTTACGTGCCCACTCGAACGTAAATTGTTTAAAAAAAAAAGCGAGATGTGATTTAAAACACGACTGAAATGGCAACACTAACAAGCATCGCGAAAAGTGTATGTGCTGAATCACCACCATAAAGCAGCCTGCTTAGTCAAGCCATTGTTTGCAAAAAATTTTATGTTCCGATGCCCTTGACAAGCAGTGCATGGTTCTAAAGGACTTACCAGATGGTTCGTCAAAAGCGTTTCTGAAAAAGCTTCTCTTAATCTCAAGGCTTTTTCCGCATTCAGAATCGAGGTTTGGTTAAATTGCGAAATATTCCTTTAACAACCTTCGACATGGCCTTCAAAATATTTCCTCGTTTGTCCGTGGTTTCAGCCGTAACCATCGAGACTCAAGGCCTTTTCACTGGTGACGTCACTCGTTCTGACGTCAGCAATCGTCGATCTAGCATCTTGACACCCCGTAGCTGCTTGTGTTTTTGTTGGCGGTATTATTCTCTTTAATTATTATCTGGTGTTCACCAAATGTATTTTTAAACAATTTTTGCAAGATAAAAAATGATTGTTAGAGAATTTAGGAAATAAGAAAAAATGTCTTAGTGACAAAAAGAGAAAGTTGTCTGCCCTCAATAAATAGTATCCACAGAATTAACTGTTGTCTTTGCTATTAATAGTTTTGTGACAGTTTTTCTGGCATGTGCGATTTGAACCATATCTCTCCAGGTACATGCCACAGTGTTCTAAGACCACTAAACTAATAAGTTATATTAGTGGAAAAAGGCAGTGTCTCTTAATTTAGTGGTCTTACACCACTGGCTTATATCTGGAAAGATGTATGCCTAAATGATTTAATCTTTCTTTACCAGGGTGCATATAATTATTTTTTTAACAATCGAAGATTGATTAGAGACTAGTTTCTTTACATTTGGGAGGTTAGTTGAGCGATATATTATCAAATCTTAAGTCATAGATTTAAAGGTAGCTTTGTAAACCAAAACATATGTGTGTGTGTGCGCTTGCAGTAAATTGTAGTTTCTAAAGTTCAGATGCACTTTTTCTGTTAGTTTTTGAATATGTATTGCATCGGAAGGTTGTATCCATGTCCAAATATTATTCAAATTTAATGAGAGTTCAGAAAAAAATACAGCTCTATATTCCTATTAATTCAGTCTAATCTCTAAGAAAAAGTATTGAAATTGAATCGTAACTGACTGAAATTGTTACAGCTAAAGATATTACAGTATATCATTAATTTTTAGTTCACATTTGCCAATAAAATTGTTCTGAATGATTTTTGTGTTTTTTTTTTCCATTTTTAATAAAACACACTAATTTTCCATAACAGTTTTTATGTCACGATTATATTATTAATGGTACAAACAACTGGATCAGTTATTGACAGCATTTATCGCGAAAAATATGTGAAGGAAATGATTTTATTTTTGTTAATATATAACCGAGTAATTATTTGCATTTAACTTTATTTTTAAACATATTGTGTCATTGTAATTATACGTACAACCGATTATGACGCTCCTGGTAATTTATATGTCGTTCTACAGGTTCAGAGAACGTTAAACGACGATTACATTTTGAGTCATCAATTTAGCACAATTACAAATCAAGATCTATTTTAGTTTCAACGTCTTCCATATTTTAAGGTTTACCATAGAAATATTACTCTAATGTACATATATACCATATAATAATACCACGTCCATCAGTTTCTCAACACAGTACTACACAAAAATGCCCTCCCGATCTTATAAAAAAAAGGTAAATGCTCGATTTGCTACGATAGAACTACGTGCGCAGGATGCACTGTGGATCCGCAGGTTGTGACGTCAGTTTAGATTGCAAAGGCCTCGAGTCTCAAACTCGCGCTACCGACTGAGCCACCCCTAGTCAATACGAATTCAGTGACTGATTTGCACCATCGATATGTTTTAGGTTTATTTTCTACTTTTTAGGACTCGTACCCAACTTCCTTATTTTTTAATTTATATTTTTCGTAGCCTTTTTTTTGGAGTATGATTGTTGGTATACTAACAAGAATATAGTCGAGTTTGAAATTTTGTTGTATTAAATGTTAAGGTTGACTGGCTAATGAAAATTAATTGGGAATACTTCAGAAAAAGGAACTTTGTTTGGGTATGGATAGTGTCGGATTATATGGACGTTTTTTAGGTTATATATAATAGTTGGTATGTTTTTATGTATTAGGTTATTTCAACCTTGGGGCATTTCGTGTGCAAAAGGTGGGTTTGTTTACGATTCTAGGCGTTTCTGTACTAGTTTTAGCGCATCGGATTATTTAATCCCTGGGGCTTTTCGTGTGCGGAACGTCGGTTTGTTTACGATTCTAGGCGTTTTCGTACTTTATTCAGCCCATCGGATTATTTAACCCCTGGACGTTTTCGTGTGCGAAACGTCGGTTTGTTTACGATTCTAGGCGTTTTTGTACTTGTTTCAGCCCATTGGATTATTAAACTCTGGGGCTTTTCTTGTGCGAAATGTGGGTTTGTTTACGATTCTAGGCGTTTTTGTACTTGTTTCAGCCCATCGGATTATTTAGCCCCTGGGGGTTTTCGTGTGCGAAACATCGGTTTGTTTACGATTCTAGGCGTTTTGTACTTGTTTCAGCCCATTGGATTATTTAACCCCTGGGGCTTTCCGTGTGCTAAACGCCGGTTCACGATTCTAGGCGTTTTTGTACTTGTTTTAGCCCATTGGATTATTTTTTTATCCCATGGGGCTTTTCGTGTGCGAAACGTTTGTTTACGATTCTGGGCGTTTTTGTGCTTGTTTCAGCCCATTGGATTATTTTTAACCGCTGGGACTTTTCGTGTGCGGAACGTCGGTTTCTTTACGATTCTGGGCGTTTTTGTACTTGTTTCCGCCCATTGGATTATTTAACCCCTGGGGCTTTCTGTGTGCGAAACGTCGGTTTACGATTCTAGGCGTTTTTGTACTTGTTTTAGCCCATTGGATAATTTTTTATCCCCTGGGGCTTGTCATGTGCGAAAACGTCGGTTTGTTTACGATTCTAGGCTTTTTTGTACTTGTTTCAGCCCATCGGATTATTTAACCCCTGGGGCTTTTCGTGTGCGAAAACGTAGGTTTGTTTACGATTCTCGGCGTTTTTGTACTTGTTTTAGCCCATTGTATTATTTAACCCCTGTGGCTTTTCGTGTGCGGAACGTCGGTTTCTTTACGATTCTGGGCGTTTTTGTACTTGTTTCCGCCCATTGTATTATTTAACCCCTGTGGCTTTTCGTGTGCGGAATGTCGGTTTCTTTACGATTCTGGGCGTTTTTGTACTTGTTTCCGCCCATTGGATTATTTAACCCCTGGGGCTTTCTGTGTGCGAAACGTCGGTTTACGATTCTAGGCGTTTTTGTACTTGTTTTAGCCCATTGGATTATTTTTTATCCCCTGGGGCTTGTCATGTGCGAAAACGTTGGTTTGTTTACAATTCTAGGCTTTTTTTGTACTTTTTTCAGCCCATCGGATTATTTAACCCCTGGGGCTTTTCGTGTGCGAAACGTCGGTTTGTTTACGATTCTAGGCGTTTTTGTACTTGTTTCAGCCCATCGGATTATTTAGCCCCTGGGGCTTTTCGTGTGCGAAAACGTAGGTTTGTTTACGATTCTAGGCGTTTTTGTACTTGTTTCAGCCCATCGGATTATTTAACCCCTGTGGCTTTTCGTGTGCGGAACGTCGGTTTGTTTTCGATTCTAGACGTTTTTGTACTTGTTTCGGTCCATCGGATTATTTAACCCCTGGGGCTTTTCGTGTGCGGAACGTGGGTTTGTTGTTTACGATTCTGGGAATTTTTCGAGTTGTTTGTATTTTCATATTTGTTTTTATTTTCGAGTATTTTGTACATATCCTGGTGAAATCAATTTTATACGCCTGTCACTGGGATTGAATTTTTGTTTTGTAAGTATGGAAAAGAATTCACTACCTTTTTTTTGGGGGGGGGGGGGGGAAATGGCGACATCAGTACGGTTTTGTAAATAATTACCTATAATTCTATTTTTACTTTCAATTACAGGAAATATTTTAAATTTAAATTATTTTGTGTCCGAACTCGAACCCTACACACAGGCCGATCTCGTATCTAACTGAGGGATGTGGGTAGTCAGTACTTCAGATAGATGTGTCTTAGTAGCGTGCCAGGCTCGTATTCTGTAGTTCTCAGGTTCGAGCCACACCTAGCCAGCGTTGAGATCTGTTTACAAATTAAAAACGTGAAAATTAGGTTGCCCTTTTATAGACTACTTAATTTCGGAGATTCCAAAAAGTCAGAGTATGCCCCTTCGAATTGGGGCGGGGATGGCTCAGTCTGTAGCGCGCCAGGCTCGTAATCTGTAGTTCCCAGGTTCGAGTCCCAGCTGGGTCAGCGTTGAGATTTATCTCCGCAAACTTCCCCCCCTGCCCATGGTCAGTAGGGGACACCGATGTGCTTGGAAAGGCCGCTGTCCGTCAGATGGGCCGTTGAGCCGTGGCCCCGTGTGCGGGAGAGCCATACCTGGTGCACGTTAAAGAACACGCTGGATGGCTTTGACGGGCGGCTACCATGTCTCCAACATCTGTTCCAATGGGTCCCCTCTCCCAACCTTCTTTGAGCGCTCGGGGTCCTTGTGACCTGGCCATTTGGCACATTGTGTCCAAAAAAAGTGCCGCTAAGAGGCAAAACAACCCAACCCTAGATCTGTGAGGATGGCGGGACCTCAGCAGAATAAACAAGACATATCCGTGCCTTACCTGGAGCTCGACCCCAGGCACCTTTCATCACCACTCAAGCATGTGTCTGGTGGTTCAGCTTTCTTGGCATGAAGGTTTGTGTCGTTTTTCTCCTGAGGTCCCGCCATCCTCACAGACTTCATAGCATGTAAGCTAATAGGCTCCTCTCAGAACTCTGTGGCAAGCAGCTGTTTAAGGGAATTTTTTTTTTACAACCAGAGATGGTAAATGGGTTTTCGGGACAGTTTCGTGCACGCTCGAAATGGGTTTTCGGGACAGTTTCGTGCACGCTCGAAATGGGTTTTCGGGACAGTTTCGTGCACGCTCGAAATGGGTTTTCGGGACAGTTTCGTGCCCACTCGAGTTGGGTTTTCGGGACAGTTACGTGCCCACTCGAACGTAAATTGTTTAAAAAAAAAAGCGAGATGTGATTTAAAACACGACTGAACTGGCAAAACTAACAAGCATCGCGAAAAATGTATGTGGCTGAATCACCACCATAGAGCAGCCTGCTTGGTCAAGCCATTGTTTGCAAAAAATTTTATGTTCCCATGCCCTTGACAAGCAGTGTGCATGGTTCTAAAGGGCTTACCAGATGGTTCGTCAAAAGCGTTTTGAAAAAGCTTGTCTTAATCTCAAGGCTTTTTCCGCATTCAGAATCGAGGTTTGGTTAAATTGCGAAATATTTCTTTAACGACCTTCGACATAGCCTTCGAAATATTTCCTCCTTTGTCTGTGGTTTCAGCCGTAACCATCGAGACTCAAGGCCTTTTCACTGGTGACGTCAGCATTCGTCGATCTAGCATCTTGACACCCCGTAGCTGCTTGTGTGTTTGTTGGCGGGATTATTATCTTTAATTATTATCTGGTGTTCACCAAATGTATTTTTAAACAATTTTTGGAAGATAAAAAATGATTGTTTGTTAGGGAATTTAGGAAATAAGAACAAATGTCTTAGTGCTAAAAAGTGAAAGTTGTCTACCCTCAATAAATAATATCCACAGAATTAACTGTTGTCTTTGATATTAATAGTTTTGTGACAAACAGTTTTTCTGGCATGTGGGATTTGAACCATATCTCTCCAGGTATATGCCACAGTCTTCTAAGACCACTAAACTAATAAGTTACATTAGTGGAAAAAGGCAGTGTCTCTTAGTGGTCTTACACCACTGGCTTATATCTGGAAAGATGTATGCCTAAATGATTTAATTTTTGTTTACCACGGTGCATAGAATTATTTTTTTAACAATCGAAGATTGATTAGAGACTATTTTCTTTACATTTGGGAGGTTAGTTGAGCGATATATTATCAAATCTTAAGTCATAGATTTAAAGGTAGCTTTGTAAACCAAAATATATGTGTGTGTGTGCTTGCAGTAAATTGTAGTTTCTAAAGTTTAGAGGCACTTTTCCTGTTAGTTTTTGAATATGTATTGCATCGGAAGGTTGTATCCATGTCCAAATATTATTAAAATTTAATAAGAGTTCAGAAAAAAATACAACTCAATATTCCTATTAATTCAGTCTAATCACTATGAAAAAGTATTGAAATTAAATCGTAACTAACTGAAATTATTACAGCTAGCCCCGGGTAAGGCATGGATGTATGTGTCGTTTTTCTGCTGAGGTCCTGCCATCCTCTCAGGCCTTCTACTATGGCATATAAACTGACAGGCTCCTGTCAGACCTCTGTGGCAAGCAGCTGCTTGAGGGGGTATTTTTTTTTAAAGCTGTTGCAGTATATCATTAATTTTTAGTTCACATTTGCCAATAAAATAGTTCTGAACAATTTTTGTGTTTTTTTTTTATTCTTTTTAATAAAGTCAATGCGAATTCTGTGACTGATTGCACCATCGATATGGTTTAAGTTTATATTCTACGTTTTAGGATTCGTACCCATCTTCCTTATTTTTTAATTTATATTTTTCGTAGTTTTTTTTGGAGTATGATTGTTGGTATACTAATGAGAATAGTCGAGTTTGAAATTTTGTTGTATTAAATGTTAAGGTTGACTGGCTAATGAAAATTAATTGGGAATACTTCAGAAAAAAAAACTTGGTATGGATAGTGTCGGATTATATGGACGTTTTTTAGGTTATATATAATAGTTGGTATGTTTTTATGTATTAGGTTATTTCAACCTTGGGGCATTTCGTGTGCAAAAGGTGGGTTTGTTTACGATTCTAGGCGTTTCTGTACTAGTTTTAGCGCATCGGATTATTTAATCCCTGGGGCTTTTCGTGTGCGAAACGTGAGTTTGTTTACGATTCTGGGCGTTTTTGTACTTGTTTCAGCCAATTGGATTATTTTTAACCCCTGGGGCTTTTCGTGTGCGGAAACGTTGGTTTACGATTCTAGGCGTTTTTGTACTTGTTTCATCCCATCGGATTATTTAACCCCTGAGGCTTTTCGTGTGCGGAACGTCGGTTTGTTTACGATTCTAGGCGTTTTTGAACTTGTTTCAGCCCATTTAACCCCTGGGGCTTTTCGTGTGCGGAACGTCGGTTTGTTTACAATTCTAGGGGTTTTTGTACTTGTTTCAGCCCATTTGATTATTTAACCCCTGAGGCTTTTCATGTGCGGAACGTCGGTTTGTTTACGATTCTAGGCGTTTTTATACTTATTTCAGCGCATTGTATTATTTAAACCCTAGGGCTTTTCGTGTGCGAAACGTGGGTTTGTTGTTTACAATTCTGGGAATTTTTCGAGTTGTTTGTATTTTCATATTTGTTTTGATTTTCGGGTGTTTTGTACATTTCCTGGTAAAATCAATTTTATACGCCTGTCACTGGGTTGGATGGAATTGTTTTACCTCTGAGCAGCACTTTTTTGCACACCATGGGCTAAATGGCCAGGCCACAAGGACCCCGAAGGCTCAGAAGGTTGGGGTAGGGTACCCACTGGAACAGCTGTTGGGAGACAGATGGTAGCCTCCCGTCAAGACCATCCAGCGTGTTCTTTAACGTGCACAGGGTATGGCTCTCCCGCACACGGGGCCACGGCTTAACGTCCCATCCGACGGACGGCGGCCTTTTCAAGCACATCGGTGTGCCCTACTGACCGTGGGCAGGGCGGTGAAATTTTGCGGAGATAAATCTCAACGCTGACCCAGCTGGGACTCGAACCTGGGAACTACGGATTACGAGCCTGGCGCACTACCGACAGAGCCACCCCCGCCCCTCCAAAATTCCCCGCCCTGCCCACGGTCAGTAGGGGACACAGATGGGCTTGGAAAGACCGCCGTCCGTCGGATGGGACGTTTAGCCGTGGCCCCGTGTGCGTGAGAGCCATACCCTGTGCACGTTAAAGAACACGCTGGATGGCCTTGACGGGAGGCTACTATCTGTCTCCCAACAGCTGTTCCAGTGGGTCCCCTCCCCCAACCTTCTCTGAGCCTTCGGGGTCCATGTGACCTGGCCATTTAGCCCATGGTGTGCAAAAAAGTGCCGCTCACAGGTAAAACAGCCCAGCCCCCGCCCCGCCTGTCACTGGGATTGAATTTTCGTTTTGTAAATATGGAATAGATTTCACTACTTTTTTTTTTTGGGGGGGGGGGAATGGCGACATCAGTACGGTTTTGTAAATAATTATATTTTTACTTTTCAGTTAAAAGAAATATTTTAAATTTAAATTTTTTTGGGTCTGAACTAGAACCCTACACACAGCCCGATCTCATATCTAACCGAGGGATGTGGGTAGTGAGTACTTCAGATAGATGTGCCTTAGTAGCGTGCCAGGCTCGTATTCTGTAGTTCTCAGGTTCGAGTCCCAGCTAGGCCAGCGTTGAGATCTGTTTACTTAATTTTCAGGTTTTTAATTTCTAGTATATAAAAGGGCAACCTGATTTCAGAGATTCCAAAAAGTCAAAGTATGCCCCTTCGAAAGGGGAGCCACCCTCATTCTAAAGGCAATGCACTACTTTGATTTAATTGTAACACAAACCGTCTCTAACTTACCCATAAAAGGATATGCTAGAAAAAAATTATTTTCATACATCAAATATTCAAAAGCAAACACTGTTTTCTAAAAAGACATAATAAACAATTTGGAAGGAGAGAGAGAAAAGGAAAAACAGTTTAGAAAAGTTTTCACTCATTCAGGCCTATCGCGACAAAATAAACAAAGTTCAGCACTTCACAGCACACTGGGGGGCGGGGATGACTCAGTCGGTAGCGCGCAAGGCTCGTAATCTGTATTTCCCAGGTTCGAGTACCAGCTGGGTCAGCGTTGAGATTTATCTCCGCAAAATTTCCCTCGGCCTGTCCACGGTCAGTAGGGGACACCGATGGGTTTGGAAAGGCCGCCGTCCGTCGGATGGGACGTTAAGCCGTGGCCCCGTGTATGGGAGAGCCATACCCTTGCACGTTAAAGAACACGCTGGATGGCCTTGACGGGAGGCTATCATCTGTCTCCCAACAGCTGTTCCAGTGGGTCCCCTCCCCCAACCTTCTCTGAGCCTTCGGGGTCCATGTGACCTGGCCATTTAGTCCATGATGTGCAAAAAATTGCCGCTCAGAGGTAAAACAACCCAACCCTAGATCTGTGAGGATGGCGGGACCTCAGCAGAGAGACAAGACACAGCCGTGCCTTACCTGGGGCTCGATCCCAGGCACCTTTCATCACCAGTCAAGCATGTGTCTGGTGGTTTAGCTTTCTTGGATATTGATTTAAGGGACTCTGGATTCGAGCCCTGGGTAAGGCTTGAAGGTTTGTGTCGTTTTTCTGCTGAGGTCCCGCCATCCTCAGACTTTATAGCATATAAGCTAATAGGCTCCTGTCAGATCTGTGCGGCAAGCAGCTGCTTAAGGGAATTTTTTTTTTACAACCAAAGGTGGTAAATGGGTCTTCGGGACAGTTTCGTGCCCACTCGAAATGGGTCTTCGGGACAGTTTCGTGCCCACTCGAAATGGGTCTTTGGTACAGTTTCGTGCCCACTCGAAATGGGTCTTCGGGACAGTTTCGTGCCCGCTCGAAATGGGTCTTCGGGACAGTTTCGTGCCCGCTCGAAATGGGTCTTTGGGACAGTTTCGTGCCCGCTCGAAATGGGTCTTCGGGACAGTTTCGTGCCCGCTCGAAATGGGTCTTCGGGACAGTTTCGTGCCCGCTCGAAATGGGTCTTCGGGACAGTTTCGTGCCCGCTCGAAATGGGTCTTCGGGACAGTTTCGTGCCCGCTCGAAATGGGTCTTCGGGACAGTTTCGTGCCCGCTCGAAATGGGTCTTCGGGACAGTTTCGTGCCCGCTCGAAATGGGTCTTCGGGACAGTTTCGTGCCCGCTCGAAATGGGTCTTCGGGACAGTTTCGTGCCCGCTCGAAATGGGGTTTCGGAACAGTTTCGTGCCCGCTCGAAATGGGGTTTCGGAACAGTTTCGTGCCCGCTCGGAATGGGGTTTCGGAACAGTTTCGTGCCCGCTCGGAATGAGGTTTCGGAACAGTTACCTGCCCACTTTAACGTAAATTGTTTAAAAAAAAAAAAGCGAGATGTGATTTAAAACACGACTGAACTGGCAACACTAACAAGCATCGCGAAAAATGTATGTGGCTGAATCACCACCATAGAGCAGCCTACTTAGTCAAGCCATTATTTGCAAAAAATTGTGTAATTTTCCCATGCCCTTGACAAGCAGTGTGCATGATTCTAAAGGACTTACCAGATTGTTCGTCAAAAGCTTTTTTGGAAAAGCGTGTCTTAATCTCAAGGCTTTTTCCGCATTCAGAATCGAGGTTTGGTTAAATTGCGAAATAATTCTTTAATAACCTCCGACATGGCCTTCAAAATATTTCCTCGTTTGTCTGTGGTTTCAGCACGCGACTGCTCTGTAATATGAGGTAATGACATATAAGTAAATATGGAAATGCAATGTAATTGGCGCGCTCCAAAATGCCGACATTAATAAGAAGGATGAGTTGGGTTGTTTTACCTCTGAGCGGCACTTTTTTGTACACCATGGGATAAATGGCCAGATCACATGGACCCCGAAGGCTCGGAAGGTTGGCGGAGGGGACCCACTGAAACAGTTGTTGGGAGACATATGGTAGCCTCCCGTCAAGGCCATCCAGTGTGTTATTTAACGTGCACAGGGTATGGCTCTCCCGCACAGGGGCCACGGCTTAACGTCCCATCCGACGGCGGCGGCGGCCTTTGCAAGCCCATCGGTGTCCACTTCTGACCGTGGGCAGGGCGGGTAATTTTGCGGAGATAAATCTCAACGCTGACCCAGCTGGGACTCGAACCTGGGAACTACAGATTACGAGCCTGACACGCTACCGACTGAGCCACCCCCGCCCCGAAGTGAGCAAACGATTGCAGACGTTGACAACATCAGACAACAAATAATCGTAAGTGGGAAGAAATCTTCTCCCTATGACACTTTGGAGAGGTGGGGGGGGGGGACTGCTACGAAAATGGTGTAAGCCTTCTCCGGTCCACATATTATTTTAGCTTGCTGTTATAAGAAAAAGTGTAGTAAGTGTAATTTGTTATCGAATCTTATAGAACTTACAAACTTTTTTTCATGTGCAATATTGGTTTATTTTGAACTAACCTAATCGTAAGACGCTCCACCCCCAGGTTCGAGACGGGGCGGGGGTGGCTCAGTCGGTAGCGCGCCAGGCTCGTAATCTGTATTTCCCAGGTTCGAGTACCAGCTGGGTCAGCGTTGAGATTTATCTCCGCAAAATTTCACCGCCCTGCCCACGGTCAGTAGGGGACACCGATGGGTTTGGAAAGGCCGCCGTCCGTCGGATGGGACGTTAAGCCGTGGCCCCGTGTGTGGGAGAGCCATACCCTTGCACGTTAAAGAACACGCTGGATGGCCTTGACGGGAGGCTACCATCTGTCTCCCAACAGCTGTTCTAGTGGGTCCCCTCCCCCAACCTTCTGAGCCTTCGGGGTCCATGTGACCTGGCCATTTAGTCCATGATGTGCAAAAAATTGCCACTCAGAGGTAAAACAACCCAACCCTAGATCTGTGAGGATGGCGGGACCTCAGCAGAGAGACAAGACACATCGTAAGTGGGAAGACACATCGTAAGTGTTAAAAAAAATTCAAGCAGCTGCTTGCCACAGAGGTCTTACAGGAGCTGCTTGTCAGATCTCTGTGGTGTCAGTCGGCAGCGCGCCATGCTCGTAATCTGTGACATTGTCTCTCTGCTGAGGTTCCGCCATCCTCCGTGCCTTACCTGGGGCTCGATCCCATGCACCTTTCATCACCAGTCAAGCATGTGTCTGGTGGTTTAGCTTTCTTGGCTATTGATCTAAGGGACTCTGGATTCGAGCCCTGGGTAAGGCTTGAAGGTTTGTGTCGTTTTTCTGCTGAGGTCCCGCCATTCTCACAGACTTTATAGCATATAAGCTAATAGGCTCCTGTCAGATCTCTGTGACAAGCAGCTGTTTAAGGGAATTTTTTTTTTACAACCAGAGATGGTAAATGTGTCTTCGGGACAGTTTCGTGCCCACTCGAAATGGGTCTTCGGGACAGTTTCGTGCCCACTGGAAATGGGTCTTTGAGACAGTTTCGTGCCCACTCGAAATGGGTCTTTGAGACAGTTTCGTGCCCACTCGAAATGGGTCTTCGGGACAGTTTCGTGCCCACTCGAAATGGATCTTCGGGACAGTTTCGTGCCCACTCGAAATGGGTCTTCGGGACAGTTTCGTGCCCACTCGAAATGGGTCTTCGGGACAGTTTCGTGACCACTCGAAATGGGTTTTCGGGACAGTTTCGTGCCCACTCGAAATGGGTTTTCGGGACAGTTACGTGCCCACTCGAACGTAAATTGTTTTAAAAAAAACGAGATGCGATTTAAAACACGACTGAACTGGCAACACTAACAAGCATCGCGAAAAATGTATGTGGCTGAATCACCACCATAGAGCAGCCTGCTTGGTCAAGCCATTGTTTGCAAAAAATTGTGTAATGTTCCCATGCCCTTGACAAGCAGTGTGCATGGTTCTAAAGGGCTTACCAGATTGTTCGTCAAAAGCGTTTTTGAAAAAGCTTGTCTTAATCTCAAGGCTTTTTCCGCATTCAGAATCGAGGTTTGGTTAAATTGCGAAGTATTCCTTTAACGACCTTCGACATGGCCTTCAAAGTATTTCCTCGTTTTCCTGTGGTTTCAGCATGCGACTGCTCTGTAAATTACATGTAAGTAAATATAGAAATGCAATGTTAATTGGCGCGCTCCAAAATGCCGACATTAATAAGAGGGAAGAGTTGGGTAGAGTTGTTTTACCTCTGAGCGGCACTTTTTTGCACACCATGTTCTAAATGGCCAGGTCACATGGACCCCGACGGCTCAGAGAAGGTTGGGGGAGGGGAACCACTGGAACAGTTGTTGGGAGACAGATGGTAGCCTCCCGTCAAGGCCATCCAGCGTGTTCTTTAACATGCACAGGGTATTGCTCTCCCGCACACGGGCCAAGGCTTAACGTCCCATCCGAAGGACGGTGGCCTTTCCAAGCCCATCGTTGTCCCCTACTGACCGTGGGCAGGGCGGGGAATTTTGCGGAGAAAAATCTCAACGCTGACCCAGCTGGGACTCGAACCTGGGAACTACAGATTACGAGCCTGGCGCGCTACCGACTGAGCCACTCCCGCCCCGAAGTGAGCAAACGATTGCAGACGTTGACAACATCAGACAACAAATAATGTAAGTGGGAAGAAATCTTCTCCCTATGACACTTCGGAGAGGTGGGGGGGGGGGACTGCTACGAAAATGGTGTAAGCCTTCTCCGGTCCACATATTATTTTAGCTTGCTGTTATAAGAAAAAGTGTAGTAAATGTAATTTGTTATCGAATCTTATAGAACTTACAAACTTTTTTTCATGTGCAATATTGGTTTATTTTGAACTAACCTAATCGTAAGAAGACGCCCATGGCCGAGTGGTTAGCGCGCTTGACTACCGATCTAAGAGACCTGGGTTCGAGCCCCAGGTAAGGCATGGCTGTGTGTCGTTTTTCTGCTGAGGTCCTGCCATCCTCTCCCCTCGATGCGAGAGCCTGTCCGTGGTGAGGGGACCACCCTGTGAAGGTTCCGCAGGCTCGGTTACCTTCACAGGGTCCTAAACGCTCGCCCGCGTGTTTGCCGTGCGCGGAGACCCGTGTCCCTGGAAAAGAGGATCCTGGCAGTTGCTCAGGGGTCCCCGTCTTCTCTCCCCAGCTCATGACTGGTGGGGTCCCCTTTGGCCGTTTTGCCATTGGGGAGCCTGTCTGTCGCGGGGCTGGGCAGCGATTTCCGGGGCCGCTGCTATACACTGCTTTGGCCTCTGCTTCAGGTAAACGGGAGGTCCTGGGGCGGCCCCCTCAGGATCAATCGGCTGGTGGGCTGGTCCTGCTAGGGTCAACTATGCAGATCGGTGAGTAACCTTGTCCACCGTCCGGACAACGATTTGCGAGTTTCCCCACACATTTACTAATTTCGTAGTTTTCTTTCTTTTGTGAGGCCAGCTCTTGCCTCACACTTTATTGCTTTGTTGCTTCTTTTCTTTTGTGGGAACTCCGACGAGTTTCCCACCATTTCTCTTTTACTTTTCCTTTTTGTTTTGTAGTGAGGGCTTGGCTCACTGGCTGTGTGGGTATGGTGCCCGGGCAGCCCTGGCGCCCAACTGGGCGTCCCCTTGTTGGACTCCATGGTGGGTGGGGACAACGGGCACTGAATTCCCCAAAAACAACCATGAGTACAACTACTCATAATTCACCGATCAATGCTGCGAAGAGGGCTCGCCATGAACCCCCAACTTCTTTGTCTTTGCCTTCGTCTTCGTGTGTGTCTCCGTCTCCGAAGTTCCTGATCATCCACTCTACGGGTGATCAGGTACTTGGGGACATGTCCCCCTTTTTTATACACAAGGGTATTCAAGGTCTTGCGGGAGAACCGAAATCTGTCAAGCGCCTAAGATCCGGTGACTTGCAGGTGGAGACTGCATGCTCCAAACATTCGGAGCTTCTATTAAAGGTTACAGCGATTGGTGGAGTGGCTGTCGAAGTCACTCCGCACAAGACGCTCAATTCCTCCCGGGGCGTGATCTCCGAGTGGGGCCTCCTCAAGGTTTCTGAGGAGGAAATCCTCTCGGAGCTTTCGGCCCAGGGAGTGATCGCAGTCCACCGGGTTTCGTCACGCCGTAATGGAAAGTTAGAACCCAGCCGGGTACTAATTCTAACTTTAAACACACCACGCCTGCCTACTTCCATCAAGGCAGGATACTTACACTGCGAGGTGCGGCCATTTATCCCCAATCCTCTGCGTTGCTTTCAATGCCAGAGGTTTGGCCATGCCCGCACCGCATGCCGGGGCAAGCCCACCTGTGCTCGTTGTGGCAGTCAGGATCATCTCGAACCTGACTGCACAGCAGATAAGGCATGCTGTGTAAACTGCCGTGGTGAACATCCGGCGTACTCCCGCGACTGTCCGAAGTGGCTGGAGGAGAAAGAGGTACAGCGCCTCAAGACCCTACATAACATCAGCTATCCAGAGGCGAGAAAGCTCGCTGCACCGCCTGCCCCACCTGGCAAGGTCTCCTATGCCGGTGCGGTTGCCGGAAAGCCCGTCGTTACGATGGCTTCCGTGGCGGTGCAGACCGACATCAGCGTTCCACCAGCTGAATCTTTCTCGCCTGCTGCTAAGTACCTCTTGACGCAGGCGAAGTCGACGTTGGTGTCAACCTCGACATCGACACCGGTTTCTATTCCTGTGTCTGTGCCTTCCACATCCACCTCCGGAAGGCCCCCTCCACCCCGCCCGCAACTGCAAACTGCCCTGAACAATCTCTCGGTTTGGGCGACGGCCAATGGGTTCCGGTTCTCCCCACAGAAGACCGCTTGCGTGCACTTTTGCCGCAGGCGTAATCTTCATCTGGACCCCGAGCTGCGGCTCGGGGGTAACATCATTCCAGTTGTGGCGGAGACCAAGTTTCTCGGTCTCATCTTCGACCGGAAATTGACCTTTTTATCTCATATTCGACATCTCAGGTCCAAGTGCACGCGGGCATTGAACATCATCAAGGTCCTCTCCTCCCTCTCTTGGGGGGCGGACCGATGTTCTTTGCTCCGCCTTTACCGTGCACTTGTCCGGTCGAAACTGGACTACGGATCCCAGGTGTATGACTCCGCCCGGGATTCGGTGGTGAAAGTGCTGGACCCACTCCATCATCAGGCCCTCCGTGTGTGCACGGGGGCCTTGCGCACTTCACCGGTCCAGAGTCTCTACGTTGAGACCGACGAACCATCTTTATCTATTCGCCGTCAGCAGTTGTCCCTACAGTATGCATCAAAATTGCGATCCCTGCCAGGCCATCCCACTTGGGACTGCGTTTTCAGTCCCAGGTGGGAAATGTTATACCAGAATCGGCCGACTGCCATTCGTCCTTTCGGTTTGCGTGTCCGAGGTTACCTGCGAGACATCAACACCAGTCTCGATAGCATCGCACAGTCGACAGCTGAGCCACTTCCACCTTGGCTCGCTGTTTCCCCTTCCTGCGATTTTTCCCTGTGCAGGACGGGGAAGGCCTTTACACCCGACTGTGTGTACCGGCAACTCTTTGCCAGCCATCGTGCTGCGCATCCGGACTTCTTGCCTGTCTTCACAGATGGCTCGAAGTCCGGCACTTCTGTGGGATCAGCCATGGTCTGCTGTGATGTAATCATTGCAGACCAGATCCCACTGCAGTGTTCCATCTTCACTGCTGAGTTGCATGCTATCAGCATTGCCTTGGACCATATAGCAGCTAAGCATCATCGTCGGTGTGTGCTTTACACCGACTCGCTTAGCTCGCTACAGGCTTTGATCTCGGTGAGGCATCGGCCTCACCCTGTTCTCTCCAAGATCCGCCAGCAACTCCATCGTCTGGCAGCCACCACCACGATTCTCTTCTGTTGGGTGCCCGGTCATGTCGGAATCAGGGGCAATGATTTGGCAGATTCTGCTGCCAGGTCAGCCACGCCCCTGTCCGACTCTCCGTTGCCGGTTCCATATGTGGATTTCCGGCAGCGTTTTTCCACCGAGCTCCGGGCACAGTGGCAGAGATCTTGGTCAGAACAGCTTACCAACAAGCTCTTTGAGATCAAACCTATCGTCAAACCGTGGCAGTCTTGTTACCGCAGGAATCGTAAGGAGGAAGTTGTCCTTGCTCGGCTCCGCTTAGGTCACTCGTTTTTAACTCACTCTTTTCTACTTAAGGCGGACGCAGTACCTAAGTGCGAGTTTTGTGACACCGTTTTAACTGTGAAACATATTTTAATTCAGTGTCCAGCTTTTATCCTTGAACGTAAATTGTATTTTAATTTCCACAATTTTATGGCTGAGCCTCTTACACTCGGCCATCTTTTATCTGATGAATCGTTTTTAACTCCTGTTTTTGACTTTTTACGTTTTACTGGTTATTTTACACGTCTCTGATTTTTACTATATTTTCTAGTTTTACTCTTGTTTGGAATTTTACATAGGTCCTATACACCCATTTTTATTGTTAACTTCTACTCTTGTTGTTTCTTTTACACTTTTTACTTATTGATTTTGTGTCGTTTCGTTTGTGTTCTTTTTAACTTTGGTTGTGGGTTTCATGTCTTTTACCCTTTTTATCGTTTGTTTGGCGCAATATAGCCTTAGTTGCTATTGCGCCAAAAAACCCCAAACAACCAACCAACCAACCACCCCGCCCGCATCGGACAACTCCGAGGACATGGACACCGACCGCCCCAATTTTCCAAAACCGTCGCTGGCGACGGTTAAAATAAATCGAAAGACGTCCGCCAATTCTTCCAAGACCTGAGATGGCCACACTCCTTCAATGGAACTGTCGTGGATTCCAGAGGAATATTGACGACATCAAGGTCCTCCTCAGGGCACACCAACCCCTTTGCGTGTGCCTTCAGGAGACATTCTTGCAGACAGCCAACAATCCCACTATCCGGCACTATTCTCTCGTTCGCCGGGACCGGGATGGAGATGGTCCAGTTCACGGGGGTGTTGCCATCCTCGTGAACAACCATTCTCCATTCCAGGTCATTCCCCTCACCACACATTTAGAGGCGGTTGCCATCCGCCTCTTTGTGGGATTTTCGTTGACTGTCTGTTCTGTCTACCTCCCTCCCGGATGCATCGTTTTCCGGGACGACCTTGATGACCTCGTCTCGCAGCTGCCGTCCCCCTTCCTCATCATGGGGGACTTCAACGGACACAGTCCGCTCTGGGGCAGTGCTGACACCAACGGGAGGGGCCGGGTCTTGGAGCAGTGGCTCCTGGATCCATCGCTCTCCCTGTTGAACACCGGTGTCAGTACCTACTTTCACACCCCAACCCGCACATTCACTGCCATTGACCTCACCATCTGCTCCTCCTCGATCCTTCCACTCTTTACATGGGAGGTCGAGGACAATCCCTAAGGAAGCGATCACCTCCCCGTGGTGTGTACCATCTCTCGTGGGGGGCCTTGCAGCCCTTCGCGTGTCTCCCGGTGGAGGCTTGATCGGGCTGATTGGAGTGGCTTCGAGCTCTTGTCTGAGCTCGATGAGCACTCTGTCAGCCGGGAGCCCATCAATGTCGCAGTGGCGGAGTTGACGGACTGTATCGTCCATGCAGCTGCCTCTACTATTCCTCAGACCTCGACTCGGTTTCCACGGTTCCCAAAACCGTGGTGGAATCCCGACTGCACCGCAGCTCGTAAGGCTCAGAACAAGGCTTGGGGGGTGTTTCGGAGATATCCGACGTCCCCCAACCTCGAAGCATTCAAACGCGCCAGGGCGAAAGCCCGTTTCGTCCGGCGCCAGAGCCAGAAGGAATCTTGGATGAAATATACATCTTCCATCACCCGCACGACCAGTTCTAAGGTCGTGTGGGATAAGGTCCGGAAGATGGGTGGGAAGTACACGTCCCACTCATTATCGATCCTGGAGCACAATGGACAGGCGATTGCTGCGCCTCGAGCAATTGCCGACTTACTGGGGGAGTCATTCTCCACCATCTCTTCTCTGTCCTCCTACTCCCCCGAGTTTCTGGCCCAGAAGAGCAGGGCCGAACGCTCTCCGCTGTCCTTCCATTCGAATGGCCTGGAGTCTTACAACAGGCCATTCACAGCGGAGGAGCTTCGCCTTGCTCTGCACACTTCTCGTGCATCTGCTGTGGGGCCAGACAATGTCCATTATGCCATGCTCCAACATCTCTCACCATCGAGTAAGGATCGACTGCTCCGACTCTTCAACCGTATTTTCATCGAGGAGCAGTTTCCGGACTCCTGGCGGGAGGCCATCGTCTTGGCCTTCCCTAAGCCAGGAAAAGATCCCAAGATTCCTTCGAATTATCGTCCAATTGCATTGACGAGCTGCGTCTGCAAGGTGTTGGAAAGGATGGTAAATACCAGGCTGGCCTGGTATTTGGAACATCACGGCCTTCTTTCCAACACCCAGTGTGGCTTTCGCAGGCACCGGTCTACTTTAGACCACCTGATCCGCCTCGAATCGGCGATCAGGAATTCTTTTTTACGTCGAGAGCACCTGGTGTCAGTTTTCTTCGACATCGAAAAAGCGTACGACACGGCATGGAGATTCGGCATTCTTCGTGACCTTCACAGCTTCGGCTTGCGAGGTCACATGCCGATCTTCATTGCAAACTTTTTATCTTCTCGTATTTTTCGAGTTCGTGTCGGCAACACTCTATCGCGGCCTTTCCCCCAAGAACAGGGGGTGCCACAAGGCTGCGTCCTGAGTGTTACGCTTTTCGCTGTCAAGATAAATTCCATTACACGGCAACTTCCTCCGACTGTAGGCAATGCCCTCTATGTTGATGACTTTAGCATCTTTTGCTCATCGTCCAGCATGAGGGTCATTGAACGACAACTGCAAACTGCCCTGAACAATCTCTCGGTTTGGGCGACGGCCAATGGGTTCCGGTTCTCCCCACAGAAGACCGCTTGTGTGCACTTTTGCCGCAAGCGTAATCTTCATCTGGACCCCGAGCTGCGGCTCGGGGGTAACATCATTCCAGTTGTGGCGGAGACCAAGTTTCTCGGTCTCATCTTCGACCGGAAATTGACCTTTTTACCACATATTCGACATCTCAGGTCCAAGTGCACGCGGGCATTGAACATCATCAAGGTCCTCTCCTCCCTCTCTTGGGGGGCAGACCGATGTTCTTTGCTCCGCCTTTACCGTGCACTTGTCCGGTCGAAACTGGACTACGGATCCCAGGTGTATGACTCCGCCCGGGATTCGGTGGTGAAGGTGCTGGACCCCCTCCATCATCAGGCCCTCCGTGTGTGCACGGGGGCCTTCTGCACTTCACCGGTCCAGAGTCTCTACGTTGAGACCGACGAAAAATCTTTATCTATTCGCCGTCAGCAGTTGTCCCTGCAGTATGCTTCAAAATTGCGATCCCTGCCAGGCCATCCCACTTGGGACTGCGTTTTCAGTCCCAGGTGGGAAATGTTATACCAGAATCGGCCGACTGCCATTCGTCCTTTCGGTTTGCGTGTCCGAGGTTACCTGCGAGACATCAACACCAGTCTCAATAGCATCGCACAGTCGACAGCTGAGCCACTTCCACCTTGGCTCGCTGTTTCCCCTTCCTGCGATTTTTCCCTGTGCAGGACGGGGAAGGCCTTTACACCCGACTGTGTGTACCGGCAACTCTTTGCCAGCCATCGTGCTGTGCACCCGGACTTCTTGCCTGTCTTCACAGATGGCTCGAAGTCCGGCACTTCAGTGGGATCAGCCATGGTCTGCTGTGATGTAATCATTGCAGACCAGATCCCACAGCAGTGTTCCATCTTCACTGCTGAGTTGCATGCTATCAGCATTGCCTTGGACCATATAGCAGCTAAGCATCATCGTCGGTGTGTGCTTTACACCGACTCGCTTAGCTCGCTACAGGCTTTGATCTCAGTGAGGCATCGGCCTCACCCTGTTCTCTCCAAGATCCGCCAGCAGCTCCATCATCTGGCAGCCACCACCACGATTCTCTTCTGTTGGGTGCCCGGTCATGTCGGGATCAGGGGCAATGACTTGGCAGATGCTGCTGCCAAGTCCGCCACGCCCCTGTCCGACTCTCCGTTGCTGGTTCCATATGTGGATTTCCGGCAGCGTTTCACCATCGAGCTCCGGGCACAGTGGCAGAGATCTTGGTCTGAACAGGTTGCTAACAAGCTCTTCGAGATCAAGCCCATTGTCAAACCGTGGCAGTCTTGTTTTCGCAGGAATCGTAAGGAGGAAGTTGTCCTTGCTCGGCTCCGCTTAGGTCACTCGTTTTTAACTCACTCTTTTCTACTTAAGGCGGACGCAGTACCTAAGTGCGAGTTTTGTGACACCATTTTAACAGTTAAACATATTTTAATTTCTTGTCCAGCTTTTAACCTTGAACGACGTTTGTTTTTTACCTTTCACAATTTTACGTCCGAGCCCCTTACACTCGGACATCTTTTATCCGATGATTCACTTTTAACTACTGTTTTCGAATTTTTACGCTTTACCGGATATTATACACGTTTATGAATTTTCTCTTTTTAGTGGATTTTTACCTGTTTTTTTACATGGGTCCTATACACCCCTTGTTATTGTTGACTTTTTACGTTTTACTGGATATTTTATGCGTTTATTAACCTTTTTACTTTGTTACTTTGATTTTACGCTTGTTTCTGTTTTTTACTGGGTCCTATACACCCATTTTATTGTCGATTTTACACGTGCTTTTACTAATCTTTCTTGTTATGATTCTGTGTGTTTTTAACTTTGGTTGTGGGTTCAAATGACTTTTATCAATTTATATCCTTTTGTTTGGCGCAATATAGCCCTGTTGCTCTTGCGACAAAAAACCCCAAACAACCAAACCAAACCATCCTGATCATCCACTCCACGGGTGATCAGGTACTTGGGGACATGTCCCCATTTTTTGTAAATAAAGGTTTGAAAGGTCTTGCGGGAGAGCCGAAATCCGTCAAGCGCTTACGATCTGGCGACTTGCAGGTTGAGACCGCTTGTTCTAAACACTCTGAACTGCTCCTGAAAGTCAAAGAAATTGGTGGGGTGGCTGTCGAAGTCACTCCCCATAAAACTTTGAATTCCTCTCGGGGTGTGATCACCGAGTGGGGCCTCCTCAAAGTCACTGAGGAGGAAATCCTCTCGGAGCTCACACCTCAAGGAGTAACAGCGGTCCACCGGGTTTCGACACGCCGTGATGGGAAATTAACACCCACCCGGGTGTTAATTGTTACATTCAACACGCCACGCCTGCCTTCTTCCATCAAGGCAGGTTATTTGCATTGTGAGGTTCGGCCGTATATCCCAAACCCTCTGCGCTGTTTTCAGTGTCAGATATACGGTCATGCCCGCACAGCATGCAGGGGCAAGCCCACCTGTGCTCGCTGTGGCAGTAAGGATCATCTCGATCCTGACTGCACAGCTGACAAGGCATGCTGTGTGAACTGCAGTGGCGAACATCCGGCGTACTCCCGCGACTGTCCGAAGTGGAAGGAGGAAAAGGAGGTACAACGCCTCAAAGTCATCAACAACATCTCGTATCCTGAAGCGAGAAAGCTTGCTGCACCGCCCGCCCCACCTGGCAAGGTTTCCTATGCCAGTGCAGTCATTGGAAAGCCCATCGTTCCAATGACTTCGGTTGCGGTGCAGACTGACATCAGTGTACCACCTACTGAGTCTTTCTCGCCAGCTGCGAAGTACCTCCTCACGCAGGCGAGACCGAGGGTGGTGTCGACTTCGACATCAACCCCGGTTTCCATTCCTGCAGCTCAGCCTTCCACCTCCACCGGAAGGCCTCCTCCTTCCAGTCCTCAAGACCTTCCAAACCGAAGGGGCCCCCACCAGGGCCTAAAAAGAAAATCATCACTCCTCCTCAAAGGGCGGTCACCGATCCATGCCCCTCGGACGATTCCGAGGACATGGATACCGACCACCCCCTATTCAGTAAACCGTCCTCTGCGGCGGTGAAGTTGAATAGGAAATCGTCGTCCGCCCACTCTTCTAAGTCCTGAGATGGCCACACTCCTACAATGGAATTGTCGTGGATTCCAGAGGAATCTTGACGACATCAAGGCCCTCCTTCAGGCACACCAGCCCATCTGTGTGTGCCTGCAGGAGACATACTTGCAGCCAGTCACAGATCCCACGATCCGGCACTTTTCACTAGTTCGCCGGGACCGGGATGGAGATGGTCCAGCTCGCGGGGGTGTCGCCATCCTCGTGAGCAACCATTCTCCATTCCAGGTCGTAACCCTTACCACCAACTTAGAGGCGGTAGCCATCCGTCTCTTCGTGGGGTTCTCACTGACTGTCTGCTCTGTATATCTTCCACCTGGGAGCATCGTCTTCCAGGAAGACCTTGATGATCTCGTCTCGCAGCTGCCGTCCCCCTTCCTCATTATGGGGGACCTCAATGGACACAGTCCACTTTGGGGCAATGCTGACACCAACGGGAGGGGTGGGGTCCTGGAGCAGTGGCTCCTGGATCCTTCTCTCTCCCTGTTGAACACCGGTGTCAGCACTTACTTTCACTCCCCAACCCGCACTTTCACTGCCATTGATCTCACCATCTGCTCCTCCTCGATCCTTCCACTCTTTACATGGGAGGTCGAGGACAACCCGTACAGAAGCGATCACCTCCCCGTGGTGTGCGCCATCTCCCGTGGGGGGCCTTGCAGCCCTTCACGCGTCTCACGGTGGAGGCTGGATCGGGCTGACTGGGGTGGTTTTGAGCTGCTCTCTGAGCTCGACGACCACTCCGTCAGCCAGGAGCCAATCAATGTGGCAGTAGCGGAGATAACGGACTGTATCGTAGATGCAGCTGCATCAACAATTCCTCAAACTTCTACACGGTTTCCTCGCTTTCCAAAACCGTGGTGGAATCCAGATTGCACCGCAGCTCGTAAGGCTCAGAACAAGGCTTGGGGGGTGTTTCGGAGATATCCGACAACCCCCAACCTCGAGAACTTCAAACGCGCCAGGGCGAAAGCTCGTTTCGTCCGACGCCAGAGCCAGAAGGAATCTTGGATCAAGTATACGTCATCCATAACCCGCACAACTAGTTCCAAGGTCGTGTGGGATAAAGTCCGGAAGATGAGTGGGAACTACACGTCCCACTCGTTATCGATCCTGGAGCACAATGGACAGGCAATTGCTGATCCCAAAGCAATTGCCGACACTCTGGGGGAGTCGTTCTCTTCCATCTCTTCGTCTTCCTCTTACTCCCCCGAGTTTCTGGCCCAGAAAGGCAGGGCGGAGCGCTCTCCGCTGTCTTTCCACTCGAATGGCCTGGAGCCTTACAACAGGCCATTCACAGCGGAGAAGCTTCGCCTTGCTCTGCACTCTTCTCGTGCCTCTGCTGTCGGGCCGGACAATGTCCATTATGCCATGCTCCAACATCTTTCACCATCGAGTAAGGATCGGCTGCTCCATCTCTTCAATCGCATTTTTCTCGAGGAGCAGTTTCCGGACTCCTGGCGGGAGGCCATCGTCTTGGCCTTCCCCAAGCCAGGCAAAGATCCCAAGATTCCTTCCAATTATCATCCCATCGCATTGACGAGCTGCGTGTGCAAGGTGTTGGAAAGAATGGTAAATGCCAGACTCATCTGGTATTTAGAACATCACAACCTTCTTTCCAACACCCAGTGTGGCTTTCGCAGGCAACGGTCAACTCTTGACCATCTGATACGCCTCGAATCGGCTATCAGAAATTCTTTTTTACGTAGAGAGCACCTGGTGTCAATTTTCTTCGACATCGAAAAAGCGTACGACACGGCTTGGAGATTCGGCATTCTTCGTGACCTCCACAGCTTCGGCTTGAGAGGTCACATGCCGATCTTCATCTCCAACTTCTTATCGACACGCTCTTTTCGTGTCCGTGTCGGTAACACTCTGTCGCAGCTGTACCCCCAAGAACAGGGGGTGCCACAAGGCTGCGTTCTGAGTGTTACGCTTTTCGCTGTCAAGATTAATTCTATAACTAGACAACTTCCTCCATCAGTAGGCAATGCCCTCTATGTTGATGACTTTAGCATCTTTTGCTCTTCGTCCAACATGAGGGTCATTGAAAGACAACTGCAAATTGCCCTGAACAATCTTTCGGTTTGGGCGACGGCAAACGGGTTTCGGTTCTCCCCACAGAAGACCGCTTGTGTGCACTTTTGCCACAAGCGTAATCTTCATCTGGATCCCGAGCTGCGGCTCGGGGGTAACATCATTCCAGTTGTGGCGGAGACCAAGTTTCTCGGTCTCATATTCGATCGGAAATTGACCTTTTTACCACACATACGTCATCTCAGGTCCAAGTGCACGCGGGCATTGAACATCGTCAAGGTCCTCTCCTTCCTCTCTTGGGGGGCGGACCGATGTTCTTTGCTCCGCCTGTACCGTGCACTTGTCCGATCGAAACTGGACTACGGATCCCAGGTGTACGACTCGGCCCGGGATTCAGTGGTGAAGGTGCTGGATCCCCTCCATCATCAGGCTCTCCGTGTTTGTACGGGAGTCTTCCGCACCTCACCGGTGGAGAGTCTTTACGTTGAGACCGACGAACCTTCTTTATCTCTTCGCCGTCAGCAGTTGTCCCTACAATATGCGTCTAAATTGCGATCCGTGCCTGGCCATCCCACTTGGGACTGCGTTTTCAGTCCGAAGTGGGAAATGCTTTACAATAATCGGCCGACTGCCATTCGTCCTTTTGGTTTGCGTGTCCGAGGCTACCTCAGAGACATCAACACCAGTCTCGATAGCGTTGCACAGTCGACAGCTGAGCCACTTCCACCTTGGCTCGCTGTTTCCCCTTCCTGCGATTTTTCCCTGTGCAGGACCGGGAAGGCCTTTACACCCGACTGTGTGTACCGGCAACTTTTTGCCAGCCATCGTGCTGAGCACCCGGACTTCTTGCCTGTCTTTACAGATGGCTCGAAGTCCGGCACTTCAGTGGGATCAGCCATGGTCTGCTGTGATGTAATCATTGCAGACCAGATCCCACTGCAGTGTTCCATCTTCACTGCAGAGTTGCACGCTATCAGTCTCGCCTTGGACCACGTAGCGACTAAGCATCATCGTCGGTGTGTGCTTTACACCGACTCGCTTAGCTCGCTACAGGCTTTGATCTCGGTGAGGCGTCGGCCTCACCCTGTTCTCTCCAAGATCCGCCAGCAGCTCCATCGTCTGGCAGCCACCACCACGATTCTCTTCTGTTGGGTGCCCGGTCATGTCGGGATCAGGGGCAATGACTTGGCAGATGCTGCTGCCAAGTCAGCCACGCCCCTATCCCGCTCTCCGTTGCCGGTTCCATATCTGGATTTCCGGCAGCGTTTTACCACCGAGCTCCGGGCACAGTGGCAGAGATCTTGGTCAGAACAGCTTACAAACAAGCTCTTTGAGATCAAACCTATCGTCAAACCATGGCAGTCTTGTTACCGCAGGAATCGCAAGGAGGAAGTTGTACTTGCTCGGCTCCGCTTAGGTCATTCGTTTATTACTCATTCGTTTCTCTTACGGGCGGACGACGTACCTAAGTGTGAGTTTTGTGACACCATTTTAACCATCAAACACATTTTAATATCGTGTCCATGTTTTAACTTTGAACGGCGTTTGTTTTTTAATTTTCATGATTTTACGTCCGAGCCCTTTACACTCGGACATTTGTTAGCTGATCATTGTTGTTTTAACGCTGTCTTTAAATTTTTACAATTTACAGGTTATTTTACTCGTCTATAATTTTACTCTACTGATTGTTTACACCTGATTACTTTTATTTTTACAAAATATTTCTACATTTGTTTATTGTTATTCACTGCTTGTTATTTTATTATTCTACATTTGTCTCCTTCAATTCCTAGTTTATTTTTAATAATTGGTTGAGGGTTCCATGACTTTTATCTTTTTACATCTTGGACATTCGTTTGGCGCATTATAGCCGTAGCTGCTAATGCGCCATTAAACCCTAAACAACCAACCAAATCAAGACTCCTTTATCGTAATTTCATTGTAGTACGTTTATCTGTCGTAACAATATTATCCATACGTTTCACGGAGTATGCTGATCTAGTTTTATCCAGCACAATAGTGGTTACCGCGGTTGCCTACTGATCTAAGGGTTGGGTTGGGTTGTTTTACCTCTGAGCGGCACTTTTTTGCACACCATGGGCTAAATGGCCAGGTCACATGAACCCCGAAGGCTCAGAGAAGGTTGGGGGAGGGGACCCACTGGAACAGCTGTTGGGAGACAGATGGTAGCCTTCCGTCAAGGCCATCCAGCGTGTTCTTTAACGTGCACAGGGTATGGCTCTCCCGCACACGGGGCCACGGCTTAACGTCCCATCCGACGGACGGCGGCCTTTCCAAGCCCATCGGTGTCCCCTACTGACCGTGGGCAGGGCGGGGAATTTTGCGGAGATAAATCTCAACGCTGACCCAGCTGGGACTCGAACCTGGGAACTACAGATTACGAGCCTGGCGCGCTACCGACTGAGCCACCCCCGCCCCTCTGATCTAAGGGACCTGGGTTCGAGCCCCGGGTAAGGCATGGATGTATGTGTCGTTTTTCTGCTGAGGTCATGCCATCCTCTCAGATATTTTACTATGGCAGGGGTGGGCAATTGTTTACGTATCTACACTGCGCATGCGTATTAACGTGGCCGTCCTAGTGGAAAATACGAGACGAATCTTCGGTCGAGCACGGGAAGGAAATCTCGGTTCAAGGCGGATTTTTCTGACTGTCTTGGCGGGCCACAAAAAACTCATAGCGAGCCGAATGTGGCCCGCGGGCCGCTATTTGCCCACCCCTGTACTATGGCATATAAACTGACATGCTCCTGTCAGACCTCTGTGGCAAGCAGCTGCTTAAGAGGGTATTTATTTTTTTTTTTATATGGGATGGCTCAGTCGGTAGCGCCCCAGGTCAATGCCACCTTCGAAATACGTCACAACAATGTCGGTCCTTGTGGGTCAGCGGGCCGCGTCACAAAACAGCGCAAGCGTCACGTGAGCCTTTGGTTTCATTTGTTTTCGCTGCTCACGATGTAGTGCTATGGCGGCATTTTTGAATTTAACTTTTGTAGATATATATAACACGTTTTTGGGGTTATACTATGTGAATTGTTATTTGAATGTTTAACGTCCTCAGTTGTAGTGATTTGTAGATTCTGCACAATTTTTGTGTGAGCCTCTTTTGCCCCTCGATGCGAGAGCCTGTCCGTGGTGAGGGGACCACCCTGTGAAGGTTCCGCTGGCTCGGTTACCTTCACAGGGTCCTAAACGCTCGCCCGCGTGTTTGCCGTGCGCGGAGACCCGTGTCCCTGGAAAGGAGGATCCTGGCAGTTGCTCAGGGGTCCCCGTCTTCTCTCCCCAGCTCATGACTGGTGGGGTCCCCTTTGGCCGTTTTGCCATTGGGGAGCCTGTCTGTCGCGGGGCTGGGCAGCGACTTCCGGGGCCGCTGCTATACACTGCTTTGGCCTCTGCTTCAGGTAAACGGGAGGTCCTGGGGTGGCCCCCTCAGGATCAATCGGCTGGTGGGCTGGTCCTGCTAGGGTCAACTATGCAGATCGGTGAGTAACCTTGTCCACCGTCCGGACAACGGTTTGCGAGTTTCCACACACATTTATTAATTTTGTAGTTTTCTTTCTTTTGTGTGGCCAGCTCTTGCCTCACACTTTATTGCTTTGTTGCTTCTTTTCTTTTGTGGGAACTCCGACGAGTTTCCCGCCACTTCTCTTTTTCTTTTCTTTTTGTTTTGTTGTGCGGGCTTGGCTCACTGCCTGTATGGGTATGGTGCCCGGGCAGCCCTGGCGCCCGACTGGGCGTCCCCTTGTTGGACTCCATGGTGGGTGGGGACAACGGGCACTGAATTTTTTAAAAACTACCATGAGTTCTCCAACTCATAAAAATACGAACAATGCCGCAAAGAGGGCTCGCCATGAACCCCCTACTTCTCTGTCTTTGCCTTCGTCTTCGTGTGTGTCTCCGTCTCCAAAGTTCCTGATCATCCACTCTACGGGTGATCAGGTACTTGGGGACATGTCCCCCTTTTTTATCAACAAGGGTTTACAAGGTCTTGCGGGAGAGCCGAAATCTGTCAAGCGCCTAAGATCCGGTGACTTGCAGGTGGAGACTGCATGCTCCAAACATTCGGAGCTTCTGTTAAAGGTTACAGCGATTGGTGGAGTGGCAGTCGAAGTCACTCCACACAAGACGCTCAATTCCTCCCGGGGCGTGATCTCCGAGTGGGGCCTCCTCAAGGTTTCTGAGGAGGAAATCCTCTCGGAGCTTTCAGCCCAGGGAGTGATAGCAGTCCACCGGGTTTCGTCACGCCGTAATGGAAAGTTAGAGCCCAGCCGGGTACTCATTCTAACTTTCAACTCACCACACCTGCCTACTTCTATCAAGGCAGGATACTTAAAGTGCGAGGTGCGGCCATTTATACCAAACCCTCTGCGTTGTTTCCAATGCCAGAGGTTTGGCCATGCCCGCACCGCATGCCGGGGCAAGCCCACCTGTGCTCGTTGTGGCAGTCAGGATCATCTTGAACCTGACTGCACAGCAGATAAGGCATGCTGTGTCAACTGCCGTGGTGAGCATCCGGCGTACTCCCGCGACTGTCCGAAGTGGCTGGAGGAGAAAGAGGTACAGCGCCTGAAGACCCTCCACAACATCAGCTATCCAGAGGCGAGAAAGCTCGCTGCACCGCCTGCCCCACCTGGCAAGGTCTCCTATGCCGGTGCGGTGGTCGGAAAGCCCGTCGTTAAGATGGCTTCCGTGGCGGTGCAGACCGACATCAGCGTTCCACCAGCTGAATCTTTCTCGCCTGCTGCTAAGTACCTCTTGACGCAGGCGAAGCCGACGTCGGTGTCAATCTCGACATCGACACCGGTTTCTATTCCTGTGTCTGTGCCTTCCACTTCCACCTCTGGAAGGCCCCCTCCACCTCGCCCACAGACAGCAAGACCTACGAAACCCAAGGGGCCCCCGCCGGGGCCCAAAAAGAAAATTTTACCTCCTTCGCGTTTGGCGGTCTCTGATCCATGTTGCTCGGACGACTCCGAGGACATGGACACCGACCGCCCAAATTTTCCTAAACCGTCGCTGGCGACGGTTAAAATAAATCGAAAGACGTCCGCCAATTCTTCCAAGACCTGAGATGGCCACACTCCTTCAATGGAACTGTCGTGGATTCCAGAGGAATATTGACGACATCAAGGTCCTCCTGAGGGAACACCAACCCCTTTGCGTGTGCCTTCAGGAGACATTCTTGCAGACAGCCAACAATCCCACTATCCGGCACTTTTCTCTCGTTCGCCGGGACCGGGATGGAGATGGTCCAGCTCACGGAGGTGTTGCCATCCTCGTGAGCAACCACTCCCCATTCCAGGTCATTCCCCTTACTACGAACTTAGAGGCGGTTGCCATCCGCCTCTTTGTGGGATTTTCGTTGACTGTCTGTTCTGTCTATCTCCCGCCCGGAAGCGTCATTTTCCGGGATGACCTTGATGACCTCGTCTCGCAGCTGCCGTCCCCCTTCCTCATCATGGGGGACTTCAACGGCCACAGTCCGCTCTGGGGCAGTGCTGACACCAACGGGAGGGGCCGGGTCTTGGAGCAGTGTCTCCTGGATCCATCGCTCTCCCTGTTGAACACCGGTGTCAGTACCTACTTTCACACCCCAACCCGCACATTCACTGCCATTGACCTCACCATCTGCTCCTCCTCGATCCTTCCACTCTTTACATGGGAGGTCGAGGACAATCCCTACGGAAGCGATCACCTCCCCGTGGTGTGTACCATCTCTCGTGGGGGGCCTTGCAGCCCTTCACGTGTCTCCCGGTGGAGGCTTGATCGGGCTGATTGGAGTGGCTTCGAGCTCTTGTCTGAGCTCGATGAGCACTCTGTCAGCCAGGAGCCCATCAATGTTGCAGTGGCGGAGTTGACGGACTGTATCGTCCATGCAGCTGCCTCTACTATTCCTCAGACCTCGACTCGGTTTCCACGGTTCCCAAAACCGTGGTGGAATCCCGACTGCACCGCAGCTCGTAAGGCTCAGAACAAGGCTTGGGGGGTGTTTCGGAGATATCCGACGTCCCCCAACCTCGAAGCATTCAAACGCGCCAGGGCGAAAGCCCGTTTCGTCCGGCGCAAGAGCCAGAAGGAATCTTGGATGAAATATACATCTACTATCACCCGCACGACCAGTTCTAAGGTCGTGTGGGATAAGGTCCGGAAGATGGGTGGGAAATACACGTCCCACTCATTATCGATCCTGGAGCACAATGGACAGGCGATTGCTGAGCCTCGAGCAATTGCCGACATTCTGGGGGAGTCATTCTCCACCATCTCTTCTCTGTCCTCCTACTCCCCCGAGTTTCTGGCCCAGAAGAGCAGGGCCGAGCGCTCTCCGCTGTCCTTCCATTCGAATGGCCTGGAGTCTTACAACAGGCCATTCACAGCGGAGGAGCTTCGCCGTGCTCTGCACACTTCTCGTGCATCTGCTGTGGGGCCAGACAATATCCATTATGCCATGCTCCAACATCTCTCACCATCGAGTAAGGATCGACTGCTCCGACTCTTCAACCGTATTTTCATCGAGGAGCAGTTTCCGGACTCCTGGCGGGAGGCCATCGTCTTGGCCTTCCCTAAGCCAGGAAAAGATCCCAAGATTCCTTCACATTATCGTCCAATTGCATTGACGAGCTGCGTCTGCAAGGTGTTGGAAAGAATGGTAAATACCAGGCTGGCCTGGTATTTGGAACATCACAGCCTTCTTTCCAACACCCAGTGTGGCTTTCGCAGGCACCGGTCTACTTTAGACCACCTGATCCGCCTCGAATCGGCGATCAGGAATTCTTTTTTACGACGAGAGCACCTGGTGTCAATTTTCTTCGACATCGAAAAAGCGTACGACACGGCATGGAGATTCGGCATTCTTCGTGACCTTCACAGCTTCGGCTTGCGAGGTCACATGCCGATCTTCATTGCTAACTTTTTATCTTCTCGTGTTTTTCGAGTCCGTGTTGGCAACACTCTATCGCGGCCTTTCCCCCAAGTACAGGGGGTGCCACAAGGCTGCGTCCTGAGTGTTACGCTTTTCGCTGTCAAGATAAATTCCATTACACGGCAACTTCCTCCGACTGTAGGCAATGCCCTCTATGTTGATGACTTTAGCATCTTTTGCTCATCGTCCAGCATGAGGGTCATTGAACGACAACTGCAAACTGCCCTGAACAATCTCTCGGTTTGGGCGACGGCGAATGGGTTCCGGTTCTCCCCACAGAAGACCGCTTGCGTGCACTTTTGCCGCAAGCGTAATCTTCATCTGGACCCCGAGCTGCGGCTCGGGGGTAACATCATTCCCGTTGTGGCGGAGACCAAGTTTCTCGGTCTCATCTTCGACCGGAAATTGACCTTTTTACCACATATTCGACATCTCAGGTCCAAGTGCACGCGGGCATTGAACATCATCAAGGTCCTCTCCTCCCTCTCTTGGGGGGCGGACCGATGTTCTTTGCTCCGCCTTTACCGTGCACTTGTCCGGTCGAAACTGGACTACGGATCCCAGGTGTATGACTCCGCCCGGGATTCCATGGTGAAGGTGCTGGACCCACTCCATCATCAGGCCCTCCGTGTGTGCACGGGGGCCTTCCGCACTTCACCGGTCCAGAGTCTCTACGTTGAGACCGATGAACCATCTTTATCTCTTCGCCGTCAGCAGTTGTCCCTGCAGTATGCATCAAAATTGCGATCCCTGCCAGGCCATCCCACTTGGGACTGCGTTTTCAGTCCCAGGTGGGAAATGTTATACCAGAATCGGCCGACTGCCATTCGTCCTTTCGGTTTGCGTGTCCGAGGTTACCTGCGAGACATCAACACCAGTCTCGATAGCATCGCACAGTCGACAGCTGAGCCACTTCCACCTTGGCTCGCTGTTTCCCCTTCCTGCGATTTTTCCCTGTGCAGGACGGGGAAGGCCTTTACACCCGACTGTGTGTACCGGCAACTCTTTGCCAGCCATCGTGCTGCGCACCCGGACTTCTTGCCTGTCTTCACAGATGGCTCGAAGTCCGGCACTTCTGTGGGATCAGCCATGGTCTGCTGTGATGTAATCATTGCAGACCAGATCCCACTGCAGTGTTCCATCTTCACTGCTGAGTTGCATGCTATCAGCATTGCCTTGGACCATATAGCAGCTAAGCATCATCGTCGGTGTGTGCTTTACACCGACTCGCTTAGCTCGCTACAGGCTTTGATCTCAGTGAGGCATCGGCCTCACCCTGTTCTCTCCAAGATCCGCCAGCAGCTCCATCGTCTGGCAGCCACCACCACGATTCTCTTCTGTTGGGTGCCCGGTCATGTCGGGATCAGGGGCAATGACTTGGCAGATGCTGCTGCCAAGTCAGCCACGCCCCTGTCCGACTCTCCGTTGCCGGTTCCATATGTGGATTTCCGGCAGCGTTTCACCATCGAGCTCCGGGCACAGTGGCAGAGATCTTGGTCGGAACAGCTTACCAACAAGCTCTTTGAGATCAAACCTATCGTCAAACCGTGGCAGTCTTGTTACCGCAGGAATCGTAAGGAGGAAGTTGTTCTTGCTCGGCTCCGCTTAGGTCACTCGTTTTTAACCCACTCTTTTCTACTTAAGGCGGACGCAGTACCTAAGTGCGAGTTTTGTGACACCATTTTAACTGTTAAACATATTTTAATTCAGTGTCCGGCTTTTAACCTTGAACGAAAAATGTATTTTAGCTTCCACAATTTTATGGCTGAGCCTCTTACACTCAGCCATCTTTTATCTGATGAATCGTTTTTAACTCCTGTTTTCGACTTTTTACGTTTTACTGGTTATTTTACACGTATTTGATTTTTACCCTATTTCCTAGTTTTTACTCTTGTTTGTGTTTTAAACAGGTCCTATACACCCATTTTTATTGTTAACTTTTACATTTGTTGTTACTTTTTAATCTTTTTACTTGTCGTTTTGTGCTGTTTTGTTTGTGTTCGTTTTAACTTTGGTTGTGGGTTATGAGACTTTTATCCCTTTTTATCGTTTGTTTGGCGCAATATAGCCTTAGTTGCTGTTGCGCCAATAAATCCCAAACAACCAAACCAAACCAAAGCCTCTTTTGCTAGGCCTAGCGCGCTTGGCTACTGATCTAAGGGACCTGGGTTCGAGCCCCGGGTAAGGCATGGATGTATGTGTCGTTTTTCTGTTGAGGTCCTGCCATCCTCTCAGACCTTCTACTTTGGCATATAAACTGACAGGCTCCTGTCAGACCTCTGTGGCAAGCAGCTGCTTGAGGGGATATTTATTTTTATTTATAACCACCACGACTCGACTCGGATATAAAATGTGCTTGGTGGCAACAGCAATTCACTCTTTTGTGCGAAGGGATGTTTTGTGAAAATAATTTCGATCAGAATTTCATCGTCGCTTTCAAGAACTCCCAAGGTAAATGGAATTTTGAAAATTTTACTAGGTAAGTAAAAGAAGCAAAAATTTTGCCTTTACGCTATGATTATTTCTTCGAAAATAATCATTAGCGCTTCCTGTGCACGTTAAAGAACACGCTGGATGTCCTTGACGGGAGACTACCATCTGTCTCCCAACAGCTGTTCCAGTGGGTCCCCTCCCCCAACCTTCTCCGAGCCTTCGGGGTCCATGTGACCTGGCCATTTAGCCCATGGTGTGCAAAAAAGTGCCGCTCAGATGTAAAACAACCCAACCCAAAAACGCAACCTTCATTACCTTTGTTTCGAGAAGCAGGAATTTTGCCTTTACGCTATAATTATTTTTTCGAAATAATTAAATACTTTTACTTTAGAAATGATAGCATTAAAACTGATACGAATAATTACCAATTACGACGAGATAAAAACATAAATTATGAAATTCCTGCATTACATAAGGAAATTTTTAGACACTATTATTTGTATTTAGCACCGAAATTCCTTTCCTCTCTCCCAGTCAGCATGAAAAATATCGCGAATTATCATTTATTTTCTAAAGTTCTCAAGAACTACATTTTGAAACTGGATGATGTGGAAACTTTTTTGCATTAATCTACTACAACTGTTTATATGTAACATGGATATTGAATATTTCTCACTTTCACACTTCTGGATTACTAGAAATTTTTTGTTTTGAGTTGTTTTCGTTTTTTTTTTGTGTGTGTGTGTATTATTCAATGTGACGACTGATGTTTTCAATTGAAATTGTTTCTATATTGAGATCTCACGAACGAGCCTGCTCTTGTGAGACCTCAAAAGTTTTTGTATACTGTAAAACATTATCTGAAATGAAAATTATCTATCTTCATCCTTTTAAAACAGTAACACCGATCAAGCATAATGACTACAACAATAAAAGAAATCATTGCATGAATATGTTTTGATGATCCAAAATATAACAGTATATTATCGCAATAATGGATGTCGTAATGGCAACAATACGATATCAGAGGATAAAATTTCAAGCCGTAGAGGAAAAGTCATTATTCACTTTGGACTCGTCGAATTAAGGGTTTTATGCCACAATGTTATGTCGTTAACTGTGATAAAGATTGGTATTGCTCTTCGGGAAAGATACTCGTATATCTTAAAATGTATGAATCGATTCCTGAAAGATTGGGACTCTAACCTGTACAGAGGGGCCGTGTGCAAAGTCATTGCATGCAACTGATGATCCATTTCTATCATTAATTTGACAACGATTCTCTTTACACAGCTTAGCGACAAAACGGTTTTTTGTAAGAGGGGAAAATGGGGCGGGGGTGGCTCAGTCGGTAGCGCGCCAGGCTCGTAATCTGTAGTTCCCAGGTTCGAGTCCCAGCTGCGTCAGCGTTGAGATTAATCTCCGCAAAATTTCCCCGCCCTGCCCACGGTCAGTAGGGGACACCGATGGGCTTGAAAAGGCCGCCGTCCGTCGGAGGGGACGTTAAGCCGTGGCCCGTGTGCGGGAGAGCCATACCCTGTGCACGTTAAAGAACACGCTGGATGGCCTTTACGGGAGGCTACCATCTGTCTCCCAACAGCTGTTCCAGTGGCTTCCCTCCCCCAACCTTCTCTGAGCCTTCGGGGTCCTTGTGCCTGGCCATTTAGCCCATGGTGTGCAAAAAAGTGCCGCTCAGAGGTGAAACAATCCAATCCAATGTAAGAGGGGAAATTCTTCGATATTCATTGTGAACCAAATGTGTCATTAACTGCTTTAGCACGAGAGTGAATGCTGTTGGGAGATCATCGTGTTAGAGGGTACCAAAAGGTGAGGTGCATGTTTGATTGATGCTGAATTGAGTTAGAAAGTTATTTAGCTAGGGATTAGGAATCTGTTTGCTACGAGCGTTGAGCAGAGGGCTTAGCTAGCAGTTAACACTCGAGGTTCTTGAAATTCTTGACATTTTGAATTTAAATTCGTCATATTCCAGACATTTGCAATTTAAATTCTTGAATTTCTTTACATTTGAAATGGAATGCCTTGAAAATCTTGAATTGGGCAAAGGTAGGATTATTATTAATTTTACCTTATTATTTTTTATATTTTATTTTAAATTATTATTATTTAAATTCTTATTAAATTATTTTTTATATTTTATTTTAAATTATTGTATATTAATATTATTAATTTTACCTTATTATTTTAAATTATTATTATATATTAATATTATTATTATTAATTTTACCTTATTTTTTATATTTTATTTTAAATTATTATTTAAATTCTTGAATTTCTTTACATTTGAAATTGAATGCCTTGAAAATCTTGAATTGCGCGAAGGTAGGATTATTATAGGGCCTTAAGTTATGTGCCATCTAATCACGCTGACCAAACACAATTAACCACAATCTTGTCCTGCATCGCCAAAAATTGCGACAGGATCCATCTGTGAGGGATATTGCAATATGCATACTTTTTGTTTAACTGCCTTTTTACTGCATTTCCACCATCTCACTAGAGTCAGACAAAATGTACACATTAATCAGGGAAAACTGTCTACGTCGCAAACAACGTAGACAGTTTTCACTGATTAGTCCACGATTAATATATTAAATATTAATCGTGGACCTCAGAAAAAGGGGCGGGGGTGGCTCAGTCGGTAGCGCGCCAGGCTCGTAATCTGTAGTTCCCAGGTTCGAGTCCCAGCTGAGATTTATCTCCGCAAAATTCCCCGCCCTGCCCACAGTCAGTAGGGGACACCGATGGGCTTGGAAATGCCGCCGTTCGTCTGGATGGGACGTCAAGCCGTGGCCCTGTGTGCGAGAGAGCCATTCCCTGTGCACGTTAAAAAACAGGCTGGATGGCCTTGACGCGAGGCTACCATATGTCTCCCAACAGCTGTTCCAGTGGGTCCCCTCCCCCAACCTTCTCTGAGCCTTCGGGGTCCATGTGACCTGGCTATTTAGCCCATGGTGTGCAAAAAAATGCCGCTCAGAGGTAAAACAACCCAAGCCTCAAAAGAAATTATACATATTAGTTTTAGAATCGCTCTTACCACGATTTCGTAATTTATTTCATGATCGTTGTAAACTGTGAAATAAAATAAATCTTGGTACAAGTGTATACCATCATATACGATATAGTTTCTGTTAAAATTTTCTGTCGTATTATTTTTTATGGTTTCTAATATCAGAAAATTAGTGCAATTACGAAATATATAGATTTGAGGTAAGCAATGTCGTAATAGCGTAATATTCGTTATTCTAGAGAAGTGGTTCTCAACCTTTTTATGCTTCAGTACCCTCTGGATATGTGTATGTAACTGGCGTACCCCTTGTATAGATGGGGCGGGGGTGGCTCAGTCGGTAGCGCGCCAGGCTCGTAATCTGTAGTTCCCAGGTTCGAGTCCCAGCTGGGTCAGCGTTGAGATTTATCTCCGCAAAATTCCCCACCTTGCCCATGGTCAGTAGGGGACACCGATGGGCTTGGAAAGGCCGCCGTCCTTCGGATGGGACGTTAAGCCGTGGCCCGTGTGTGGGAGAGCCATACCTTGTGCACGTCAAAGAACACGCTGGATGGCCTTGACGGGAGGCTACCATCTGTTTCCCAACAGCTCTTCCAGTGGGTCCCCTCCCCCAACCTTCTCTGAGCCTACGGGGTCCATGTGACCTGGCCATTTAGCCCATGGTGTGCAAAAAAGTGCCGCTCAGAGGAAAAAGAAGCCAGCGTTAAAGAACACGCTGGATGGCCTTGATGGGAGGCTACCATCTCTCTCCCAACAGCTGTTCCAGTAGGTCCCCTCCCCCAACCTTCTCTGAGCCTTCGGGGTCCATGTGACCTGGCCATTTAGCCCATGGTGTGCAAAAAAGTGCCGGTCAGAGGTAAAACAACCCAACCCAAATATCATGTGCACGTTAAAGAACACGCTGGATGACCTTGACGGGCGGCTACCATCTGTCTCCCAACAGCTGTTCCCGTGGGTCCCCTCTCTCAACCTTCTCTGAGCCTTCGGGGGTCCTTGTGACCTGGCCATTTAGCCCATGGTGTGCAAAAGAGTGCCGCACAGAGGTAAAACAACCCAACCCTTGTATAGATAAAACTATAGTTATAGTATAATAATGGGAATAAAATAAGACATATATATATACACATATTAAATTTTGTATTCATAAATTGTATATATCGATAAATTGTTCATGTCATTTTTTGCGTTTAACTAATCTTATGAAATTCTAAACGTTTCACTGTGAAATCAGATCTAGCGACTTTTGAGCTCTCACGACGTACCCCAAAAACTTTCACCGCGTACCCCACGTTGAGAACCCCTATTCTAGAGTACTGATTCACAATATATTTTATAAATCTGGGTCTCTCCTACCAAAAAGGTCTAGAAATTTTCATCGGTTTTTCGTAGAAATAGACTGAATAAAATATGAAATGGTTCTCAGATTAACGCAGTTAAGGTTTTTTTTATCGACAGAAAAATCTTGGAAATTCTTAGATACACTATTAAAATATTCGTAGATTTTTAAAGACGGTATGTATTATTGCAAAAGTTTTATACTATATAATATGAGGCTTGCAAATGGGAATCTAACGTCAAAGCTCTAACTTCTAAAATAAGTTTTGTTTTGAAAAAAATGTGATTGCAGATAAAGATCTTAATCAAATAAATCAATATCTCGATTTTCAACAATATTCGTTTATGGAAGTTTGAATATTTAGCGAAAACAAGGGCAAACTCAAAAATTGAGTTCACAAGTTAATTGTAACTTAGTAATAAGTATTGTATTAAAGTGTTTGCAGAAAGTTCTAAAATACAAACATATTTTATTAAAGAATTCTTTCACTATTCTTCAGTTTTGTATAAGTTCCTTAAGACTGGCTAACTCGCTAAATGCTGAACGAATAGAGTTGAAAAATCATGATTTGATTCTTTATTTGCTATCACATTTTCCAAAACCATAAAACTTATTTTAGAAGTTATGGAGCTTCGACATTAGTTTCCAATTTTCCATTTCATTATGGACATTATATTCCATATCCCTTAAAAGGATATAGGATATCCTTTTAAGTTATTAAAAAAGAAATCATTGAAATAAATCAGGAATAAAATAGGTCCTAAAACTGAGCCCTGAGACACTCCTTTAGTAAGCAATATGGGTGAACTTTTTGTATCTTTTATGTCTACAATTTGTTTTCTATCTGCAATATATGACTTAAACCATTTTAGGGTATTTCCTCTCTAACACCAATGTAATTAAGTTTCTGCAATAAGATATCATGATTTACAGTATCAAATGCTTTTGCAATGTCTACAAAAATTACCATAGTTTTTTGAGAATTATTTATACCATGTAAAACAGTAGTGGTCATTTCTAGCACTGCGTGATCTGTACTCTTATGTTCTCTAAACCCAAATTGCTATTTATAAAAAAATTATGAATTATTCAAAAATTTTATAAGTCTATTTTTCATTATTGTTTCTATAACTTTTGAAAAAGTAGGTAATATAGAGATTGGTCTATAGTTATTTAAAATATTATCCCTTTTTTTGTATATAGGCTTTACAATATCAGTTTTCAATTGGTTTATAAAAATACCAAAATTAAACGATATATTTATGATTTGTGTTAAAAATGTTGCATGGTATTTATTAATGATTTTTTAATATTTTTGGACTTATATTATCAAATCAATAAGCTTTATTTTCATCTAAATTGTTTATAATATCATTCAATTTAGCTTCATCTGTCTTTTTTTAAAACATGGAATTTTTGTTATTTAAGATAGAGGGATAATTATGAAAGTTAATAGTTGTGTCATTAATTATCGTTTCATTAATCTTAATAATTATAATGTAGTAAAATTTACCAATGACTTTATCAGTATACACGTGTAATGTTGAATCAGGAGTTTTTTCATTCAAAATTTTCTTTACACAGTGCCATTGTTTTCTTGTATCTTTTTTGCATTTTTTAAATTCAGTTTCATAATATTTAGTTTCAAAAATAAGAAATTTAAAAAATGTTATTTCTAACTGTTTTATAATCATCATTATATTGCAATATAAATGGATATTTTTTGTTTATTGAAAATGCTTTCTTTTTTTTTAATCAAAAAAAAAATATCTTCTGATGTTCCAATCGCTTCGTTCGAATTAATCACTTTTTCCACTATCTGTAAAAACTTTTCAGAAGTGATGTGGTCTCTCGATGTTAAGGGTAGGTTGATCGGATTATTAATCGCCCTTGAGCGTACGCATAAACGCACGTGAGAGTATTCGTCTTCGGGCATTAGTTCATGAAGAATTTTCTCGTGAACTGTGTGCAGAGCATCGCCAAAGGGTTCACTTGATCGAAGTTTGTTAATCTCACGTTGTGGGACGTAAATATTGCTTTATATTTGGGAGAGACGAATTGATTGGAACAAGTCACTATAAAACCGGGAGCGTCAGGTGGGTCCTCGTTGTGGAGAGACTTCCGCCGCCGCTTCGCTGACGTTGCGTCACTTGGCAGACCTCGCGATGTGCTTGTCACATCATCATTCGCTGTTGCATCATTCGCTGTTGCGTCGTCACTTGACAGACCTCGCTTTCCTCGCGATGTGCTTGTCACATCATCATTCGCTGTTGCATCATTCGCTGTTGCGTCGTCACTTGACAGACCTCGCTTTCCTCTCGATGTACTTGGCAATGCATCGTCCTTTTGCACAGTGTTTAGCAGCTCATCCAACTCTTTCTGAATATTAGCTGGAGCTTCCAACCTTTCAGAATAACTCTGCTCCATTTTGAAAATTACGATTTTGTTCGCGTTTATAAGCGCTCCAATATACATATGCAAATTCCCCTTTGGCCAATGGGATTCTATAAAATTTTGGACCCACCCCTTTCACACAGTGATCAGATATTTACTCTTTACCATTGGCTTCACCATCGGTGAAGGTTGAGATTTAATTTTTTACCCTGAAAAGCCCCTCGATGCGAGAGCCTGTCCGTGGTGAGGGGACCACCCTGTGAAGGTTCCGCTGGCTCGGTTACCTTCACAGGGTCCTAAACGCTCGCCCGCGTGTTTGCCGTGCGCGGAGACCCGTGTCCCTGGAAAGGAGGATCCTGGCAGTTGCTCAGGGGTCCCCGTCTTCTCTCCCCAGCTCATGACTGGTGGGGTCCCCTTTGGCCGTTTTGCCATTGGGGAGCCTGTCTGTCGCGGGGCTGGGCAGCGACTTCCGGGGCCGCTGCTATACACTGCTTTGGCCTCTGCTTCAGGTAAACGGGAGGTCCTGGGGTGGCCCCCTCAGGATCAATCGGCTGGTGGGCTGGTCCTGCTAGGGTCAACTATGCAGATCGGTGAGTAACCTTGTCCACCGTCCGGACAACGGTTTGCGAGTTTCCACACACATTTATTAATTTTGTAGTTTTCTTTCTTTTGTGTGGCCAGCTCTTGCCTCACACTTTATTGCTTTGTTGCTTCTTTTCTTTTGTGGGAACTCCGACGAGTTTCCCGCCACTTCTCTTTTTCTTTTCTTTTTGTTTTGTTGTGCGGGCTTGGCTCACTGCCTGTATGGGTATGGTGCCCGGGCAGCCCTGGCGCCCGACTGGGCGTCCCCTTGTTGGACTCCATGGTGGGTGGGGACAACGGGCACTGAATTTTTTAAAAACTACCATGAGTTCTCCAACTCATAAAAATACGAACAATGCCGCAAAGAGGGCTCGCCATGAACCCCCTACTTCTCTGTCTTTGCCTTCGTCTTCGTGTGTGTCTCCGTCTCCAAAGTTCCTGATCATCCACTCTACGGGTGATCAGGTACTTGGGGACATGTCCCCCTTTTTTATCAACAAGGGTTTACAAGGTCTTGCGGGAGAGCCGAAATCTGTCAAGCGCCTAAGATCCGGTGACTTGCAGGTGGAGACTGCATGCTCCAAACATTCGGAGCTTCTGTTAAAGGTTACAGCGATTGGTGGAGTGGCAGTCGAAGTCACTCCACACAAGACGCTCAATTCCTCCCGGGGCGTGATCTCCGAGTGGGGCCTCCTCAAGGTTTCTGAGGAGGAAATCCTCTCGGAGCTTTCAGCCCAGGGAGTGATAGCAGTCCACCGGGTTTCGTCACGCCGTAATGGAAAGTTAGAGCCCAGCCGGGTACTCATTCTAACTTTCAACTCACCACACCTGCCTACTTCTATCAAGGCAGGATACTTAAAGTGCGAGGTGCGGCCATTTATACCAAACCCTCTGCGTTGTTTCCAATGCCAGAGGTTTGGCCATGCCCGCACCGCATGCCGGGGCAAGCCCACCTGTGCTCGTTGTGGCAGTCAGGATCATCTTGAACCTGACTGCACAGCAGATAAGGCATGCTGTGTCAACTGCCGTGGTGAGCATCCGGCGTACTCCCGCGACTGTCCGAAGTGGCTGGAGGAGAAAGAGGTACAGCGCCTGAAGACCCTCCACAACATCAGCTATCCAGAGGCGAGAAAGCTCGCTGCACCGCCTGCCCCACCTGGCAAGGTCTCCTATGCCGGTGCGGTGGTCGGAAAGCCCGTCGTTAAGATGGCTTCCGTGGCGGTGCAGACCGACATCAGCGTTCCACCAGCTGAATCTTTCTCGCCTGCTGCTAAGTACCTCTTGACGCAGGCGAAGCCGACGTCGGTGTCAATCTCGACATCGACACCGGTTTCTATTCCTGTGTCTGTGCCTTCCACTTCCACCTCCGGAAGGCCCCCTCCACCTCGCCCACAGACAGCAAGACCTACAAAACCCAAGGGGCCCCCGCCGGGGCCCAAAAAGAAAATTTTACCTCCTTCGCGTTTGGCGGTCTCTGATCCATGTTGCTCGGACGACTCCGAGAACATGGACACCGACCGCCCAAATTTTCCTAAACCGTCGCTGGCGACGGTTAAAATAAATCGAAAGACGTCCGCCAATTCTTCCAAGACCTGAGATGGCCACACTCCTTCAATGGAACTGTCGTGGATTCCAGAGGAATATTGACGACATCAAGGTCCTCCTGAGGGCACACGAACCCCTCTGCGTGTGCCTTCAAGAGACATTCTTACAGACAGCCAACAATCCCACTATCCGGCACTTTTCTCTCGTTCGCCGGGACCGGGATGGGGATGGTCCAGCCCACGGAGGTGTTGCCATCCTCGTGAGCAACCATTCTCCATTCCAGGTCATTCCCCTCACCACCGACTTAGAGGCGGTAGCTATCCGCCTCTTTGTGGGATTTTCGTTGACTGTCTGTTCTGTCTATCTCCCACCCGGAAGCATCGTTTTCCGGGACGACCTTGATGACCTCGTCTCGCAGCTGCCGTCCCCCTTCCTCATCATGGGGGACTTCAACGGACACAGTCCACTTTGGGGCAGTGCTGACACCAACGGGAGGGGCCGGGTCCTGGAGCAGTGGCTCCTGGATCCTTCTCTCTCCCTGTTGAACACCGGTGTCAGTACTTACTTTCATTCCCCAACCCGCTCTTTCACTGCCATTGACCTCACCATCTGCTCCTCCTCGATCCTTCCACTCTTTACATGGGAGGTCGAGGACAATCCATATGGAAGCGATCACCTCCCCGTGGTGTGCACCATCTCTCGTGGGGGGCCCTGCAGCCCTTCGCGTGTCTCCCGGTGGAGGCTTGATCGGGCTGACTGGAGTGGCTTCGAGCTCTTGTCGGAGCTTGATGATAACTCTGTCAGCCAGGAGCCCATCAATGTCGCAGTGGCGGAGTTGACGGACTGCATCGTCCATGCAGCTGCCTCTACTATTCCTCAGACCTCGACTCGGTTTCCACGGTTCCCAAAACCGTGGTGGAATCCCGACTGCACCGCAGCTCGTAAGGCTCAGAACAAGGCTTGGGGGGTGTTTCGGAGATATCCGACGTCCCCCAACCTCGAAGCATTCAAACGCGCCAGGGCGAAAGCCCGTTTCGTCCGGCGCCAGAGCCAGAAGGAATCTTGGATTAAATATACTTCTTCTATCACCCGCATGACCAGTTCTAAGGTCGTGTGGGATAAGGTCCGGAAGATGGGTGGGAAGTACACGTCCCACTCATTATCGATCCTGGAGCACAATGGACAGGCAATTGCTGATCCTCGTGCAATTGCCGACACTCTGGGGGAGTCATTCTCCTCCATCTCCTCCTCTTCCTCGTACTCCCCCGAGTTTCTGGCCCAGAAGAGCAGGGCTGAACGCTCTCTGCTGTCCTTCCATTCGAATGGCCTGGAGTCTTACAACAGGCCATTCACAGCGGAGGAGCTTCGCCGTGCTCTGCACACTTCTCGTGCATCTGCTGTTGGGCCAGACAATGTCCATTATGCCATGCTCCAACATCTCTCACCATCGAGTAAGGATCGACTGCTCCGACTCTTCAACCGCATTTTCATCGAGGAGCAGTTTCCGGACTCCTGGCGGGAGGCCATCGTCTTGGCCTTCCCTAAGCCAGGCAAAGATCCCAAGATTCCTTCCAATTATCGTCCAATTGCGTTGACGAGCTGCGTCTGCAAGGTGTTGGAAAGGATGGTAAATACCAGGCTGGCCTGGTATTTGGAACATCACGGCCTTCTTTCCAACACCCAGTGTGGCTTTCGCAGGCACCGGTCTACTTTAGACCACCTGATCCGCCTCGAATCGGCGATCAGGAATTCCTTTTTACGTAGAGAGCACCTGGTGTCCATTTTCTTCGACATCGAAAAAGCGTACGACACGGCATGGAGATTCGGCATTCTTCGTGACCTTCACAGCTTCGGCTTGCGAGGTCACATGCCAATCTTCATTGCAAACTTTTTATCTTCTCGTATTTTTCGAGTTCGTGTCGGCAACACTCTGTCGCGGCCTTTCCCCCAAGAACAGGGGGTGCCTCAAGGCTGCGTCCTGAGTGTTACGCTTTTCGCTGTCAAGATCAATTCCATTACACGGCAACTTCCTCCGACTGTAGGCAATGCCCTCTATGTTGATGACTTTAGCATTTTTTGCTCATCGTCCAGCATGAGGGTCATTGAACGACAACTGCAAACTGCCCTGAACAATCTCTCGGTTTGGGCGACGGTGAATGGGTTCCGGTTCTCCCCACAGAAGACCGCTTGTGTGCACTTTTGCCGCAAGCGTAATCTTCATCTGGACCCCGAGCTGCGGCTCGGGGGTAACATCATTCCAGTTGTGGCGGAGACCAAGTTTCTCGGTCTCATCTTCGACCGGAAATTGACCTTTTTACCACATATTCGACATCTCAGGTCCAAGTGCACGCGGGCATTGAACATCATCAAGGTCCTCTCCTCCCTCTCTTGGGGGGCGGACCGATGTTCTTTGCTCCGCCTTTACCGTGCACTTGTCCGGTCGAAACTGGACTACGGATCCCAGGTGTATGACTCCGCCCGGGATTCGGTGGTGAAGGTGCTGGACCCACTCCATCATCAGGCCCTCCGTGTGTGCACAGGGGCCTTCCGCACTTCACCGGTCCAGAGTCTCTACGTTGAGACCGATGAACCATCTTTATCTATTCGCCGTCAGCAGTTGTCCCTGCAGTATGCATCAAAATTGCGATCCCTGCCAGGCCATCCCACTTGGGACTGCGTTTTCAGTCCCAGGTGGGAAATGTTATACCAGAATCGGCCGACTGCCATTCGTCCTTTCGGTTTGCGTGTCCGAGGTTACCTGCGAGACATCAACACCAGTCTCGATAGCATCGCACAGTCGACAGCTGAGCCACTTCCACCTTGGCTCGCTGTTTCCCCTTCCTGCGATTTTTCCCTGTGCAGGACGGGGAAGGCCTTTACACCCGACTGTGTGTACCGGCAACTCTTTGCCAGCCATCGTGCTGCGCACCCGGACTTCTTGCCTGTCTTCACAGATGGCTCGAAGTCCGGCACTTCAGTGGGATCAGCCATGGTCTGCTGTGATGTTATCATTGCAGACCAGATCCCACAGCAGTGTTCCATCTTCACTGCTGAGTTGCATGCTATCAGCATTGCCTTGGACCATATAGCAGCTAAGCATCATCGTCGGTGTGTGCTTTACACCGACTCGCTTAGCTCGCTACAGGCTTTGATCTCCGTGAGGCATCGGCCTCACCCTGTTCTCTCCAAGATCCGCCAGCAGCTCCATCGTCTGGCAGCCACCACCACGATTCTCTTCTGTTGGGTGCCTGGTCATGTCGGAATCAGGGGCAATGATTTGGCAGATTCTGCTGCCAGGTCAGCCACGCCCCTGTCCGACTCTCCGTTGCCGGTTCCATATGTGGATTTCCGGCAGCGTTTCACCATCGAGCTCCGGGCACAGTGGCAGAGATCTTGGTCTGGACAGGTTGCTAACAAGCTCTTCGAGATCAAGCCCATTGTCAAACCGTGGCAGTCTTGTTTTCGCAGGAATCGTAAGGAGGAAGTTGTCCTTGCTCGGCTCCGCTTAGGTCACTCGTTTTTAACTCACTCTTTTCTACTTAAGGCGGACGCAGTACCTAAGTGCGAGTTTTGTGACACCATTTTAACTGTTAAACATATTTTAATTCATTGTCTTGCTTTTAATCTTGAACGCAGAATGTATTTTACCTTCCACAATTTTATGGCTGAGCCTCTTACACTCAGCCATCTTTTATCTGATGAATCGTTTTTAACTCCTGTTTTCGACTTTTTACGTTTTACTGGTAATTTTACACGTATTTGATTTTTACCCTGTTTCCTGGTTTTACTCTTGTTTGTGGTTTTAAATAGATCCTATACACCCATTTTTATTGTTAACTTCTACACTTGTTGTTACTTTTTAGTTTTTTACTTGTCGTTTTGTGCCGTTTTGTTTGTGTTCATTTTAATTTTGGTTGTGGGTTATGCGACTTTTATCTTTTTTTATCGTTTGTTTGGCGCAATATAGCCCTAGTTGCTGTTGCGCCAATAAACCCCAAACAACCAACCATTACCCTGAAAAGTAACACGCACGGTCATAAAATTTAACGACTTCCCTGACCTAAAGACTGATTATAATTCGCCCCTATTGATGCAACCGCTCGTAAAAATTCCTTCTGAAGCACACAAGATTTTTTATCGGGTCTGGGTATAGAATTCCTTTGACACTTCTATAAGCGCAGACATCAAGAATGGCCTACTGACCGGAGGCATAAAGATTCTTGTTAACAAAAGGTTTCATGCATTTATTCGCGAGCGCAGCGTTAGGCTTCATTCAAAACTATTATTTTTTAGATCCGTGAGACTTTCATTCCTTCTGAAGCGTCCATCTTCGCCGATCGTGGCATAGAATTCCTTTTCGTCTCTAAGCGTAATTTTTTTTTTTTCAGAGCTGAACGCGCATACCTGGGAGGCTTTGATTCCGACGGCGGTTATATTCTGCTGACACACATTCTAATGAATGCCAGAGTACGGCTAAAAAACTTTTCTCACCAGCGAGTTCAGTCATAAATGTCAACCTCAGTCGGTGGCCAGTCCTTTATTCTTATGAATGTCAGTCTTCCCTCACAAATGAGAAGGATAATTTAAAAGCGATGTCAGCCGTTCGACATCAGCTGATGGCGAAGGGTGGGTGGGGGGACCTCACTCTTGCAATAACAAAACATTCTGATAAAATTTTTTCTCGCGGATCTGCTGACCCACATTCTAACGGATAGGGCTTACCACACCAATGAGAAGGTTAATAAATAATTTTAAAGCGAGCATAAATGTCAACCCGTTCGGCTGTTTCAAACGAATCTGCTGAATGCCAGAGGGACTTAAAAACTTTTCTCACGGATCTGCACATTCTAATGAATAGGGTTTCCACATCAATGAGAAGGTTAATAAATAATTTTTAAGCGGGCATAAATGTCAACCCGTTCGGCTGTTTCAAACCGACCTGGTGAATGCCAGAGGGACTTAAAAACTTTTCTCACGGATCTGCACATTCTAATGAATAGGGCTTTCCACATCAATGAGAAGGTTAATAAATAGTTTTTAAGCGGGCATAAATGTCAACCCGTTTGGCTGCTTGCATACATTTCTAATGAATGCCAGAGGGGGCTTTCCACATCAATGAGATGGCTAATAAATAATTTTTTAAGCGGACATAAATGTCAACCCATTCGACTTCAACATCAGCTGCCTGCGTAGGGGGGGTGGGGGCGTGCGGGAAGGAACCTAACTGCTCACTCATCATTTCAATGTTAATATTATGAAAATCAAATATATTTTTAAAAAAATGAAAGATTATGCCACCTGCTTTATTGTAGTCTCTACATTTAAAAATCATGTGAAATCCTATATTAAACTGATTTCACCATCTTTCACCCATATTTCACTTAATATTATAACATCTAAGTTCTAATTAACAATAGACAAAATTAATAATTCATCAAAATGTGCTCGTAAACTACGAATATTTAGGTGAAGTATATTAAAGCAATTGTATAAATCATGTCTAAAGAAATTACCAAAGTCTGTTATATTATCAAATTTAGAACACTTATTATTATAGAAAGGAAAAATGTTAGAATTTATATGATCTAAATTATCCATAATTTTAAGGAATATTAATTAAATCATTAACATTTGTTATACGTTAACACTCGAGAATTGTCATTTTTTCTCATATACATTTTTTTCCTTCTTTAGTCCATATATAATTGTAATTGTGTTCGTAACGAAACTGTTTAACTTCATAGAATAGTTTCTTTTTGAGCTGGGTTAAATGTTCGTTAATGAAGATTTTTGTTTTCACAAATCTGGAAGAGATCTCATTAGCGTTGATTTTTGTTTTTTTTTTTTTCTTTTTTTTAGCAACTCAAAGAAATCTATTTCGTTGGTCTTTGCACCTGAACTTAACTATAATGGGCTTGATTTTATTTTTTGCTTTCATTGGAATTCTGTGTATTCGTTCAATAGCAACTTCTTCTTTAATGTTAAGATGATTTGTTATAAATAAATAAAAATAAATACCCCCTCAAGCAGCTGCTTGCCACAGAGGTCTGACAGGAGCCTGTCAGTTTATATGCCACAGTAGAAGATCTGAGAGGATGGCAGGACCTCAGCAGAAAAACAACACGAACATCCATGCCTTGCCCGGGGCTCGAACCCAGGTCCCGTAGATCAGTAGCCAAGCGCGCTAACCACTCGGCCACGGGACGGCGATTTGTTATAGAGATTGAAAAATATCATGTATATTTTCATTTCTGTCTTCTGGAATACCCAGTAATTCAATATTAGAGTTTTTAGAATATTGTTCCAGATTTTTCATTATATTCATTTCATCCATTAATTGTAAATTTTCATTTCGTAGGCTGAAATTATCTTTGTCTTTAATTTCAGATTTTAATTCATTACATAATAGAATTAAACAAAACTATTAATCAGAATTGAATTCTAAGGATTTTTTAATGTTTCAAATTCTTTCTTTATATATTTGTTATTTTTGACAAATTCCTCACGTGTACAATCAGTAATGTCTTTTTTTTTTTCAGTACAAAACTGCTATCAGAAATAAGTATGTGGTTGTAAATCATGTTTAATATTTATTTTGTTATTAGATTATCATGATAATCATTAGTCTCTATACATCTTACATCTGTATCAGAGTAATGCTAGGGAGAAAGTTTGCTTGAGTAATGCATTTTACAGATTGCTTAAAAAAAAAAAAAAGTGGGGGCGGGGGTGGCTCAGTCGGTAGCGCACCAGGCTCGTAATCTGTACTTCCCAGGTTCGAGTCCCAGCTCGGTCAGCGTTCAGATTTATCTCCGCAAAATTCCCCGCCCTGCCCACAGTCAGTAGGGGACACCGATGGGCTTGGAAAGGCCGCCGTCCGTCGGATGGGACGTTAAGCCGTGGCCCCATGTGCGGGAGAGAGCCATACCCTGTGCACGTTTAAAGAACACGCTGGATGGCCTTGACGGGAGGCTACCATCTGTCTCCCAACAGCTGTTTCAGTGGGTCCCCTTCACCAACCTTCTCTGAGCCTTCGGGGTCCATGTGACCTGGCCATTTAGCCCATGGTGTGCAAAAAAAGTGCCGCTCAGAGGTAAAAACAACCCAAAACAACCCTTTTAAGCAAAGCAGTTATCTTTAAATAATTCTTCAAGTGAAATGTACAGACAAAATATTACCATTGAAGTTATAATTTCCACAAAGGCAGAATATCATTAGTTTACAACAATTGAATATATTGACGAAATAATAAGCTTAAGTTACTGACACGCGATGACATATGAGCATGAAGAAATAAGAATATCACGCATGTTCATTCTGAAGTCAATTTAAAAACAAAACACAGCAAAGTTCTTAACGATTTTAGAGTCCCTTTGAGAAATCAGACTGTTGTAGCAATATAAGAGTTCAAAGCTTATTTAAATCATACCTTGCATATTAACGAATAAATCCTGAAATCTAGAAACATAATAATAAAAAAAAACCGGAATAAATAACAGAAATCACGGAGCACAAAACTAACAGAACCTGTCGGCGTTGAGATTTATCTCCGCAAAATTCCCCGCCCTGCCCACGGTCAGTAGGTGACACCGATGGGCTTGGAAAGGCCGCCGTCCGTCGGATGGGACGTTAAGCCGTGGCCCCGTGTGCAGGAGAGACATACCCTGTGCACGTTAAAGAACACGCTGGATGGCCTTGACGGGAGACTACCATCTGTCTCCCAACAGCTGTTCCAGTGGGTCCCCTCCCCCAACCTTCTCTGAGCCTTCGGGGTCCAGGTGACCTGGCCATTTAGCCCATTGTGTGCAAAAAAGTGCCGCTCAGAGGTAAAACAACCCAACCCAACTAACAGAACCATCAGCTTAAAAAGCTGTTGCCACTCTATATATATGTTACCGCTAAAGTGCAGAAATCAGTTATTCTACAGATTATTTAGGTATTGTGCAAATTAACTAGGGTGATCCGTTAACGTGCGGAAAATTGTTTCATTTCTCAAATTACCTAGGTAATCTGCAAATTACCTGGATAATCTGCACATTACCTACTAGGCACTCGTTAAAGTGAAAATAAGATCTTTGCTGAAACAACAGGAACGTTTCTGTACGCTTAAATTAACATAATGTTATTTATCTAGTGTCCGAGAGTAGAGTTGAAACCAGGGTCATCCCTCTGTCAACATGAATCAGTCGTCCGAATTATAAAAAACGCCCCCAAAATGAGCAGGCCAAGTGAGAACGAATCATTTTAGTGATTCGTTATCAAGAATGAATCACTTTACCGATTCGTTCTCACTTGGCCTCCGCTCATCCGGGGCGTTTTTTATAATGCGGACGAGTGAATCACGTGACACGAAGATTCATATTCAAGAGATTCACCACTATGAGAGAAACAATCTTTTGAACTTTAACGATACGGAAGCCGTTAAATGTGCACATTACCTAGGTAAAATGCGGAAAACTCTTGATTCCGCACGTTAATGGAGCAAATCAGTTAATCTGCAGATTAGCTAGGTAATGTGCACATTAACGGCTTTCGAGCTTTAGCGGTAACATATATATGTCTATTGTTTTTCTGCTGAGGTCCCCGCCATCCTCACAAAACCTTCGACTATGGCGTATTATACTGGCAGGCTCCTATCAGACCTGCTGCTGTAGCAAGCAGCTGCTTGAGGGGATATTTATTTGCAGTGTTTCAAAATTGATATTTCTTTTCCCAATCTCGACTTATACCCTAAACTTTCCTGTCTCATTCCTAGAGGCACTTTCATGTACAACTGGGGGCGGGGGTGGCTCAGTCGGTAGTGCGCCAGGCTCGTAATCTGTAGTTTCCAGGTTCGAGTCCCAGCTGGGTCACCGTTGATTTATCTCCGCAAAATTCCCCTCCCTGCCCCGGTCAGTTGGGGACACCGATGGGCTTGGAAAGGCCGCCGTCCGTCGGATGGGACTTTAAGCCGTGGCCCCGTGTGCGGGAGAGCCATACCCTGTGCACGTTAAAGAACACGCTGGATGTTATTGACGGGAGGCTACCATCTGTCTCCCAACAGCTATTCCAGTGGGTCCCCTCCACCAACCTTCTCTGAGCCTTCGGGGTCCATGTGACCTGGCCATTTAGCCCATGGTGTGCAAAACAGTGCCGCTCCAGAGGTAAAACAACCCAAATTCATGTACAACTGGGGTTTGTTTGCGATTTCTGATCGACAAAAGCTCCCTGAGTTCCGTTCTTGATGATTGGTTAAGATATTCCGCAGATCAAAGTGGGTGGAAGAAAAGAGGTTTCATCCTAAATTCATTAAACGAAATTTTGTTTCCGTTTTGGATTTGGTAACAATCATATCAGAGTTTGGTTGTTTTTCCTCCGAGAGGCACTTTTTTGCACACCATGGGCTAAATGGCCAGGTTATAAGGACCCCGAAGGCTCAGAAGGTTTGGGGAGGGACCCAAACCTTCTGAGCCTTCTGGGTTCCCTCACCCACTTCTGGGTTTCCTCACCACTTCTGGGTTCCCTCACCCACTGGAACAGCTGTTGGGAAACTGATGGTAGCCTCACGTCAAGGTCATCCAGTGTGTTCTTTAACGTGCACATGATATTTGAGTTGGGTTGTTTTACCTCAGAGGCACTTTTTTGCACACCATGGGTTAAATGGCCAGGTTACAAGGACCCCGAAGGCTCAGAGAAGGTTTGGGGAGGGAACCCACTGGAACAGCTGTTGGGAAACTGATGGTAGCCTCACGTCAAGGTCATCCAGTGTGTTCTTTAACGTGCACATGATATTTGAGTTGGGTTGTTTTACCTCTGAGAGGCACTTTTTTGCACACCATGGGCTAAATGGCCAGGTTACAAGGACCCCGAAAGGCTCAGAGAAGGTTGGGGGAGGGGACCCACTGGAACAGCTGTTGGGAAACAGATGGTAGCCTATCGTCAAAGCCATCCAGTTAACATTAAGAGAAGTATATATTGATGCATATGAGCACTATATTATTGTCTTACTAAAGCTTATAACCATAATATATTGACTTAAAAAAGTTACAGAATTCAGTAATCCAGGAGATTTTCATGATCACAAGAAATATAACCCATATAGGTTATCATTAAGAAAATATTGGAATGCTACCTTATACTGCAGTTCACCATTGAAATATTCATCAAAAATACCAATTTTTACTAAATCATAATGTGTGCTTTAAAAAATAGTTTGCAATACTTTTTGTTGATCATTGATACTGAGTAGTAGAACAGGAAATTTCAATAAAAGAATATATAAACACCATATTCATCTGTTTCTGAAGCTAATACCATAACAATAATAGTTACATTGCATATAAAACAATAGAGAATTCAGTGAAGCATCCGGGAGTTTTTTTTTATAATCATAAGAAATATAACCCATCCAGCGTGTTAAGGAAAGTGATAAGATTGAATGCCATATACTGATGATAGTAACTAAGACAAATAATTATTTGATACCACATGAAATAGGGGGCGGGGGTGGCTCAGTCGGTAGCGCGCCAGGCTCGTAATCTGTAGTTCCCAGGTTAGAGTCCCAGCTGGGTCAGCGTTGAGATTTACTTCCGCAAAACTCCCCGCCCTGCCCACGGTCAGTAGGGGACACCGATGGGCTTGGAAAGGCCAACGTCTGTCGGATGGGACGTTAAGCCGTGACGCCGTGTGCGAGAGAGCCATACCCTGTGCACGTTAAAGAACACGCTGGATGGCCTTGACGGGAGGCTACCATCTGTCTCCCAACAGCTGTTCCAGTGGGTCCCCTCCCCCAACCTTCTCTGAGCCTTCGGGGTCCATGTGACCTGGCCATTTAGGCCATGGTGTGCAAAAAAGTGCCGCTCAGATGTAAAACAACCCAAAAACGCAACCTTCATTACCTTTGTTTCGAGAAGCAGGAATTTTGCCTTTACGCTATAATTATTTTTTCGAAATAATTAAATACTTTTACTTTAGAAATGATAGCATTAAAACTGATACGAATAATTACCAATTACGACGAGATAAATACATAAATTATGAAATTCCTGCATTACATAAGGAAATTTTTAGGCACTATTATTTGTATTTAGCACCGAAATTCCTTTCCTCTCTCCCAGTCAACATGAAAAATATCGCGAATTATCATTTGTTTTCTAAAGTTCTCAAGAACTACATTTTGAAACTGGATGATGTGGAAACTTTTTTGCATTAATCTACTACAACTGTTTATATGTAACATGGATATTGAATATTTCTGACTTTCACACTTCTGGATTACTAGAAATTTTTTGTTTTGAGTTGTTTTCGTTTTTTTTTTGTGTGTGTGTGTATTATTCAATGTGACGACTGATGTTTTCAATTGAAATTGTTGTCTGTATGGAGATCTCACGAACGAGCCTGCTCTTGTGAGACCTCAAAAGTTTTTGTATACTGTAAAACATTATCTGAAATGAAAATTATCTATCTTCATCCTTTTAAAACAGTAACACCGATCAAGCATAATGACTACAACAATAAAAGCAATCATTGCATGAATATGTTTTGATGATCCAAAATATAACAGTAAATTATCGCAATAATGGATGTCATAATGGCAACAATACGAGATTAGAGTATAAAATTGGAAGCTGTAGAGGAAAAGTCATTATTCACTTTGGACTCGTCGAATTCAGCCACAATGTTATGTCGTTAACTGGGATAAAGATCACTATTGCTCTTCGGGAAAGATACTCATATCTCTTAAAATGTATGAATCGATTCCTGAAAGATTGGGACTCTCTAACCTGTACAGAGGGGCCGTGTGCAAAGTCATTGCATGCAATTGATGATCCATTTCTATCATTAATTTTGACAACGATTCTCTTCACACAGCTTAGCGACAAAACGGTTGGTTATAAGAGGGGAAATTCTTCGATATTCATTGTGAACAAATGTGTCATTAACTGCTTTAGCACGAGAGTGAATGCTGTTGAGAGACCATCATTGTTAGACAGCACCAAAAGGTTGAGATGCATTGTTGATTCATGCTGCATTGAGTTAGAAAGTTACGTAGCTAGGGATTAGGAATCTGTTAACCTGGCAGATTGTGCCAGTACTGATAGAGGACATAGTTAGCAGTTTTTTTCACTCGAATTCTTCAAATTACGAGGGATAGGATTATTATAGGCCTTACGTCCTGTGCCGTCTACCATGGTGACCAAACACAATTAATCACAATCTGGCCTTGCCACAAAACGTCAAGAAAAGAAGGCTCTTGACAAGATCAATCTGTGGGGGTTATTGCAATGTGCATACTTTTTGTTTACTGCCTTGTTACTGCATTTTCAACATCTCACTAGAGTCAGGCAAAATGTACACCAATCAGTGAAAACTGTCTACGTCAGAAATGAAAAACCCAATTTTCTGATTTAAACAGGTTTCCACTGTGTAAAGACTTAATCGTGGACTTCAAAATAAATTAATATTGTTGCAAATTTAAAAAGGATAAGCACTGAGCGTGAGTATCAATAAGTATATTTTCATACAAATTACAATGCAAATTCTTACAAAAATATGGATGAAATAAATTAACTCTTGTATTGTGCGAATTAGTTGGGACAAGCGAGGGACGCCAAGTCCCTTCCGGGGGGTGGGGGTGGCTCAGTCGGTAGCGCGCCAGGCTCGTAATCTGTAGTTCCCACGTTCGAGTCCCAGCTGGATCAGCGTTGAGATTTATATCCGCAAAATTCCCCATCTTGCCCAAGGTCAGTAGGGGACACTGATGGGCTTGGAAAGGCCGCCGTCAGTTGGATGGGATGTTAAGCCGTGGCCCCGTGTGCGGGAGAGCCATACCCTTGTGCACGTTAAAGAACACGCTGGATGGCCTTGACGGGAGGCTACCATCAGTCTCCCAACAGCTGTTCCAGTGGGTCCCCTCCGCCAACCTTCTCTGAGCCTTCGGGGTCCATGTGACCTGGCCATTTAGCCCATGGTGTGCAAAAAAGTGCCGCTCAGAGGTAAAACAACCCAACACTATCAGCATTAGCAAACAGGAAGGTGAAGATTAATGACATCCGGGGACAGGAGCCTGATCAACAGTTCGCACCATCAGTAGACCCAAGATTACAAAGGTCAAGCAAAGTCACATGCGTCACAAAAGATAATGGTCTGCAATTTAGCAATGACAAGAGTGCAATTAGCAGAGGACGTGACGTCCTCACAGAGTAAGGGGACGGAGAGAAGACGGTGAATTATGGAAGATTATTGTAGCGATTGTGCTGCCTCAAGTCAGGTAGAAACAAGGATAAAGAGGGGATCGTAGAGCAAGTCCAGCATTACGTGTCTGGTCTTTCCTAAACTTAGGAGACTTTTTCATACCGTTTCCATTCTGGATTCATCATTCTACGTAATGTAAGTTGGATGTTAAGTAAAGGAGCTACCTCTTGAAGTGTAGTATTCGTGCGATGATAAATTTAAGTGATAAAAATTATTTAGCAATTAAGTTAAATTATGATCCAAGTGCAAAACTCCAAAGACGTGGGTGGCTCAGTCGGTAGCGCGCCAGGCTCGTAATCTGTAGTTCCCAGGTGCGAGTCCCAGCTGGGTCAGCATTGAGATTTATCTCCGCAAAATTCCCCCACCCTGCCCACAGTCAGTAGGGGACACCGATGGGCTTGGAAAGGCCGCTGTCCGTCGGATGGGACGTTATGCCATTGCCCCGTGTGCGGGAGAGCCATACCCTGTGCACTAAAGAACACGCTGGATGGCCTTGACGGGAGGCTACCATCTGTCTCCCAACAGCTGTTCCAGGGGGTCCCCTCCCCCAACCTTCTCTGCGCCTTCGGGGCCCATGTGACCTGGCCATTTAGCCCATGGTGTGCAAAAAAGTGCCGCTCAGAGGTAAAATAACCCTAACCCGCAAAACTCTACGCCTTGACCTAAGTCAGTAGCCGACACAGATGGGCTTGGAAAGACCATCCATCGGATGGGATGTTATGGGGGTATGTGGACGACCTATACCCTGTGCACGTCGTAGAACACGTTGGATGGCCTTGACAGAAGGCTACCATCTGTCTCCTAACAGTTGTTAGACAATGTCCTGGTCACCGGGCCACTTAGCCAATTGTATGCAAAAAAAATGCTGCTCGCAGGTAAAATAACCCAAATCTCCAACACCTGCATAAATTAAAATCTGACTTCCACTCATAAACTACTTTAATAAACTTCTAAACTTCTTTTTTTAGTTTCCACTAATATCAGCCAACTCTGTTTCAGGTAAAGTGCTTCGCATGATTCTGCTTAATAGAATTAAGAATCTGGTTGACAGGCAATTGCGTGATGAGCAATGTGGATTCGGAAGTGGTAGGGGATGTGTGGATCAACAAAATTCAGAAACTATATTACTCCATTCCTATTAGAATATTGAAACGTTTGACCAACAATATCTGCACACCCCTATTCCCACTCCCCATATTTTGGTTAGCGCGCTTGGCTACTGATCTACGGGACCTGGGTTCGAGCCCTGGATAAGGCATGGATGTATATGTCATTTTTCTGCTGAGGTCCTGCCATTCTCACAGACCTTCTACTATGGCATATAAACTGAGAGGCTCCTGTCAGACCTCTGTGGCAAGCAGCTGCTTGAGGGGGTATTTATTTTATCTCCACACCCCTATTCCCACTCCCCATCTTTTGGATTATCCGTAATCTTTTACTCTCTGCTGTCTCGAACCTTCCTTTTCTTCCTCCCAAGTTTTCTCCTTTTTTTTTTAATCATATTTCATATTATATGAGTAGGGGGGAAGTGGGGATTCTGGAACAGAGGCGGATCGATGTTAATCCTATGGCATCCGCCTCCGTGTGTTTCAAAACGGTCGCGAGCCTTTTTTCTTCACACATACAGGTCAATATTTCCCCTCAATATTTTACATAATTTCAAAAATTTGTTTTTAAATCAGATGTCTTTTCTTTTCACCGTTTTCCTTTTAATTAATTTTTTTCAATTTTTTTTTTTTACCCAATAGCATTGTTTCTTTTCGTTTCTGCAGGACAGTCTTTTATTCCAGTTTCTGCGGGATAGTCCTTCCTGTATAAATACTGCTTACCCAGAGCAAAGGTCTAAGGAGAAGACTAGCTTCGCATAAACGTAAGTGGCGCCGTTCTGCGGAATTTTACCGAAGCTGAACGTGGCAAATTGATGTGCAGGCGCAAAAACAACTGTAAATGGCGATCTGCGCATGCGCAGTGCAATCATTTTTAGTCCACTGCAGCTGTGGTTTGTCTTACTCTTGGTATATTTATTGCGATTTAATCAGTGTTTCAACCTGTCTAACACCCATGACTGTTTGGTATAGTGATAGCTGACCCTAAAGTTATTCAGTGAGTATTTTTTCCCGTTCAGGAGTATATTTTACGATACCTGGAAAAGCCGTTGTATGTTTATTTTGAGTAATTTTGCAGAATTTTTAAAATTAATATGTAAATTAATATATTTAATCATCTTACGAACATGTAAGTCAATGTATGTTGCAGTTTTGTGTTCCCTGGAGCATATCGACATATATAAGTGTCTGCAGTTTGTTCTAATAGTAATTGTTTTATGGATGATACGAGAAGTGCCTGCTGCCATCTATTGACAGTTTATGCAAATAAAAAACTCGATGTCACTTTAGTTGAAAATATCCTAAATTCTATTAAAATATAAGTTGTCTCGCATTAAGCCATAAATTTCAATTTATTATAATATATTAAATATAGTAGAATGTTCAAAATATTAAAATTTTTATGTGGAGCATAGCTACTACTTGTTTTACAAAATGGGATTTCCTTAAGGAAAATAATTTTAACTAATCCTTGTGAAAAGAAAATCATGATGGTAAAATTTAAGAAATGAACACTTTGAACAGAGTCAAAGTGTATGTAAAATTAGTCACGTGGTGTAAGCTATTGAAAACCTTGCTGGGCGGTGGAAAAATAACGCAAGGAACTGGCTCCTCTCCCTGGCTAGGTGGCTTCACTGCAGTACACGAATTTGCCATGTTTAGAGGGCGCTGCAATCGGAAAGTTTACAATACGTCTATGGAAGCTAGCTCTCTTCTCTCCTTGCCCAGACTCCTTGCCCAGAGCACCTGATAGGTGAGGAGATTTTTACGGTAAAGAGCGGTTCGACCAGTCGACAATCTTCGGCTCCGTTGACGGTGATCGGATACTTGCGTCGCGGCACCCGTCGATTCCCGCGACGGCATCTCTTCGGCGCATGTTACGGTAGGATAGACCACGTTTTTTCGCTATATAGTTTTTCCTTTGTTATTCGATCTTAACAATCTTTATGAGACTAATTTCTTTTGTTTTTTTAAGTCTTCTTTTCAGTTAATTTAAGTCTTTATGAGACTATTTTTCCGTTAATTTAACAGTCTTTATGAGACTAGCTTTTTACTAAGTTTTGCTGTTTATTGTTCCAAACTGTGCCATGTTCTCTTTGAATGATACGAGGCTCAGCAGATCCTTTCATTTCATACTGAAAGGACTTGATTTCTAATCTACTAGTTATTTTCAGTTCGGATTTTAATGACTTAATTGAGATAGCGCAATGCATTAATCGTGGAGTTGCAATTATCACTCTTACCTCAAATGAAGCCACTGAGAAACTAATTCAGTTAAACGTCTTTAAAATCAATGAAACAGAAGTTCCTCTTACTTTTCTGGGAACTTCAATTAAAAAAGTCAGTTTCGAACTTGATTTTTTTTTTGTCGCAATGATGACGTCTCTAATGAACTTTCGAATTTTGGTGAAATTCTCCATATCGAAGACGAATTTTATATTGAGGAACGCTTTCAAAAAATCAAGACAGGCAACAGAATTTTGAAGATAAAGCTGAGGGAAAATATTCCCAACTTTATGATAATCGCTGGTCTTAATGCCACGATTTACTATCCCGATATAGTAAAATTGTGCCGACGTTGCAAACTACCTGGTCATTTTGCGGATAACTGTACTTCTGCTTCTAGTTTCAAAAAATCATTTGCTTCAGTTGTTGAGAGCCAACAACCTTCTACTGTTGCAGATACTCTGTGTAGCCAAATTACAGATAAGTTGGAAAAACTGGATCCTGCGATTAAAATTCCAAATAACAAGAAAATCGAAATTACAAAGAATCTGGGGCGGGGGTGGCTAAGTCGGTAGCGCGCCAGGCTCGTAATCTGTAGTTCCCAGGTTCGACCCCCTCGGTGTGAGCGCCTGTACGTGGTGAGGGGGACCACCCTGTGAAGGTTCCCGCTGGCTCGGTTACCTTCGCAGGGTCCTAAACGCTCGCCCGCGTGTTTGCCGTGCGCGGAGACCCGTGTCCCGGGAAAGGAGGATCCTGGTAGTTGCTCGGGGGTCCCCGTCTTCTCTCCTCAGCTCATGACTGGCGTGGTCCCCATTGGCCGTCTTGCCATTGGGGAGCCTGTCTGTCGCGGGGCTGGGCAGCGGATTCCGGGGCCTCTGCTATACACTGCTTTGGCCTCTGCTTCCGGTAAACGGGAGCTCCTGGGGTGGCCCCCCCAGGAGCAATCGGCTGGTGGGCAGGTCCTGCTAGGGTCAACCGTGCAGAGCGGTGAGTAACCTTGCCCACGGTCCGGGTACAGGTTTACAAGTTTCCTCACAACTTATTTTCCTTTTGTCGTTATCTTTTCTTTGTGAGGCCAGGTTGGCCATTCACAATTTTGTTATTTTAAGCTTTGTTTCATTTGTGTCGAACGTTTTTTGTTCTGCACATTTCTCTTTTTATTTTCTTTCTATTTATTTGTGAGGGCTTGGCTCACTGTCTGTGTGGGTATAGTGCCTGCGTAGCCCTGGCGCCCGTCTGGGCGTCCCCTTGTTGGGCTCCGTGGAGGGTGGGGACAGCGGGCACTGAACCACACAAAAACAAACATGCGAGTTAATGAGGAAAATGAGATCACCGCCAACAAGAGGGCTCGACATGAACCCCCGTCTTCTTCTTCGTCTACGTTATCACCGCCGTCGTCTTCTGTGTCTGTGTCTTCGTTCCCAAAGTTCCTGATCATCCACTCCACGGGTGATCAGGTACTTGGGGACATGTCCCCATTTTTTGTAAATAAAGGTTTGAAAGGTCTTGCGGGAGAGCCGAAATCCGTCAAGCGCTTAAGATCTGGCGACTTGCAGGTTGAGACCGCTTGTTCGAAACATTCTGAACTGCTCCTGAAAGTCAAAGAAATTGGTGGGGTGGCTGTCGAAGTCACTCCCCATAAAACTTTGAATTCCTCTCGGGGTGTGATCACCGAGTGGGGCCTCCTCAAAGTCACTGAGGAGGAAATCCTCTCGGAGCTCACACCTCAAGGAGTAACAGCGGTCCACCGGGTTTCGACACGCCGTGATGGGAAATTAACACCCACCCGGGTGTTGATTGTGACATTCAATACGCCACGCCTGCCTTCTTACATCAAGGCAGGTTATTTACATTGTGAGGTTCGGCCGTATATCCCAAACCCTCTGCGCTGTTTTCAGTGTCAGATATACGGTCATGCCCGCACAGCATGCAGGGGCAAGCCCACCTGTGCTCGCTGTGGCAGTAAGGATCATCTCGATCCTGACTGCACAGCAGAAAAGGCATGCTGTGTGAACTGCAGTGGCGAACATCCGGCGTACTCCCGCGACTGTCCAAAGTGGAAAGAGGAAAAGGAGGTACAACGCCTCAAAGTAATGAACAACATCTCGTATGCTGAAGCGAGAAAGCTTGCTGCACCGCCCGCCCCGCCTGGCAAGGTTTCCTATGCCAGTGCAGTCATTGGAAAGCCCATTATTCCAATGACTTCGGTTGCGGTGCAGACAGACATCAGTGTACCACCTACTGAGTCTTTCTCGCCAGCTGCGAAGTACCTCCTCACGCAGGCGAGACCGAGGGTGGTGTCGACTTCGACATCAACCCCGGTTTCCATTCCTGCAGCTCAGCCTTCCACCTCCACCGGAAGGCCTCCTCCTTCCCGACCTCAGACAGCAAGACCTTCCAAACCAAAGGGGCCCCCACCGGGGCCTAAAAAGAAAATAACAGCACCACAAAGGGCGGTCACCGATCCATGCCCCTCGGACGATTCCGAGGACATGGATACCGACCGCCCCCTATTCACTAAACCGTCCTCTGCGACGGTTAAGTTGAATAGGAACACGTCGTCCGCCCACTCTTCTAAGTCCTGAGATGGCCACACTCCTACAATGGAATTGTCGTGGATTCGAGAGGAATCTTGACGACATCAAGGCTCTCCTTCAGGCACACCAGCCCATCTGTGTGTGTATGCAGGAGACATACTTGCAGCCAGTCGCAGATCCCACGATCCGGCACTTTTCACTGGTTCGCCGGGACCGGGATGGAGATGGTCCAGCTCGCGGGGGTGTCGCCATCCTCGTGAGCAACCATTCTCCATTCCAGGTCGTACCCCTCACCACCAACTTGGAGGCGGTAGCCATCCGTCTCTTCGTGGGGTTCTCACTGACTGTCTGCTCTGTATATCTTCCACCTGGGAGCATCGTCTTCCAGGAAGACCTTGATGATCTCGTCTCGCAGCTGCCGTCCCCCTTCCTCATTATGGGGGACCTCAACGGACACAGTCCACTTTGGGGCAGTGCTGACACCAACGGGAGGGGTGGGGTCCTGGAGCAGTGGCTCCTGGATCCGTCTCTCTCCCTGTTGAACACCGGTGTCAGTACTTACTTTCATTCCCCAACCCGCTCTTTCACTGCCATTGACCTCACCATCTGCTCCTCCTCGGTCCTTCCACTCTTTACATGGGAGGTCGAGGACAACCCGTACGGAAGCGATCACCTCCACGTGGTGTGCACCATCTCCCGTGGGGGGCCTTGCAGCCCTTCACGCGTCTCACGGTGGAGGCTCGATCGGGCTGACTGGGGTGGTTTCGAGCTGCTCTCTGAGCTCGACGACCACTCTGTCAGCCAGGAGCCAATCAATGTGGCAGTAGCGGAGATAACGGACTGTATCGTAGATGCAGCTGCATCAACGATTCCTCAAACTTCTACACGGTTTCCTCGCTTTCCGAAACCGTGGTGGAATCCAGATTGCACCGCAGCTCGTAAGGCTCAGAACAAGGCTTGGGGGGTGTTTCGGAGATATCCGACAACCCCCAACCTCGAAAATTTCAAACGCACCAGGGCGAAAGCTCGTTTCGTCCGACGCCAGAGCCAGAAGGAATCTTGGATCAACTATACATCTTCTATCACCCGCACGACTAGTTCTAAGGTCGTGTGGGATAAAGTCCGGAAGATGAGTGGGAACTACACGTCCCACTCGTTATCGATCCTGGAGCACAATGGACAGGCAATTGCTGATCCCAAAGCAATTGCCGATACTCTGGGGGAGTCGTTCTCCTCCATCTCTTCTTCTTCTTCTTACTCCCCCGAGTTTCTGGCCCAGAAGGGCAGGGCGGAGCGCTCTCCGCTGTCTTTCCACTCGAATGGCCTGGAGCCTTACAACAGGCCATTCACAGCGGAGGAGCTTCGCCTTGCTCTGCACTCTTCTCGTGCCTCTGCTGTAGGGCCGGACAATGTCCATTATGCCATGCTCCAACATCTTTCACCATCGAGTAAGGATCGGCTGCTCCATCTCTTCAATCGCATTTTTCTCGAGGAGCAGTTTCCGGACTCCTGGTGGGAGGCCATCGTCTTGGCCTTCCCCAAGCCAGGGAAAGATCCCAAGATTCCTTCTAATTATCGTCCCATCGCATTGACGAGCTGCGTGTGCAAGGTGTTGGAAAGAATGGTAAATGCCAGACTCATCTGGTATTTAGAACACCACAACCTTCTTTCCAACACCCAGTGTGGCTTTCGCAGGCAACGGTCAACTCTTGACCACCTGATACGCCTCGAATCGGCTATCAGGAATTCTTTTTTACGTAGAGAGCACCTGGTGTCAATTTTCTTCGACATCGAAAAAGCGTACGACACGGCTTGGAGATTCGGCATTCTTCGTGACCTCCACAGCTTCGGCTTGAGAGGTCACATGCCGATCTTCATCTCCAACTTCTTATCGACACGCTCTTTTCGTGTCCGTGTCGGTAACACTCTGTCGCGGCCGTACCCCCAAGAACAGGGGGTGCCACAAGGCTGCGTTCTGAGTGTTACGCTTTTCGCTGTCAAGATTAATTCTATAACTAGACAACTTCCTCCATCAGTAGGCAATGCCCTCTATGTTGATGACTTCAGCATCTTCTGCTCATCATCCAGCATGAGGGTCATTGAAAGACAACTGCAAATTGCCCTGAACAATCTATCGGTTTGGGCGACGGCAAACGGGTTTCGGTTCTCCCCACAAAAGACCGCTTGTGTGCACTTTTGCCACAAGCGTAATCTTCACCTGGATCCCGAGCTGCGGCTCGGGGGTAACATCATTCCAGTTGTGGCGGAGACCAAGTTTCTCGGTCTCATATTCGATCGGAAATTGACCTTTTTTATCTCACATACGTCATCTCAGGTCCAAGTGCACGCGGGCATTGAACATCGTCAAGGTCCTCTCCTCCCTCTCTTGGGGGGCGGACCGATGTTCTTTGCTCCGCCTGTACCGTGCACTTGTCCGATCGAAACTGGACTACGGATCCCAGGTGTACGACTCGGCCCGGGATTCGGTGGTGAAGGTGCTGGACCCCCTCCATCATCAGGCCCTCCGTGTTTGCACGGGAGCCTTCCGCACCTCACCGGTTCAGAGTCTTTACGTTGAGACCGACGAACCTTCTTTATCTCTTCGCCGTCAGCAGTTGTCCCTACAATATGCGTCTAAATTGCGATCCCTGCCTGGCCATCCCACTTGGGACTGCGTTTTCAGTCCGAAGTGGGAAATGCTTTACACTAATCGGCCGACTGCCATTCGTCCTTTTGGTTTGCGTGTCCGAGGCTACCTCAGAGACATCAACACCAGTCTCGATAGCGTTGCACAGTCGACAGCTGAGCCACTTCCACCTTGGCTCGCTGTTTCCCCTTCCTGCGATTTTTCCCTGTGCAGGACGGGGAAGGCCTTTACACCCGACTGTGTGTACCGGCAACTCTTTGCCAGCCATCGTGCTGAGCACCCGGACTTCTTGCCTGTCTTTACAGATGGCTCGAAGTCCGGCACTTCGGTGGGATCAGCCATGGTCTGCTGTGATGTAATCATTGCAGACCAGATCCCACTGCAGTGTTCCATCTTCACCGCAGAGTTGCACGCTATCAGCCTCGCCTTGGACCACGTGGCGACTAAGCATCATCGTCGGTGTGTGCTTTACACCGACTCGCTTAGCTCGCTACAGGCTTTGATCTCGGTGAGGCATCGACCTCACCCTGTTCTTACTAAGATCCGCCAGCAGCTACATCGTCTGGCAGCCACCACCACCATCCATTTCTGTTGGGTGCCCGGTCACGTCGGTATCAGGGGCAATGACTTGGCAGATGCTGCTGCCAAGTCAGCCACGCCCCTGTCCGACTCTCCGTTGCCGGTTCCATATCTGGATTTCCGGCAGCGTTTTACCACCGAGCTCCGGGCACAGTGGCAGAGATCTTGGTCGGAACAGCTTACCAACAAGCTCTTCGAGATCAAACCTACCATCAAACCATGGCAGTCTTGTTACCGCAGGAATCGCAAGGAGGAAGTTGTACTTGCTCGGCTCCGCTTGGGTCATTCGTTTATTACTCATTCGTTTCTTTTACGGGCAGACGACGTACCCAAGTGCGAGTTTTGTGACACCATTTTAACAATCAAACACATTTTAATCTCATGTCCCTGTTTTAATTTTGAACGGCGTTTGTTTTTTAATTTTCACGATTTTATGTCCGAGCCCCTTACACTCGGACATTTGTTATCTGATAACTGTTCTTTTACCTCTGTATTTAGATTTTTAAGATTTACTGGATATTTTACTCGCCTATAGTTTTTTACTCTTCAATTTTATATATATATATTTAACCTAGATTGCTTTTACCTGGGTTACTTTTATTTCTTTTTTAACATATTTCTACATTTGTTTACTGTTAATCTGAACGTGGGATTTTATTGTTTTACATTTTTCTTGTTATATTTGTAATTTATCTTTTAACATATTGGTTCAGGGTTTCATGATTTTTATCTTTTTACTTTTTGGACTTCCGTTTGGCGCATTATAGCCGTAGATGCTGATGCGCCATAAAACCCTAAACAACCAACCAACCAACGTGTGGGATAAAGTCCGGAAGATGAGTGGGAACTACACGTCCCACTCGTTATCGATCCTGGAGCACAATGGACAGGCAATTGCTGATCCCAAAGCAATTGCCGACACTCTGGGGGAGTCATTCTCTTCCATCTCTTCCTCTTCTTCTTACTCCCCCGAGTTTCTGGCCCAGAAGGGCAGGGCGGAGCGCTCTCCGCTGTCTTTCCACCCGAATGGCCTGGAGCCTTACAACAGGCCATTCACAGCGGAGGAGCTTCGCCTTGCTCTGCACTCTTCTCGTGCCTCTGCTGTAGGGCCAGACAATGTCCATTATGCCATGCTCCAACATCTTTCACCATCGAGTAAGGATCGGCTGCTCCATCTCTTCAATCGCATTTTTCTCGAGGAGCAGTTTCCGGACTCCTGGCGGGAGGCCATCGTCTTGGCCTTCCCCAAGCCAGGGAAAGATCCCAAGATTCCTTCCAATTATCGTCCCATCGCACTGACGAGCTGCGTGTGCAAGGTGTTGGAAAGAATGGTAAATGCCAGACTCATCTGGTATTTAGAACACCACAACCTTCTTTCCAACACCCAGTGTGGCTTTCGCAGGCAACGGTCAACTCTTGACCACCTGATACGCCTCGAATCGGCTATCAGAAATTCATTTTTACGTAGAGAGCACCTGGTGTCAATTTTCTTCGACATCGAAAAAGCGTACGACACGGCTTGGAGATTCGGCATTCTTCGTGACCTCCACAGCTTCGGCTTGAGAGGTCACATGCCGATCTTCATCTCCAACTTCTTATCGACACGCTCTTTTCGTGTCCGTGTCGGTAACATTCTGTCGCGGCCGTACCCCCAAGAACAGGGGGTGCCACAAGGCTGCGTTCTGAGTGTTACGCTTTTCGCTGTGAAGATTAATTCTATAACTAGACAACTTCCTCCATCAGTAGGCAATGCCCTCTATGTTGATGACTTTAGCATCTTTTGCTCTTCGTCCAGCATGAGGGTCATTGAAAGACAACTGCAAATTGCCCTGAACAATCTATCGGTTTGGGCGACGGCAAACGGGTTTCGGTTCTCCCCACAGAAGACCGCTTGTGTGCACTTTTGCCACAAGCGTAATCTTCACCTGGATCCCGAGCTGCGGCTCGGGGGTAACATCATTCCAGTTGTGGCGGAGACCAAGTTTCTTGGTCTCATATTCGATCGGAAATTGACCTTTTTACCACACATCCGTCATCTCAGGTCCAAGTGCACGCGGGCATTGAACATCGTCAAGGTCCTCTCCTCCCTTTCTTGGGGGGCGGACCGATGTTCTTTGCTCCGCCTGTACCGTGCACTTGTCCGATCGAAACTGGACTACGGATCCCAGGTGTACCACTCGGCCCGGGATTCGGTGGTGAAGGTGCTGGACCCCCTCCATCACCAGGCTCTCCGTGTTTGCACGGGAGCCTTCCGCACCTCACCGGTCCAGAGTCTTTACGTTGAGACCGACGAACCTTCTTTATCTCTTCGCCGTCAGCAGTTGTCCCTACAATATGCGTCTAAATTGCGATCCCTGCCTGGCCATCCCACTTGGGACTGCGTTTTCAGTCCGAAGTGGGAAATGCTTTACACTAATCGGCCGACTGCCATTCGTCCTTTTGGTTTGCGTGTCCGAGGCTACCTCAGAGACATCAACACCAGTCTCGATAGCGTTGCACAGTCGACAGCTGAGCCACTTCCACCTTGGCTCGCTGTTTCCCCTTCCTGCGATTTTTCCCTGTGCAGGACGGGGAAGGCCTTTACACCCGACTGTGTGTACCGGCAACTCTTTGCCAGCCATCGTGCTGAGCACCCGGACTTCTTGCCTGTCTTTACAGATGGCTCGAAGTCCGGCACTTCGGTGGGATCAGCCATGGTCTGCTGTGATGTAATCATTGCAGACCAGATCCCACTGCAGTGTTCCATCTTCACCGCAGAGTTGCACGCTATCAGCCTTGCCTTGGACCATGTGGCAACTAAGCATCATCGTCGGTGTGTGCTTTACACCGACTCGCTTAGCTCGCTACAGGCTTTGATCTCGGTGAGGCATCAGCCTCACCCTGTTCTTACTAAGATCCGCCAGCAGCTACATCGTCTGGCAGCCACCACCACCATCCATTTCTGTTGGGTGCCCGGTCACGTCGGTATCAGGGGCAATGACTTGGCAGATGCTGCTGCCAAGTCAGCCACGCCCCTGTCCGACTCTCCGTTGCCGGTTCCATATCTGGATTTCCGGCAGCGTTTTACCATCGAGCTCCGGGCACAGTGGCAGAGATCTTGGTCGGAACAGCTCACTAACAAACTCTTTGAGATCAAACCTATCATCAAACCATGGCAGTCTTGTTACCGCAGGAATCGCAAGGAGGAAGTTGTACTTGCTCGGCTCCACTTAGGTCACTCCTATATTACTCATTCGTTTCTTCTACGGGCGGACGATGTACCTAAGTGCGAGTTTTGTGACACCATTTTAACAATCGAACATATTTTAATCTCATGCTCTGCTTTTAACTTTGAACGGCGTGTGATTTTTAATTTCCATAATTTTATGTCCGAGCCTCTTACACTCGGACATCTTTTATCTGATCATTGCATTTTATCTTCAGTTTTTACCTTTTTGAAATATTGTGGATATTTTAACCGAATTTGATTTTACCTTGCCTTTATGTATTATTTACCCCAGGTCTCTTACACCTGGGATTGTTTTATTTAATAATTCTACAGTTGTTTTACTCTGTTCATATACACTTGTTTTTTGTTATTTTATCACTTTACAATGTTGAAAATGTATTTTAACTTTTGGTTATGGGGATCTATGATTTTTATCTTTTATATTGTCTTTTGTTTGGCGCATTATGGCCTTGTTGCCGATGCGCCATTAAACCCCAAACAACCAAACCAATCCCAGGTTCGAGTCCCAGCTGGGTCAGCATTGAGATTTATCTCTGCAAAATTCCCCGCCCTGCCCACGGTCAGTAGGGGACACCGATGGCTTGGAAAGGCCGCCGTCCGTTGGATGGGATGTTAAGCCATGGCCCGTGTGTGGGAGAGCCATACCCTGTGCACGTTAAAGAACACGCTGGATGGCCTTGACGGGAGGCTACCATCTGTCTCCCAACAGCTGTTCCAGTGGGTCCCCTCCCCCAACCTTCTCTGAGCCTTTGGGGTCCATGTGACCTGGCCATTTAGCCCATGGTGTGCAAAAAAGTGCCGCTCAGAGGTAAAACAACCCAACAACAAAGAATCTTACTGTTAATACCTCTACTGCATCAGAAAAGATAACCCAGTAAGACTGCGAAATGGAATCACCAGCCTCACCTTTAAGAAAGGAAACGAAGGGAAGGAGTAAAGTGTCATCGCCAGTTGATTTTGGTCAAAAGCGGGAGCCTACAACAGCTGCGCAGATGAGACAAGAACTCGAAAAATTTCTCAGCTTTTTAAGTCTAAATCAAGAAAATGAAATTGAGGATGTACCAGAGAAAATCTTGCGTCTAAAACGAACACTAAACCACGATAATAGATCGTCCCTTTTATGCGATATAAACGATATAAGTATCATCCCTTTTATGCATCTGTCGTCAGATTTTTCACAAATCATCATCCATTCTTTGTACTGGAGCAATGTGCAAATTTCCTAGAAGATTATGAAATTGGAGGACTAACCAAGCTAGATAGTATTCTGGAATCGAACTTCGAGAGCGATGAGTAACTTTTGTTTTTATCCTTTCTTTCTTTCTCTTTTCTTTTACTTCTTCTCTTCAACGTATCTGCCTTCTTTCCTCTTCTCACTATGATCGCTCGTCGGGACGTCCGACTTCGCAGTGCTTTCTGCGAAGTCCGATGTCTCGATGGACGCTCCCTGTTACACCCTCCCCCTATTTAGACTAAATTTTACTACTATTATGTAGTCCCCTTTTTGTTATTCAACATTGGCAGTCTCTGCCACGGCTTAGCCATTTTATTCTTTTATTTTATCAACAGCCTTTATGGCCTAACTCAGTCAATGCAGGTATAGACTAATGTCTGGTACTGCTATTGTCACTTTTGATCTTTGGATTCCTCATTCTGTTGTCAAACGTTGATAGTAACGGTTCTCTGCGTCTCCGTGATTTTTCCAACTGTTAGAAGACAATAGCGATTGTTCTCGACTTCCTTGTGTAGTATAAATACGACATCCATCAGTCGATTCCTCATTCTGTTGTCAGACGTTGACAGTGATGGTTCTCTGCGTCTCCGTGATTTTTCCAACTGTTAGAAGACAATAGCGATTGTTCTCGACTTCCTTGTATAGTATATATACGACATCCATCAGGCGGATTCCTCATTCTGTTGTCAGACGTTGACAGTAACGGTTCTCTGTCTCTCCGTGATTTTTCCAACTGTCGGATCGGATTCCTCATTCTGTTGTCAGACGTTGACAGTGACGGTTTTCTGCGTCTCCGTGATTTTTCCAACTGTTAGAAGACAATAGCGATTGTTCTCGACGTCCTTGTATAGTATAAATATGACATCCATCAGTCGGATTCCTCATTCTGTTGTCAGACGTTGACAGTGACGGTTCTCTGCGTCTTCATGATTTTTCCAATTGTTAGAAGACAATAGCGATTGTTCTCAACTTCCGTGTATAGTATATATACGACATTCATCAGGCGGATTCCTCATTCTGTTGTCAGATGTTGACAATGACTGTTCTCTGCTGCTGCGTCTCCGTGATTTTTCCAACTGTTAGAAGACAATAGCGATTGTTCTCGACTTCCTTGTGTAGTATAAATACGACATCCATCAGGCGGATTCCTCATTCTGTGGTCAGACGTTGACAGTAACGGTAGTAGGGGTTCTAGGCCAGAGGCGGAGCTATGTTAATCCTATGGGCTCCGCCTCCCATGTGTTTCAAGCTGGAGGCGGAGCACATTGGTCAGAATTCTCATATTCTTTTAAGACTGAAGCCAGACAATGGTGAATAAAATACCTTCCTCCAGTAATGTATTAATCTCAAATTATTCCGTTAAATTGCAGATAATCCACTCGTAAATACCACCTACATCCATCTTGGTTTCCACAAATTTTTTCGAGTCCACCATTTAGAAACCTGACATCACCACAAACTCCCATGATTTTACCGTTAGTCCACCATCTTGGTTTCTAACCTCATCCGAAATTACTAAGTCCAGACTCCGCCATCTTGATTCCTGACATATTAATTAAATGCTTATCAGAAGTTCCACTCCCCTTTATTAAATCTCCCCTATCAAAAACTTTCACCCCCTCATTAATTAACCCATTATCAAAAGTCCCTTTCCCCTTTTATTAAAAAAAACCCCCTCTTTTCCTCCGATTCCATCATTTTGACATCCTCTGTGATTGCATCATCCTCCTACAGCGTGAAGTAAGTCCGCTATTTTGAAACCTGATGTCACCAATTAGAAGTTTTCTTTTCATTTACTGTGGGACAGTCTTTTAAATCAGTTTCTGCGGGATAGTCCTCCTTTCAGTATAAATACGACATCCATCAGTCAGATTCCTCATTCTATTGTCAGACATTGACAGTTCTCTGTGATTTTTTTCAGCTGTTAGAAGCCAATAGCGATAGTTCTCCATGTCCTCGTGTAGTATCAGCTATTTTACAACTTACTGTTTCATAATGTATCCATGTGATATATGTGAGAAGCCTTTCACGTTCCAGAAAAATCTCATTCGTCATATGAGAAATCATGACGAGAATAACCTGTTTAAGTGCTCTGAGTGCGAATCAACATTCTCAAGGAGAGATGACGTCCGACGCCACTAGTTATCCCACACCTCCAGAAAAACATACAAATGCGAAGAATGTGCCATGGAGTTTGGAAGAAAAGATAATCTTTTACGACATCAAAGAAAGCCACACAATAAGCGAAAACGTTCTGAAGATGAAAGGATTCCCCAAAAGAACCAAAAACCAGACCCTGAAGACCCCTGCCAGTTTACGAAGAAATGAAAAGGACCCTATCAACACATAAACTGACGGCAATGGAAGAAACATCTGTTGACCTCACCTTTTTCCTTGAATCCTCGCAGGAGTCACTCCTAAGTCGCCTGAAAGAAGAATTGGCCTCGAAAGCTAGCATTAAATGGTACCTTGCTCTACAAGTGTGCTTCAGGCGAAAAGTTTCCCCTTCTACCTTCGAACACTGCAACCCGTTTTTCCGAAGTAACTGTGTCACAAGTCTTCCTACATCATCCCTAAATAGAGAATTGGATTCAGCGTATAAGAAGATTAAGACCTCATTTAAAGAATTTGAAGGAGCACATAGTGGATGGACACTGGATGGCGTACTCCATGCTGAAATGAACATTGGGAAATATATACCTCTTGCAGGATCTAGTTATATCCCTACCCCAAGAGAATTACTATTAAAACGTGCTATTGTGAATTTATGTAATTCCGACCAAAAATGTTTTGTCTTTTCTGTTTTAGCCTCTTTGTATCCTGCCACAGATCATTCGCAGTACCTTAACAACTATATACATTTATAAGAAAAATTAAGCACATCTGACCTAATTTTCCCTGTTACAATAAATCAAATATCTAAATTCGAAAAAATGAACAACATTTCTGTCAATGTTTTGGGATATGAGAAAGAGGTGTAAGAATATGGAATACATTCAACATAAAAAATCTAGGCCAGTATCAAGTCATGATACTGGCCTAGATTTTTTATGTTGAATGTATTCCATATTCTTATTGCATGGGTGTAGTCTTCTTCCCCTAGTGCTTCTCCTGTGAGTTGGTTGTAAAATGCTTCACGTGGTGGTAATACTATTTCTTCAAACTTTTCACTGTTGTCAATATAATCATAGGGGTAAACTCCTTTTATCAAAACCAGGTGTAGCCTTTCGGGTTCAACGTGGTCCTTTAAAATATGGAACTCATCTGGTGATAAATTATTTACTAGCTTCTCAAGGGATGTGCTTAAAAACTGATAGGAGTCTATAAAATGTAATGTTCCCAGGGAGAAGGCTATGTATGTTTCCATGTTATTGGGAATGCAATTAATCTTCTTATTTTTGATTCTGCCGATTCCTTGCATAATAAGGTGGCTGTCATATCCCTTTAGGTTGTGGAAGATAACTGGAATCCTATTGGTTAACTTAAAGTTCAGATTACAGGAATTATGGGCGGCTCCTCGGAATTTACCTGTTATATGATCGTGATCTTTCACACGATCTGCTCCTAGGGCATGCTTACAAATATGACAGTCAGTAGCGTTGCGAAATGATTCCTCTTCGTGATTCGAGAGCTGCATTGGCTTTATCATCGACAGTAAATTTTTAATGTTTTCTTCTTCTTTAAGCAGACGTTCTAAAAATTCTTCTACTACATTAGGACCTCTATAAACTACTGGAGGTTTATAGCTGCAACCATCAGACCCAACAACAAGATATGCAAATCCACAGGGTTCATGATTTGCCATGATAGTGGTGTGAGATTTTTCAGGGTTAGGCATACAAGTGTCCACTTTCACTAGGAATGATTCAAAGTCGGCATAAATCACGTATGGAACGGGCTGCTGAAACTTAATATTTGTGAATTTCAACCATTTTTCTTCTTCAGTTGGGAATTGTACTCTTTGGGGTCCATGTTCTTGACAATAGAGAACATGATCCTTCAAGAGTGATTCATTTTTGAAACGGTGAAGGCAGTAATCACAGTAGAAAGTCTGACATTTATATTTAGTGAGAGGACTGAGAAGTCGACTCATATTCTTAATGGAGCAATAATGCTGCTTTTCATCATCCGATAACAGAAGGAAATTCGTGTGCGCTTTAAATCTGAATGGTGTGATGTAGAGTGGGAACACCTCTTTCTCATATCCAAAAACATTGACAGAAATGTTGTTCATTTTTTCGAATTTAGATATTTGATTTATTGTAACAGGAAAAATTAGGTGAGATGTGCTTAATTTTTCTTATAAATGTATATAGTTGTTAAGGCGCTGCGAATGATCTGTGGCACTTTATGGAAGTGCTGAATTTGTGAATAAGGTCTGCTGGATGAGATGAGGAAAGCAAAGATAGGTGAAATGGTTGAGATGTGTCGTATGATAAATACGGTATTTAAGATCTTGGAGTAGTAGTTGAGAAATCGTGTAAAAATGACGACCAGTAGTGATAGCTGAAAACCAAAACTATTTTACAGCCAGTGCAAGACTTTTTTCGAAACTTCAACCAGTTCCAGTCCCATCATTTGAATTGCAATAAATTCTTGATACTTTATGGAAAGTTTTCTTAATTGGAAACAAGATAATATGATCAAATATGGCTACACCCAAATTTCAAAATGAAAATTTCCAATTGACGAAACAAAGTAAGTGGTGGAGGATTTGGGAGTACGAATTCAAGGCTCTAATAGATAAAAAAAACCTCAAGCAACTGCTTGCCACAAAGGTGTGATTGGAGCCTGTCTGTTTATACACCATAGTAGGTCTCTGAGGGTGGTGGGACATCAGCAGAGAAACAACACGAACATCTATGCCTTACCTGGGGATCGAACATTGGGGCGAACGCAGAAATGTTTCTTATGAGACAATCTTTAGGAGAAGGTGCATTTAAAAGAGCAAAACATTTTTTATATAGTAATTGTTTGATATGTACATAGATGCAAAATATTAAAAATGAAGTTAAGGTTTAAACATTTTTATTATTAATATAGCTCGAAGCAATATGTGAAGGATGACCATCCTAGAAATAAGCTGCTGAACAATGTAGCCAGTTGCATAATTTTATTCAAATTTAAGTTTCATTAAAACACCAATCATTTTAGTGGAGCCAGATTAAAAAGTTTACTAGTTAAACCCTCGCCAAAGGGTTGGCGTGAAACGTATCTCCACTGAAAACTCTTCCTATCGATACTTATTTACAGCTTTACAACATTAACATACGACAGTTCGTAAGGTAGGCGATGGCAGCGCCCCCTCCCCCAGGAATTTCGGACACTTTTCGAGAGATCACTCCCTACACACAACAGCTAGGAACCCGATCTGTTACCCCAATGGGGCAAGAACAAAGTGTAACCACCCCACCAAATTTTGAACCTATTGCTCAAGTACCGTAGAAAGCTCAAGTAACTGTGATGTCGCATGTATTTACCTGTAACTTTGTCCACCTGGAATTGCAGCTATTATATATTAAGCAATTTTCACGTGTTCCAGATAAAAGGGCTAAATGTAGTGGAGTTTGTGTATGACTACCTCGGTGGCTTAGTGGTATAGCATTGGCTCACGGTGACACTGCGACTACCAAGGTCTAGGTTCTGGTTTCGGGTATGGATTATACGGATGTTTCTTTTGCCCTATATGTTGTGATTGCTCCTCAATAACAAAAAATGTCCACTTCTTGACATGTGGAAAAAATTAAATGTTCTTACATTGGGACATAAAGTGAAATATTGGGTATAAATTCCAGTATCGAAATTGAAAAAAAATCTGAATCCGTGGCTCTTAGGGCCTCGCTAGGAAGTTCCTAAAACAAATGCTTTTCACCTTTTACTGTGTAGAATTTGTGTTAGTAGTTACTATATTGTAATTGTTAATGTTCTCTTTAATAAGAGTAATAAATATGTATTTAGACTTTTAAATTTGGCAATACGGTCCCAGAAGGTCAGACTGGTCAAAGTGCGATCATTTACATTTAAAAAAAATTTAGAAAAATTTTCTTCTTCCAGGTTATCACATAGTACAGATGAAAATGAAGGCGGCTTGGAAATAGAATTCCAATCTGTTCAGAAACTGCAGAGAAATCAATTGAAAGAATAGAATGAACTTCATTCTTCACTCGAATAGCAATCGAGGAATAATTAACTACACGTATGACGTCACGGACAGTAAACCAATGAAGTCATTTAACGACAATGACAAATGGTATTTGAACAACTGGTCCGATGTACTGCAAACAGACTTCGAAGCACAATAGGACCACTTTTTTTTAGTGTTTCCCTCACCTGAACACCGCACATACAAGAGATGTTGCAACAAATAAGCAAACCATTTCTTCAGGCCCAAACGCATTCAATAATTATTTACAACCACTGAAGGATATTTCAAAGAGTGCGTCGAAAATCACCACACTGGACTCTAATCAGCAGACCATGTAGTCCATTATAGTATCGCACTAATGATCTTTCTGACAAGAAAGCTATTTCTTGTGTACCAAGAATAAGTTCGTATATAAGACTTCAAAATCAAGTAGAGTACAATGGAAACTGATTCCACTGCTTCAATAAATGTAGCAAATTCTCAATATTCATCGCTGAAATCTCGGCCAGATGTTCAAATCATCTATGATGATGTAGATTCTTTAATCTCGACACCCAACATCGGAAACTTTGCCACAACAAAATCGTTGCTTAATAACTCTAGTCTAAACAGTTCAGAGGTCTTCTCTGAACTAAAAGACCAATCTAAATTAACTACCAGTAAGCAAATTGTCAATTCTAAAACCATTGTCAAGAATATGATTTCCATTCCAACATCCTCAAATCTATTTGCAGACATCACAAGTGGATTGTCCCCTGCACTTTGTGAACAATTGAAAAAAGCGTTGAATGGAAGCAACGGTTCTTATGGGCAGGATTTCAGCAATTGTGATATCAATTTATTACTTAAAGACTGTGAAACATCGAATACAGAAAGGGATAGCAATGGAATGAAAGCTTCGGAACGGGAGGTGTCTGCAGAGTTTGGTGAAAGCGTTTCTACAAATGACAATAATTCGGATCTCGCTTCCGAGTCAAACAAAATTACAGGAGAATTTATTCTAACAAACTTCCAGGATGAAGATTACGATTCTTTAGATAATGATGAGTTTTTCAGGCAGAATAAATTGTCATTAGAAGAGGCTGATCCAAACACCAATATGGTGAATTCTAATCGCTATGCAACGAATTCATCTAATCTGTACAGTGAATCTGAAAGAAAGTTCGAAATGTTGAACTCTAGTAGTAGTGATTTTAACAGAAATATCGCTTCTGAATCCCAATTAAATTTTAGAAATGATGATTCCATTTCCATGGATCCTGGATTTCGGTTATCTGATATAAAATTTAATTCCGGTGAGGGGATGAATAGAACAAATGTAGAAAATATAAACGAGCCCACGATTCAGTATTGTGCAGAAGAGACTGTTCATTCTGTTCTCAAACCCTCTAGTGGTGAAAAAAGCATAACTGACAACCAACTCCAAGTTTCACAAAATGGTTCTGCCGTTACTAAACTTGGGAACGTTTCCTTTTTTGACTCTGCTCTAACAGAGGAAACCGTGACCTCACGTGACAATCCTATGCATAAAATTAACGAACAATGCAAAGGTAAATCTGCAGAAGGAGATCAGGATTCTGCGATTTCAGAAAATTTGCTCTACAAACATGACAGTGTTCCTTATTCACCATCAACAAGCTCGAGTAGCACAAGAGAAAGTGCTTGTCAAAATGAAACTTTGTATAAATGTACAAAATGTAATGCACTGTTTCATACCAATGCACAGTGTAATTTACATGAGCAAGTTCATGTAAATGAATATCCCTTAAGGTGTATTGTGTGTAATGAGCAGTTCACAAACTTTCAATCTCTTGCATCCCACCGACAGTTACATTCCAACGAACAGCCAGTTTGTGATAAAGAAATAATGGTACTGGGAGATAGGTTTGAAGCTTCTAGTATAAACCTAATCAAAACGCAAAATCCCCCCTCCAAATCGCTTATTCTGCATTGTGAAAAGAGTCCTGACGAAACTCTTTCTGAAAAAGAGAACTATAAACGCGACCTTTGCAGAGAGAATTTCCACACAGAACAAACTCTTGCACATGGACACTACAACTACAGCAAAGGATTCATTAACTCCAGTGCATTAGTGTCTCATACAGAATTCCAGAAAACTTTAGCTTCAGATACCGTCCCTCCATCGACTCTCGCTCCACCAAGAGTAAGTGTACAAGGTGTTCAGAATAACTATAATTGCGAAATGAATATATCATCTTCAGCAAACGTGGACGGTGAAGCAAACTCCATCACGGATCTCTATCGTACTTTTGCGTGCAATTACAAGTGTGAGGATTGCAACAAAACATTTTCGGTAAAAGAAGAGTTTAGATATCACCTGATTCAACATTTTGAGCGACGTGTTTTAAAATGCAACCATTGTAAAAAGTTTTTTGCGACTGCGGTTGAGCTAAAGTCTCACGAGCAAGAACATTTTAGACTTATGTCTGACACAGGAGGAGTCTATCCTGCTGATAACGCTAATATTTGTGGCTCTCAATCAGAGAATCTGTGTGGAAAGAAATTTGAGGACGGGAAACTCGTCTCCAATCTTTGTGGAAAAAAACGCCAAAGGAAAGAGGAGGGGATGGATGCTTGCCAAACACGTCTGCTTAAACATTGTCGTTTATGTGGTGAAAAGTTTAACAGTTTAAAAAAGTTGAAACAACATTACGAGAAACACATTACAAGAGAGTTACAAGAATGTTCTTGTAGCATCTGTAAAGAATCGTTTGTTACACGGAAAAAAGTAAATAACCATGCGAAAGCTCGTAGAGGCGACGGAAGTTCGAGAGTTCTTATGATGGGTAAAGAGGAAACTTCTATCTCAGAAATAGAGCCTGATGCCATCACAGGTAAAGAGAATAGTGATAGATATAAAAACAAAAGTTTGTTAGAAGATCAAAATTGTGACGTATATCTACAAGAGAAGAATCGGAACGATAAAGAGAGTGCATCACTTTCTCAAGTGGAAATCCCGCCTGCACCAAAGATGCCTTCCTACGATTGCGCCAAATGTGGGAAAATGTGTCGGAGTGAACATGGTCTGAAACTACACGAAGCAGTGCACAGGAAACGAACAGTGCCATGTAGTGTGTGTGGTAGTAGTTTCAAGTTCAGCAGGAATACAGAGCAATCTGAACACGCTTATCCCGAAGAAACATTTTACAAGTGTTTTCAGTGTGAAAGGAATTCCATTGATATTAAGCACCAGAAGAATCTTTGTAGTGCTGGGAGTACCCTCCGTACTATATCTCCTAACTCTTGCGATATTTGCCATGAAACATTTCAGACTCAAGCAGCGCTAGATGTTCATCGTGCTGTGCACATTAACGTAAGGATTCGCTTATGCCAAATTTGTGGAGAGACATTTCAAAACTTGAAATATTTTAAGAAACACGCATTGACGCATTTGAAAGAGCCGCAGTTTAAATGTAGCCTTTGCAATAAAGCATTCTATTGCCAAAAGATTTTGGATCAGCATCTGAAAATACACGCGACTGTTCAACCTGTTCCTCACCAATTTGGAAACTTGCCTGCTTATAATACGTTTTTCAACGCTTTGGGGTATGCACAAAATTTTCACCACAATTATTTCTATTCTGAGCCAAAACATGCAAATTTTAATGTTGCACCGAATATATATTTTCCACAACAAAATCCAGCATGAAATTTGTAATTTCGTAAGAGAGAATTATTTGTATAAAATAAATTATGGATAAACTTGTAGTTTGTTTCTTTCTTAAGTACAGGGTGGATCAGGAGATCTCGAAGTTCAGTTTATAATAATAAAACAACCCAACACACAAACACCTTTTACCTCTGAGCGGCACTTTTTTGCACACCACTCCTGATTATCAAGTAGAGATCTTGTCGTTTGAATTTGTGTGAGGGGTACACATCATAATTAAGGGTTGGGTTGTTTTACCTCTGAGCGGCACTTTTTTTGCACACCATGGGCTAAATGGCCAGGTCACATGACCCCGAAGGCTCAGAGAAGGTTGGGGGAGGTGACCCACTGGAACAGCTGTTGGGAAACAGATGGTAGCCTCCCATCAAGGCCATCCAGCGTGTTCTTTAACGTGCACAGGGTATGGCTTAATGTCCAATGTGACGAACGGCGGCCTTTCCAAGCCCATCGGTGTCCCGTACTGACCGTGGGCAGGGCGGGGAATTTTGCGGAGATAAATCTCGACGCTGACCCAGCTGGGATTCGAACCTGGGAACTACAGATTACGAGCCTGGCGCGCTACCGACTGAGCCAACCCCGCCTCTAGGTGTTTGTGTGTGCCAGTCTATTATTGTCGTAACTCGTCACGTAAATAAGGCTAGAAACCGGGGATTTTGGGAGTAGCAAGGTTCGAGAATTAATTGTGCCAGTGTTCAGATATTCACTCCCTGGGTGCTTACTTTTCTGAATAAAACATCTTTAATCATTTGTTACAGAATCTTAGATATTAATGATTAATTTAGCTAAATCTAATGTTACCTTTGAAAGCAATCGAAAATTACCTGTTGAAGAAAGAGACCATAATTCTTTCGACTATTTACTGCAGCAATGGTGGTTACTTTTCTGACCCTAAAAGAATACCACCTGGTACCATCGTACTGGCTGAACGAGTGGAAGAACCGTTCCTCCCCCTCTTGATATGGACTCGACTTGGTGTCGGAAACTTTCCGTCATATTTGGATTTCCGATTCCAGGACAGCTGTCAATAAAGCACAGAGTTGTCAGTAGTGCTTTATTTGGGGCTTGAATGCATCGCTCCACTTTGTTACAGGAATGCTAAATATCATTCAAATCCGAAGAGGACCATTCGAGGTTTGTGAACTTGCTGAAATGCTCCTCCAACAAGTCCTTCACCAATCAAAAAAAGATTAGACTGGATGTCGTCTTGTTGGAGAAAAGGCATCTTGCTGTGGGACAGGTAGAGGTGGTTGGTGAGTACTTCAACATAGGATGGGGCGGGGGTGGCTCAGTCGGTAGCGTGCCAGGCTCGTAATCTGTAATTCCCAGGTTCGAGTCCCAGATGGGTCAGCGTTGAGATTTATCTCCCCAACAATTCCCCGCCCTGCCCACGGTCAATAGGGAACATCGATGGGCTTGGAAAGGCCGCCGTCCATCGGATGGGACGTTAAGCCGTGGCCCCGTGTGCGGGAGACACATAGCCTGTGCACGTTAAAGAACACGCTGGATGGCCTTGACGGGAGACAACAATCTGTCTCCCAACAGCTGTTCTAGCGGGTCCCCTCCCCCAACCTTCTCTGAGACTTCGAGGTCCATGTGACCTGGCCATTTAGCCCACGGTGTGCAAAAAAGTGACGCTCAGAGGTAACCCTACCCAACATAGCATTGTGCAGGGACAGTGGTTTCAATATGTACAAGGAGTCTCACAGTAACCCACACAAATATGCACTAGAATATTACACTTTATCCACTAGTGTCTAACACCCAAATTTGACACTTGTGGCTCACGGCCTCCTATGGTCTACCGTACACCCAACCTCCATCATAGTTTTGTGGTTATACACTCAATTTTTCAGAATAATTCCCCATTTCCAGTGTTCCCTGGTCCATTAGCAATGTTCCTTCGACTACTGCAGCTTCATCGCCAGGTGATGTACTATTATCAAATCAAACTTTATTACATATACAGGGTGATTCAGTTAAGCGTGTGCAAACTTCTGGGAGGGGTAGGTTGCACAAAGACTAATCGGAATCCTATACCAATGCAGGGTCGGTAACGGCATCAACATGTGTTAGTGTACAGACAGGACGTGAATGAAAGAGCAGCACGTAAGTGAACAAAATGCTTTTTATTAATCGCAATAGCTACATTTGTGAAATGCAGAGGTCACAGAAGGTATTCGAAGTTGCGACCACGAGCTGTAACACAGGCCTGACATCGTAGGTGCATGGAATCGCGTACATTCTGGAAGATTCCTGGTGTGTCTCGGACTTCCGATGCAGCTACAGAGATGCGTGTGACAAGGTCTTCAGCACTTTCAATGGGCGTGTCGAATACCAGTCCTTTGATATAACCCCAGAAGAAATTAACAAGGCATGATAAATCCGACGATCTTGCATGCCAATGAATGTGCTCACCATGCCCAATCCACTGTTGACCAAATGTCACGTTTAAGTGCTTAACTTCATGGCTGAAATGGGCGAGGTCCCATCGTGCTGGATACCACATTGCACAGCACAGCGACTGAGGGACCTGTTATTCATCCAAAAGTTCTGGCAAGACGTCCTCCAGAAATATCCGGCAACTCCTTCCTTCCAGACGAACAGGCATGAGGTATAGGCCTATTAAGTGGTCCCTGACAATGCCAGACCAAACGTTTACAGCAAAACGGTTTTGTGCTGCAAGTGTTCGTGTAACGTGGGGGTTGTCCACTGCCCATTGCATGCACGTCATGTGCTTTGAAGCTACCTTACCGTGTAAAGCATGCCACGTCTGTGAACAGCACAGAAGCAGGAAATTGGGGTTCGGCCACACTCTTCTGCAGGTACCATTGCGCAAATGCAATGCACTGTGGGTAATCCTCGGGCTTCAGTGTCTGTACGTGCTGCACATGATAGGGATGCAATTGGTTATCATGCATAATCCTCCATACAGTGGTTTGCAAAAGACCAAACCAGTCTGCAATTGCTCGAGTACTAGAACTTGAAGTGTCTTCTCTATGACATAGCACATTCTCCTCCATGTCGGGGGTCCGTGCCCATCACTCCCGACTCCAGGCAGGTCTCTGGAAGGAATCAGTGTCACATAACTTCTGATTCAGCCATGCAAACATCTGGTAGTTGGGAGTACACCACATCGGGTACCGTTCCTGGTACATGGGCACAGCGGCTTGCCCATTGCAGTCCGCAGCCCCATATGCGAGATGCATATTGGCCAACACCACGTTTGTGTAATTGGCCATCCTACTACTTCTGTGAACGGTTTGTGAATGAAGGTTTCCTGTGAGGACATTGTGCAGTCCTGCAGCTGTACAATGCCATCTACCACGTCGAACAACGCCATCTACTGCATGAAGATACCGCTACAGACCCTGCATTGTTGTATGATTCCAATTCGTCTTTGTGCAACCTACCCCTCCCAGAAGTTTGTACACACTTAACTGAATCACCCTGTGTACCCCCTCGGTGTGAGCACCTGTACGTGGTGAGGGGGACCACCCTGTGAAGGTTCCCGCTGGCTCGGTTACCTTCGCAGGGTCCTAAACGCTCGCCCGCGTGTTTGCCGTGCGCGGAGACCCGTGTCCCGGGAAAGGAGGATCCTGGTAGTTGCTCGGGGGTCCCCGTCTTCTCTCCTCAGCTCATGACTGGCGTGGTCCCCATTGGCCGTCTTGCCATTGGGGAGCCTGTCCGTCGCGGGGCTGGGCAGCGGATTCCGGGGCCTCTGCTATACACTGCTTTGGCCTCTGCTTCCGGTAAACGGGAGCTCCTGGGGTGGCCTCCCCAGGAGCAATCGGCTGGTGGGCAGGTCCTGCTAGGGTCAACCGTGCAGAGCGGTGAGTAACCTTGCCCACGGTCCGGGTACAGGTTTACAAGTTTCCTCACAGATTATTTTCCTTTTGTCGTTATCCTTTCTTTGTGCAGCCAGTTTGGCAGTCACAATATTCTTATTTTTGCGCTTTGTTTCATTTGTGTAGAACGTTTTTGTTCTGCACATTTCTCTTTTTATTTACTTTCTATTTATTTGTGAGGGCTTGGCTCACTGTCTGTGTGGGTATAGTGCCTGCGTAGCCCTGGCGCCCGACTTGGCGTCCCCTTGTTGGGCTCCGTGGAGGGTGGGGACAGCGGGCACTGAACCACACATTAAAAAACATGAGAGAGAGTGATGAAAATAATGCGATCACCGCCAACAAGAGGGCTCGACATGAGCCCCCATTTTCCTCGTTGTCAAAGTTATCTCTGCCGTTGTCTTCTGTGTCTGTGTCTTCGTTCCCAAAGTTCCTGATCATCCACTCCACGGGTGATCAGGTACTTGGGGACATGTCCCCTTTCTTCGTTAATAAAGGTTTGAAAGGTCTTGCGGGAGAGCCGAAATCCGTCAAGCGCTTACGATCTGGCGACTTGCAGGTTGAGACCGCTTGTTCGAAACATTCTGAACTGCTCCTGAAAGTCAAAGAAATTGGTGGGGTGGCTGTGGAAGTCACTCCCCATAAAACTTTGAATTCCTCTCGGGGTGTGATCACCGAATGGGGCCTCCTCAAAGTCACTGAGGAGGAAATCCTCTCGGAGCTCACACCTCAAGGAGTAACAGCGGTCCACCGGGTTTCGACACGCCGTGATGGGAAATTAACACCCACCCGGGTGTTGATTGTGACATTCAATACGCCACGCCTGCCTTCTTACATCAAGGCAGGTTATTTACATTGTGAGGTTCGGCCGTATATCCCAAACCCTCTGCGCTGTTTTCAGTGTCAGATATACGGTCATGCCTGCACAGCATGCAGGGGCAAGCCCACCTGTGCTCGCTGTGGCAGTAAGGATCATCTTGATCCTGACTGCACAGCTGAAAAGGCATGCTGTGTGAACTGCAGTGGCGAACATCCGGCGTACTCCCGCGACTGTCCGAAGTGGAAAGAGGAAAAGGAGGTACAACGCCTCAAAGTCGTGAATAACATCTCGTATGCTGAGGCGAGAAAGCTTGCTGCACCGCCCGCCCCACCTGGCAAGGTTTCCTATGCCAGTGCAGTCATTGGAAAGCCCATCGTTCCAATGACTTCGGTTGCGGTGCAGACAGACATCAGTGTACCACCTACTGAGTCTTTCTCGCCAGCTGCGAAATACCTCCTTACGCAGGCGAGACCGAGGGTGGTGTCGACATCAACATCAACCCCGGTTTCCATTCCTGCAGTTCAGCCTTCCACCTCCACCGGAAGGCCTCCTCCTTCCCGTCCTCAGACAGCAAGACCTTCGAAACCTAAGGGGCCCCCGCCGGGTCCTAAAAAGAAAATCACCGCACCTCAAAGGGCGGTCACCGATCCATGTCCCTCGGACAATTCCGAGGACATGGATACCGACCGCCCCCTATTCACTAAACCGTCCTCTGCGGCGGTGAAGTTGAATAGAAACACGTCGTCCGCCCACTCTTCTAAGTCCTGAGATGGCCACACTCCTACAACGGAATTGTCGTGGATTCCAGAGGAATCTAGACGACATCAAGGCCCTCCTTCAGGCACACCAGCCCATCTGTGTGTGCCTGCAGGAGACATACTTGCAGCCAGTCACAGATCCCACGATCCGGCACTTTTCACTGGTTCGCCGGGACCGGGATGGAGATGGTCCAGCTCGCGGGGGTGTCGCCATCCTCGTGAGCAACCATTCTCCATTCCAGGTCGTAAACCTCACCACCAACTTAGAGGCGGTAGCCATCCGTCTCTTCGTGGGGTTCTCGCTGACTGTCTGCTCTGTATATCTTCCCCCTGGGAGCATCGTCTTCCAGGAAGACTTTGATGATCTCGTCTCGCAGCTGCCGTCACCCTTCCTCATTATGGGGGACCTCAACGGACACAGTCCACTTTGGGGCAGTGCTGACACCAATGGTAGGGGTGGGGTCCTAGAGCAGTGGCTCCTGGATCCTTCTCTCTCCCTGTTGAACACCGGTGTCAGTACTTACTTTCACTCCCCAACCCGCACTTTCACTGCCATTGACCTCACCATCTGCTCCTCCTCGATCCTTCCACTATTTACATGGGAGGTCGAGGACAACCCTTAAGGAAGCGATCACCTCCCCGTGGTGTGCACCATCTCCCGTGGGGGGCCTTGCAGCCCTTCACGCGTTTCACGGTGGAGGCTAGATCGGGCTGACTGGGGTGGTTTCGAGCTGCTCTCTGAGCTCGACGACCACTCCGTCAGCCGGGAGCCAATCAATGTGGCAGTAGCGGAGATAACGGACTGTATCGTAGATGCAGCTGCAGCAACAATTCCTCAAACTTCTACACGGTTTCCTCGCTTTCCGAAACCGTGGTGGAATCCAGATTGCACCGCAGCTCGTAAGGCTCAGAACAAGGCTTGGGGGGTGTTTCGGAGATATCCGACGTCCCCCAACCTTGAAAATTTCAAACGCGCCAGGGCGAAAGCTCGTTTCGTCCGACGCCAGAGCCAGAAGGAATCTTGGATCAAGTATACGTCTTCCATCACCCGCACGACTAGTTCTAAGGTCGTGTGGGATAAAGTCCGGAAGATGAGTGGGAACTACACCTCCCACTCGTTATCGATCCTGGAGCAAAATGGACAGGCAATTGCTGATCCCAAAGCAATTGCCGACACTCTGGGGGAGTCTTTCTCTTCCATCTCTTCGTCTTCCTCTTACTCCCCCGAGTTTCTGGCCCAGAAGGGCAGGGCGGAGCGCTCTCCGCTGTCTTTCCACTCGAATGGCCTGGAGCCTTACAACAGGCCATTCACAGCGGAGGAGCTTCGCCTTGCTCTGCACTCTTCTCGTGCCTCTGCTGTAGGGCCGGACAATGTCCATTATGCCATGCTCCAACATCTTTCACCATCGAGTAAGGATCGGCTGCTCCATCTCTTCAATCGCATTTTTCTCGAGGAGCAGTTTCCGGACTCCTGGCGGGAGGCCACCGTCTTGGCCTTCCCCAAGCCAGGCAAAGATCCCAAGATTCCTTCCAATTATCGTCCCATTGCATTGACGAGCTGCGTGTGCAAGGTGTTGGAAAGAATGGTAAATGCCAGACTCGTCTGGTATTTAGAACATCACAACCTTCTTTCCAACACCCAGTGTGGCTTTCGCAGGCAACGGTCAACTCTTGACCATCTGATACGCCTTGAATCGGCTATCAGAAATTCATTTTTAAGAAGAGAGCACCTGGTGTCAATTTTCTTCGACATCGAAAAAGCGTACGAACACGGCTTGGAGATTCGGCATTCTTCGTGACCTCCACAGTTTCGGCTTAAGAGGTCACATGCCGATCTTCATCTCCAACTTCTTATCGACACGCTCTTTTCGTGTCCGTGTTGGTAACACTCTGTCGCAGCCGTACCCCCAAGAACAGGGGGTGCCACAAGGCTGCGTTCTGAGTGTTACGCTTTTCGCTGTCAAGATTAATTCTATAACTAGACAACTTCCTCCATCAGTAGGCAATGCCCTCTATGTTGATGACTTTAGCATCTTTTGCTCTTCGTCCAGCATGAGGGTCATTGAAAGACAACTGCAAATTGCCCTGAACAATCTTTCGGTTTGGGCGACGGCAAACGGGTTTCGGTTCTCCCCACAGAAGACCGCTTGTGTGCACTTTTGCCACAAGCGTAATCTTCATCTGGATCCCGAGCTGCGGCTCGGGGGTAACATCATTCCAGTTGTGGCGGAGACCAAGTTTCTCGGTCTCATATTCGATCGGAAATTGACCTTTTTACCACACATACGTCATCTCAGGTCCAAGTGCACGCGGGCATTGAACATCATCAAGGTCCTCTCCTCCCTCTCTTGGGGGGCGGACCGATGTTCTTTGCTCCGCCTGTACCGTGCACTTGTCCAATCGAAACTGGACTACGGATCCCAGGTGTACGACTCGGCCCGGGATTCGGTGGTGAAGGTGCTGGATCCCCTCCATCATCAGGCCCTCAGTGTTTGCACGGGAGCCTTCCGCACCTCACCGGTCCAGAGTCTTTACGTTGAGACCGACGAACCTTCTTTATCTCTTCGCCGTCAGCAGTTGTCCCTACAATATGCTTCTAAATTGCGATCCCTGCCTGGCCATCCCACTTGGGACTGCGTTTTCAGTCCGAAGTGGGAAATGCTTTACAATAATCGGCCGACTGCCATTCGTCCTTTTGGTTTGCGAGTCCGAGGCTACCTCAGAGACATCAACACCAGTCTCGATAGCGTTGCACAGTCGACAGCTGAGCCAATTCCACCATGGCTCGCTGTTTCCCCTTCCTGCGATTTTTCCATGTGCAGGATGGGGAAGGCCTTTACACCCGACTGTGTGTACCGGCAACTCTTTGCCAGCCATCGTGCTGAGCACCCGGACTTCTTGCCTGTCTTTACAGATGGCTCGAAGTCCGGCACTTCAGTGGGATCAGCCATGGTCTGCTGTGATGTAATCATTGCAGACCAGATCCCACTGCAGTGTTCCATCTTTACTGCAGAGTTGCACGCTATCAGTCTCGCCTTGGACCACGTGGCGTCTAAGCATCATCGTCGGTGTGTGCTTTACACCGACTCGCTTAGCTCGCTACAGGCTTTGATCTCGGTGAGGCATCGGCCTCACCCTGTTCTTACTAAGATCCGCCAGCAGCTACATCTTCTGGCAGCCACAACCACAATCCATTTCTGTTGGGTGCCCGGACACGTCGGAATCAGGGGTAATGATTTGGCAGATTCTGCTGCCAAGTCAGCCACACCCCTGTCCGACTCTCCGTTGCCGGTTCCCTATCTGGATTTCCGGCAGCGTTTTACCACCGAGCTCCGGGCACAGTGGCAGAGATCTTGGTCGGAACAGCTTACGAACAAGCTCTTTGAGATCAAACCTATCGTCAAACCATGGCAGTCTTGTTACCGCAGGAATCGCAAGGAGGAAGTTGTACTTGCTCGGCTCCGCTTAGGTCACTCGTATATTACTCATTCGTTTCTTCTTCGGGCGGACGACGTACCTAAGTGCGAGTTTTGTGACACCATTTTAACAATCGAACATATTTTAATCTCATGCTCTGCTTTTAACTTTGAACGGCGTGTGATTTTTAATTTCCATAATTTTATGTCCGAGCCTCTTACACTCGTTCATCTTTTATCTGATCATAGCATTTTATCTTCAGTTTTTACCTTTTTGAAATATTGTGGATATTTTAACCGAATTTGATTTTACCTTGCCTTTATGTATTATTTACCCCAGGTCTCTTACACCTGGGATTATTTTATTTAATAATTCTACAGTTGTTTTACTCTGTTCATATACACTTGTTTTTTGTTATTTTATCACTTTACAATGTTGAAAATGTATTTTAACTTTTGGTTATGGGGATCTATGTTTTTTATCTTTTATATTGTCTTTTGTTTGGCGCATTATGGCCTTGTTGCCGATGCGCCATTAAACCCCAAACAACCAACCAACCAACCACCCTGTGTATCTGTAGATGAACAAAGAATTCTTAGAAACTACAAAACATTGAAATTGCCCCCACCCAGAAGGGGAGGGGATTGGAGTGAAATGTAGCACACACATAGCAATACATATTGGCATACCATGATTTAATTTACAGTTAGAAATGAGATAAAGCAGCACAATGTGTTTGCTTCAGTAGGTGGTTGCAGTGCTGTGAATGACAATACAGGCAGCAATATGGCGTAGCATAGAGTCGTAGTCGACAGATATGGTCTTGAGGAATTGCACACCAAACAGCATTGACTTGCTCCCATAATTCATCAAGATTCCGTGCCAGCTGGTGAGAGGATTGCATGCATCATCCAATATGCTGCCACAGATTTTCCATTGGGGATAAATCTGGAGATTGTGTGGCCGTGGCAAACTTGAACATGTTGCAAACATTGTCTGGAAAACCTAGCAGTGTATACACTGGGCGTTGTCATGCTGGAAAATGAGCTGATGCATGCCTCCCAAGAATGGTAACCAAGTGGGCTGCAGAACCGTGCTAGTGTATCATGTAGATATCAGTATTCCCATGATGTGGACAAGAGACGAACTGCCATCGTATCCATTTCGCATGACTTCAGAACTAAGCCAGATGAGCACTGCGATGGTTTGCTGTCAATGTAACGGTTGCCTAGAGCACAGGTGTGCCTCACGCAAACTTTGGTTTGTCGTTAGGGTCATTATGGGAATGTCCATGGCTACTGACACAGCCCGTCGAATATCACCTGTGATGACGAACGAGCATGTCGAACAATACGCCTATCAAACCATTCTGATGTCTATCGGATGACACCACTCCCTCTCTGACACGCGCTAAAGTCTTCTTTTTGCCAACAGCGTCCAACAGTTCATGCATCCCAATGAACATGAGCAGCAGCACGATGTGTAGTCCATCCAGCTTCCCATAGGCCTATAATTGTTCTCTCGAAATCATCCAAATGGTGATAAACCTGCTGACAAAGTGTACCAGATATTTTCGGCCTCCACTGAACAATTTCTAAGTGGAGGCACCGAATCTCAAACATTTTGCACGACCGTCACCTGCATAAACACAACATCATCCCTGTTCCTTCTTGTACCTTTTATCTCTTGAGCGACACACGTCATTGTCTCTGGATTATGATCATTTGCACATTTCAACTGCCACTCCTTCCCTTCTATTTGCATGTTTGTATGACATGTCTTTCTGGGTGGGGCAGTTTCAATGTTGATCAGTGTATATTTGCATGGGGCGGGGGTGGCTCAGTCGGCGGCACGCCAGGCTTGTAATCTGTAGTTCCCAGGTTCTAGTCCCAGCTGGGTCAGCATTGAGATTTACCCCTCGATGCGAGAGCCTGTCCGTGGTGAGGGGACCACCCTGTGAAGGTTCCGCTGGCTCGGTTACCTTCACAGGGTCCTAAACGCTCGCCCGCGTGTTTGCCGTGCGCGGAGACCCGTGTCCCTGGAAAGGAGGATCCTGGCAGTTGCTCAGTGGTCCCCGTCTTCTCTCCCCAGCTCATGACTGGTGGGGTCCCCTTTGGCCGTTTTGCCATTGGGGAGCCTGTCTGTCGCGGGGCTGGGCAGCGACTTCCGGGGCCGCTGCTATACACTGCTTTGGCCTCTGCTTCAGGTAAACGGGAGGTCCTGGGGTGGCCCCCTCAGGATCAATCGGCTGGTGGGCTGGTCCTGCTAGGGTCAACTATGCTGTTCAGTGAGTAACCTTGTCCACCGTCCGGACAACGGTTTGCGAGTTTCCCCACACATTTACTAATTTTGTAGTTTTCTTTCTTTTGTGAGGCCAGCTCTTGCCTCACACTTTATTGCTTTGTTGCTTCTTTTATTTTGTGGGAACTCCAACGAGTTTCCCACCATTTCTCTTTTACTTTACTTTCTGTTTTGTAGTGAGGGCTTGGCTCACTGGCTGTGTGAGTATGGTGCCCGGGCAGCCCTGGCGCCCAACTGGGCGTCCCCTTGTTGGACTCCATGGTGGGTGGGGACAACGGGCACTGAATTTTTTAAAAACAACCATGAGTTCTCCAACTCATAAAAATACGAACAATGCCGCAAAGAGGGCTCGCCATGAACCCCCTACTTCTCTGTCTTTGCCTTCGTCTTCGTGTGTGTCTCCGTCTCCGAAGTTCCTGATCATCCACTCTACGGGTGATCAGGTACTTGGGGACATGTCCCCCTTTTTTATCAACAAGGGTTTACAAGGTCTTGCGGGAGAGCCGAAATCTGTCAAGCGCCTAAGATCCGGTGACTTGCAGGTGGAGACTGCATGCTCCAAACATTCGGAGCTTCTGTTAAATGTTACAGCGATTGGTGGAGTGGCAGTCGAAGTCACTCCACACAAGACGCTCAATTCCTCCCGGGGCGTGATCTCCGAGTGGGGCCTCCTCAAGGTTTCTGAGGAGGAAATCCTCTCGGAGCTTTCAGCCCAGGGAGTGATAGCAGTCCACCGGGTTTCGTCACGCCGTAATGGGAAGTTAGAGCCCAGCCGGGTACTCATTCTAACTTTCAACTCACCACACCTGCCTACTTCTATCAAGGCAGGATACTTAAAGTGCGAGGTGCGGCCATTTATACCAAACCCTCTGCGTTGTTTCCAATACCAGAGGTTTGCCCATGCCCGCACCGCATGCCGGGGCAAGCCCACCTGTGCTCGTTGTGGCAGTCAGGATCATCTTGAACCTGACTGCACAGCAGAAAAGGCATGCTGTGTCAACTGCCGTGGTGAGCATCCAGCGTACTCCCGCGACTGTCCGAAGTGGCTGGAGGAGAAAGAGGTACAGCGCCTGAAGACCCTCCACAACATCAGCTATCCAGAGGCGAGAAAGCTCGCTGCACCGCCTGCCCCACCTGGCAAGGTCTCCTATGCCGGTGCGGTTGCCGGAAAGCCCGTCGTTAAGATGGCTTCCGTGGCGGTGCAGACCGACATCAGCGTTCCACCAGCTGAATCTTTCTCGCCTGCTGCCAAGTACCTCTTGACGCAGGCGAAGCCGACGTCGGTGTCAACCTCGACATCGACACCGGTTTCTATTCCTGTGTCTGTGCCTTCCACATCCACCTCCGGAAGGCCCCCTCCACCCCGCCCACAGACAGCAAGACCTTCGAAACCCAAGGGGCCCCCGCCGGGGCCCAAAAAGAAAATTTTACCTCCTCGTTCGGCGGTCTCAGATCCATGTTGCTCGGACGACTCCGAGGACATGGACACCGACCGCCCTAATTTTCCTAAACCGTCGCTGGCGACGGTTAAAATAAATCGAAAGACGTCCGCCAATTCTTCCAAGACCTGAGATGGCCACACTCCTTCAATGGAATTGTCGTGGATTCCAGAGGAATATTGACGACATCAAGGTCCTCCTGAGGGCGCACCAACCCCTCTGCGTGTGCCTTCAGGAGACATTTTTGCAGACAGCCAACAATCCCACTATCCGGCACTTTTCTCTCGTTCGCCGGGACCGGGATGGAGATGGTCCAGCTCACGGAGGTGTTGCCATCCTCGTGAGTAACCATTCTCCATTCCAGGTCATTCCCCTTAATACGAACTTAGAGGCGGTAGCCATCCGCCTCTTTGTGGGATTTTCGTTGACTGTCTGTTCTGTCTATCTCCCACCCGGAAGCATCGTTTTCCGGGATGACCTTGATGACCTCGTCTCGCAGCTGCCGTCCCCCTTCCTCATCATGGGGGACTTCAACGGCCACAGTCCGCTCTGGGGCAGTGCTGACACCAACGGGAGGGGCCGGGTCTTGGAGCAGTGTCTCCTGGATCCATCGCTCTCCCTGTTGAACACCGGTGTCAGTACCTACTTTCACACCCCAACCCGCACATTCACTGCCATTGACCTCACCATCTGCTCCTCCTCGATCCTTCCACTCTTTACATGGGAGGTCGAGGACAATCCCTATGGAAGCGATCACCTCCCCGTGGTGTGTACCATCTCTCGTGGGGGGCCTTGCAGCCCTTCGCGTGTCTCCCGGTGGAGGCTTGATCGGGCTGATTGGAGTGGCTTCGAGCTCTTGTCTGAGCTCGATGAGCACTCTGTCAGCCAGGAGCCCATCAATGTCGCAGTGGCGGAGTTGACGGACTGTATCGTCCATGCAGCTGCCTCTACTATTCCTCAGACCTCGACTCGGTTTCCTCGGTTCCCAAAACCATGGTGGAATCCCGACTGCACCGCAGCTCGTAAGGCTCAGAACAAGGCTTGGGGGGTGTTTCGGAGATATCCGACGTCCCCCAACCTCGAAGCATTCAAACGCGCCAGGGCGAAAGCCCGTTTCGTCCGGCGCCAGAGCCAGAAGGAATCTTGGATGAAATATACATCTTCTATCACCCGCACGACCAGTTCTAAGGTTGTGTGGGATAAGGTCCGGAAGATGGGTGGGAAGTACACGTCCCACTCATTTTCGATCCTGGAGCACAATGGACAGGCAATTGCTGATCCTCGTGCAATTGCCGACACTCTGGGGGAGTCATTCTCCTCCATCTCCTCATCTTCCTCGTACTCCCCCGAGTTTCTGGCCCAGAAGAGCAGGGCTGAACGCTCTCCGCTGTCCTTCCATTCGAATGGCCTGGAGTCTTATAACAGGCCATTCACAGCGGAGGAGCTTCGCCGTGCTCTGCACACTTCTCGTGCATCTGCTGTGGGGCCAGACAATGTCCATTATGCCATGCTCCAACATCTCTCACCATCGAGTAAGGATCGACTGCTCCACCTCTTCAACCGTATTTTCATCGAGGAGCAGTTTCCGGACTCCTGGCGGGAGGCCATCGTCTTGGCCTTCCCTAAGCCAGGAAAAGATCCCAAGATTCCTTCGAATTATCGTCCAATTGCGTTGACGAGCTGCGTCTGCAAGGTGTTGGAAAGGATGGTAAATACCAGGCTGGCCTGGTATTTGGAGCATCACAGCCTTCTTTCCAACACCCAGTGTGGCTTTCGCAGGCACCGGTCTACCTTAGACCACCTGATCCGCCTCGAATCGGCGATCAGGAATTCCTTTTTACGTAGAGAGCACCTGGTGTCCATTTTCTTCGACATCGAAAAAGCGTACGACACGGCATGGAGATTCGGCATTCTTCGTGACCTTCACAGCTTCGGCTTGCGAGGTCACATGCCGATCTTCATTGCAAACTTTTTATCTTCTCGTGTTTTTCGAGTTCGTGTCGGCAACACTCTCTCGCGGCCTTTCCCCCAAGAACAGGGGGTGCCACAAGGCTGCGTCCTGAGTGTTACGCTTTTCGCTGTCAAGATAAATTCCATTACACGGCAACTTCCTCCGACTGTAGGCAATGCCCTTTATGTTGATGACTTTAGCATCTTTTGCTCATCGTCCAGCATGAGGGTCATTGAACGACAACTGCAAACTGCCTTGAACAATCTCTCGGTTTGGGCGACGGCCAATGGGTTCCGGTTCTCCCCACAGAAGACCGCTTGCGTGCACTTTTGCCGCAAGCGTAATCTTCATCTGGACCCCGAGCTGCGGCTCGGGGGTAACATCATTCCAGTTGTGGCGGAGACCAAGTTTCTCGGTCTCATCTTCGACCGGAAATTGACCTTTTTATCTCATATTCGACATCTCAGGTCCAAGTGCACGCGGGCATTGAACATCATCAAGGTCCTCTCCTCCCTCTCTTGGGGGGCGGACCGATGTTCTTTGCTCCGCCTTTACTGTGCACTTGTCCGGTCGAAACTGGACTACGGATCCCAGGTGTATGACTCCGCCCGGGATTCGGTGGTGAAGGTGCTGGACCCACTCCATCATCAGGCCCTCCGTGTGTGTACGGGGGCCTTCCGCACTTCACCGGTCCAGAGTCTCTACGTTGAGACCGATGAACCATCTTTATCTATTCGCCGTCAGCAGTTGTCCCTGCAGTATGCGTCAAAATTGCGATCCCTGCCAGGCCATCCCACTTGGGACTGCGTTTTCAGTCCCAGGTGGGAAATGTTATACCAGAATCGGCCGACTGCCATTCGTCCTTTCGGTTTGCGTGTCCGAGGTTACCTGCGAGACATCAACACCAGTCTCGATAGCATCGCACAGTCGACAGCTGAGCCACTTCCACCTTGGCTCGCTGTTTCCCCTTCCTGCGATTTTTCCCTGTGCAGGACGGGGAAGGCCTTTACACCCGACTGTGTGTACCAGCAACTCTTTGCCAGCCATCGTGCTGCGCACCCGGACTTCTTGCCTGTTTTCACAGATGGCTCGAAGTCCGGCGCTTCTGTGGGATCAGCCATGGTCTGCTGTGATGTAATCATTGCAGACCAGATCCCACAGCAGTGTTCCATCTTCACTGCTGAGTTGCATGCTATCAGCATTGCCTTGGACCATATAGCAGCTAAGCATCATCGTCGGTGTGTGCTTTACACCGACTCGCTTAGCTCGCTACAGGCTTTGATCTCGGTGAGGCATCGGCCTCACCCTGTTCTCTCCAAGATCCGCCAGCAGCTCCATCGTCTGGCAGCCACCACCACCATTCTCTTCTGTTGGGTGCCCGGTCATGTCGGGATCAGGGGCAATGATTTGGCAGATTCTGCTGCCAGGTCAGCCACGCCCCTGTCCGACTCTCCGTTGCCGGTTCCATATGTGGATTTCCGGCAGCGTTTCACCATCGAGCTCCAGGCACAGTGGCAGAGATCTTGGTCTGAACAGGTTGCTAACAAGCTCTTCGAGATCAAGCCCATTGTCAAACCGTGGCAGTCTTGTTTTCGCAGGAATCGTAAGGAGGAAGTTGTCCTTGCTCGGCTCCGCTTAGGTCACTCGTTTTTAACACACTCTTTTCTCCTTAAGGCGGACGCAGTACCTAAGTGCGAGTTTTGTGACACCGTTTTAACGATCAAACATATTTTACTTTCCTGTCCTGCTTTTAACTTTGAACGTCGACTCTATTTTAACTTCCATGATTTTACGTCCGAGCCCCTTACACTCGGACATCTTTTATCTGACCATTGTTGTTTTAACGCTGTTTTCCAATTTTTAAAATATACTGGATATTTTACTCGTCTATAGTTTTATTGGAATGTATAACCCAGGTCACTTACACCTGGGTGCTTTTTATATTTATTATACATTTATACCTTTGTTTCTTGTTAACTATGTTTCCTTTTGTTGTTTTACATTGTTTTCTCTATATACATGTAGTACATTTTTAACTTTGGATGTGGGTGTGATGACTTTTAGCTTTTATTTAGACATTAGTTTGGCGCATTATAGCCTGAGTTGCTAATGCGCCATTAAACCCAAAACAACCAACCAACCAACTCGACCCTGAGCTGCGGCTCGGGGGTACCATCATTCCAGTTGTGGTGGAGACCAAGTTTCTCGGTCTCATCTTCGACCGGAAATTGACCTTTTTACCACATATTCGACATCTCAGGTCCAAGTGCACGCGGGCATTGAACATCATCAAGGTCCTCTCCTCCCTCTCTTAGGGGGTGGACCGATGTTCCTTGCTCCGCCCTTTACCGTGCACTTGTCCGGTCGAAACTGGACTACGGATCCCAGATGTATGACTCCGCCCGGGATTCGGTGGTGAAGGTGCTGGACCCACTCCATCATCAGGCCCTCCGTGTGTGCACGGGGGCCTTCCGCACTTCACCGTTCCAGAGTCTCTACGTTGAGACCGATGAACCATCTTTATCTATTCGCCGTCAGCAGTTGTCCCTGCAGTATGCATCAAAATTGCGATCCCTGTCAGGCCATCCCACTTGGGACTGCGTTTTCAGTCTCAGGTGGGAAATGTTATACCAGAATCGGCCGACTGCCATTCGCCCTTTCGGTTTGCGTGTCCGAGGTTACCTGCGAGACATCAACACCAGTCTCGATAGCATCGCACAGTTTTCAGTCCGAAGTGGGAAATTCTTTACACTAATCGGCCGACTGCCATTCGTCCTTTTGGTTTGCGTGTCCGAGGCTTCCTCAGAGACATCAACACCAGTCTCGATAGCGTTGCACAGTCGACAGCTGAGCCACTTCCACCATGGCTCGCTGTTTCCCCTTCCTGCGATTTTTCCCTGTGCAGGACGCGGAAGGCCTTTACACCCGACTGTGTGTACCGGCAACTCTTTGCCAGCCATCGTGCTGCGCACCCAGACTTCTTGCCTGTCTTCACAGATGGCTCGAAGTCCGGCACTTCATTGGGATCAGCCATGGTCTGCTGTGATGTAATCATTGCAGACCAGATCCCACAGCAGTGTTCCATCTTCACTGCTGAGTTGCATGCTATCAGCATTGCCTTGGACCATATAGCAGCTAAGCATCATCGTCGGTGTGTGCTTTACACCGACTCGCTTAGCTCGCTACAGGCTTAGGTCTCGGTGAGGCATCGGCCTCACCCTGTTCTCTCCAAGATCCGCCAGCAGCTCTATCATCTAGGCAGCCACCACCACGATTCTCTTCTGTTGGGATCAGGGGCAATGACTTGGCAGATGCTGCTGCCAAGTCAGCCACGCCCCTGTCCGACTCTCCGTTGCCAGTTCCATATGTGGATTTCCGGCAGCGTTTCGCCATCGAGCTCCGGGCACAGTGGCAGAGATCTTGGTCTGAACAGGTTGCTAACAAGCTCTTTGAGATCACGCCCATTGTCAAACCGTGACAGTCTTGTTTTCGCAGGAATCATAAGGAGGAAGTTGTCCTTGCTCGGCTCCGCTTAGGTCACTCGTTTTTAACACACTCTTTTCTACTTAAAGCGGACGCAGTACCTAAGTGCGAGTTTTGTGACACCGTTTTAACAGTTAAACATATTTTAATTGAATGTCATTGTTTTAACCTTGAGACGACGTATGTTTTTTAAATTCCACGATTTTACGTCCGAGCCCCTTACAGTCGGACATCTTTTATCTGATGATTCACTTTTAACTACTGTTTTCGACTTTTTACGCTTTACCGATTATTTGACTCGTTTATGAATTTTCTCTTTTTTACTGGTTTTTTACCTATGTTTTACCTGTTGTTTTTTTACATGGGTCCTATACACCCATTGTTATTGTTGATTTTCTATTTGTTGATTTTACACTTGCTGCTTTCTTTTACTCCTTTTATACATCTCGTTTTTATGCTGTGTTATTTGTGTCTCTTTTAAATTTGGTTGTGGTTTCCATGACTTTTACCCTTTTTATCGTTTGTTTGGCGCAATATGGCCTTAGTTGCTATTGCGCCAAAAAACCCCAAACAACCAACCAACCATTTAAATATATTGTTTTTCGTTATGCTCTAAACTGTAGTTATGCTGGACAAAGATTGTCAAAAGTTACTCCCTTCTGAAACCTTTGAAATTTTAATGCATTGTATTAGTTGTCATGATGGTAAGGAGTCTGATGAATTGCTCCTTTGGAAGGAGCAAGCCAAAAAAAGGGAATGTATGGGATGCAACCCCCCCCCCCCCACTCAGGTGTCAAAGACACTAATATTTTTGGGTCAAACATGGCCATGTTCGATGTCACCGATAACAACACAAACAAGATCAGAAACTATGAGTAGGGACGATATATGAAGAACAATGAAGACTTTTGGCAAATATATAATTTTCCAATACATGAGCTATATGGGAACAGCAGTTAAAGTAGAACTAGTGCGCCGTACTTGTAACCGATGAATGTCGCTACAGTAGCCTACAAACCAAACATTCATTTCGGAGTAGTTGTTAATTCAGCATGGCTGCATGTCGTGAGTTGTCTGACTTTAAACCTTGCTTGATCGTCGGTGTCAAAAGGATGGGTCAGTGCAGGAACTTTGTTTTCTCAGGTCTATGGTGTCAAGAGTTTATCGTCAGTATTGATGGCATTTTCACACACATAAACCACGTGAAATTGACACGTAAAATTGACAAATAGAACTCGCATTTGCTGTCACGAATGGTAACGACCAACAGACAGGCTACAGTGCATGAAAACACTGCCAATTGGAATGCAAGCCAACACACAACGTTTTTGAAAAGATGATCCGTCACCACCTGCACTCCGTTAGATTTGGTAGCCGAAGACCCCTCGTGTTCCATTGCTTTACACGTCATCACAGAGCTCAACAACTGGAATGGACATGAAGACAACGAAAATGGAGAATGGAACAGTGCCGTCAGGTAGCATGGTCTGATGAATCAAAGTTCCAGTTGTTTTTGCGCTGACAGGCACATTAGGGTGTGATAGATCCCGTGAAGCCATGGACTCTTCCTGTCTGCAAGGTACTCTTCAGGCTGGAGGCAGCTCTGTGATGTGTGTCTATATTGGGCTCTCTCGTCCGTTTGCAGCAATCGCTGACAAGGTTGGGTTGGGTTGTTTTACCTCTGAGCAGCACTTTTTTGCACACCATGGGCTAAATGGCCAGGTCACATGGACTCCAAAGGCTCAGAGAAGGTTGGGGGAGGGGACCCACTGGAACAGCTGTTGGGAGACAGATGGTAGCCTCCTGTCAAGGCGTGTTCTTTAACGTGCACAGGGTATGGCTCTCCCACACACGGGGCCATGGCTTAACGTCCCATCCGACGGACGGCGGCCTTTCCAAGCCCATCGGTGTCCCCTACTGACCGTGGGCAGAGCGGGGAATTTTGCAGAGATAAATCTCAACGCTGACCCAGCTGGGACTCGAACCTGGGAACTACAGATTACGAGCCTGGCACACTACTGACTGAGCCACCCCCACACCTCGCTGACAGGTATGAGATATGTGGACATTCTTGCAAATCACCTGCACCCCCTTCATGACTCTCGAACATCCCGATGTGAAGTGTAGTATTTCAACAAGATAATGCAACGTGTCGCCGGTGTTTGGTTGCTAGGAGGTGGATCGAGGAAACACTCCACGGACTTTACCACAATGGATAGACCCCCACGTTCCCCCGATTTGAACCCCTTGGAGCATCTGTGAGACACAATGGAAACAAACTTACGATCCATGAATCCCGCACCATCCAGTGCAACACAATTGTGGTCTACACTACAGGAGTGTGGGTTGCCATCCTGCAGAACAGAACTGCCAACTTGTTGACTCCATGCCTCGATGTGTGGCTGCACTGCTGAGGTCTCGAGGACCAACCCGTTATCAGGCACGTATCCCATGACTTTTGGCCTCTCAGTGTACAGTCGCTCAAAAAAGTATCCGAAAACCATGGTTGATTACAAACTTCAGAAAAAATCTCTGGCAACGATTTTTTTAGAAATTAGTGATCTGGCAACCTTCGTGTCACCTTCGTGTAACGTGACACGAAGGTTGCCAGGTCACTAATTTCTAAAAAAATCGTTGCCAGATATTTTTTCTGAAGTTTGTAATCAACCATGGTGTTCGGATACTTTTTTGAGCGACTGTACAACGATAGTTTATCTTAGTAGACTAAGACAAACTATATCGTCTTAGTGTATATCATAAAAATGTTCAATGAGCCCTGTGACTTTTGCACCGAAGATTTTATCGTCAAAACTCGTAATATGTGGCTATTTGACGATATATTGTACTTGAATAACCATAATAACGTACGGATTCGTGCAGTGGCGGATTACCCCACAGTCACATGAAGGACATGTCTAGGGTCTCAACAGCCATCAGAAGGGGGGGCTAGAAAAAGTCAAACTTCAAATTTTTTCGAGCATTTTTTAGAGAAAAATATTTTAATCTCAGTATATTCTACTCTTATATACACATCGAGATTTTACTCAGATTAGTACCAAATATAATGTGATCTTTGTTAAATGCAGTAAAATGAGCATATATTTATTTTGGGTTATAATTAAGTTTTATTGTTTCCTGTTGGCTGAGTGGTCAGCGCGCTTGGCTATTGATCAAAGGGACCTGGGTTCCAACCCCAGTAAGGCATGGAGATTTGTTTTTATCCTGAGGTCTTCCCTTCCTCACAGATCTTCTCTATGGCGTATTAAACTGGCAGACCCTTGTCAAGCCTCTGAGGCAAGCATTTACTTGAGGGGGTATTTATTTTTATTTTTTTTATTTATCTACAAATATATACAATATATGCAGGCAAGCATCTACTTGAGGGGGTATTTATTTTTATTATTTTTATTTATCTAAAAATATATACAATATATTTTAAATGTTCGATTTATCCGCTTTTGCATTTCAATTTATTTAACGTGATGTATGCATTTTTCCAATTCGTAATTTGTGGAATATTTTATACAATAAGTACCTCTTCCTCCAAATACACTCACCCACTACCAGACAGTTGGAGTATGTAGAATAATAGAAAGTTCAGGCATCTGCTTATCTATCTATATGGCAGGTGCCATATAGATAGTAAATCGGTTGGCAGACACAAATACCGGCCGGAGTTCATATGTTTTATCTCAGACATAGTGCCAGTCCGGATTTTTGTGTGTTTCAGGAACTTGTATTGGTCTTTTACGGTCTTTACGTTTGGTCTTTTACGTTTCTTTTACGTTTCAGGAACTTGTATTGGTCTTTTATTGGTCTTTAGACGCTATTTACGTTACCTAGTGAACTGTTTTTTCACGTTGCTTGCTGTTTCTCCAATTCACATCTTTGGAAAATGTCGGCGCTAAATAATTACCCTCTTACTGTGCTGTGGACAACAACTGGCGTGTCACAATTAAGTACCCTTGGGGTGATAGCTGATTTGTTTGGTGACAAGGCTTTGAAGGCTATTCAAGCTTGGAATGGCCACAAGCTATTCGTTACCATGCAGACGATGGAGCAGATGGCTCAACTGTTAGCGCTAGGAGAACTAGACGTTGGCGGAAAAAAAGTAAATATTGAAAGAGCAGGATCCAATATTGTTACCGTGATGGTACACAGAGTTTTATTTGAAGTGGCAAATGAGGTCATTACTGCCGCCCTTACCCCGTATAGGAAGGTCCTTTCAATCGAATATGAGCAGAAGAAAGAGGGAAGATTCAAAGGTGCCTTCACTGGGTCCCGCATAGTGGTTATGGACATGGCACGGGCAGTACCCAATGCCATGTCAATCGCTAGATGTCAGGCCATCATAGTGTATGCAGGTGTTGTCATAACCTGCAAAAAATGTTCCCTGCAGGGCCATTTCGCAGCACAATGTACTGCGATCTTCTGCAAAAATTGCAAGGCGAGTACTCACCTTGAAAAAGATTGTGTTTTTCCGTGCAAGAAATGCAACACGGCAGGACATACCTTCAGTTCCTGCCATGTTCGCACTTTTGCGGATGCCGTAGCAGGTCCAAAAGTGCCTCAATCGGCTGCCAAACCAGCCCAACAGGCGCCAGCCGCTACGGCCGAAGTTGCGGCCGAAACTGTAGATCCGTCCGCCGGAAGCTCCGACGTGCCGGTAAATACAGCCAAAGCGGCTAATATGCCCGAATCTCCAAGATCAACGAAGGCAAAGTCCGGAAAAAGCACTGACAACACAAAATCTACCCTTGTTGTCCCACCACAAGTTGAAAAGAAGCTGGCAGTGCAATCTACTAAGCGCGGAAGCGCCAACGGGAAAGCCACACCAGCGCCGTTAAAAAAATCAAAAACGTCAAAAGGAAACGAAATCTCGTCTGCTTCCACGCGAGTGGATTTCCTTAAAGACAGTATTAAGGACGAAATAGAGTGTCAATCTACCCTTCGTATCTCTGATACTGAAGCCACTTCAGCGACTGAGATACTTGAAGGGATTATGAAAGGCTCTATAGAGGCGGTGATGCTGTCGGATTCAGACAGCGATTCTCCGAACCTCTGAGTGAGCTAGATGTTTTGTAGTTTCTGGTAGTACTGGGCGTTTTTTCGCCCTGTGTCTTTATTTTTGGTTTTTTTTTTTGTGATTTTTGAGCTGTACTCTTCTCTCCTCTCGATGGGACCACAGCTGAAATTTGCCTCCTTAAATGTGCAAGGTTCCCGATCGGAAAAAAAACAGCGATGGATCCGTGGTTTCATGGATGATAATAACGTTGATTTCATGTTTCTACAAGAGACCCATCTGGACACTGCTTCGTGGGCAAAAGAACTCTTACGTCATGACAAGCACAGATCATACTTTTCGTTTGGAACTGCAAACTCTTGTGGTGTGGCAATTATACAAAATCGCCATAAGAATTATAACATCATAAAATTTGAAGCCGACGTAGATGGGCGTATTGTAAAGCTAGTAGTGAAATTGGATGAGTTTCGTATCTGTATGGTGAATATTTATAGTCCCAACAGATCGAAGGAGAGAACAGAGTTGATTAGTAATTTATATTATTTTTTAAATGATTCATATGATTGTTTGGTTTTGGCAGGAGACTTTAATTCAGTCGTGGATGTAAATTTAGACGTCCTGGGTGGATCTACTGATCAGTCGGACAGCAGTCGATTACAGCTGGCTCGATTGGTAAGCAGATTTAATCTTGTGGACGTCTGGACATGCAAAAACGATGATCAATTCTTTGCGACCTGGTCGACCTCGGACGGCCTGATTCAGCGGAGAATTGATCGAATTTATGTCTCAGGCCAATTCCTACCTTATTGTTTTGATTTTGAGATCGCTGAGGTAAACTGCCAGAGTTATTACGTCAGCGACCATCGGGTCACTTCAGGAAATATCACCTTTCCGGGGCAGGATAGGAGGGGCAAAGGATTGTGGAAAATGAACATTTCCCATTTGGAAAATGTAAATCTGAAGCAAACTTTGACTGACATGTTGGAGTCAGATATCGCGTTAGCCGACTCGTTTACCGGCTCCTGGTGGGAGGGGCTAAAGGGAAAGCTTCGCGTTTGTTTACAAACAGAGGGAAGGCGACTTGCACGGGAAAAAAGAGAAAGATTACATTTCCTGAGGAGAATTGCTTTGAATCTGAACAGAGGTGGATGTCAAAGCGAGGCTAATCACCTATTAGTGCAATCTGTCAAAAATGAAATAACTGAAATTTATTTGTCAACTGGCCTCAAAGCAGAACAGTTTTCGGCAGGAAAAAAAATTGAAATGGAGGAAAATATTACCTCTGTCTTCGAACATGCGGCCCCCAAAAAAATGGAAGTCTCCTCCATCACTTCCATTCGCGAGACGGAAGGGGGGGGGAGGAATTTTCGGGTCCGAAAATATTAAAAAAGAATTTGTTAAATTTTTCGAAAAACTGTTTTGTGAGGACCAGCTACAGGAAGATGACATGGAGAGGTGGCTCACAGATTGTCCTCCAATCTCGGAAGTTCATAAATCTATGCTGGAAGAACCCATCACTGGACTGGAGGTAGAGAGAGCAATAAAAAAAATGAAATCGGGAAGCGCCGCCGGCACTGACGGCTTCCCGATCGAATTTTATAAGGCATACATAAGAACTCTGCGAGTCCCATTGGCACTTCTGTTTAACAACCTAGTTACTGCTGGAGAAATGTCTACCAACATGAAAAGGGCGAAAATTGCACTATTGGGTAAAAGATCCGATGGAAATAATATTTCTGTGAATGATTGGAGACCGATTTCGGTGTTAAACAGTGATTATAAGATTTTTGCAAAAGTTATTATGATCAGATTGAGTAAAGTTCTTTCGACCCTTATTGGACCTTTGCAAACTTGCTCGGAAAGGGGGAGAAAAATTAATCAAAATTTAAGCATTTTGGCGGATGCAGTGGACTACGTAAATTTTAAACGTAGCAAATGCTGTTTACTCTCTGTTGATCAAAATAAGGCTTTTGATAGAGTGTCACATAATTTTTTGTGGCACCTATTCAAAGCCCATAACTTTGGGAATAATTTTATAAGCACTCTTAAGTGTTTATATAATAATATTGAAAGTGGTGTCAGTGTGAATGGGAGCATCTCTGCCTTCTTCCGTGTCTCCAAAGGAGTAAGGCAGGGATGCCCTCTGTCACCTTTGGTTTTTGTTTTGACCATTGAAACTTTAGCTAGGAAAATTCAAGCTGACAGGCTCTTTCAGGGAATTGCACTTCCTGGAAGAACCAGTGTCTAGCTTAAATATGTCGCCTATGCTGACGACATGAATTTCTTTTTTGAGAATGAATTTTCTCTAGATAGGTTTTTTAATATTTTGAAAATTTATTCAAAAGCCACAGGGGCGGAGCTTAATCTGGATAAGACAAGAGCTCTGACATGGGGCAAGTGGAAAACAAACATGTACAATATTATAGTGCCAGTTAATGAACCTATCAAAATACTTGGCGTCTATTTTGACAGGTCAGGGTGCCATTATAAAACTTGGACCGAAGTGCTAAAAAAAGCAATGGAAAGTCAACAATTTTGGCTTGGGGTTGACTTCTCTCTCGCCAATAGAGCCAAATTGGCCAACTCTATTTTGATCTCAAAATTTACGATGATAGGAAGCGTCTTCAGACCTCCTACCCAGTTCCTTTCGGATTTTACTTAAATTATTTTTGACCTTATTTGGCAGGGCACGAAGGCAAAGGTCTCACGATTTATGCTTTATCGCCCCTGTAAAGAGGGAGGTCTGAATATTAAACATCCCGGTTCCTGGCAAAAAGCAGTTTCACTGCGAGAGGCACTCGCTAATATTAAAGATGTTGATCATCCAGGAGCTGCTTTCAGTAATTATCTTGGCTGGAAATTCTGCGAACTGGGAAGCCAGGTTGCAGAATATCGAGGCCCGAAATCTGAACGCATGTCCCAACGTTATAGAGAGCTGGCGGACGTATACAGGCTCTGTGAGAGGCTGAGTAGCGGTGCTTCGGTCAGCGAAATGCCTCTAAGGCACCTGTATTTGTCTTTTCTGCCGCCCTGGGTGGCTCCCATTACCTATCGATATTTTAATATCGACTGGGAAGAAGCCTGGGACAATATTTATAACCCTGGTACCATTACTGAGTATCGGGACATAAACTGGCTAGCGGCTCACAATGCCCTTCCGACCCGGCTTATCCTACATAGTAGAAGGGCCTTTATCTCCGATAAATGCCAGATATGTGGTAATATCGAAGATATTGGCCATATTCTTTATCACTGTCCATTTGCGGCAGCGGTTTGGAAGGACATATGTAAATGGATGAAAATCCAGAGCCTCTCGTTAGAAGAAGTCCTTTTCCACACTAATGGGACCAAGAAAAGTAATTATGTCATGAACATAGTACTCGGCACGACGAAAGCGCTGCTTTGGAAGTGCCGATGCTATCGTGGTTTTAATACTGATTATTGGTTGCCCAGTACTACCTTTCATGTAATTTGTAAATGTGTCCAGAAGAGGAGAAGCCTCGATAGAGGTTTCAAAAAGAACCCCCTCTTCTGGAAAAATTGGAAAGATTTTCTTTTTTTGTAGTTTTTTTTATATGTTCCCAGTGGCCTGCGTGCCCGTTTTTTATTTAGTGTCCTTTTTTGGACCCTTGAGTTTCAGTTTATAGTAGTTTTTTGTTCTTGGCCCCGGCCAAAAATTTTGTTTATCGCTTCAAAAAGGCTTGATTGAGCAGCGTCCGCCCGTTTACGCGAGCGAGCGCTGTTTTTTCCAAGTCCAAAACCATAACATTCGTTTCTCAGTCGGCGAAGAGGCCTGACGTCACAAACGCCACTCGTCTTCGTCCGGCTGAGGGGAGGAGCCGGCGCTCGACGCGCTAAGCCAATGATCGGGCTTGGATCGGTGCCGAGCGCCGGCCCCTCCTGTGTGAATGACGCTTGCTCTCTGCTGCCCTTCGCACGGCACGGAGACGATGCGCAGGGCGCCCTCTGTCGGGCTGACCCGTGTAGCGTATCGTAGCCGTTTTTTCGAGCGCTTGTTGACTTACGTTTGCGAATGAGTTTTTGAGTGTTTTTAATTTGTACCTTTGTGTCTTTTAAGTGAGAATGATATTAGGAAAGCTTTCCTATCTCTTTCCTGTTACTTCTCTTTTCGTTTCCAGCTCTCTTTTTTCTTTAATGAGATGTCTGGTGTGTGAAATAATCGCCGAGGAACTTACGTTTTTTCGGCGTTTGAAGGTTTTGAGAATGCAAAGTTAAGTGAAGCTGAGCGATTCAAGGAGCCAAACTCTTTAGAATCGCGAAGCATGTTGTACTTATCATGGAACTACTGAGAATTCTCGCTATTTTCTAGATAAATAGTGGGTTTTCAGATTTAAATTTCCAAACAAAACACACTTATGCGCTTATTGAAACGTATTAGGTGGGCCAGGAACTCTGAAAAGAGCGTGTGAAAGCACCTTGAACTAACCGCGAGAGTGCTTACGTTAAGTTTCATCGGTGGTTGAAGTCAGTGAACGCCGAACTAGGGCTCGATTCAGGGACCTAATTTTTCACGGAAATATTGTTGTTTTCCAGTGAGTTTTTCAGATTTTTTAGAAAGGGAAGATGTATTAGTGTTTGAACTTTATGCATGCTTTCTGTCACAAAATAATTAATGAGCGTTTTACGAATCTGTGTCGTGAAGCAGACTCAATTTTTCATTATAAATGCTTACTCAGCCTATGGACACGTAGTTTGTCGATGTAATGACAAGTCTGATGTGTAGATAGACACTTTGATTAGCGAATGTCAGAAAAACTCGTTGAATGTGTAAAACATCCCTTGTGATCCTGACAGCATCGACCGGGGAATGAACTCAGAAGATTGTGGGGTCGGAACTTTACAGAGGTCTATTCATATTTGATAATTTCTCGAGGGTTATGATAGTATAGTGAGCGAGGATCCCAGTCTACATTACTGTTGTCAAGCTCTGTACATTACGTTTCACACAAGTCCGTTCACGGTTTTCTAGTGCACGGTCGTATCGTTTAGTGCGGGTCGTCATTGGCGTCGAAGTCGCTCGCGTTCCGCAGAAAACTGCGCATTATCGCGGTTGGAAAAAATAAAAAGGTTGAAACTCAACCCCAGAATGTCATATGAAAATTTGAAGTGAGCTTGTATAAGGATACTAATACTACAACCTAACAAAGGACACCGGGGACGGATTTGTTCCCTTTTCTAATGCACGAGGTCAAATCCTATTCTTCCTGAATCGAACCATACTCCTTTAAGCAGGAACTAAAGTTTTTTTCTTTTACGGAAACGTATGAATTCTACTTTTAACATTCTGACGCACAGTCTTTACCCGGTAAAAGCATGTAACTTGGGGCTGCATCGAGTAGCGTTACTTCCTAGGAAAGAGTTTGCTGAGGATACAGCCGTAATAAGTATTTTTAAACAACGCCGTCGTGTAACGGGATAGTTTTCAATTTCGTAGGACTTTTGTTAAAAACCATTCTGGGCAAGGATCCGAACACGGGCCTCTTAGGTCGACCCTATTACCTTCAATATTTTTCATCAGGAGGAATAAAATCAGATTTTTTCCTTTTATTAAATTTTTCTGCGGGATTGCCACTGTGAGGCGGTCCTTCTAGTGAAAATGTGCCAGCCCAATAGTCGCAGAGTTGAAAGAAATAAGTATTGATTAAAACGGACTTTAGATCAGTTATAAGTATAGTAATATTCTGAGCGCTTGGAGAACGTGACAGCCACATGGACTTCTGATAGCGTAGCATTCAGCAGAGGCCATGCATTTAACTGCAGCTCCGGAACATATAGCGGATTCGAAGTATCAGCCTCCGTTGCAAATGAAATTTCAGCGGATTAGTGTAGACAAGTTGAGAGGTGTGTGTGAGACATTGTATTATTTTTTTATAGCTGAAGTATTAAACTACGACCTCCCTACTCCATTAATGTGCATTCGTGATGGAACTAAAGTTTTTGCACGCGACGTACTTTTAACATTCTACCTCGTACAAAAAAAAAATATTTTTTCACCCGGTTTCACCAGCGTGATGAGACATACGCAAACGACGGAGGAAATGATTTTTTTTTTAAAACTGTTTTACCTGATTTTTCTTCGAACAGTGTTACTCTCCCGTACCGCGGATAGAGCAGTAATAAGTATTTTTAAAACGTGGCGTAATAAAACTGTTAGTCATACTTTTGCAATCACAGTGTTTTTTGAAGTGACTTAGTAAAGGAAATTGGGAACATGGATCAAGGCTGTGAGTGGGTTTTCACGATGTACGGAAGCAGTACAGGTCCAAGATTCATTCGTCAATAAAAACCTTGTGATTCCCCGTTTGGAATAATTTCGTAGGGTTTAACCGTCCGTCAGCGAGAGGTTGTCCGTGGTGAGGATCCGAACACGAAGTCTTTTAAGTCGAACCTATTACCCCATCAATATTTTTCATCACAACGAATAAAATCAGATTTTATTAATTTTTCGCTCGATAGCATTTTTTATTTTCTGCGGGGGCTGTTACTGCAGGGGTAGGGTTTCTTCTAGTAAAAAATGCAACAACCAGTAATCGCTAGGGACCCGTTGCAAATAAAATTTCAGCGGATTAGCGTAGACAAGTTGAGAGGGGTGCGTGAGACATTGTATTATTTTTTTATAGCTGAAGTATTAAACTACGACCTTCCTACTCCATTAATGTGCATTCGTGATGGAACTAAAGTTTTTTCACGCGACGTACTTTTAACATTCTACCTCGTACAAAAAAAAAATATTTTTTCACCCGGTTTCACCCGCGTGATGGGACATACGCAAACGACGGAGGAAACGATTTTTTTAAAAACTGTTTTACCTGATTTTTCTTCGAACAGTGTTACTCTCCCGTACCGCGGATTACAGCAGTAATAAGTATTTTTAAAACGTGGCGTAATAAAACAGTTAGTCATACTTTTGCAATCACAATGTTTTTTTGAAGTGACTTAGTAAAGGAAATTGGGAACACGGATCAAGGCTGTGAGTGGGTTTTCACGATGTACGGAAGCAGTACAGGTCAAAGATTCATTCGTCAATAAAAACCTTGTGATTCCCCGTTTGCAATAATTTCGTAGGGTTTAACCGTCCGTCAGCGAGAGGTTGTCCGTGGTGAGGATCCGAACACGAAGTCTTTTAAGTCGAACCTATTACCCCATCAATATTTTTCATCACGACGAATAAAATCAGATTTTATTAATTTTTCGCCCGATAGCATTTTTTATTTTCTGCGGGGGCTGCTAGTGCAGGGGTAGGGTTTCTTCTAGTAAAAAATGCAACAACCAGTAATCGCTAGGGATAAAAGAAATAAGTGTTGGTTTTAAAATGGTTATAAAAATACGTATATGAAAAGACTGTCGGTGTAAGATCTAAATTTTTAAAGTGGGAGAGGGAGCCTACCCGCAATAACTATGCTATAAGAGTTGTTAATCCTAACTCGCTGTGTAAAATTATACTGAAGGTTAAACATCCCCAGTGCTCAGTCTTCTGATACGTGTCCCTCGCTGGTCACTCCACGTTACTTTCCCCTTGTTGTGATGTCACCTACCCTTAGAGAACAACAACGTATGAGTAATCACACTTAGCGCTAGACACTCAACCTCCCGGGGCGATTGTGTCACGCGATGTTTCGTTGCTACCTGACCGGTAAGAGGACACGTACGACTTCAGGAATGCCAATATCAGAGCCTTTTCCATTGCAGGTTGGTTCTTGTTCAAGAACAGAGTGAAGCTGGGGTAGCACGTTCGACTCTCGTTGTCGAGGAGAAGTTTTTTTTTTTCGATAAAACACCTCTACAGAAAACTGTTTTATTTCAACCGTACGGTGGTTTTTTCAATAAAGCTAAGGGAATTTTGATGAGTGTTTAATTACTAGGGAGTTTAATAGCAGGGAATTTTAATTATAAAGGAATCGTTTAGTTGTCCTGGCTAAATGAATAGCAAAGGGTTTTAATTACTAAGAAATAAATACAACTCTACGAGTTGATTTACAATTTGAGATCTGCATTCAAAAGAGTTCAGTGCTAGTGTTGGCTTTGATGTAAGAAATACATAGAAAAAGCTAGGTTAATATCTGAAATGTCTGACCCACATCTAAGCCACAGCAAGTACACGCCGTATTCCCGTGCGTCCTGGAATCCACACAGCGAGGGACGATTTTTTTTTTTCCCCGGTGAAACACATCTACAGAAAACTGATTTTTATTTCGACCGTGGAGTGATTTTAATAAAGGTGAGGAATATTTTGACGAGTGTTTAATTACTGGGGAATTTTAATTATAAGAAAATCGTTTAGCCGTCTTGGTGGAATAAATACAGCTTTGTGAGTTTGATTTACAATTTGAGATCCGCATTCAAAAGAGTTCAGTGGTAGTGTTGGTTTTGATGTAAGAAATACATAGAAAAAGCTAGTTATAAAGAATGCTAGGTTAATATCTGAAATGTCTGGCACGCATCTAAGCCACAGCAAGTACAAGGTATAGTCCGGTAACCCAAGACAGTTGGACGGAATCCACAGAGCGAGGGACGATTTTTTTTTCCCCCGGTGAAACACATCTACAGAAAACTGATTTTTATTTCGACCGTGGAGTGATTTTAATAAAGGTGAGGAATATTTTGACGATTGTTTAATTACTAGGGAGTTGATTAACGGAGTTTGAAAATTTTTCCACTGCAGACGTGTGTTCTAAAAGCAGATTTAACATGTCATCCCTACGAATAATTTAAACCATTATTAATTTCACCCTATGGTATTTTCTATGGAAAGAGTAAGAGTAAAATGAGTTTCAACTGTAGGATGATTTTTAATAGAGGTAAGGGAATTTTGATGAGTGTTTAATTACTAAGGAATTTTGTATCATTCCTTTCTGTACAATTATTCTGAGACCAGTCAATCGTTCCATGCAATTATTCTGAGACTTGCATCAGCTGAGTGAAGGAGGTGGTCTTAAAATATAGGAAGGGCTTAAAAGGTCAACCAGGGGGTCTACAAGAGGAGGGAGGGCTTAAAATATAGGTAGGTCGACCGTGGGGTCCGAAAACGAGAAATTAGACTTAAAATAAAGGGGTTTTTGGGAAAATAGTACTTCTCACTGTCAACAGATGGCGCCACTGAGGGGGAGGGGGAATTATTAATAAAGGGGGCATGGCCTGTTACGTAATGATTATGTAGTGATTACGCATGTTGCATCATAGGGGCGGAAGTGGGCGTGGTCGGTGACGTCATAGGGGGAAAGCACTAGTGGGAAGTCCGTGGGGTGGCATGATACTACTGAGGTGGATCGAGGAACACTCCACGGACTTTACAACCATGGATAGACCCCCACGTTCCCCCGATATGAACCCCTTGGAGCATCTGTGAGACACAATGGAAACAAACTTACGATCCATGAATCTCGCACCATCCAATGCAACACAATTATGGTCTACACTACAGGATGTGTAGGTTGCCATCCTGCAGAACAGAACTGCCAACTTGTTGATCCATGCCTCGATGTGTGGCTGCACTGCTGAGGTCTCGAGGAGGACCAACCCGTTATAAGGCACGTATCCCATGACTTTTGGCCTCTCAGTGTACAACGATAGTTTATCTTAGTACATTAAAACAAACTATATCATCTTAGTGTATATCATAAAAATGTTCAATGAGCTCTGTGACTTTTACACTGAAGATTTTATCGTCAAAACTCGTAATATATTGCTACTTGACCAAATACTGTACTTGAATAACCATAATAACGTACGGATTCGTGCAATGGCGGATGAAGTCGCATGAAACACATATCTAGGGCTCAACAGCCATTTGGGGGAGGAGATGCTAGAAAAAGTCAAACCTCATTTTTTTTCGAGCATTTTTTAGAGAAAAATATTTTAATCTCATTATATTCTACTCTTATATACACATCGAGATTTTACTCAGATAACATTTTATTATTATTTTATTTATTATTTTACACCAATATAATGTGATCTTTGTTAAATCCAGTAAAATGAGCATATATTTATTTTGGGTTATAATTAAGTTTTATTGTTTCCTGTTGGCCGAGTGGTCAGCGCGCTTGGCTATTGATCAAAGGGACCTGGGTTCCAACCCCAGTAAGGCATCGAGATTTGTTTTTATCCTGAGGTCTTCCCTTCCTCACAGGTCTTCTCTATAGCGTATTAAACTGGCAGACCGTTGTCAGGCCTCTGAGGCAAGCATCTACTTGAGAGGGTATTTATTTCTATTATTTTTTATCTAAAAATATATACAATATATTTTAAATCTTCGATTTATCCGCTTTTGCATTTCAATTTATTTGATTGCATTTCAATTTTGCATTTCAATTTATTGCCGTGCTCTGCACACTTCTCGTGCATCTGCTGTGGGGCCAGACAATATCCATTATGCCATGCTCCAACATCTCTCACCATCGAGTAAGGATCGACTGCTCCGACTCTTCAACCGTATTTTCATCGAGGAGCAGTTTCCGGACTCCTGGCGGGAGGCCATCATCTTGGCCTTCCCTAAGCCAGGAAAAGATCCCAAGATTCCTTCACATTATCGTCCAATTGCATTGACGAGCTGCGTCTGCAAGGTGTTGGAAAGAATGGTAAATACCAGGCTGGCCTGGTATTTGGAACATCACAGCCTTCTTTCCAACACCCAGTGTGGCTTTCGCAGGCACCGGTCTACTTTAGACCACCTGATCCGCCTCGAATCGGCGATCAGGAATTCTTTTTTACGACGAGAGCACCTGGTGTCAGTTTTCTTCGACATCGAAAAAGCGTACGACACGGCATGGAGATTCGGCATTCTTCGTGACCTTCACAGCTTCGGCTTGCGAGGTCACATGCCGATCTTCATTGCTAACTTTTTATCTTCTCGTGTTTTTCGAGTCCGTGTCGGCAACACTCTATCGCGGCCTTTCCCCCAAGAACAGGGGGTGCCACAAGGCTGCGTCCTGAGTGTTACGCTTTTCGCTGTCAAGATAAATTCCATTACACGGCAACTTCCTCCGACTGTAGGCAATGCCCTCTATGTTGATGACTTTAGCATCTTTTGCTCATCGTCCAGCATGAGGGTCATTGAACGACAACTGCAAACTGCCCTGAACAATCTCTCGGTTTGGGCGACGGCCAATGGGTTCCGGTTCTCCCCACAGAAGACCGCTTGCGTGCACTTTTGCCGCAGGCGTAATCTTCATCTGGACCCCGAGCTGCGGCTCGGGGGTAACATCATTCCAGTTGTGGCGGAGACCAAGTTTCTCGGTCTCATCTTCGACCGGAAATTGACCTTTTTATCACATATTCGACATCTCAGGTCCAAGTGCACGCGGGCATTGAACATCATCAAGGTCCTCTCCTCCCTCTCTTGGGGGGCGGACTGATGTTCTTTGCTCCGCCTTTACCGTGCACTTGTCCGGTCGAAACTGGACTACGGATCCCAGGTGTATGACTCCGCCCGGGATTCGGTGGTGAAAGTGCTGGACCCACTCCATCATCAGGCCCTCCGTGTGTGCACGGGGGCCTTCCGCACTTCACCGGTCCAGAGTCTCTACGTTGAGACCGATGAACCATCTTTATCTATTCGCCGTCAGCAGTTGTCCCTGCAGTATGCTTCAAAATTGCGATCCCTGCCAGGCCATCCCACTTGGGACTGCGTTTTCAGTCCCAGGTGGGAAATGTTATACCAGAATCGGCCGACTGCCATTCGTCCTTTCGGTTTGCGTGTCCGAGGTTACCTGCGAGACATCAACACAAGTCTCGATAGCATTGCACAGTCGACAGCTGAGCCACTTCCACCTTGGCTCGCTGTTTCCCCTTCCTGCGATTTTTCCCTGTGCAGGAAGGGGAAGGCCTTTACACCCGACTGTGTGTACCGGCAACTCTTTGCCAGCCATCGTGCTGCGCACCCGGACTTCTTGCCTGTCTTCACAGATGGCTCGAAGTCCGGCACTACTGTGGGATCAGCCATGGTCTGCTGTGATGTAATCATTGCAGACCAGATCCCACAGCAGTGTTCCATCTACACTGCTGAGTTGCATGCTATCAGCATTGCCTTGGACCATATAGCAGCTAAGCATCATCGTCGGTGTGTGCTTTACACCGACTCGCTTAGCTCGCTACAGGCTTTGATCTCGGTGAGGCATCGGCCTCACCCTGTTCTCTCCAAGATCCGCCAGCAGCTCCATCGTCTGGCAGCCACCACCACCATTCTCTTCTGTTGGGTGCCCAGTCATGTCGGAATCAGGGGCAACGATTTGGCAGATTCTGCTGCCAGGTCAGCCACGCCCCTGTCCGACTCTCCGTTGCCGGTTCCATATGTGGATTTCCGGCAGCGTTTCACCATCGAGCTCCGGGCACAGTGGCAGAGATCTTGGTCTGAACAGGTTGCTAACAAGCTCTTCGAGATCAAGCCCATTGTCAAACCGTGGCAGTCTTGTTTTCGCAGGAATCGTAAGAAGGAAGTTGTCCTTGCTCGGCTCCGCTTAGGTCACTCGTTTTTAACCCACTCTTTTCTTCTTAAGGCGGACGCAGTACCTGAGTGTGAGTTTTGTGACACCGTTTTAACAGTTAAACATATTTTAATTGAATGTAATTGTTTTACCCTTGAACGACATATGTTTTTTAACTTCCACGATTTTACGTCCGAGCCCCTTACACTCGGACATCTTTTATCAGATCATTGTCATTTTAACGCTGTTTTTCAATTTTTAAAATTTACTGGATATTTTAATCGAATTTGATATACTAATTATACTGGATATTTTAATCGCATTATTTACCCCAGGTCTCTTACACCTGGGATTATTTTATTTAGTATTTCTACAGTTGTTTTACTCTGGTTCTATGCACCTGTTTTTTTGTTATTTTACCCATTTATAATGTTGAAAATATATTTTTAATTTTGGTTGCGGGTTTCTATGACTTTTATCTTTTATATTGTCTTTTGTTTGGCGCATTATGGCCTTGTTGCCAATGCGCCATTAAACCCCAAACAACCAACCAACCAGCCCCAATGAAAATGGATTCATCATATTAAATCTGGAAGAGCAATAATAAAAAGTGGATTAGTCGTGTTATATCTGGAATAGCCAAAATTATAAGTGAATTCTTCTTATTACAACCAGAACAAATTTTAAAAAAATCTCAATCAGCTGGTTGCCACAGAGGTCTGAAGGCAGCCTGTCAGTTTAATACGCCTTAGGCAAGATCTGTGAGGAAGTCGAGACCACAGCGGAAAGACTACTCACACATCCATGACTCGAACCCAGGGCTCTTTGATCAATTGCCAAACACGTTAACCACTCGTCCAAGGGATTCATCACATTACAACCAGAATAACCAAATTCGAAAGGTGGATTCTACTTATTTCAACAGGAATGGCAAATATAAAGAAAAAAAAAGCGAATTTGTCATATTACAACCCTAGTACAGCAGAATTCAAAAAGTGGATTCTTCATATTTCAACAGGGATATTCCAAATGGATAAGTGGATTCCTCATATTACGACAGGGATAGCAGAAATAAAAAAGGAAATTCCTGATATTTCAACAGAAATAACCCAAATGAAAAAATGGATTCCTCATATATAGAACTGGAATAGTCAAAAAGTGCCAAATGTGCCAAAATGTTCCAAATCATCCGAATAATAAGGCCAGTGATTGCTATTTTTGATGTTTATAATACACACACTAAAAATTCCGATGGCTTTCATTTAAGGTTATTCTTCATGATGTTGTAGGCCCAAAGTATTTAATGAATTATGTAAGCACAACTGTATCTGAAATAAGGGCTTTTCACAAGTTCAAAGAATCATTCACTAGCCAAAATTAAAATTTCATTGTTATGTTTTACGAACATTTTGAATTCTAATTCGACAAAATCTATGCATAAATTTACCCTTAAAGTAGCTTCTTGCTCCACAGGTTCGACAACAACTTAATGGTAAAGGGGTTCGAAGAGTCCCTTCTATTAACTACATATATACTACATGTATATATACAAACTTACGATCCATGAATCCCGCACCATCCAATGCAACACAATTAGACAACAATCGTAAGTTTGTATCATAATTGTGTACATAATACAGTGCACAGTTAGTTTTCGAAATGTATGCATTCAAATGTATATGCAAAAAATGTATTTCGAATGTATTGAAATGTATATTCCATACAGTGCATAGTTACTTTTCGAATGTATTGTATAATACTTCATGGACAAATTTTCTAAAGTTAGACCTCAGAAAGATAGCACTAGAAAAGAATCCTCCATGCTTTTTCCTAGGTTCTTTAGTTACAAAAAAAAATTGTTATCTTTCAGGGACACTTTCTGGGAAGATTATATATATTTAGAAACCCTCGATTCCTTGGCTACTGATCAAAGGGTCCTGGGTTCGAGCCCCGGATAATGTAATGGATATTTGTGTTGTTTTTCTGCTGAGGTCAATCCATCCTCACAGACTTTATGACATATAAACTGATTGGCTCCTGTCAGACCACTGTGGCAAGCAGCTGCTTGAGGGGTTATTTTTATTTCTATTGTCTCACTGTGGTCATGTGAGCCTTTTCATTGTAAAAGGGTAATCAGAAATCAGGTAAACAGATCATGCAAACCTAAGGTGGCCGAGAGAAAGAGGTGGTCCCCGTAAGAGGGCGCCACCAATCCCAGAACCGAGCCAACAGGAAGGGCCATTTGTGAGAGTATAGTTAACATCCTTCATCATTCGACTGTACCACTTTGTAAAAGGGACCTTGGACCATTTGTGAGAGATCACCAACAGCAGACAGTGCGTCTTAATTGGCTCAGACGACTATTACTCTGCCCCCTCGGTGTGAGCGCCTGTACGTGGTGAGGGGGACCACCCTGTGAAGGTTCCCGCTGGCTCGGTTACCTTCGCAGGGTCCTAAACGCTCGCCCGCGTGTTTGCCGTGCGCGGAGACCCGTGTCCCGGGAAAGGAGGATCCTGGCAGTTGCTCGGGGGTCCCCGTCTTCTCTCCTCAGCTCATGACTGGCGTGGTCCCCATTGGCCGTCTTGCCATTGGGGAGCCTGTCTGTTGCGGGGCTGGGCAGCGGATTCCGGGGCCTCTGCTATACACTGCTTTGGCCTCTGCTTCCGGTAAACGGGAGCTCCTGGGGTGGCCCCCCCAGGAGCAATCGGCTGGTGGGCAGGTCCTGCTAGGGTCAACCGTGCAGAGCGGTGAGTAACCTTGCCCACGGTCCGGGTACAGGTTTACAAGTTTCCTCACAACTTCTTTTCATTTTGTCGTTATCTTTTCTTTGTGAGGCCAGTTTGGCCATTCACGATTTTCTTATTTTACGCTTTGTTTCATTTGTGTAGAACGTTTTTGTTCTGCACATTTCTCTTTTGATTTTCTTTGTATTTATTTGTGAGGGCTTGGCTCACTGTCTGTGTGGGTATAGTGCCTGCGTAGCCCTGGCGCCCGACTGGGCGTCCCCTTGTTGGGCTCCGTGGAGGGTGGGGACAGCGGGCACTGAACCACACAAAACCAAACATGCGAGTGAATGATGAAAATGCGATCACCGCCAACAAGAGGGCTCGACATGAACCCCCGTCTTCGTCCTTGTCTCCGTTATCTCTGCCATCGTCTTCTGTGTCTGTGTCTTCGTTCCCAAAGTTACTGATCATCCACTCCACGGGTGATCAGGTGCTTGGGGACATGTCCCCTTTTTTTGTGAACAAAGGTTTGAAAGGTCTTGCGGGAGAACCGAAATCCGTAAAGCGCTTACGATCTGGCGACTTACAAGTTGAGACCGCTTGTTCCAAACACTCGGAACTACTCCTGAAAGTCAAGGAAATTGGTGGGGTGGCTGTCGAAGTCACTCCCCATAAAACTTTAAAATTCCTCTCAGGGTGTGATTACCGAGTGGGGCCTCCTCAAAGTCAATGAGGAGGAGATCCTCTCGGAGCTCACACCTCAAGGAGTAACAGCGGTCCACCGGGTTTCGACACGCCGTGATGGGAAATTAACACCCACCCAGGTGCTAATCGTGACATTCAACACGCCACGCCTGCCTTCTTCCATCAAGGCAGGTTACTTACATTGTGAGGTACGGCCGTATATACCGAACCCTCTGCGCTGTTTTCAGTGTCAGATATACGGTCATGCCCGCACAGCATGCAGGGGCAAGCCCACCTGTGCTCGCTGTGGCAGTAAGGATCATCTCGATCCTGACTGCACAGCTGAAAAGGCATGCTGTGTGAACTGCAGTGGCGAACATCCGGCGTACTCCCGCGACTGTCCGAAGTGGAAAGAGGAAAAGGAGGTACAACGCCTCAAAGTCATAAATAACATCTCTTATGCTGAGGCGAGAAAGCTTGCTGCACCGCCTGCCCCGCCTGGCAAGGTTTCCTATGCCAGTGCAGTCATTGGAAAGCCCATCGTTCCAATGACTTCGGTTGCGGTGCAGACTGACATCAGTGTACCACCTACTGAGTCTTTCTCGCCAGCTGCGAAATACCTCCTGACGCAGGCGAGACCGAGGGTGGTGTCGACTTCGACATCAACCCCGGTTTCCATTCCTGCAGTTCAGCCTTCCACCTCCACCGGAAGGCCTCCTCCTTCCCGTCCTCAGACAGCAAGACCTTCAAAACCGAAGGGGCCCCCACCGGGGCCAAAAAAGAAAATTACAGCGCCACAAAGGGCGGTCACCGATCCATGCCCCTCGGACGATTCCGAGGACATGGATACCGACCGCCCCCTATTCACTAAACCGTCCTCTGCGGCGGTTAAGTTGAATAGGAACACGTCGTCCGCCCACTCTTCTAAGTCCTGAGATGGCCACACTCCTACAATGGAATTGTCGTGGATTCCAGAGGAATCTTGACGACATCAAGGCCCTCCTTCAGGCACACCAGCCCATCTGTGTGTGCCTGCAGGAGACGTACTTGCAGCCAGTCACAGATCCCACGATCCGGCACTTTTCACTAGTTCGCCGGGACCGGGATGGAGATGGTCCAGCTCGCGGGGGTGTCGCCATCCTCGTGAGCAACCGTTCTCCATTCCAGGTCATACCCCTCACTACCACCTTAGAGGCGGTAGCCATCCGTCTCTTCGTGGGGTTCTCACTGACTGTCTGCTCTGTATATCTTCCACCTGGGAGCATCGTCTTCCAGGAAGACCTTGATGATCTCGTCTCGCAGCTGCCGTCCCCCTTCCTCATTATGGGGGACCTCAACGGACACAGTCCACTTTGGGGCAGTGCTGACACCAACGGGAGGGGTGGGGTCCTGGAGCAGTGGCTCCTGGATCCTTCTCTCTCCCTGTTGAACACCGGTGTCAGTACTTACTTTCACTCCCCAACCCGCACTTTCACTGCCATTGACCTCACCATCTGCTCCTCCTCGATCCTTCCACTCTTTACATGGGAGGTCGAGGACAACCCGTACGGAAGCGATCACCTCCCCGTGGTGTGCACCATCTCCCGTGGGGGGCCTTGCAGCCCTTCACGCGTCTCACGGTGGAGGCTCGATCGGGCTGACTGGGGTGGTTTTGAGCTGCTCTCTGAGCTCGACGACCACTCTGTCAGCCAGGAGCCAATCAATGTGGCAGTAGCGGAGATAACGGACTGTATCGTAGATGCAGCTGCATCAACGATTCCTCAAACTTCTACACGGTTTCCTCGCTTTCCGAAACCGTGGTGGAATCCAGAATGCACCGCAGCTCGTAAGGCTCAGAACAAGGCTTGGGGGGTGTTTCGGAGATATCCGACGTCCCCCAACCTTGAACTTTTCAAACGCGCCAGGGCGAAAGCACGTTTCGTCCGACGCCAGAGCCGAAAGGAATCTTGGATCAAGTATACGTCATCCATCACCCGCACGACTAGTTCTAAGGTCGTGTGGGATAAAGTTCGGAAGATGAGTGGGAACTACACGTCCCACTCGTTATCGATCCTGGAGCACAATGGACAGGCAATTGCTGATCCCAAAGCAATTGCCGACACTCTGGGGGAGTCCTTCACTTCCATCTCTTCGTCTTCCTCTTACTCCCCCGAGTTTCTGGCCCAGAAGGGCAGGGCGGAGCGCTCTCCGCTGTCTTTCCACTCGAATGGCCTGGAGTCTTACAACAGGCCATTCACAGCGGAGGAGCTTCGCCTTGCTCTGCACTCTTCTCGTGCCTCTGCTGTAGGGCCGGACAATGTCCATTATGCCATGCTCCAACATCTTTCACCATCGAGTAAGGATCGGCTGCTCCATCTCTTCAATCGCATTTTTCTCGAGGAGCAGTTTCCGGACTCCTGGCGGGAGGCCATCGTCTTGGCCTTCCCCAAGCCAGGCAAAGATCCCAAGATTCCTTCCAATTATCGTCCTATCGCATTGACGAGCTGCGTGTGCAAGGTGTTGGAAAGAATGGTAAATGCCAGACTCATCTGGTATTTAGAACATCACAACCTTCTTTCCAACACCCAGTGTGGCTTTCGCAGGCACCGGTCTACTTTAGACCACCTGATCCGCCTCGAATCGGCGATCAGGAATTCCTTTTTACGTAGAGAGCACCTGGTGTCCATTTTCTTCGACATCGAAAAAGCGTACGACACGGCTTGGAGATTCGGCATTCTTCGTGACCTCCACAGTTTCGGCTTGAGAGGTCACATGCCGATCTTCATCTCCAACTTCTTATCGACACGCTCTTTTCGTGTCCGTGTCGGTAACACTCTGTCGCAGCCGTACCCCCAAGAACAGGGGGTGCCACAAGGCTGCGTTCTGAGTGTTACGCTTTTCGCTGTCAAGATTAATTCTATTACTAGACAACTTCCTCCATCAGTAGGCAATGCCCTCTATGTTGATGACTTTAGCATCTTTTGCTCTTCGTCCAGCATGAGGGTCATTGAAAGACAACTGCAAATTGCCCTGAACAATCTATCGGTTTGGGCGACGGCAAACGGGTTTCGGTTCTCCCCACAGAAGACCGCTTGTGTGCACTTTTGCCACAAGCGTAATCTTCATCTGGATCCCGAGCTGCGGCTCGGGGGTAACATCATTCCAGTTGTGGCGGAGACCAAGTTTCTCGGTCTCATATTCGATCGGAAATTGACCTTTTTACCACACATACGTCATCTCAGGTCCAAGTGCACGCGGGCATTAAACATCGTCAAGGTCCTCTCCTCCCTCTCTTGGGGGGCGGACCGATGTTCTTTGCTCCGCCTATACCGTGCACTTGTCCGATCGAAACTGGACTACGGATCCCAGGTGTACGACTCGGCCCGGGATTCGGTGGTGAAGGTGCTGGACCCCCTCCATCACCAGGCTCTCCGTGTTTGCACGGGAGCCTTCCGCACCTCACCGGTCCAGAGTCTTTACGTTGAGACCGACGAACCTTCTTTATCTCTTCGCCGTCAGCAGTTGTCCCTACAATATGCGTCTAAATTGCGATCCCTGCCTGGCCATCCCACTTGGGACTGTGTTTTCAGTCCGAAGTGGGAAATGCTTTACACTAATCGGCCGACTGCCATTCGTCCTTTTGGTTTGCGTGTCCGAGGCTACCTCAGAGACATCAACACCAGTCTCGATAGCGTTGCACAGTCGACAGCTGAGCCACTTCCACCTTGGCTCGCTGTTTCCCCTTCCTGCGATTTTTCCCTGTGCAGGACGGGGAAGGCCTTTACACCCGACTGTGTGTACCGGCAACTCTTTGCCAGCCATCGTGCTGAGCACCCGGACTTCTTGCCTGTCTTTACAGATGGCTCGAAGTCCGGCACTTCGGTGGGATCAGCCATGGTCTGCTGTGATGTAATCATTGCAGACCAGATCCCACTGCAGTGTTCCATCTTCACCGCAGAGTTGCACGCTATCAGCCTCGCCTTGGACCACGTGGCGACTAAGCATCATCGTCGGTGTGTGCTTTACACCGACTCGCTTAGCTCGCTACAGGCTTTGATCTCGGTGAGGCATCGACCTCACCCTGTTCTTACTAAGATCCGCCAGCAGCTACATCGTCTGGCAGCCACCACCACCATCCATTTCTGTTGGGTGCCCGGTCACGTCGGTATCAGGGGCAATGACTTGGCAGATGCTGCTGCCAAGTCAGCCACGCCCCTGTCCGACTCTCCGTTGCCGGTTCCATATCTGGATTTCCGGCAGCGTTTTACCACCGAGCTCCGGGCACAGTGGCAGAGATCTTGGTCGGAACAGCTTACCAACAAGCTCTTCGAGATCAAACCTATCATCAAACCATGGCAGTCTTGTTACCGCAGGAATCGCAAGGAGGAAGTTGTACTTGCTCGGCTCCGCTTGGGTCATTCGTTTATTACTCATTCGTTTCTTTTACGGGCGGACGACGTACCCAAGTGCGAGTTTTGTGACACCATTTTAACAATCAAACACATTTTAATCTCATGTCCATGTTTTAATTTTGAACGGCGTTTGTTTTTTAATTTTCACGATTTTATGTCCGAGCCCCTTACACTCGGACATTTGTTATCTGATAACTGTTCTTTTACCTCTGTATTTAGATTTTTAAGATTTACTGGATATTTTACTCGCCTATAGTTTTTTACTCTTCAATTTTATATATATATATTTAACCTAGATTGCTTTTACCTGGGTTACTTTTATTTCTTTTTTAACATATTTCTACATTTGTTTACTGTTAATCCGAACGTGGGATTTTATTGTTTTACATTTTTCTTGTTATATTTGTAATTTATCTTTTAACACATTGGTTCAGGGTTTCATGATTTTTATCTTTTTACTTTTTGGACTTTCGTTTGGCGCATTATAGCCGTAGATGCTGATGCGCCATAAAACCCTAAACAACCAAACTATAGCGTATTAAACTGGCAGACCGTTGTCAGGCCTCTGAGGCAAGCATCTACTTGAGAGGGTATTTATTTCTATTATTTTTTATCTAAAAATATATACAATATATTTTAAATCTTCGATTTATCCGCTTTTGCATTTCAATTTATTTAACGTGATATATGCATTTTTCCAATTCATAATTTGTGGAATATTTTATACAATAAGTACCTCTTCCCCCAAATACACTCGCCCACTCCCAGACAGTTGGAGTCTTATCATGTCTCTTGCAGCTATGGCTTCACGAATCCTTTGTGCCTGAATCCTCCAGAAACTTTATTCCGATTCTGTATTATTAATATTACAAATGGAATTGCCCCAATGAAACCCCTCGATGCGAGAGCCTGTCCGTGGTGAGGGGACCACCCTGTGAAGGTTCCGCTGGCTCGGTTACCTTCACAGGGTCCTAAACGCTCGCCCGCGTGTTTGCCGTGCGCGGAGACCCGTGTCCCTGGAAAAGAGGATCCTGGCAGTTGCTCAGGGGTCCCCGTCTTCTCTCCCCAGCTCATGACTGGTGGGGTCCCCTTTGGCCGTTTTGCCATTGGGGGGAGCCTGTCTGTCGCGGGGCTGGGCAGCGACTTCCGGGGCCGCTGCTATACACTGCTTTGGCCTCTGCTTCAGGTAAACGGGAGGTCCTGGGGCGGCCCCCTCAGGATCAATCGGCTGGTGGGCTGGTCCTGCTAGGGTCAACTATGCTGTTCAGTGAGTAACCTTGTCCACCGTCCGGACAACGGTTTGCGAGTTTCCCCACACATTTACTAGTTTTGTAGTTTTCTTTCTTTTGTGAGGCCAGCTCTTGCCTCACATTTTCTTGCTTTGTTGCTTCTTTACTTTTGTGGGAACTCCGTCGAGTTTCCCACCATTTCTCTTTTACTTTTCCTTTTTGTTTTGTAGTGAGGGCTTGGCTCACTGGCTGTGTGGGTATGGTGCCCGGGCAGCCCTGGCGCCCAACTGGGCGTCCCCTTGTTGGACTCCATGGTGGGTGGGGACAACGGGCACTGAATTTCTTAAAAACAAACATGAGTTCTCCAACTCATAAAACTCCGATCAATGCCGCAAAGAGGGCTCGCCATGAACCCCCAAATTCTCTGTCTTTGCCTTCGTCTTCGTGTGTGTCTCCGTCTCCGAAGTTCCTGATCATCCACTCTACGGGTGATCAGGTTCTTGGGGACATGTCCCCGTTTTTTATACACAAGGGTATTCAAGGTCTTGCGGGAGAACCGAAATCTGTCAAGCGCCTAAGATCTGGTGACTTGCAGGTGGAGACTGCGTGCTCCAAGCATTCGGAGCTTCTATTAAAGGTTACAGCGATTGGTGGAGTGGCAGTCGAAGTCACTCCACACAAGACGCTCAATTCCTCCCGGGGCGTGATCTCCGAGTGGGGCCTCCTCAAGGTTTCTGAGGAGGAAATCCTCTCGGAGCTTTCGGCCCAGGGAGTGATAGCAGTCCACCGGGTTTCTTCACGCCGTAATGGAAAGTTAGAGCCCACCAGGGTACTTATTCTAACTTTCAACACACCACACCTGCCTACTTCCATCAAGGCAGGCTACTTACACTGCGAGGTGCGGCCATTTATCCCCAACCCTCTGCGTTGCTTTCAATGCCAGAGGTTTGGTCATGCCCGCACCGCATGCCGGGGCAAGCCCACCTGTGCTCGTTGTGGCAGTCAGGATCATCTCGAACCTGACTGCACCGCAGAAAAGGCATGCTGTGTAAACTGCCGTGGTGAACATCCGGCGTACTCCCGTGACTGTCCGAAGTGGCTGGAGGAGAAAGAGGTACAGCGCCTCAAGACCCTTCATAACATCAGCTATCCAGAGGCGAGAAAGCTCGCTGCACCGCCTGCCCCACCTGGCAAGGTCTCCTATGCCGGTGCGGTTGCCGGAAAGCCCATCGTTAAGATGGCTTCCGTGGCGGTGCAGACCGACATCAGCGTTCCACCAGCTGAATCTTTCTCGCCTGCTGCCAAGTACCTCTTGACACAGGCGAAGCCGACGTCGGTGTCAACCTCGACATCGACACCGGTTTCTATTCCTGTGTCTGTGCCTTCCACATCCACCTCCGGAAGGCCCCCTCCTCCCCGCCCACAGACAGCAAGACCTTCGAAACCCAAGGAGCCCCCGCCGGGGCCCAAAAAGAAAATTTTACCTCCTCGTTCGGCGGTCTCAGATCCATGTTGCTCGGACGACTCCGAGGACATGGACACGGACCGCCCTAATTTTCCAAAACCGTCGCTGGCGACGGTTAAAATAAATCGTAAGTCGTCCGCCACTTCTTCCAAGACCTGAGATGGCCACACTCCTTCAATGGAACTGTCGTGGATTCCAGAGGAATATTGACGACATCAAGGTCCTCCTGAGGGCACACGAACCCCTATGCGTGTGCCTTCAGGAGACATTCTTGCAGACAGCCAACAATCCCACTATCCGGCACTTTTCTCTCGTTCGCCGGGACCGGGATGGAGATGGTCCAGCTCACGGAGGTGTTGCCATCCTCGTGAGCAACCACTCCCCATTCCAGGTCATTCCCCTTACTACGAACTTAGAGGCGGTTGCCATCCGCCTCTTTGTGGGATTTTCGTTGACTGTCTGTTCTGTCTATCTCCCGCCCGGAAGCGTTATTTTCCGGGATGACCTTGATGACCTCGTCTCGCAGCTGCCGTCCCCCTTCCTCATCATGGGGGACTTCAACGGCCACAGTCCGCTCTGGGGCAGTGCTGACACCAACGGGAGGGGCCGGGTCTTGGAGCAGTGTCTCCTGGATCCATCGCTCTCCCTGTTGAACACCGGTGTCAGTACCTACTTTCACACCCCAACCCGCACATTCACTGCCATTGACCTCACCATCTGCTCCTCCTCGATCCTTCCACTCTTTACATGGGAGGTCGAGGACAATCCCTACGGAAGCGATCACCTCCCCGTGGTGTGTACCATCTCTCGTGGGGGGCCTTGCAGCCCTTCGCGTGTCTCCCGGTGGAGGCTTGATCGGGCTGATTGGAGTGGCTTCGAGCTCTTGTCTGAGCTCGATGAGCACTCTGTCAGCCAGGAGCCCATCAATGTTGCAGTGGCGGAGTTGACGGACTGCATCGTCCATGCAGCTGCCTCTACTATTCCTCAGACCTCGACTCGGTTTCCACGGTTTCCAAAACCGTGGTGGAATCCCGACTGCACCGCAGCTCGTAAGGCTCAGAACAAGGCTTGGGGGGTGTTTCGGAGATATCCGACGTCCCCCAACCTCGAAGCATTCAAACGCGCCAGGGCGAAAGCCCGTTTCGTCCGGCGCAAGAGCCAGAAGGAATCTTGGATGAAATATACATCTACTATCACCCGCACGACCAGTTCTAAGGTCGTGTGGGATAAGGTCCGGAAGATGGGTGGGAAATACACGTCCCACTCATTATCGATCCTGGAGCACAATGGACAGGCAATTGCTGAGCCTCGAGCAATTGCCGACATTCTGGGGGAGTCATTCTCCACCATCTCTTCTCTGTCCTCCTACTCCCCCGAGTTTCTGGCCCAGAAGAGCAGGGCCGAGCGCTCTCCGCTGTCCTTCCATTCGAATGGCCTGGAGTCTTACAACAGGCCATTCACAGCGGAGGAACTTCGCCGTGCTCTGCACACTTCTCGTGCATCTGCTGTGGGGCCAGACAATATCCATTATGCCATGCTCCAACATCTCTCACCATCGAGTAAGGATCGACTGCTCCGACTCTTCAACCGTATTTTCATCGAGGAGCAGTTTCCGGACTCCTGGCGGGAGGCCATCATCTTGGCCTTCCCTAAGCCAGGAAAAGATCCCAAGATTCCTTCACATTATCGTCCAATTGCATTGACGAGCTGCGTCTGCAAGGTGTTGGAAAGAATGGTAAATACCAGGCTGGCCTGGTATTTGGAACATCACAGCCTTCTTTCCAACACCCAGTGTGGCTTTCGCAGGCACCGGTCTACTTTAGACCACCTGATCCGCCTCGAATCGGCGATCAGGAATTCTTTTTTACGACGAGAGCACCTGGTGTCAGTTTTCTTCGACATCGAAAAAGCGTACGACACGGCATGGAGATTCGGCATTCTTCGTGACCTTCACAGCTTCGGCTTGCGAGGTCACATGCCGATCTTCATTGCTAACTTTTTATCTTCTCGTGTTTTTCGAGTCCGTGTCGGCAACACTCTATCGCGGCCTTTCCCCCAAGAACAGGGGGTGCCACAAGGCTGCGTCCTGAGTGTTACGCTTTTCGCTGTCAAGATAAATTCCATTACACGGCAACTTCCTCCGACTGTAGGCAATGCCCTCTATGTTGATGACTTTAGCATCTTTTGCTCATCGTCCAGCATGAGGGTCATTGAACGACAACTGCAAACTGCCCTGAACAATCTCTCGGTTTGGGCGACGGCCAATGGGTTCCGGTTCTCCCCACAGAAGACCGCTTGCGTGCACTTTTGCCGCAGGCGTAATCTTCATCTGGACCCCGAGCTGCGGCTCGGGGGTAACATCATTCCAGTTGTGGCGGAGACCAAGTTTCTCGGTCTCATCTTCGACCGGAAATTGACCTTTTTATCACATATTCGACATCTCAGGTCCAAGTGCACGCGGGCATTGAACATCATCAAGGTCCTCTCCTCCCTCTCTTGGGGGGCGGACCGATGTTCTTTGCTCCGCCTTTACCGTGCACTTGTCCGGTCGAAACTGGACTACGGATCCCAGGTGTATGACTCCGCCCGGGATTCGGTGGTGAAAGTGCTGGACCCACTCCATCATCAGGCCCTCCGTGTGTGCACGGGGGCCTTCCGCACTTCACCGGTCCAGAGTCTCTACGTTGAGACCGATGAACCATCTTTATCTATTCGCCGTCAGCAGTTGTCCCTGCAGTATGCTTCAAAATTGCGATCCCTGCCAGGCCATCCCACTTGGGACTGCGTTTTCAGTCCCAGGTGGGAAATGTTATACCAGAATCGGCCGACTGCCATTCGTCCTTTCGGTTTGCGTGTCCGAGGTTACCTGCGAGACATCAACACAAGTCTCGATAGCATTGCACAGTCGACAGCTGAGCCACTTCCACCTTGGCTCGCTGTTTCCCCTTCCTGCGATTTTTCCCTGTGCAGGAAGGGGAAGGCCTTTACACCCGACTGTGTGTACCGGCAACTCTTTGCCAGCCATCGTGCTGCGCACCCGGACTTCTTGCCTGTCTTCACAGATGGCTCGAAGTCCGGCACTACTGTGGGATCAGCCATGGTCTGCTGTGATGTAATCATTGCAGACCAGATCCCACAGCAGTGTTCCATCTACACTGCTGAGTTGCATGCTATCAGCATTGCCTTGGACCATATAGCAGCTAAGCATCATCGTCGGTGTGTGCTTTACACCGACTCGCTTAGCTCGCTACAGGCTTTGATCTCGGTGAGGCATCGGCCTCACCCTGTTCTCTCCAAGATCCGCCAGCAGCTCCATCGTCTGGCAGCCACCACCACCATTCTCTTCTGTTGGGTGCCCAGTCATGTCGGAATCAGGGGCAACGATTTGGCAGATTCTGCTGCCAGGTCAGCCACGCCCCTGTCCGACTCTCCGTTGCCGGTTCCATATGTGGATTTCCGGCAGCGTTTCACCATCGAGCTCCGGGCACAGTGGCAGAGATCTTGGTCTGAACAGGTTGCTAACAAGCTCTTCGAGATCAAGCCCATTGTCAAACCGTGGCAGTCTTGTTTTCGCAGGAATCGTAAGGAGGAAGTTGTCCTTGCTCGGCTCCGCTTAGGTCACTCGTTTTTAACCCACTCTTTTCTTCTTAAGGCGGACGCAGTACCTGAGTGTGAGTTTTGTGACACCGTTTTAACAGTTAAACATATTTTAATTGAATGTAATTGTTTTACCCTTGAACGACATATGTTTTTTAACTTCCACGATTTTACGTCCGAGCCCCTTACACTCGGACATCTTTTATCAGATCATTGTCATTTTAACGCTGTTTTTCAATTTTTAAAATTTACTGGATATTTTAATCGAATTTGATATACTAATTATACTGGATATTTTAATCGCATTATTTACCCCAGGTCTCTTACACCTGGGATTATTTTATTTAGTATTTCTACAGTTGTTTTACTCTGGTTCTATGCACCTGTTTTTTTGTTATTTTACCCATTTATAATGTTGAAAATATATTTTTAATTTTGGTTGCGGGTTTCTATGACTTTTATCTTTTATATTGTCTTTTGTTTGGCGCATTATGGCCTTGTTGCCAATGCGCCATTAAACCCCAAACAACCAACCAACCAGCCCCAATGAAAATGGATTCATCATATTAAATCTGGAAGAGCAATAATAAAAAGTGGATTAGTCGTGTTATATCTGGAATAGCCAAAATTATAAGTGAATTCTTCTTATTACAACCAGAACAAATTTTAAAAAAATCTCAATCAGCTGGTTGCCACAGAGGTCTGAAGGCAGCCTGTCAGTTTAATACGCCTTAGGCAAGATCTGTGAGGAAGTCGAGACCACAGCGGAAAGACTACTCACACATCCATGACTCGAACCCAGGGCTCTTTGATCAATTGCCAAACACGTTAACCACTCGTCCAAGGGATTCATCACATTACAACCAGAATAACCAAATTCGAAAGGTGGATTCTACTTATTTCAACAGGAATGGCAAATATAAAGAAAAAAAAAGCGAATTTGTCATATTACAACCCTAGTACAGCAGAATTCAAAAAGTGGATTCTTCATATTTCAACAGGGATATTCCAAATGGATAAGTGGATTCCTCATATTACGACAGGGATAGCAGAAATAAAAAAGGAAATTCCTGATATTTCAACAGAAATAACCCAAATGAAAAAATGGATTCCTCATATATAGAACTGGAATAGTCAAAAAGTGCCAAATGTGCCAAAATGTTCCAAATCATCCGAATAATAAGGCCAGTGATTGCTATTTTTGATGTTTATAATACACACACTAAAAATTCCGATGGCTTTCATTTAAGGTTATTCTTCATGATGTTGTAGGCCCAAAGTATTTAATGAATTATGTAAGCACAACTGTATCTGAAATAAGGGCTTTTCACAAGTTCAAAGAATCATTCACTAGCCAAAATTAAAATTTCATTGTTATGTTTTACGAACATTTTGAATTCTAATTCGACAAAATCTATGCATAAATTTACCCTTAAAGTAGCTTCTTGCTCCACAGGTTCGACAACAACTTAATGGTAAAGGGGTTCGAAGAGTCCCTTCTATTAACTACATATATACTACATGTATATATACAAACTTACGATCCATGAATCCCGCACCATCCAATGCAACACAATTAGACAACAATCGTAAGTTTGTATCATAATTGTGTACATAATACAGTGCACAGTTAGTTTTCGAAATGTATGCATTCAAATGTATATGCAAAAAATGTATTTCGAATGTATTGAAATGTATATTCCATACAGTGCATAGTTACTTTTCGAATGTATTGTATAATACTTCATGGACAAATTTTCTAAAGTTAGACCTCAGAAAGATAGCACTAGAAAAGAATCCTCCATGCTTTTTCCTAGGTTCTTTAGTTACAAAAAAAAATTGTTATCTTTCAGGGACACTTTCTGGGAAGATTATATATATTTAGAAACCCTCGATTCCTTGGCTACTGATCAAAGGGTCCTGGGTTCGAGCCCCGGATAATGTAATGGATATTTGTGTTGTTTTTCTGCTGAGGTCAATCCATCCTCACAGACTTTATGACATATAAACTGATTGGCTCCTGTCAGACCACTGTGGCAAGCAGCTGCTTGAGGGGTTATTTTTATTTCTATTGTCTCACTGTGGTCATGTGAGCCTTTTCATTGTAAAAGGGTAATCAGAAATCAGGTAAACAGATCATGCAAACCTAAGGTGGCCGAGAGAAAGAGGTGGTCCCCGTAAGAGGGCGCCACCAATCCCAGAACCGAGCCAACAGGAAGGGCCATTTGTGAGAGTATAGTTAACATCCTTCATCATTCGACTGTACCACTTTGTAAAAGGGACCTTGGACCATTTGTGAGAGATCACCAACAGCAGACAGTGCGTCTTAATTGGCTCAGACGACTATTACTCTGCCCCCTCGGTGTGAGCGCCTGTACGTGGTGAGGGGGACCACCCTGTGAAGGTTCCCGCTGGCTCGGTTACCTTCGCAGGGTCCTAAACGCTCGCCCGCGTGTTTGCCGTGCGCGGAGACCCGTGTCCCGGGAAAGGAGGATCCTGGCAGTTGCTCGGGGGTCCCCGTCTTCTCTCCTCAGCTCATGACTGGCGTGGTCCCCATTGGCCGTCTTGCCATTGGGGAGCCTGTCTGTTGCGGGGCTGGGCAGCGGATTCCGGGGCCTCTGCTATACACTGCTTTGGCCTCTGCTTCCGGTAAACGGGAGCTCCTGGGGTGGCCCCCCCAGGAGCAATCGGCTGGTGGGCAGGTCCTGCTAGGGTCAACCGTGCAGAGCGGTGAGTAACCTTGCCCACGGTCCGGGTACAGGTTTACAAGTTTCCTCACAACTTCTTTTCATTTTGTCGTTATCTTTTCTTTGTGAGGCCAGTTTGGCCATTCACGATTTTCTTATTTTACGCTTTGTTTCATTTGTGTAGAACGTTTTTGTTCTGCACATTTCTCTTTTGATTTTCTTTGTATTTATTTGTGAGGGCTTGGCTCACTGTCTGTGTGGGTATAGTGCCTGCGTAGCCCTGGCGCCCGACTGGGCGTCCCCTTGTTGGGCTCCGTGGAGGGTGGGGACAGCGGGCACTGAACCACACAAAACCAAACATGCGAGTGAATGATGAAAATGCGATCACCGCCAACAAGAGGGCTCGACATGAACCCCCGTCTTCGTCCTTGTCTCCGTTATCTCTGCCATCGTCTTCTGTGTCTGTGTCTTCGTTCCCAAAGTTACTGATCATCCACTCCACGGGTGATCAGGTGCTTGGGGACATGTCCCCTTTTTTTGTGAACAAAGGTTTGAAAGGTCTTGCGGGAGAACCGAAATCCGTAAAGCGCTTACGATCTGGCGACTTACAAGTTGAGACCGCTTGTTCCAAACACTCGGAACTACTCCTGAAAGTCAAGGAAATTGGTGGGGTGGCTGTCGAAGTCACTCCCCATAAAACTTTAAAATTCCTCTCGGGGTGTGATTACCGAGTGGGGCCTCCTCAAAGTCAATGAGGAGGAGATCCTCTCGGAGCTCACACCTCAAGGAGTAACAGCGGTCCACCGGGTTTCGACACGCCGTGATGGGAAATTAACACCCACCCAGGTGCTAATCGTGACATTCAACACGCCACACCTGCCTTCTTCCATCAAGGCAGGTTACTTACATTGTGAGGTACGGCCGTATATACCGAACCCTCTGCGCTGTTTTCAGTGTCAGATATACGGTCATGCCCGCACAGCATGCAGGGGCAAGCCCACCTGTGCTCGCTGTGGCAGTAAGGATCATCTCGATCCTGACTGCACAGCTGAAAAGGCATGCTGTGTGAACTGCAGTGGCGAACATCCGGCGTACTCCCGCGACTGTCCGAAGTGGAAAGAGGAAAAGGAGGTACAACGCCTCAAAGTCATAAATAACATCTCTTATGCTGAGGCGAGAAAGCTTGCTGCACCGCCTGCCCCGCCTGGCAAGGTTTCCTATGCCAGTGCAGTCATTGGAAAGCCCATCGTTCCAATGACTTCGGTTGCGGTGCAGACTGACATCAGTGTACCACCTACTGAGTCTTTCTCGCCAGCTGCGAAATACCTCCTGACGCAGGCGAGACCGAGGGTGGTGTCGACTTCGACATCAACCCCGGTTTCCATTCCTGCAGTTCAGCCTTCCACCTCCACCGGAAGGCCTCCTCCTTCCCGTCCTCAGACAGCAAGACCTTCAAAACCGAAGGGGCCCCCACCGGGGCCAAAAAAGAAAATTACAGCGCCACAAAGGGCGGTCACCGATCCATGCCCCTCGGACGATTCCGAGGACATGGATACCGACCGCCCCCTATTCACTAAACCGTCCTCCGCGGCGGTTAAGTTGAATAGGAATTCGTCGTCCGCCCACTCTTCTAAGTCCTGAGATGGCCACACTCCTACAATGGAATTGTCGTGGATTCCAGAGGAATCTTGACGACATCAAGGCCCTCCTTCAGGCACACCAGCCCATCTGTGTGTGCCTGCAGGAGACATACTTGCAGCCAGTCACAGATCCCACGATCCGGCACTTTTCACTGGTTCGCCGCGACCGGGATGGAGATGGTCCAGCTCGCGGGGGTGTCGCCATCCTCGTGAGCAACCATTCTCCATTCCAGGTCGTAAACATCATCACCAACTTAGAGGCGGTAGCCATCCGTCTCTTCGTGGGGTTCTCACTGACTGTCTGCTCTGTATATCTTCCACCTGGGAGCATCGTCTTCCAGGAAGACCTTGATGATCTCGTCTCGCAGCTGCCGTCCCCCTTCCTCATTATGGGGGACCTCAACGGACACAGTCCACTTTGGGGCAGTGCTGACACCAACGGGAGGGGTGGGGTCCTGGAGCAGTGGCTCCTGGATCCTTCTCTCTCCCTGTTGAACACCGGTGTCAGCACTTACTTTCACTCCCCAACCCGCACTTTCACTGCCATTGATCTCACCATCTGCTCCTCCTCGATCCTTCCACTCTTTACATGGGAGGTCGAGGACAACCCGTACGGAAGCGATCACCTCCCCGTGGTGTGCACCATCTCCCGTGGGGGGCCTTGCAGCCCTTCACGCGTCTCACGGTGGAGGCTGGATCGGGCTGACTGGGGTGGTTTTGAGCTGCTCTCTGAGCTCGACAACCACTCCGTCAGCCAGGAGCCAATCAATGTGGCAGTAGCGGAGATAACGGACTGTATCGTAGATGCAGCTGCATCAACAATTCCTCAAACTTCTACACGGTTTCCTCGCTTTCCGAAACCGTGGTGGAATCCAGATTGCACCGCAGCTCGTAAGGCTCAGAACAAGGCTTGGGGGATGTTTCGGAGATATCCGACAACCCCCAACCTCGAGAACTTCAAACGCGCCAGGGCGAAAGCTCGTTTCGTCCGACACCAGAGCCAGAAGGAATCTTGGATCAAGTATACGTCATCCATAACCCGCACGACTAGTTCCAAGGTCGTGTGGGATAAAGTCCGGAAGATGAGTGGGAACTACACGTCCCGCTCGTTATCGATCCTGGAGCACAATGGACAGGCAATTGCTGATCCCAAAGCAATTGCCGACACTCTGGGGGAGTCGTTCTCCTCCATCTCTTCTTCTTCTTCTTACTCCCCCGAGTTTCTGGCCCAGAAGGGCAGGGCGGAACGCTCTCCGCTGTCTTTCCACTCGAATGGCCTGGAGCCTTACAACAGGCCATTCACAGCGGAGGAGCTTCGCCTTGCTCTGCACTCTTCTCGTGCCTCTGCTGTCGGGCCGGACAATGTCCATTATGCCATGCTCCAACATCTTTCACCATCGAGTAAGGATCGGCTGCTCCATCTCTTCAATCGCATTTTTCTCGAGGAGCAGTTTCCGGACTCCTGGCGGGAGGCCATCGTCTTGGCCTTCCCCAAGCCAGGCAAAGGTCCCAAGATTCCTTCCAATTATCGTCCAATCGCATTGACGAGCTGCGTGTGCAAGGTGTTGGAAAGAATGGTAAATGCCAGACTCGTCTGGTATTTAGAACATCACAACCTTCTTTCCAACACCCAGTGTGGCTTTCGCAGGCAACGGTCAACACTTGACGATCTGATACGCCTCGAATCGGCTATCAGAAACTCGTTTTTACGTAGAGAGCACCTGGTGTCAATTTTCTTCGACATCGAAAAAGCGTACGACACAGCTTGGAGATTCGGCATTCTTCGTGACCTCCACAGCTACGGCTTAAGAGGTCACATGCCGATCTTCATCTCCAACTTCTTATCGACACGCTCTTTTCGTGTCCGTGTCGGTAACACTCTGTCGCGGCCGTACCCCCAAGAACAGGGGGTGCCACAAGGCTGCGTTCTGAGTGTTACGCTTTTCGCTGTCAAGATTAATTCCATAACTAGACAACTTCCTCCATCAGTAGGCAATGCCCTCTATGTTGATGACTTTAGCATCTTTTGCTCATCTTCCAGCATGAGGGTCATTGAAAGACAACTGCAAATTGCCCTGAACAATCTTTCGGTTTGGGCGACGGCAAACGGGTTTCGGTTCTCCCCACAGAAGACCGCTTGTGTGCACTTTTGCCACAAGCGTAATCTTCATCTGGATCCCGAGCTGCGGCTCGGGGGTAACATCATTCCAGTTGTGGCGGAGACCACGTTTCTCGGTCTCATATTCGATCGGAAATTGACCTTTTTACCACACATACGTCATCTCAGGTCCAAGTGCACGCGGGCATTGAACATCGTCAAGGTCCTCTCCTCCCTTTCTTGGGGGGTGGACCGATGTTCTTTGCTCCGCCTGTACCGTGCACTTGTCCGATCGAAACTGGACTACGGATCCCAGGTGTACGACTCGGCCCGGGATTCGGTGGTGAAGGTGCTGGACCCCCTCCATCATCAGGCTCTCCGTGTTTGCACGGGAGCCTTCCGCACCTCACCGGTCCAGAGTCTTTACGTTGAGACCGACGAACCGTCTTTATCTGTTCGCCGTCAGCAGTTGTCCCTACAATATGCTTCTAAATTGCGATCCCTGCCTGGCCATCCCACTTGGGACTGCGTTTTCAGTCCGAAGTGGGAAATGCTTTTCAATAATCGGCCGACTGCCATTCGTCCTTTTGGTTTGCGAGTCCGAGGCTACCTCAGAGACATCAACACCAGTCTCGATAGCGTTGCACAGTCGACAGCTGAGCCACTTCCACCATGGCTCGCTGTTTCCCCTACCTGCGATTTTTCCCTGTGCACGACGGGGAAGGCCTTTACACCCGACTGTGTGTACCGGCAACTCTTTGCCAGCCATCGTGCTGAGCACCCAGACTTCTTGCCTGTCTTTACAGATGGCTCGAAGTCCGGCACTTCGGTGGGATCAGCCATGGTCTGCTGTGATGTAATCATTGCAGACCAGATCCCACTGCAGTGTTCCATCTTCACTGCAGAGTTGCACGCTATCAGTCTCGCCTTGGACCACGTGGCGACTAAGCATCATCGTCGGTGTGTGCTTTACACCGACTCGCTTAGCTCGCTACAGGCTTTGATCTCAGTGAGGCATCGGCCTCACCCTGTTCTCTCCAAGATCCGCCAGCAGCTCCATCGTCTGGCAGCCACCACCACGATTCTCTTCTGTTGGGTGCCCGGTCACGTCGGAATCAGGGGTAATGATTTGGCAGATTCTGCTGCCAGGTCAGCCACGCCCCTGTCCGACTCTCCGTTGCCGGTTCCCTATCTGGATTTCCGGCAGCGTTTTTCCACCGAGCTCCGGGCACAGTGGCAGAGATCTTGGTCGGAACAGCTTACCAACAAGCTCTTCGAGATCAAACCTATCATCAAACCATGGCAGTCTTGTTACCGCAGGAATCGCAAGGAGGAAGTTGTACTTGCTCGGCTCCGCTTAGGTCACTCGTTTCTTACTCATTCGTTTCTTTTACGGGCGGACGACGTGCCTAAGTGCGAGTTTTGTGACACCATTTTAACCATCAAACATATTTTAATCTCGTGCTCCGCTTTTAACTTTGAACGACGTCTGATTTTTAATTTCCATAATTTTATGTCCGAGCCTCTTACACTCGGACATCTTTTATCTGATCATTGCATTTTATCTTCAGTTTTTACCTTTTTGAAATATTGTGGATATTTTAACCGAATTTGATTTTACCTTAAGTTTATGCATTATTTACCCCAGGTCTCTTACACCTGGGTTTATTTTATTTCATATTTCTACAGTTGCTTTACTCTGTTCATATACACTTGTTTTTTGTTATTTTACCACTTTACAATGTTGCCAATGTATTTTAACTTTTGGTTATGGGGTTCTATGTTTTTTATCTTTTATATTGTCTTTTGTTTGGCGCATTATGGCCTTGTTGCCGATGCGCCATTAAACCCCAAACAACCAACCAACCAACCAACGACTATTACTCTGAGCCGCATTCTTTGCTGGCCGACAAAGCTCTAGGAAGAAGGCTAGAGGAAAGAGGACAAGCAATGAGGTCAACGAGATAGAGTGCGCAACCGGTTTGGAAAGTTCAGGCATCTGCAACGACCAGCTGCCATATAGATAGATAGATAAATCGGTTGGCAGACTCAAATACCGGGGCCGGAATCCATATCTGTTTCATCTCAGACATAGTGCCAGTCCGGATTTTTGTGTGTTTCAGGAACTTGTATTGGTCTTTTACGATACTCAATCAGTGATGTTTGTAACTAAAATAATATACATAAAGAAAACAAAATGCATAAATAATACAGTATAAAGGGTTTATAAAATACATACCGTGTATTGATATTGTTCAAAATAAATTTGGTATACTGAAACAAAAGTTGAAAGAATGTGATTTTTTAACCCACTTTTGGGTTGGGTTGGGTTGTTTTACCTCTGAGAGGAACTTTTTTGCACACCATGGGCTAAATGGCTAGGTCATAGGTTGGGTTGGGTTGTTTTACATCTGAGCGGCCCTTTTATGCACACCATGGGCTAAATGGCCAGGTCAACACAACATTCGGCTTATTCGAGATTGCTTCGAATTTAATTTTTCTAAAAAAACGAAATTCAGTTTTCTGGCAATTGACCAAAACAAAGCTTTTGATCGGGTTTCGCATGACTTCATGCGAAAACTATTGAAAGCTCACAACTTTGGCCCTAGAATTTGCAATTTATTTAATAATATGTATAAAAATGTAACAAGCCAAGTATTGGTTAACGGGCACCTTACACAACGCTTCTCCGTTGCGAGGGGTGTTCGACAAGGCTGTCCGTTTTCCCCTCTGCTATTTGTACTCTCTCTGGAGACATTGCTTAGGAAAATCCAAGCGGACCCAAAATTGAAAGGTGTCATAGTACCTGGACATCGTACGCAGCTGAAATACGTTGCATACGCCGATGATGTCACGTTTACCTTTTCGGATGAAGCTTCAATAGCTAATTTTTACGATCTTTTTAAAAAATACTCAGATTGCAGTGGGGCTCTAATTAATAGAGACAAAACCAAAATTATGGCTTGGGGCAAGTGGGGTCCTTCGGTGTGGAATCACGTCAAATCCGCCTCAGAGCCCTTAAGACTCCTAGGTGTGCATATCAATTGGGAGGGATGCGATCCAAGCACATGGAAATTGGCCATAGCCAAAGCAGAGAAAACATGCGAACTTTGGGGGGATAGAGAACTTTCGATCTCTAAAAGGGCCGAAATTTTTAACGCGTTGATAATCCCAATTTTCACTTTTCTTGGAACTGTGTATACCCCCCCTTCTACGGTATACACGAAAATCACAAGAATCGCTGCTGGGTTTATCTGGGGATTCCAACACGAGCCTCTTAGTAGAGGAATCCTCTATCAGCCGGTTGGGGCCGGCGGGCTCGATCTAAAGCATGTTAAAACTTGGATTCGCACCCTACAGTATGTTGACGTTATTCAAACGCTGAATATCCCATCCCACCCTGCGAGTGCATTTCTCTCATATTTTCTCGGCCCGCACGGAAATATGTTGAGAAATGTACTTATAAGGGCCCGGAATGTAATACTGTAAATAGAAATTATGTATTTTTGTCGGACGTCAATACCATATTAGAAAATAAATATGTGTTAAATCATGATAAAAAATGTGACAAGAAATTAGTGTACTCTGCTTTGCTTCCGGTGGAAATACCGCAAATTGTGAACAAAAGACCGGATATTGAATGGAAAATTGCTTGGTCGAACTTGCAAATCAAACACGTGGAGGCCCATAAACAAGATTTCCTTTGGAAACTCGCTCACGACATCCTTTTCACACGAGATAAGGCGTGGGCAAGGGGAACGTCAAGATCTGACAGATGTGCCTTTTGCGCGTGTATCGAAACCACGAAACATTTATTCTATGACTGCAAATTCGCGCAAGAATTATGGCTAAAATTTCAAACGTGGTCAGGATTGCCAGCAATGTCAGCGGACACTGTATTATTCCATCATCCGATGGCAGTCAGCAAACAAAAAAAATATGTTATGGATATCTGCCTGACCGAGATTAAACACCAACTCTGGAGGGCCAGGCAAAGGAAATTTTGGAGAAGCACAACAGAGACCACAGAAAAATTGCTATGGAAAACAAAATGTGAACTTCGCGATCGGTTGCAGCTGGATAAGAAGAGATTAACAGCAAAGCATGCCATGTACTTGTGGCGACCATGGGATAAATTTGTTGGAGTGACTAAGGAAAGAATCTTATTTGTAAAATTTTAGTAATTATGTGGCAATTCCTTAATCATCATTAGATTCAATTCATTGTTCAAATCAGAAGTTTAATTCTTAACAGGTTATTTTAAAATTATTGAAACTTATTTTTAACATTTAATGAAAGACTGTTTTTTAATCAATACTACCATTAAGGTAAATACTAAAGTAAAATCGAATAAATACTCCTTAAATATATTTTTCCGAACTATTGCTAAAATTTAACTGTTCAGATACTAATTATTTCAATACAACGTTATATAAAACTAAAATCAAATATAAATGTGTAAATATTCAATGTTAGAATATATTAACCTAGTTGCAATTGTACTTTGTATTTGAATGTATGCAGTGTTTCATTTCCAGCCTTCAGTTCTTTCCCTTCTCCCTTTCTCTTCAACCCCCCCCCCCCCTCCTGCCAATTCCTAATCTTTTAAGCTATGGTCAGCACTTACAAGCAGAAGGTCAAATCTCGCCATAGAAAGCCACGTAACCGTAACCTTCAGCCGGACCCATCCTTAGGCTCAGCATTCCTGGGCGAGGCAGGCTGCCAACTGACCTTAGGATATCACCTTTGGCACGCAGAGCCGAGACGAGCGCTGTTGCTGCTACTGACTCCCCCTTCTCACCTTGTCTTTTCCCTTTTTTTTTTTATCCTTCCTCCTTTCTTTCTTCCACTTTCTTTGACTCTGATTCCTTCCTCACACAGGAAATAAATCCTTTTCCTTCAATTTAATTATCATCCGATATCTCATGCTCATCTTTTTATGGATCTCCGAAATCACCCTACAATTATTTTTCAAGAATATCTGTGGTCATAAGACCCAGTGTGACTTGAACTGAACGGGGTCCTTGTCCGGGTTTTCGGGAAGGGAAAGGGGGGGGGGGGGCAGGAGCCTTTTTTATTTTATGCGGCCGAAACTTAATTTCCTGCGCAATGGCAGGAACCCGGATTTGGACCCCTCTCCCCTCAAGGGTGTTAAATGTTTTATGTTTTTTCTTTGGTTATGGCGAAAGGTTTGTATTTATCTTTCTCTTGAAGCCCCACACACATCTCAATTGTGCATGCTAGGAAGGGGAAAGGACGCCGTCTAATAAGACTTGGGAATATTTCCTAGCAAGCACATCCCATCCCAAACGCGTGTGGGGCAGTGAATGCTGTGTGAAAGAGTGAAAGTTGTTTGAAAGATGTGTGTTTTTGAGGGACAGCTGGCAGAGAACATTATGTTTTGCTGAGGCTGTCTCGCTGATCACATTAAATTAGTTTAACCTTATGCCCGACAGCTGAGTGTCTGAATCTTAGTTCGACGGCACAAGGGATTAAGAAAA